>OY728132.1:170820035-172042222 GCA_963277665.1 Viscum album | reverse complement strand
TCAAAAATTGGAATCCCAATTGAAAAATCTTTAGAAGACACATATTGAGACTCCACAAAAGAATGAATCAGTCGCTGCTGGTACTCAATGCTCACTGGAGGATTCTATTTTCAAAATACCTCCAACATGTGATAAGAAGATCATGACTTCACTCATTGATCTATCACAGGTAACTGAGAAAGTAAAGGTACCATCCAAACCATCTTGTACTCATGTTTCTAAATACGTTCCTACAATCAGTGCAAGTTGGAAGAAAAGTTCTAAGAAAGTATGGATGAGGAAAGGTGAGTGGAATAAACCTACCACCATGGCTAGGTTGGATGAGAAGCAAAAGGAGGAAGTTGGTTCCCAAAACAGAGCACAAAAGATTAAGAAGACGGCCCAACAACCTCATACAGAAGAAACAAAGAAGAAAAAATTTGTGGTCCAATGTTGGTGCTGCAATAGATTTGGGCACTGTGCACTTGATTGTTTTTATAATCCCTTACATGGAAAAGAACAGAGAAATCCTATATCAATGTGAAGGATGCCAGAGAAGAAGAAGCAACATCTGCAGGTCTAGAAGCATCTGTTTATAGGAAAAGAATTTGGAATTCTTGACAACATCTGTGATGTATGCAGTGGTAGTGGTCACAAGAATGGTGCATGCCTATGTCAACAGATATCCAGAGTAGATAAGAACAGAAGACCACACAAGACAGCTAAGAAGGAAGAATTTACCTTGGGTAGAAATCAGAAGAATAGTGCGAACACACATTTCCCCAAGAAGATATCAAGTAGGGAAGCTGAGAAGACCCAGGATTTTAGATCCATGAAATTGAAGGGTCATTCATCCAAAAGAAACACTAAGTGGGATGAAACACAGATGAACCCATGTGGAAGATCTAAACCAGCTGCAACAGTTCCAAATGACATATTGGTCATCTGGCCAGAAGATTTGAAAAGAGTGAGGAAACTTGAAGATGAAAAGGCCAAGGCTAGTGTTAAAGGCAAAGAAAAACTTTCACGTGAGGAAGACAGAGTGCAGGAGAGATTACAAACCAAGAAAAACACTTTTGTCAAAGAAGTTCTGTGTGAGAGATGCAAGAAATATGGTCACATTGAAAAAGGTTTTATAACCTTAATACAAAAACAAGAAGTAGTCCTTAAGAGGAGAAAGAATGTATCATTCATGATGGCTGTTAAGCAGAACAATTCTCCACACAAAGCAGAAGAGAATGTGAAAAGAGCCATGCCACATCTACACATATCAGAACATATGTTGAAATATTCAGGCGTGAAGACCGGAGTGAACAGAGGAACTTGGTTGAGAAAAGAACCTCAACCATGCAGGTCTAGTTAATGAGGCATGGAGGAACCACCTTATTCCTGTAATCATTTGTGTATTGTATTTGTGCTAAGAATGCAGGGAATTGAAGGTGAAGCATGCTCTCAGGGGGAGAACATGAGAAGTAGTGAATGCTGTCAACTCTTGATAGCCAAGATAAAGAAGTTTCCATCCTTAGTAGATTCTTAAATTGATATTCAAAGATTATGATGATGAAGGATCACTCTTGATGAAGATGATGAGGAGTGTTTCCCTTGAGGGGGAGAAAAATAAAGAGGCTTCCAAAATCATTGTTTCAATCAGTATCAACTCTAGCTGGTATTAAATGAAATTACTCTGTAAATTTCATGAAGAACATGTCATTGATGAAGGTATGTCATTTCTCAATCTCTCATCCTTAGTTACTTAGAATATAAATCATTCTAAAAAGGGGGAGTAACTGAATTGATTAGTGACATAAGAAGAATGGATGTGCCCCAAGGTCACTTATCCTAACGATTTCACTTGAATGTTTTTGATCTGTTTGTTGATGTGAGTGCAAGAATTTCAGGTAGATTATTCCCTATCACATTTTATTTTCTTCTTCTTGAAATAAAAGTGTTAAACCCTTGAAGAAAAAATACATGAGTTTTAATCTCATGTTGGTATCATGATCTGTGAATAATGGACAGCCTTGTTGACTTAATCAAATCCTCTTGTTTTCTACATCGAGCATTGCTCAAGTAGACTTAGAGTGAAATGATTAATGAAACATTGCTTAAGTATGGATTGATACCCTCTCTACCAGGTGCTTTGTATTTCTTGTCAATAAGGGGGAGAGAAAGTGAAATGAATGTTTGAAAAGAAAATTTGATTGAAGAGAAGATTCTCATTTTGACATTTATGAATTCATTTCAGAAGATGTATAAGGTATTGAAAAAAAAAATACAAAGGGGGAGATCGTTGGAACCACTTTGTGTATAAGGTTGTATTTGTTGTCAATAGTTGTCAATGAAGATCAAAATGAAGGAGATCAAGAAGTACTCCATTGAAATGGAGGAATGGAAATTCAGATGATTGTTGTACTGATTATAAGTTCAAAGAACATGTGTCAAAGGTGAAACATTGTTCACAACAATGAAGAAGTGAGGGATAATCCATATGAGGATAATGATGTTTGAAGAAGAAGACAATGTGCAAGTGATTGGAATTCTGAGATGACCATGCACGTCACATGTGTCAAAGGTGACACATTGTTTACAACAATGAAGAAGTGAGGGATAATCCATATGAGGATAATGATGTTTGAAGAAGAAGAGAATGTGAAAGTGATTGGAATTCTGAGATGGCCATGCACGTCACATTTTCATAGAAAATTATGATGCTAAAGCTGTTCTTTCAAGGAATACATATCACGATAGTGGAGTTTGTGATGGAAGCAGAAGAGTTGTTGAAGGATACAGATCACTGAGAAGAAGTGTTTTTGAGGTGATCTTGCTTGTTGAAAAAACAAACAAATGACATACAAATTTGTTGAAAAAGGAGATTCGATGGTGGTATGTTGAGTTTAGGGGATGTGGTTAATGATCCATTTATTTTCATAGAACGTCGACAAAGGAATGGATGATCTGGAGGCAGTACAAAAAGAGCAGATACAAGCTGGTGCAATTTCCCAGTGTTGGCCAAATTTTTGGGCCTCAAAATCGGAAAATGAAGACATGGATTGTTTGCAAAAGTAGGTGTGCAAAAAGAGGATGTGGTGCGTGGAAAATAAGAGGCTTTCACGAAATACTTAAGTTGGTTGCGGAAAACAGCGGGATGTGCGAAATAGTTTTTCGCGCAAAAAGTGTTTCAGAATCAGAACGTTGAAAAATGGTAAAGGCATGGGCTGTGCGAAAAACCAGAGCTGTGCGCAGAAAAATGGGAATGTGCGCAACAAATGTTGTGCACAGAATAGCTGGGTGAATTTTTCGCTCAATCAGCATATCGAATCGGAAATACTGAAAATCAGCAAAGGCAAAAGGCGTGCGAAAAATTGGAGATGTTTACGCCATGTGCGCGGAAAATCAAACGGGTGCGCATAAAGTTGGTTGTGCGTAAAATGTGGGTTTGAAGTTTTACGTGCAAGAGAGGATTCATGTTCAGAATGATGAAAAATGTAGAAGTAATGAGATCCACGAAAAAAAAGGCAGTGCGCGAAAATAAAAGGAAGATGCGCGTAACTCAAAGAACTGAGAGACAGTTTTACGCGCAGGAAGGGGTTTTACGCGCATGATCAAAAATGCCTATAAATATGAGGTGATACCCTATCATTCGGTGAGGCTCAACACTTAGACAAATATCAAGCTCTAATGCGTGGAAAAACTAAGGTATAGAGTGGTGCGTGAAAAAAAGGTGTTGCGCGAAAAAGGGATGATTTGCGCTAAAAGAAGAGTTGCGCGAAAAAGAAGAGTTGCGCAAAAAAGTAGAGTTGCGGGAAAAGCCTTTTACGCGCCAAAAGTTATTTTTTCACGTAAGGTTTAAAATTTACAGGCAAGGCACTGGGAAGGGAGTGCAAAAATTTTGGGGTCCCGCAGGCCTTTGATAGGTTCTTAGAACTCTCAAATATGCTTTGCGAAGACGGAAGAACAGTGAACCATTTAGTTCTTTGAAGAGAAGTGGTACCACACACACATGACTGGTGTTTAACATCCTCATTGTGCTTTGCGAAGAGAAGAAGAACATACCATGCAACTATACTCAGATCTGCACAGAAATAGGGGAATATATCAATACACTCAAGTGTTAGTAGTGAGAATCAAAGGTAGAGGAGAAGAAGATCTAGTGAATTCAGTCATTGCACTAAAGAAGAAGGATTAAACTAAAAAGGGCATCAACTCTGAACCCTAATGCAAGCAAAGTCTCATGCTAAATAGGAGAAAAATAACTTCAATGCAAATCTATTGAAGATACCTTCACGTCTATAAACTGAGTGAGACTACACCAACGGAAGTGAGCCAGGGGGAGTCAACGGGAGCGACCAGAGGGAGGCAGTGAGCTATCCCTGAACCTTTTGTAAAGGAAGTGAGCCTGGGACAGAATGACTATTCCCGAACCATTGTAATCCACAACTAGTGAAGATTAGTGGAATTTGGTACGACCGGAAACTTGTCGGCATATTCTCCTTGGACGTAGACCTTAGTGGTGAACCAAGTAAAATTGTTGTGTTATCTCTCTGCATGTGAATGTTTCATTGCTGATCATATCCATCATACGGGTTTAAGTAGTTCCTACCAACTTGGGAATAAGATCCACAACACTAAGAAGAAAAAGTTAACACCCTGATTCACCCCTCCCCTCTCAGGGTGTCCCGGGGTCCTACAATATCTATATCTAGAAGTACAATTTATGAGTTTAGTACATGTTAAGGATAAGTTATGTACTTTCTCTAGAGAGTTACATAAAACAAATCATGAACATGAGATAGATTTAGTGGAAGTGATAATTAGTATGCTACCTTCCCAACATGATATAGAATTTAAAAATGACCAATATACATATGGAATAACTTTCCCTTATTTCCAAATCACATTGCTATATTATAGGTAGATATTAATAGAAAAACCTTGTCAATTACTTCAAACTCTAGGTCTTTTCATGGGTTCTCAACATAACTTTTTTGTCAGGTTTAATTTACATTTATTTATTGTCAAATAAACCTGACCTTTTATACCATTTCATCAACAAGATTAGGTCCTAATTGATTTCTTTCCTCAACTCCATACCAACAAGTTTGAGTTATGATTTTCATTCTATAGAGGGTTTCAGAATGAGCCATATAAATACTAGAGTGAAAGATATTATTGTAATAAAATTACTACAAATGTTGGTGTTGATCCCAACCTCCTTTAGTATCCAAATATAAATCTCTCAGCATGTATTTGAGAGTATGAATTTTCCTCTTAGACTGACCATCTGTCTGAGGATAATAAGAAGAGCTGAAACATAATTATGTATCCAGATCCTACTAAAGAATTTCCAAGAACGTCAAGGTGAACCTAAAATCTGGATTAGATATAATTGAAAGTGGTAATCCATGAAATATTACCATTTACATTACATATATATGGACAAGATTATTGAGATAGAAATCCTATAAAATAGAAATGAAGTGGGATAACTTCATATGGTGATCAAATATAACCCATATAGCAATATAGAATTTAGATTTTTTGAGAAGTATGATGATAAAGTCCATAGTGAAGTTTTCTCATTTCAATTCTGGTATGGGTAATGTTTGTAACATCCCCTTATACTTTTATCCCTCATTCTTAACTTTTAGACAAACCAAGCACCGATAGAGATATTTAGAAACATCTCTTTTCATGCTATCTCACCAGAAACAATCTTTTATGTCTTTATACATCTTTTTGCATCCAGCATGAATGGAGAATGAAGAAATATGATCCCCATCCAATATATCCTTTTATAATTCAGATATGGGAGGAATACAAACCCGATTCATGAACCTTATTATTCCATCATAATTATGGTGGAATTTCGGAACATTTCTCACCTACATATGTATATATAAATCATACTTCTACATCTCTTTAATCATAACTTATATAGATGACCGAACAATAATTTGATAAAGATAGTATTTATCCCCTTTATTTAAAATTTCAAGTTCTATCTTTTGGAAATCCATAAATATTGGATCTTTTGTGATCCTCATCATGGATAGGCTAGCATGGTCATTTAAACTCAAAGCATCTGCCACCTTGTTCACTTTCACAAGGTGGTAATGTTTTGAGCAGTCATAATCTTTAATCAAATCCAAACATCTTCTTTGAAACATATTAAAGTCATTTTGTGTGAAAATATACTTTAAACATTTATGATCAGTATAAATATCACACCTTTCACCATAAATATAATACCTCCATATTTTTACTACAAAGAGTACCGTAGCTAACTCAAAATCATGAGTTGGGTAATTTTGGTCATGGATTTTCAATTGTCAAGAGGCATAAGCTATCACCATATCATTTTTCATGAGACCAAATACCATACCCTTTTGGATTCATCACTATATATTAGAAACCTTTATCCACTAAAAGGAAGTGTGACCACAGGTGCACTGGATAACCTTCCATTAGGATCTTTGAAATTCATTTCACATTCCTCCATCCACACAAACATAACTCATTTTCGAGTCATATTGCTGAGTGGATTAGATAATAATGAAAAGCTATTTCACAAAACATAGATAATATCCCTCTAAACCAAGAAAAATTTGGATATTAGATACCATTATTGGTCTCGACCAATGTTCATTAACGTATGCTTTTGTTGGATCCAAAAATATTCCCTCTATTGAGATTATGTGACCAAAAAATCATACTTTCTCATGGAAAAATTAAAACACGGTAAAATTTTCACATATATTATTATTTATCAGGGTCTTTAGTATAATTTCCAAGTGATACTCATGTTCTTATATTCTCTTCAAATTGACAAGAATATCATATATAAATAGAACCACAAACCAATCAAGATATTCTCTAAAGACTCTTTTGATTAGATCCTTGAAGATAGTGGGGGTATTAGTAAGACCAAAAGGAATCAATAGACATTCATAGTGTCCTTACCTTGTACGAAAATCAATATTTGTTATGTCCTCTTTGACCATTAATTATTGATATCCTTAATGAAGGTCAATCATGGAAAAGTATTTAGCTCCTTGTAGTTGGTTGAATATGGCATAAATATAGGGAATAGGGTATTTTTTTTGATGGTGATCTTGTTAAGTTGTAGATAGTCATTGAAGAGTCTTATTGATCCATATTTCTTCTTGAAAAATAGAACAGGTACACACCAAGTTGACAAACTAGGGCCAATGAATCCCTAGTCAAGATTCCCTTGGAGTTACTTCTTCAATTCCTACAACTCAATTGAGGACATTCTATAATGTTTCTTTTAAATAGGAATAAAAATTAGTATGAGTTCTCTTGAAAAATAAACCTCATAATTCTGTGGAATACCTAGTATTTATTTAAGAAAGGTATCATCAAACTCACGTAAAATGGGTGTATTCTTAATAGTGAGTTTCTCCCCAACCATTTGAGATAGATAACCTTCATTTATAGGAATAAAAAAACCCATAAGATGGAATAAATTTTTATTGTAAGGTCTTACTCATCATTGCATCAATGGATGATCGTAAATTGATCTTGAATGTGAAATGCGACTTACCTTACTTGGAAATAGATATGATATTTATATAGGAAAAACAATCATTGCCAAGAATCACATAAAATTCCACTATAGAAAGGATCATAAAATTTTCATGAATAAATTTTCCATAAACTTCAACCATATAAGAATTATAAACTTTTTATGCAATAGTTGTTCCATTAATAGTTGTCACAAATTACTCAACATCTAATTGTTGAGTTAATACGACAATACCCTTAGAAAATTATTTAGAAATGAAATAATGGGTGGGTCTCGAATCAAATAAAATATTTTCCACTTAAGAGTGGAAGGTAGGTGTACCTTTCACCACTTCATTATCGTACTCCACATTTTCGATAGTGATCACATGAAAACTTACACTATATTTAGCCTTAAGAGTTTACTGACATTGATCACCATCAATAACCCTTGTATTATGGAATTTATTGGCATAATAAACCATTTCCTTGAACTTGTAACATTGATGCGTACTAGGTGCATTCCAAGTATCCTTTTCTTTATTCGCATTAGTAGATATCTTTTTCCAATCAATTTTGAATTCAACAACCTAATGACCTTATATCCGACACATAAAATATTTTCTAGTCCCTTTATGAAAATTTCCTCTATGTCTATTTCTAGACATTGATCATAAGGTAAATATCATCTTATTTTCAATGTGATAATTATATTTTCCTTTTAATCCCATTTTTACCTTCTTATCAAACCTATAGGACTGATGGGTTACTCCAATATCAATATCAAACATGAGATGAAATCAAACGATTTCCTCATAGCTATTGAAGTACCTTATGTCAAACAGACTTTAGAGACTTTATTTTAAGACACTAAAGAATCAATAAATTCTATTCTCTGGTTGGATAATAATTCCAGAAGTGTACCTTGATAGTCTTGAGAAATTATCTTTATAGGTTCCAATGGATTCATCATCCTTTTTCTTAATCACAAGGAACTCTTTATCAATATTTGTTCAATGAATAAAAGTAAAGTACTTATTGAAAAATAATTTCCTGAACTCATCTGATTCCAGGGATCCAATTTCACATATTTTCATTGTTTTCATTATAGGGTTACACTGTTGATCAGATTCACCATCCAAATGTTAGAATTCTAAAATGAATTTATCATGTTCTGAACATTAGAGATCTAAAAGAATATTTTATCTAGAACTAATCCATTATTAAGTAACTAATGGATCATAATACCAATTGAAAGAAGGTGAACACTACCTCATGAAGGACTCAACAAAATTTTGTTATCCCATTTTCTCATTTGGAAGTCCTTCATGATTCATATCTTGAGATACTTGTGGGAGAATGTCTATAATATTTTTCATTCCACCTACCATAACATTTGGTTTCTTGGGAGGAGAATCATTACATTGCATGTCACATTCAACAGTAACACATTTTTTTTGAGTTCCATCCATTGATTAAAACCAAGAAGAAAAATATGAAAAAAACTAACCACAATGGGGAAACCACGTAATAAAAATAAAATTTAAATTTAGGATATTTAGGTTCTATCCATGTTTATTCATTATCATTTCTAAACCACTATGATTGTAAACTATACTTTGACATACCCTTAGAGTTCTTCCTATGGTTTTCTCATACTAGGTTCTAAAGGTTAACTATACCTTTCAACTGACACCAACCAAAATGACCCTCTTGTGAGATCATGTCCCACCACCTCTTGGCGGTGTCTCGAAGCATGTAGGTAGTGAGCCTGACCCGACTCTTTGGAGGCGTCTCCAGATTCTCAAAGATAGTCAGCATGGATTTTAGCCATGATTCTGTAGCCTGAGGTCCTCTTTCCCTCAAGAATGTATAAGGATGCTGCTATTGGAAAACCCACGTCAAGTCTGCCATAGTCGTGGTAGGAGACAGTGCTCCCTGGATGGTCTACATCATCCTCATAAAACCTTCTTTGAACTATGAAATAGCACCTGCAACAGGTATGACAGCCGGTTCCAAGGCTGGCCCAACTGGAGGATCGACAGGAAGTCCCTAATCTTCCATATCTGGTGTTTGATCACTGACTGACGACAGACGTACAACTGGAGGACGTCTCAGAGGTATAGCTCTGAAAGATCAAAAGCAAACCTTAGATCAGAAAAACAAGGACAGAGAACACAAGAGTACAAAACGGGAACATTGGAAGGAAAACACACAAGTTTACTAAACACGAATACACGACGTGTATAAAAACTACACGGTGTGTCTTCTTAAGACACTGACATGGTCCTGCACCCCTGCCCTACAGGTCGTGTAACACCTTAAACTACACGGCCTGTTGACCCTATACACGGCATGTACATGAAATCTACTCCCCTGCCCGAGTCTCTTCACATGGCTAACCCACACAGTCCGACTTAACCCGAGACTACACAGCCTGTTCTTAACACACACGGCGTGTACTAGACAGGGCTTCAGTGGACCGTGTTGTTAAATACACGGCCTTCTACATGGCTGAATCTTGTACTGTGTGTTCCGAACAAACACGATGTGTATAGGTGAAGGTGACACCATCCCGTGTTGGTCGTGACACTGTCGGGTACCTGAACAAGACTACACGGCGTGTTCCAAAACAACACAACATGTATATGAGAAGGTAATACTTACCCATGTTATTCGTAACATGGTCGAGTACTTGGACGATAATAAACGGCATGTTCCTTTACAACACGGCATTTTCTACTCGAGCTTCCCCGGCCCATGTTGTAAATGACACGGCTGGGTACACGGATCTGAACTACACGACGTGTACCAACCATACACGACCTGTTCTTAAAGTTACTTGCACAATAGCATGTGTCTGTTCACATGGTCAGTGACACAGTCTAAAACTACACTACGTGTATATTAAGTACACGACATGTATTCTGGGTTTTTCTGGGAAGTAGCTCAGAAACTGCACAGAACCCCAGAAAACACAGAAAACAAGTCAAGGAGGTGCCAAATTCTAATTTGTGAGGGCCCATATTCCCCACGAATCAAAACTTGATGTTCATTTAAGAAAACTAGAATACAAACAATCCTCTAAAAAGGAAGTATAGATTCTATCAATCATCTATCACAACACCATGTGTAATCCACAAAAAGTCTATCACAATAGCATGCAATCGCTAATGCACCCTAGATGGCATGGCAAGAATGCATGGCATGTGATTTATACAAGTGACTATATGATGCATGAGATGGAATACCATCATCTCATCAGGTTGCGAAAAAAATAGAATAGCAATAGTCAAGACATTAATAACACAAAGCATGTGAATCACTCTAGGTGAAATCATATCAACCGTAAATCTCAAAACTAGAAAACTGCAATAAAAGAGGTAGTATGGCTTTTCCCTATACACGGGTCAGCTAATCTCGAGCATAGCTTAATTCCAAGTACCGAATCCGTCCTAGCCCTAGCAAAAGGCTCCAAACAGTAAATCAATAGAAAGGAATCCCCTAAAATACCACTTTGTAACAACCCGAATCCGGAGCCCCTCCACTGGTGCCCTGTACCTGGTTCGCCACAGGACCTCAAGCTCATTTCTCCAAATGCCAGAGGCTGCTGACTAGCAGCGAGGGCCTTGGTAAGTTATTGGGGGAAATTATGCCCTCATTTGGTAGGGTATAAAAGGTAAGCAAAACGACAGTAAATAGAGGAAGAAGTAAACAATACGCAACAACTGAAACCCAACGGCGGAAGCAATGAATATATAGTAATTATGATAAAGATGCAATAGGTACAAGTTTCTAAGTAAGAATCAAACATAACAACGTGCTGAAATACAACTAAAACAAAGTACTAAAATAACAAAAACTCATGCAGCATCACAAGCCTAATCTTGGTCCCTTGCTCCCCAGCTCCAAGCAGTCAAGTACTGGAAGTTGAAGGGAGATTTCCCTTCGCTATACCCGCAACAACGAAGTCTTCTTGGTCCCAAAATCATGGCCGAAATAGTGTGTGAGATACAATACCAGTAGGTAGTCACCCAAATATTTGTGCCTAACAGTCAATGAATACAAGGCAAGTAAAAGTGCAGGAAGTAGTAAACACAAAATCACACAGTAGCTACAATATACACTTATAGCGTATAAAGTACACAAGTAAAGAACTAGCAACAAGTAGAAAACAGATAACCCTCTGGATAGCTCTCATAACCTAACCCCTATGGTTCAACCTACCAGTACTAGCAACCCTCTAGGAGGAATACTCAGTCTCACCCCTCTGGTTCAGCTAATAGTAGACTTCTGAGGAAGAACTCATCTCCAATTCCCCCTATAGTCTTGTATCATACTAAAGGATCTCTGGGGAAGCACTCAACATCTCATTCCCCCTGTGGCCCACGTCGAGGAACCACAGTCTCTCTGAGGAAGCACTCATCATCAATTCCCCCTGTGGTCTCACATCGTATTAAAAGTCTCTCTGGAGAAGCCCTTACATCCATTCTCCGTATGGTCTACTACACTAGGTTCTCATAGTCCTGTGTGAAATATAAACACGTATAATGCGCATGTATCGGCCAAGTAAACCTCAAAAACTACTAGTCTATAATTATAAGGCTTAGCATCCAAATTAGCACAATAGTTCCACTACCATACAACTAGGAATAGCAAATGAAAAAATTCCTAATAGGAAAAAAAGTATGGAAATATCTAGAGTACAAAAAAAACAACTCTATTAAAAAAGGTAAACCTCTACTAAACTAATCAAGAAATCAGGCAATCAATCAAGGGTAAAACAAGAAAATGCACAATTCCCGTTCAAGGGATTTGGAAAAATTGAAAAGGATACTCAAAGACTCTCTACAGAAAGGCACAAACCACATACCTTGATCCTAGGAGATCGATATACTTTAACCACGATGAATGATTCTCCCCCGAACAAATTAGATCTGAGAAAACGTCCGAAACGTTCAACCAACAATATCTTGAGAAGGAGGAGAAATTGGAAAACAAGGCTCAAGAAGAAGGAAGAACTCACTGCTATGATTCCAACTCAACCCACCATGCTCAAATCGAAGAATAGACGGAGAGGCGGGAGCTCGTCGAAGATTCTTGGATCCTCGGCACTCTCGGACGAACGAGACCTAGAAGAAGACGTTTTTTTGCTTCAGGAACGACCACAATCCATTTAGTGAAAAAAAGAATGTAAACGACGTGTACTTTTAGAGTACACAGTGTGTACTAGGTCTTTCCATACTCTTCCAAAGACGGCCTCCACGTCACCCTTACATAACGTGTGTGTGGCCCGGACATAGACAATACACAACTTCGAGAGGGAAAAGAGTATGCGGCGTGTACTCAGAAAGTACATGGCATGTACTTCAAAAATTTCCAGAAACTTTATTTTCCTCAAAAACTCTAGAAAAAGGAAAGGTGTACCTGAAACTAAGATCCGGGTTCATAAAAACTCCCCCCTTGAAGAAATTCGTCCCCAAATTTCCCTAGTGAGACGTAGAAGAAGAAACCCCGAACAGCTCTGGCCAATGCGATCATACATCGGTCTCCCTCCCCCAGGTCTCGTCCTATACTCTCCCATGCTTCCATAGCACCCATACAAGAGGGAAAGACCGCCCATGGAGAACCTTCGTACTACGATCAACAATCCGGATGGGATGCTCCTCAAATAATGCATCCGCTTCAAGATCGACCTCCTCGGGCTGAAAGACATGAGACGGGTCTGAAAAGTAATGTCGGAGCTGAGAGAAGTGGAAAACATCGTGCATGGCCTAGTACCTTTGGGGTAACTGCAACCGATAGGAAACCAACCCAACTCTCTCTATAACCTCAAATGGCCCGACATACCGCGGTGAAAGCTTACCCTGTCTCCGAATCATTTTGTGTCCCAAACTCAGTGCGACACGTAGGAAAACCTGATTCCTGACCTCGAACTCCAAAGGTCGTCTCTGCTGATCAGCATAAGACTTCTACCGAGACTGTGCTATAGCCACCCTCTTCAAAATCACCTCTATCTACCCTGGTGTCTCTTGAACAAGTCGAGGTCCCAACAAAGCTGCCTCTCTAGCCTCCTGCCAGCATAAGGGTGATCGGCATGGCCTACCGTACAAAGCCTCGTACGGTGCCATCTGTGTAGTCACCTGAAAACTATTGTTGTAGGCGAACTACACCAGAGGGATATGCTTCTCCCAAGAACCACCAATGTCTATAATGCAAGCTCAGAGCATATCCTCAAGCACCTGGATCATACGCTTGGACTGGCCATCTGTCTAGGGATAGTATGTTGTACTCAAAAGTAACTGTGTACCCAAGGACTTCTAAAGTCCCTATCAAAACTGAGAGGTAAAGCACACATCCTTGTCTGAAACAATGGAGTGTGTAACTCCATGTAGACGAATGATCCCTCTGATGTAAAGTCGTCCCAGATCATCGACACTGACAGTCTCCTTGATCAGCAAGAAGTGAGAAACCTTCGTGATCCCGTCGATGACAACCCAAACATCATCGTTCCTCCAAGGGAACCTCAGAAACCCAGTCACGATGTCCATCTCAACATCGTTCCACTTCCACTTCGGAATGAGTAACTGCTGCAAAAGCCCTACTGGTCACTGATGCTCTGCTTTCATCTACTGAAAGATAGAACATCTTATGACAAAACCAGTAACATCCTTCTTCATTCTTGGCCACCAGTACTGGCGATGAAGATCTCGATAAATCTTGGTGATGCCAGGATGAACTGCCCAGACATAGGAATGAAAATTCCACATCAGATCCTCGCGTATGTCTGCTGGCACCCATACGCGTCCCTGGAAACACAAGATCTCATCCTCTCCCACTGTCCATCAAGGAAGAGGGTCCTCTCTTGATACACTCTTCCGCATGACTAATCCTTCTATTTATGATATCTACCTCATCCGTACCTGATCTAGTAGTGTAGAGGTAACCGCTACAGAAGATAGGAAGGCCTGTCCCTATCTGTCGTGCACCTCCAGATGCATCTCAGAGAACAAAGCCAAAAGCAGCAACTCACTGATGGCCTCCTGAACTGCCTGAATCTGAGTTCTCATGATCAACGCATCTGCCACCACATTTCCCTTTCCTGGCGTATAGGAAAGCTCGAAATCAAAAGACTGAAGATACTCGACCCACCTACGCTACCTCTAATTCAGATCACACTGAGTGAAGATGTACTTGAGACTCTTATGGTCGGTGGAAACCACAATGTGCTCTCCCAGAAGGTAATGTCTCCAACAGCGTAAGGCATGAACAACATCTTCCAACTCCAGATCGTGCGTAGGGTAGTTCCTCTCATGTGGCCTCAACTACCGAGACCCGTACGCAACGAATCCATCTCCCTACATAAGTACAACTCCTAGTCCGATACCTAAAGCATCACAATAGATAGTGTAGCTCTTGACTGGCTCTAGAAAGACTAGTATCGGTGATGATTTCATCTTTACCTTTAGCTCTTGAAAGGATGAATCACAAGAATTTGACCATAAGAACTTTGCCCCCTTCTTGGTCAGACTTGTCAAAGGTGCAGCTAAGCGTGATATGTCCGGAATGAAGCGTTTGTAGTATCTAGCCAGCCCTTGGAAACTCTATACCTAACAATGTTCTTCGACTACTCCCAGGAGACTACAGCTATCACTTTCTCTGGGTCCATAGATACTCCTGCCTCTGAGAAGACGTGACCCAAGAAGTGAATCTGTTCCATCCAAAAATGGCACTTCGAGAGTTTGGCATAGAGACAATGCTCTCTCAGTGTACTCAGAATGATCTCAAGATGGGTAGCAAGGTCGTGTCGAGTGTGTGAGTACAGAAAGATATCATCCACGAAGACCACGATGAAGGAATCCAAGTAAGGATAGAACAATCGGTTCATCAGTTCCATAAAAACTGCTGCCACATTCGTGAGACCGAACGGCATGACTGTATACTCGTATAGACCATACCTTCTCTTGATGGTTGTTAGATGTATATCTAATGGTCTAACACGCAACTGATGATAACCGGACCTCAAGTCGATCTTCGAGAACACCTGGGCTCCTTTAAGCTGATCAAAGAGGTCATCGATCCTTGGTAAGGGATATCGGTTCTTGACCATCAACTGGTTCAGCTTCCAATAATCCACACAAAGATGAAGGGTACCATCTGCCTTCTTCGCAAACAGGACAGGGGAACCCCAAGGAGAAGTATTTGGTTGGATGAAACCCTTTGCCAGCAACTCCTCCAACTGCTTCATGAGCTCCTACAACTCAGGTGTAGCCATCCTATAAGGAGGAATAGACACCAGTGCTACTCCTGTCACAAGCTTAATAGAAAAGTATACCTCACGCACCAAAGGAAAACCCGGAAAGTCCTGTAGAAAGACGTCCATGAAACGATCCACCACTGGAAGAAAATTCAACTTCGAAGTCCCCTAATCATCTAGATAAAGACTAGCAATTTGGGCTGTTACCCTTCCTATCCCATGATGCTCGAGTCCTGCCCGACTCGCCTGTACATCCCATTAGCCTCTATGAAGAAAATATTCACCCTCAGATGAAACAAAACTCACTCTGCAGTGATAACAGTTGACTACTACCTAGAAGGGAACCAACCAGTCTATCCTAAGAATGAAATCATAGCCTGTCATCTCTAGGACATAGATATCCCATAAGAAATGATACCCTGCAACCTCGATAGGGCACTCTCTACACTGACGTACACTAGATGTCCTTGTCCCCAAAGTTGTGTCTAGTGTCAATGAGTCGGCAGAAGAAAAGACACAGAGCTCAAGGCTCTCCACAACAACAACAGAGATAAAGCTATGCGTAGCACCAGTATCGAAAAGAGATGAAGATAAAACTAAGGCTACTAAAATCGTACCTCGAACTGTAGATGGTCTGGGATCCTTCTCCTGATAGGTCTCCTCCACCGTAACGGTCTGGCCTGCCCTGCGGCCCTGTGACACTGCCTGACCACCATGAGCTGAACCTCCCTATTGGCGCTGAAGAACCGGTAACTGACTGCCACGACATTGACCTCATCCTCATCCGGAACGACCAGACGAACTCCAGTTCATCGAATGGTACTAAACTGGTGGTGTTGCTCCTAAATGAGGAGTCATGGAAGAACCCCGATCACCAGCTGCTGGTGAGAAAATCTAGCAGAAATGCTGAAGGTGACCCATCTTACCGCAGGATCGACACTCCACTGGGTCTCTCTGGTACTGCAGTTTTGTGTGCCCTGACCGGCCACACTTGTAGCATATCACCTGGTTGTCTGACGATGCATCTCACTTCCTCGAATCACCATGCATAGACTCCCTACGTCGCTTCTTGCTATCATCTGGAGGAAAACTAGTTCTGTAAGCAGAACTGCCCTAGCTCGCAGCTCCGGAGTCCCTCATATTGTGCTCCAGAATCAGTGACTGGATGAAGATGAAAGTGATGGAAGTCAATTGGAAGATATTCACCTGCGAGCGGATCTCCCGCCTGAGACCATACTCAAACTTCCTTTCTATGAACACCCCAATCCCATCCCAGAGGGGTTTGAAATGCTGTAACTAGGTGAAACGAGAGGAATAATCCATGATAGAAAGCATACCCTACTCTAAGCTCATGAACTCCCAGGCTCGGTCAGCCCTCAGGGTCTTTGGGTAGAAGTAGTCATAAAAGATGTGCTGAAACTCCTCCCAAGACAAAACCTGCTGATGAACCACCTGTGAGATCACGTCCCACCACCTCTTGGAGGAGTCTCGGAGTATGTAGGTTGCAAGCTTGACCCGCCTCTCTGGAGGCGTCTCCAGATGATCGAAGATAGTCAGCATGGCTTCTAGCCATGACTCTGCAGCCTAAGGTCCTCCTTCCCCTGAGAAAGTAGGAGGAAGATACTACTGGAAAACCCACGTCAAGTATTCCATATTCGTGATAGGAGGCGGTGCTCCCTGGAAGGTCTGCATCATCCTCATAAAACCTTCCCTGATCTGTGCATCAGTGCCTACAACTGGTATGACAGCCGATGCCAAGGATGGCCCGACTGGAGGATCGGCAGGAAGTCCCTGATCAGCCATATCTAGTGTCTGATCACTGCCTGACGACAGACATACAACCGGAGGACAACTTAGAGGCATATCTCTGAAATATCAAAATCATACCTTAGATCAAAAAAACAACGATAGAGAACACATGATTACAAAATGGGAACAGGGGAAGGAAAACACACATGTTTACAAAACATGACTACATGGCGTGTATAAAAACTACACGACATGCCTTCTTAAGCCACTGACATGGGAGTGTACCCCAGCCCTACAGGTCGTGTAACACCTCAAACTACATGACATGTTGACCCTACACATGGCGTGTATTTGAAAACTACTCCCCTTCCCCAGTCTCTTTACACGGCTAACCCACACGGTCCGACATAACCCGAGACTACACGACGTGTTATTAACACACACGGTGTGTACTAGACAAGGCTTTGGTGGCCCGTGTGGTTAAATACACGGCTTTATACATGGATGAATCTTACATGGCATATTCCGAACAAACACGGCGTGTATAGGTGAAGGTGACACTCTCTCGTGTTGTTCGTGACGCGGCCAGGTACCTGAACAAGACTACACAGCGTGTTCCGAAACAACTCTGTGTGTCTATGAGAAGGTAACGCCAACTTGTTTTGTTAGTGACACGGCCGAGTAGTTGGATGGGACTACATGGAGAGTTCCTTTACAACATGGCGTGTTCTACTCGAGCTTCCCCGACCCGTGTTGTTAGTGACACGGCTGGGTACACGGCTCCGAACTACAGGGCGTGTACGAACCGTACATGGCATGTACCTAAAGTTACTTCCACAACAGAGTGTGCATATTCACACGGTCAGTGACATAGTATAAAACTACATGACATGTATATTAAGTACATGCCATGTATTCTGGGTTTTTCTGGGCAGTATCTTAGAAACTGCACAGAAGCCCATAAAACACAGAAAACAAGCCAATGAGGTGCCTAATTCTGATTCGTGAGGGCCCATACTCCCCATGAATCAAAACATAGTGTTCATTTAAGAAAAGTAGAATACAAACAATCCTCTAATAAGGCAGTAGAGATTCTATCAAGAATCTATCACGACAGTATGCGTAATCCACACAAAGTCTATCACAACAGCATGCAATCGCTAATGCACCCTAGATGAAATGGAAAGAATTAATGGAATGTGATTTCTACAAGTGTCTATATGATGCATGAGATAGAATACCCTCATTTAATCAGGTTTCAACAGAAATATAACTGCAATAGTCAAGACAGTAAAAACACAAAGCATGTGAATCACTCTAGGTGAAATAATATCAACCGTAAATCTCAAAACTAGAAAACTACAATAAACAAGGTAGTATGTATTTTCCCTATACATGGGATAGATAATCCCAAGAAAAACTTAATACCATGTACCAAATCCATCCTAGACCAGGATAAAGCCTCCAAACAGTAAATCAAGAGAAAGGAATCCCCTCTGATACCACTTTGTAACGACCCGAATCCGGAGCCCCTCCACTGGTGCACCGTACCCGGTTCACCACATGACCTCAAACGCATTTCCCCAAATTCCAGAGGCTACCGACTAGCAGTGAGGGCCTTGGTAAGTTATTGGGGAAACTATGCACTCATTCGGTAAGTTATAAAAGCTAAGGAAAGTGATAGTAAATAGCGAAAGCAGTAAACAATACGCAATAACGGAAACCCAACGGCGGAAGCAATGAATATATAGTAATGATGATAAAGATGTAGCAGGTACAAGTGTTTAAGGAAGCACCATACATAAAAACGTGACGAAATAAATGTAAAACAAAGTAATAAAATAACAACAACTCTTGCAACATCACAAGACTAAGCTTGGTCCCTTGCTCCCCAACTCCAAGCAGTCAAGTACTAGAAGTTGAAGGGTGCTTTCCCTTATCTTTACTTGCAACAACGAAGTCTTCTTGGGCCCAAAAACATAGCCCAAATTGGGTGTGAGATACCATCCTAGTAGGCAATCACCCAAAGATTTGTGCCTAATAGTCAATGAATACAAGGAAAGTAAAAGTGAAGGAAGCAGAAAATAGAAAAGCACACAGTAGCTACAATCCACAGTTCTAGCATATAAAGTACACAAGTAAACAACCAGCAACTAGTAGAAAATAGGTAACCCTCAAGGTAGGTCTCATATCCCAACCCCTATGGTTCAACCTACAAGTACTAGCAACCCTCTAGGAGGCATACTCAGTCTCACCCCTCTAGTTCAAAAAAGATTAGAATTTCTGAGTAAGCACTCACCGTCAATTCCCCCTATAGTCTTGTATCGTACTAAAGGATTTCTGGGGAAGCACTCAACATCTCATTACCCCTGTGGCTCGTGTCGAGGAACTACAAACTCTCTGAGGAAGCACTCATCGTCAATTCCCCATGTGGTCTCGCATCGTATTAAAAGACACTCTGGAGAAGCCCTTACATCCATTCTCTCTATGGTCTACTACACTAGGTTCTCACAGTCCTGTGTGAAATATAAAAATTCATAACATGCATGTATCTCCCAAGTAAACCTCAAGAACTACTTGGCTATCATTCTAAGGCTCAGCAGCAAAATCAGCATAACAGTTCCACTACCCTACAACTAGTCATATCAACTGGCAAAAAACCTAAAAGGCAAAAAAAGTACGGAAACATCCAGAGTACAGCAAAAACTACACTATTCACAAAGTTAAACCTATACTAAAGAAATCAAGCAAGCAGGAAATCAATCAAGGGTAAAACCGGAAAACACACAATTCCCGTTCAAGGGAATTGGAGAAATTGCACAAGATACTCAAAGAATTTCTACAGAAAGGCACAAACAACCTACCTCGATCCTAGGAGATCGATATACGTGAACCATGTCGACTGATTCTCTTCTGAATGTCGTAGATCTGAGAATATGCCCAAAACATTCAACCGACGATATCTTGAGAAGGAGGAGAAATTGGAAAACAAGGCTCAAGTAAAAGGAAGAACTCGCCACTATGATTCCAACGTAACTGAACATGATCGAATTAGAGAACAGATGGAGAGGTGGGATCTTGTCAAAGATTCGCGGATCCTTGGCTCTCTCGGATGAACGAGACCTAGAAGAAGAGAATTCTGTGTGTCAGGCGTGGCCCCGGTCCGTTTAGTGAAAAAAAGAAAGTACACAGCGTGTACATTTAGAGTACATGGCGTGTACTAGGTATTTCCATACTCCGCCAAAAACGGCCTCCACATCACCCTTACACACCGTTTGTGTGGCTCGGACATGCCCAGTACATGGCTTCGAGCGGGAAAAGAGTACACAACATGTACTCAGAAAGTACACGGTGTGTACTTCAAAAATTTCTAGAAACCTTATTTTCCTCAAAAACTCCATAAAAAGGAATGGCCTACCTGAAATGATGTTCTAGGTTCTTACATGGCCCGCCCAACGGGTTGAGACAGACCCCACTAGTCGGGTTGGGTTGACCCAAACCGAGTCGGCCCAGACTGGGTCGGGCCGGGTCAGTCTGATCGGGTCAGATCAGACCTGTGCCAACTGTGACCCTTTACATTATTTTGTCCATATCTTTGGCACCAGACGTTCGTTTGACGAACTGTAATTGGTGCTGGTAATCTTGGAGCATGATGGTCCCTTTGAGTTTACCCCACTAGAGCTTGGGGTATAGTTGAGAAATGGTCTGGTCGGATCGTGCACGAATCCAACCAGGCCCCTGAGACTAAAAGTCTAATAACCCACAGACCGAGTGTCTGATTGACGCACCCTCTATTGCTTTGAGACACCAATGACGTGGTTGACCTTTGAGATACTTCTTCATGGGACTTTGGGATAGTTGTATCATCCACCAGTAGCTTGTAGAGTATATCTTTCGGAGACGAGTGGTCTTTTTTGCGGGATCCTAGTAGCTGGCTGAGACTTGACGACTGCTGACCGTTTGACTCAGAGTGACTCAACTAGAGCAATGGGGAGTTCCTGGTTGTGGTGGCAGACCCACAGTGGATCAATGATCTTAGTGATGTGACATAATCATGGTACTCTACAAGAGGAGTACCTCTGTAGGCTATGAGGGGGAGCGCCTGGGTGTCGTGGAAGACTCACGGTGAGAAGCACCTATGTGTCATGAAGCAGACCCACGGTACTCGACAGGAGGAGTACCTCAGTAGTCCAAGGTTAGTGGGAAGTGCCTCTGTTTGACGTGGCATGCCCCTGCACTAGATTGAGCAGGAGTTCTCCAGCAGTCGAAGTTTTGATAATGTGAATAAAATCCTAGTTCAGCTGAGTCAGTACTTTTGTGTTTTCTTCATGATTGATATGGATTAATTGATAACTTAGTTATATGTATAGGCATATAACTACATAGGGTTATCTGTTATTTTCTTTCTTCGTGGTGTATCCTTGTTGTATTTTGTGAGACCCTTAGGGTCTCGGGGTCCCTACTGAGTATCGTTATACTCACCCCAGCACGGGCTATGCCCACACATTGTTGTGTTGGATACAGACTACAGATAACACTGAATATGGTTGAGAGTACCAGGACTGGACGATACCCGGAGGTGGACCTTATGATGAGTCGGTACACAAAGGAGACTAACGGACATGGAGTGCTGAGGAGGCTATCTGTACCTACCCTTTAGGTAAGAATCTCGGAGGATGACCCAACAACTGTTTTTCCATTATTTAGTTGTAGTTGTAATTCTAGTTCCCTATACTTAATGTTGGTATTGTATTTCCGATCCCTTTTACTTTTCATCACACTTTTTTTATATAGATTACTTAGTGTTTTGTATATAGTTGTGTGATCTTCTATGTTCATTTAATGTTTATAAAAGAAAATGCCTTCCCAATTTTAGGAAATTACGCCTTTGGTGCTAGTCGCCAGCCTTTGGCCTATGGATGGCTGGCTTGGGGTAGTCACGACACTATCCCCAGGGGATGGGTCATGAAAAATTGGTGTAAGAGGAGTCGGTTCTACCACAAAACATAGGACTCTGATATTTCTTTTCTATGAAGCAATAGTGTTAAGAGTAATGAGTGTGGTTCTCAGTTTAGGGAGTCCAGTGTTGGTACGACGACCGACGTATGCATACACCAGGACCCTGAGTTTTGATATCCGACTTAGTGCATGAAAACATTGATTGTGTGTGTGTTTTAAAAAGTTTTATTTAAGTCATATCAACTAGGTCAGATCACCTGGAATAAATTTTTAACCATAGCGCACCTGTTTTTTTCAGGATGCCTCCTTGCAGATAGCCCACTAGAGTTCTGAGAGTTGTACGCACTGATAGCCCACCGAGCAACGAGGCCTCGGTGTAGAGCCCTTTTCCTGCATAGGCACCAGTGGTACCACTCCCCATTGGCACACTGATTCCACCAGCACCAGCAGTAGATGATGCACGCCACTTGAGTGCGTTGGACGTGTTCCAGTGCCAGAGGCCACCCAGGTTCAGGGGAGAGATGGACCCACATGCGGCTGAGGATTGGCTGGAGGCTGTGGTGAGAGTTTTCCGACTGGTAAAGACACCAGCCAATTTCATGGTGATCCTTGACGCTAGCCTTCTAATGGAATCAATAGGCAGGTTGTGGAGATTGATGCTCCAGGTTCATGACAAGATCACACTTTTATGGGTGGACATCAAGAGCCTGTTTCGTGCAGAGTTTGTGCCAGCAACACTTCACGCAGTGCATATACAGGATCTAAATCATCTGTAGCAGGGCATCTTGATTGTAGCTTAGTACTCAGTGAGGTTCATAGACCTCTCATGCTACTCCAATTATATGGTGTAGAAAGAATTCTTCAAGGCTCAGACCTTCGACCAGGTGATCAAATGGGATATTAGAGATTCGATGGTCTCACTCAGCATCTCGATGTAGGCGGGGGTGTTAGAGACATCCCTCTTGGTGGAGAGTTTCCTTGCTGAGCAGTCTCCAGTAGTGAGATCCACCACCAATCGACACGTAGCAGAGTCTTCTGTAGCAGGAAGAAGACAGATGTCGAAGACGTCCAAGAGGACCAAACCTACAGGTGGACGACCACATGACTTAGGATCGGTTGTGTGGGGTACCCAAAGCAGAGACAGACATTCCATGAGCGGGCAGTGTTACTCATGTAGCGAGCAGGGTCACATGGCTCGTGACTATCTGAACCGTCATACAGATGATCAGTAGACGGTTGAAGGATGTCCTTGGCAGGGAAAAATATCTGATTGAAGTAGTTTGCAGGGAGAAGGCGAATGTGGCATAGGAACTGGTTGCACAACTGGTGGTGGATGACGTTTTTATGTATTACCACCACCACCACCACCAAGAGGTCAACCCCGACCATAGGGAGCAGGAGGATAGGGGAGAGCTCAAATCTAAGCAGCTGAGGCCAAAAATCACTATGCTCCGAAGATGATATGAAGTATGATCTTTGCCTACTCAACCATAACTGCAGTACTTATAGACACAGGTTCCAGTCATTATTTCATTGTCACTACCCTTGTTCGGAGCTCGGTGATTCTAAGGGAGTCGTTGGCTTGATCCTTATGGCTAGAGACTCACACGGGAGCAGAATTGATGATTACGAATTGGTACCGGTAGTTTGAGATTACTCATGGAGGTGAGAGTTTTATCTGGGATATCCTAGTAGCGGCGTCGAGGCCTTATGATGTCATCTTGGGTATGGACTGGTTATCTACAGTCCATGATCAGATAGACTGTATTAGGCACAAAGTGCGGTGTGTCCCCACGGATGGGACTAGGTTTACCTTCACCTGTGAGAAGGGAGACTTTGAAGCACATGATGAACTTACCCAGAGGAGGGTGTAGCTGATCACTAATCAATTGGATTTACATAACCTCGGAGCCATTGATGTAGAGAGTAGACGCTATCCTATAGTGGTGGACCAGTACGTGGATGTTTTCCCTGATGATGTTCTAGGTCTACGTACTCGCAGAGAAGTTTACTTTTACATTGACTTGTGCCCTAGGATGACACCAATATATACTACAGTTTATCAGATGGCTCTTGTAGAGCATCGCGAGCTGCGGGTACCGTTAGAGGACTTTTAGGGGAAGGGATTCATCTAGACTAGTGTTTCTCCTTAGGCAGCCCCGATTCGGTTCGCAAAAAAGGAGGATGGGAGCTTGAGGCTTCTTGATGACTATCGGTGCCTGAACATGATAACCATGAAGAAAAAGTACCCACTCCCAAGGATTGACAACCTCTATGATTAGCTGAAGGGAGCACGGTGGTTCTCGAAGATAGACCTCAGATCAGGCTATACCCAGCTCATAGTTCGAGATGAGGATGTGCAGAATACGACCTTCAGGTGTCGGTACAACCATTATGAGTTCTCAGTTATGCCATTCGGTGTAACCAACTCTCTAGCAGTGGTCATGGGACTCATGAACTGAATATTTCAGTTGTACCTTGATCGCTTTTTCGTAGTCTTCATCAACAACATTATGATCTACTTGAATACTGACGAGGGGCATGCCTATCATTTGTAGGTATTTATAGAAACACTCCGAGAGAACCAGCTTTATGGTAAGCTCTCTAAGTGTCAGTTTTTGATCTGAGAAGTTCAATTTCTAGGACATGTCATCTCAGAAGCTGGATTTGCAGTGGATCCAGTAAATATTGAGGCGGTACTTTCTTGGGAGCCACCCAAGAGTATGATAGAATTACGAAGTTTTCTTGGATTGGCTGGATACTACCGGAGATTCATGCAAGATTTATTCAAATATAAAACACAACTATCATCCTTGATGATGAAGGCGAAACCCTTCTTGTGGTAAGAGAAATTCCAGCAGAGCTCTCAGGAGCTGAGGCAGATTCTGAATAGTGCCCCCATCTTGAGGCTTCCAAAGGAAGGAGCAGGGTACATAGTCTAGTATGACTCATTAGGTACCAGACTCAGATGTGTTCTCATGCAAGAGAAAGCAGTGATCACTTATGGTTCTCGGAATTTGAGACAGCATGAGAAGAACTATGCAACCCATGACCAGGTGTTAGAAGAAGTTGTATTTGGATTGAAGACGTGGCAACACTATTTGATGGGTGAACGTTTTACAGTGTACTCTGATCACAAGAGTCTCAGGTATATCATATTTTAGAAGGACCTAAACCTGAGAGAATCACGTTGGCTTGATTTCCTCCAGGACTATGACTTTGAGATAGTTTATACTCCTGGGAAGGGGAACATTATTGGAGATGTACTCAGTAGGAGATCTGGTATACAACTGTTAGGTGAGGCAATGGAGCAGCTGGCCACTTTGAAGATATCCTTCGTAGATGGGGATGGGGCAACTTTTCTTCAGTCTCTTATAGTCACTCTTCCACTTCTTCAGTAATTTAGGGAGGCACAACATGGGGACGCTGATTGTGAGGCTCGAGGTGCTCAGATATCCACAGGGAAGGCACTTGATGGATTTTCTGAAGGTGGGGTGCATGTCATCCTCTTCATAGGACTAACCATCATACCAGTGTCACTTTAGGAGGAAATGTTGAGGGAGTTCCACACATCCCCTCTTGAGGTACATCTAGGAGTGGCGATGATGTACCAGGACCTCTTATGGAAGCACTAGTTTCCGGGAATGAAGAAACCAGTTGCAGAGTATGTCTCACGATGCCTCACTTTTCATCAAGTGAAGGCGGACCATCAGGTGCCAGTAGGATTAGTTTAGGCTTGAGAGGTCCCAGACTGTAAGTGGGATGGGATATCCATGGGCTTCATGACATGACTTCCATGTACATCGAGGGGACATGACTTGATTTGGGTGATGATAGACTGACTCACCAAGTCAGCCCACTTCTTACCGATCAAAGAGCAGTGTTCATTAGAGAGCATGAGATGCCTCTATGTGGAGGAGATTTTGCAGATACGTGGAGCTACTTAGATGATTGTCTTCGATCATGATTAACATTTTACTTCCTATCTATGGTAGGGGTTGCATGAGGATTCCGGGTCGCAGCTTCATTTGAGTACCACCTTTCATCCTTAGATGGATGGTCAGACTGAGTGGACCATCCAGACCCTTGAGGGCATGCTGCATTCTTGTTTCCTCGACATCCGTTGCAGCTAGGAGGATCACTTTCCTTCTGTGGAGTTTTCATACAATAACATATATCACTCCACCATTGGTATGAAACCTTTAGAGGCGTTATACAAGAGACCTTGCAGATCACCTTTGTGCTGGATAGAACCAGGGGAGTCAGCACTAGTGGGACCAGAGATGGTACGTGCCACCACAGGGAAGGTGCAGATCATCCAAGAGTGGATGAAGAATACACAGAGTAGTCAGAAGTCGTATGCCGATACAATATGGAGACCTCTAGAGTTCGAGGATGGAGACCACATCTTTCTATGGGTATCACCTCGATAAGGTTTTTAGAGATTTGGTCGAGGCGGTAAGTTATCTCCAAGATTCATTGGACCTTTTTAGGTCCTCATCGTAGTTGGAGAGGCGACATATCTCTTAGATCCTCCACCTCAGTTGCACTGGGTGCACGACGTCTTCCATGTATCCTAGCTGGGGAGATATGTGCATGACCCGTCTGACATCATTGACCATGGTGAGCTGGATGTTGACAATGGGCCGAATTTTAAGGAGGTTCCAGTAGAGATTGAGGATCGAAAGGAGTGGGTCCTTCGTGGACGGGCGATACCTCTGGTGCACATTTGCTGGCGGCATGGGAACCTCCAAGAGAGCACATTAGAGAGGGAGGTTGAGAGGTGTTTTCAGTACCCCCACCTGTTCCCATAGATTGAGTTGTGTCTTTCGAGGACGTAAAGCCTGAGGTGGGGAGAATTTAAAGACTTGGAATTTTCAATGTAATTTTTTCAATTAGATGGGAATTTTACGAGTCCACGAAAAATGACAGTGCGTGATTCTGAGTCTCGGAGTTCCCAGAATGAATTTTTCAACTTTTTTTCAGGTAAGTTCAGAAAACATGTGAGCATGTTTTTCTAAATATTGAACCATTTCTTAGAATTAAAATCTGAGGGCACCGTTGAACTTGCAATGCCAGTATTCGCTTAAGAAGACTTTCACCTCGATGATAGTTGGTTGAGGGTGAAAGATAGTTTTTGGGGTTTTCGTGGAAATAATAAAATAAAATAAACACATGATTTATTTTATTTTATCTATTATAACCACCCATGTGGGAGTTGAAGTGTGGGGACCGCCCGAACATAACATTCCATGAGAAGTTAAGGTGGTGGGGCCCACTAAAACCTAACCTCCCACGAGAGGTTATGGTGGAGGGGACCACTCAGGACTAAACCCACCATTTAATTGAGAGCAACTCTCACCACCCCTCATTAATGAGGGAGAGACACTTGACCTCCTATACCATTAATGGTGCCACCAACTCCCTTTAATTTATTTCTTCCAATCCACCCAAATTAATCTTTCTAACCTAGGTGCTCAATTAGGCTAATTTGAAATCAGTTCCAATGACTTAATAAGATATTTTTATCTATTATCTTTGGATACCATTTCATTTGGTTTGAAAAGGAGGATTGGGGAGAGGAGGAACTTGGGAGAAATCTCCCAACGAAGAATACTCCACCGACAAAGAACGCCGATGAGGAATGCCTTCGACTATGAAGAACAACCTCAACTACTACTTTCTTCCTCAAAACCTCCTTCGATATAAGGCATGTTCATCTACAACGAATCAACGTCCGCATTCTCATTCCCACGTCGACGAACAGTGAACAAGGTAGTGGTTTATTAATTATTTGATTAACACTTCCCATGTTCTCCCCTATTTTTCCTTGAGGGGCTGGGAATAGAAATTAACGAGGTATTATGGGAATTAAAAAAATATCTTCCATGATTGTTCCTATTTATGTTCTTGGAGAACCTCATGCTACCGCTCTAATGTGGATAGTGCGGGCCAAACATACATGGCACGTCCTCTCTGTAACCCTTGTGTTGATTTTTGGAGTTTTTTCAAAACAGAGGAAGGTGAAAATGGAGTTGAAGGAGACGAAGGTGACGACAGTGCCACCCACAACCTCTGCAACCGGCGCCGCCCCTGCGATGCTCTGGTACCCAGGCCGAACTGCCCTCGCGGTCTCTGCCCATTTGGACAAGACACCCTAGGATGGGCCGCGCCACCGTGGCCACGTCATCTTCCGGCCGAACTGGCCCCAGCCACATCGGCCTCACAGCGCCCACCGGGATGAAGTGGCCCCATGCCCTCCACCCGCACTAGCCTCCAGACTCCGAGCCTCCCCGGTCGTGCCACCCGCCGACCTCTCGAGCACCCACCTGAACCCCTGCCCTCCTGACGCCCTGGACGAGCCGACCTCCCACGCCCCTCGCGGTGCTCCAGCGGAGCCAGCCTACCGCGCTCCTTGCTACCTGCCAACCAAGATGGCCTCCCGCGCCCTTCGCGGCGTGCCAGCCGAGCCGGCCTCCGGTGCCCCTTGAGCCGTGCCGACTGAGCCAGCCTCCCGCGCCCCTCACAGCGCCCCGGGTGCGCCAGCCTCTTATGCTCCTCGCGACACCCCAGCCGAGCTAGAATCCTGCTCCCCTCGCGGCGCCCCGACTGATTTAGCACTTTCCCTCACAGTGCCCTCCTGGCTGAAGCACCCACGTGGCGCCCACTGGGCTGAACTGCCCTCACGCCAACCCGTGGCTGGTCCACGACCTCACGACCAGTCTGCACCCTCTTGGCTCTCCGCGACCCATCGTGTCCTTCTAGGCTCGGTGCAGACGGCTAGGCAGAACCCAATGGGCTTCCCACCCAACGGGCCGTGACAGACACAATGATTCGGGCTGGGTCAGGCCAGACTAGGTCGGGGCAGGTCAGTCCGACCGGGTCGGACCGGAACCCAGCCCAATGCGACCCTTTACTTTCTTTTGGCCATATAATTGGCACCAGACGCCCGTTTGACGGACTGTCAACAAAACTGGTGATATTGGAGCATGAAGATCTTTTTGATTTTACCCCATAGAATATGGGGTATAGTTGAGAAATCCTCAGTTCAGATCATTCATGAATCCTACCTGGCCGCCCTAAGACTAAAAGACTAATAAATCAAAGACCGGGCGTCCGATTGACGCCCTGCCTATTGCATTGAGACCCCTATGATGTGCCAAAAATTTGAGATACATTTTTGTGGGACTTTAGGACATTAGGATCATCAACTAGTAGCTTGTGGAGAAGATCCTCTGGAGACGAGCGAGCTTTTGTGTAGGAACCTAGTAGCTGGCTGAGACTTGACGAATGCTGACCGTTTGACTCGGAGTGACTCGACTGGCACAATGGGAAGCACCTGGTTGTGGAGGCCGACCCATGGCGGAGGAGCGAAATTGGTGACGTGGAAGACCCATGGTACTCGACAGGAGGTGTACCTATGCAGGCTATGGGGGGGAGCACCTGGGTGAGGTGGCAGACCGACGGTGGAGAGCGCCTCTGTGTGACGCAACAGACCCACGGTACTTGGCAGGAGGTGTACCTCAACAGTCCAAGGTTACTGGGAAGTGCCTCTATGGGACACGGCCAGCCCATTGTAATTGATTGAGCAGGAGTTCTCCAGCAGTCAAGGTTTTGATAATGTGAATAAAATCCTGGTTGAGCTGATTCAGAACTTTTGTGTTTTCCTCATGATTGAGATGGATTACTACATAACTTAAGTATATGTATGGGAATATACTTAAGTATGGTTATACGTTATTTTCATTCTTTGTGGTTCATCCTTGTTGGATTTTGTGAGACCTTGAGGGTCTCAGGGTCCCTAATGAGTATCGTTATGCTCACCCATGCAAGGGCTATGCCCACACCGTGTTGTGTTGGAAGTAGACGACAGACAATGGTGACTGAGGTTGAGAGTACCAGGATAGGATGGTACAAGGAGGTGGACCCTACGACGAGTCGATACATGAAGGAGAATGATAGACGTGGAGTACTGAGGAGGCTATCTGTACCTATCCTTCAGGTAGGAATCCCAGAGGACGACCCAACATCTGTTTTTCCTTTCTTCAGTTGTACTTGAACTTCCAGTTCCTTGTACTTACAGTTGGACTTGTATTTCCGGCCCCTTTTACTTTTCTTCACTCTTTTGTTATATAGTTTACTTAGTGTTTTTTATCCAGTGGTGTGCTCTGTTGTGTGTGTTTATAGGTTATAAAGGCAATACCTTCCTGGTTTTAGGGAATTACGCCTTTGGTGCTAGTCTTCAATCCCTGGCCTATGGAGGCAAGCTTTGGGTAGTCAGGGAACGAGCCCCGGGGGATGGGTTGTGACATATATGATGTAAATTAGACCATAAAAAAATAAATTAGGACCCTTTAACTACTATAATAATTATTCTATTTTTTTTAAATTACAATTTTTAAATAATTTAATGAATCATTATTTTGAAAAAGAAACAATTATGTCAATTTTGACATTATGAATTCATGGATTTTTAAAAAATATTATGATAACATGTTAAATTTGAACAATATATATTATTATATTCATAAGAATTCAAGTTCATATAGAAAATTCATTATACATATTGATTTTCCCAAATTATATTTATTTTAATATTTTAATAACATTTATTTGTTATCTCCATTAATAAAATAACTAGTATTTTAATTTTGTGTAATTATATAATATAATTATTTGATGAATGAAAATTAAAAACAAAATAGTATGATTAATATAAATATACTATATTTCATAATAATAATTGTAGTTAAATTTACCTTCTATAAAATTGTACATTAAAAATGTTATAATTATGAAAACATGAATGTGTCAACTTTAACATCATTTTTTTAAAAATAATATAAGTGTTATAATATATTTTTTGAGGCTTAAAATTATTAATAACTATACCCTTAAATGTTTTTGGACAATATATAATTGACCAATAATACATGGTCATGTTTCTGGGTCTTTTAATAGTTATTAACATTTTAATAATAATTAATTTAATTGTTTTTTTATCAATTAAATAATTTATGCATTAATAAAGTATAAATTTTTATGGTAAGTATTTATTTCCTAAAAACAAATTCATGATAAAAAAACATTATATTTCAAATTAATAATTATAATCGAATTTATCCTCTGCAAAAAATTATTTTAAAAATGATATAGTTATTAAAATTTGAGTAAGACATATTTAATATCTCTTTCAATAAAATTAAATAAACATCCAAATCTCATCCAAGTGCCTTAAAAATGGAACAATTTCTACCCAATGATTATTTAGCTCGAAAAAACTCATACAATGTTATTATGAGATGTTTTAGGGTAATTTCATAATACTATTATTACCCTTAATTACCCGATTTACTCTTTTATCATATTAATACAAATTTCTAAAGTTACTATTCATAGTGCCAAAAAATAAAATTAATCTATTTACATAATTTGGACCTACCGATTAAAATATGGAATTCAATTTTTAAAATTCAAAACAAAGAAGGTGCAGTAATTAATTTAAAATTAACCCCATTGTCCGAAAAAGATAATGAGTTTTAAAAGGTAAAACATTACAAAAGATTGAAATGTTTTTACATCCGAATTCAATGTAAAATTAATATTAATGAAATGAATTATATTGAATTATAAAAATATATTATATTTATAATTTAAAAGCATTCAATATTATAATTTAACAATATAAATTATTTTGATGAAAAAATTTTCTTTTAATTAACATTTAATTTATTATTACTATTCATGAAAATACAAATTTTATTAGAAATGTATTAAAAACTAATCCAAAGAAAATTTCTATATCCGGCTCTGAAATAAAATTTTTATGTTGTCTTATAAAAATTATTAATGTGTTAAAATCTTAATTTAAAAGAGGTTTTCAATTAAAATTTAAAAAATTACACCTTTTAAAAATATTGGTTTTTATACATCAAATAGGGTTTATTCATACCATATGAAAAAAATATTTATTGAATGAATATAATTTTTTATTAAGTATATAAAAAATATGTTTCTTTAATTTTATTTACTAATAGTAATTCACAAAATTTATTAATACCGAAAATATATAATTGATTTATACTTTTTTTCATAAATAATTGGTATACAATGACTTCACCATACATTTTGATAAGTTAGATATATTTATTGCTAAAAACCTACCGACTAGGTTATAATGGCCATTTTATTCTAAGGTCATCTCATGGTTCTTTTAAATTTACTATTATATGAAATAAAATATACTGAAGAAAAAATTTTATTTCAAGAAAATATTTCAAAAAAAATCCACTTGTTACATTTGTTCTGAGTAAATAATACCAAATATTATTATTTCTTTACTTATTAAAAAAACATTCATAGTATAGAACAATATGTAAGAATGATATAAAATTTATCCAATTATCATATATATGATTCAACGAATATGGATATTTAAGATAAATATAATGTTCAATAAAAAATTATCATACAAAAGTGAATGTATAAAGATCATGTTAACAACTACACAATTAAAAATAGATAAAATATGACCATAAATTCATAAAAAATATATGTTTTGTAATAAAATCGTGTCCAGTGGAGAATAAAAGAAATGGAAGTGAAACATTAATATAATAATACATTAAATATTTTTATTTTTAAAACCATTTAAATCTTATACAAGAGGATAAAAGAGCATAAAATGTTTTTTGAAGTAGGAAAATCCGTCAACAGTGTATACATTAAAATAAAATAAATTTTCATTTTAATAATGAAAGATCAAAAATAAAACTTTTTGAAAACATTATAAATACCACATTAAAAAATTTAAATAGTCAAGGATAATATAAAATTTTCTTAATAAATCATTTGAGTAAATAAAAAGTACATTTGTAATTTTTTTCATAAATATTGAAATTGATAAAATATATACACGATCAAAAAGGCAAATAAGATTGTCTTTTCTTTTAAAAATTTCTTTATTTTCTACAATTTCCAAAGAGGTGAAACATTATAAGAAAAGATTGAAAATCATAAAATATAAATATGATAAGTATATATATATATATATTTTATGAAGGATAAATTTTAATATTTATTCAATGAAAATAAGATCAATCCTAAAATAATGCGGTCATAAATAATTTCTAACCAAATTGGTAACATTTAAATTGTAACCATGTGAAAAATTAAACCTAAATTGAAAATTTAATCATCGTGACTAAATATATATTCATGGTAAATATATCAAAGGGTCAATATATACACCAAATAGAAATAATTAAGTGTATAATACCAAATATGTCTAAATTGAGTGGAAATAGATATTAAATCCCTTACATCAAGTTCAAATTTCCTTGTATGTTATTTTTACCTCCTATATAATAAATCTATATTTATTTTAATTACATACTATAACCTTGTTAATATTGATAATAAAGAGACCCATGCTCTTTATACATATAAATTACACCATTTTTGTTAAATATTTATTACATTACATAAACAGACACCTAAAGACCGTATTAGTTTAGTTCCTTTTGAAACCTGGAAACGAAAAGACTGGTCCGTAATCAAACTACATCATCTCCCACTACATTATTCATAATTATAACTCTTATTATACACACCATAAATAATAAATATATTCATTTATAGGGAAAGTAATCATAAGGAAAGGCAAGATCGAATGCCCAGTAAGGGTAAACATGGGAGATAAGTAAGCATAACATGAGAAGAAGGGTATGAGAACATGATAATAACAATTCAAGAGATTACCCTACATATAAAATATGAAAATATTAAGTAATTTAATAAATATATGTATTTTATAAGACATGGATCATAAGATAATAAAAGAACATGTTTAAGGAGATCACAACATAGGAAAAAGACATGGATTTATGGAAAAAACATAAACATATAAAACTAATTACATAGTAGTCATGGATCACTTCTAGGGATGTCCTAGTGGGATGGGTTCACTATCCAAATTATATTAGTAGTCTAGGTTCACTCCCAATACCATCTTAGCAGACATAGTCCTTTAGAAAACAAGTTGTTCTCCCCATTCCAACCATGTCTATCTCATGGGGTATAAGTCTTTACCTATCACATTGGTGGGAGAAATGAGTCCCACCTATAACATAATTGAATCATAAATGTTTGTGACAAAATATCATAGATATTTTTTCATATCATAGCCCATGAAATGATTTGGACATCGTAAACATTTCATCATATCTTATCCTAGGGAAAATATACAATCTTTTTAATAATAAAATAACCTTGGAAAAGAAGTTATTTTTAGAAGAATATTCCCCATGGAAGATAAATGGATTTTATAAGAATATAAACCATTGAAGAGAAATGGGTTTCCAAAACATCTTGACATAAAATCACAAACCATTAAAATAATTAATGTGAATGGTACCCTTGGATCATATCCCTAGTAAGGTAAGAGTATCACTAACAATGGTCTTTTTATATGGAACACAATTTTGAATGATTATTTAAATAATTTTTGAGGAAAACTTCCTTTCCACATTTTAACAATGTTTTTAACACATTAAAAAATTTTAAATTTTTTTTGAAAATATTTTTGAAATGTTACTAATTAATTTTTGGGAAAATTATTGGTCATGAAGTTGGAATAATCCATTCAATCCATACATGTAAAAATTAAGGTCCCTTTCAATTTTTTGATAAAAAGCCAAACATGCATTGTTTTGGAAATGAGATGAATATTATATTATTATTTTTTGTAAAAATTAAATAATAGATGAAAGTTCATTTTATAAATTATAATATGGTAATAAAACATTTTTGAAGTCATTTTTGGAAAACTTGGTTTTGAAGGAAAATAGATTTCTGACTGAATAGAGAGATTAAGTCAGATCTTAATAAAAATTTTTTATTAAAACTTTTAAGTAATAAAAAGATTAATAATATTATTATTACTTGAATATATCATAAAATACCATAGGAGAAGAAAATATATTTGAATTATTTATATATTTAATCAATGGGATCAGAATAATAAAAAATCCTGAAAAGTTATGAGGTTATACTAGAAAACTCTTACATCTTTGGTAACTTTGAATCATAATACCCATGAAATATTAAAAATACATGTAGCATAAAATATCAGGAAAATAAGTATATTAATGAAATATCATATCAATTGGATAGTATATACACCTCATAAAATAATATAGGTGCATAACATAACACGTGTCTCAAAAGAGGAAAATTGTGACAAAATTATTTTACTGATTTGGTAACTTTGAAACAATAACTATATGATGGAGAGATACTAAAATTGATATGTCCATAAAATTTTATCATAGTATAAGAATCAAAAAATAAATCCATGGTTAGTACACAGACCACATACAAGAAATAAATGTTGGACATGGCTTGTGGCACCAAAAAAATAAATGTGATAAAAAATACATTACTTTAATTCCTAAATTCTGTTGTACTCATTAAATCCTATTGTATAATAAATATAATATTATTATAAATCTATTAAAGAACCTTATTAATTGATATCATAACATATATTATTTTATTATGATATTTTATTACCCATTTATTAACAAACCTATGTTTGAGATATGTTTTGGGTAATAAGAGCTTTTTTCCCTCTTTATTTTGATTTTTGATATTTTTGGTTATCATAAACTAATAATGATTTAATAATACCCATGATTGTAACCATAATATAAATATAATATATATTTATTTATAATAATTACTAAGATATATAAATTATAAATGAAATACACTGTTCATGGAGACAGTAAGTCATGCGTATGCATGAACATTGTTTCCATTTTCTTGTCGGAGTGAAAGAAATTAAAATATATGAGATATTATAAATATAGAATGATTTTAATTTCATATATATAAAATATTTTAATTTAAAACATCTTTAATACATTCCATGTAATGTGTGAATGAATCAAATTGCTTCTCGATGTGGTAGTTCACTGTACACATAAACAATGTTATCCTATTCTAATAAAATTGTAATAATTAAGGTATGTGTGATATTATAATTTAATAATCATAATAAAATTATGAAATTCCTAAATAAAATATATAAATAGTATTTCCATCATTATTCTAAACTTTGTTTGTGGTAATGAAAAAATGAACAACATCAGTTTGGGAGGCAGTAGTCCATCGTACAAATGAATGATGATTTTGTAACTCATTTGATGGAAGTGTGTATCATTTTAGGTCAAATCCTTAAAATATAAAAATATTAGTATATTTAATATAATATTTTTATTATATAATAAGGATAAAAAAAATATTTAATGGTGCTTAAAGAAGAAATAAAACAAAAACATTCATTGATGAACATTACCTCTTCTTCAGGTTTCTCCTTTTGGTTTGAACCAAATGACTCAATTTGTTGGAGGTCATCCCAAAGTAAGGGTTCTAGGATTATGGGAGAAATTTTTAAAGATATTTGGATTGGTCTTGTGTTTGGAAAAAAATACCTTATGATGTCATCTTAATTTTTTGTGGTGATTGAGTTTGTTGACAAAGCCAGATGACTGTGAATCATAATGGTTAGTGTTGTAGAAATAGTTATTTAATGTTTCTACATTTCCCATGTTATCCTCCTCTAGTTTAAATGACCAAAAATCATACTTAACTATTCTAATTCTTTTTTTCTTAATACAAATTGTGTTTATTCATTTTAACTTTTATTCTTAACCTATGGTGTTAGTGTTTACATCATAAAACAACATTATAGATTTTGTATAAGTATGAGCTACTAATACTTGTACTACCAATAGAAAATTTATTTATACATTAGATACCAATGATATATTCTATTTATGAGATGATTCACCAATATAGTGAATAATAATTGTCATTAACTATGACCTACAGATAGCTTGAACTACCGACACATGACCTACCAAAACCTGGAAAACAAACACATGACTTACAGACGCCTAATCTACAAATTCCTTCCCTACCAACTAATAATATAGTAACCCATGACCTACCAATTACTGATCTAATGATACTTGAGCTACCAATAGTCGGACCTACTAACAAACTGAGTCTCTGATGATCTTTCTTAAATTCAAAATTAATTATAATGGTCATATTTATGAAACTTAGTACTGCTTATTATATTAATGTCATTATCTTTATTCTGTAGACCTTGTTCGAGACTAGTTTGAGGTATGAGGTACCTTTACATGATATATATTATGCTCATTGTCAATCCTACAATGAAAAATAAAGCACCATGGTGGAATAAAAGAGGATACACAGAAAATTTGTTGTACAAGAAACCACACGACTATGAAAAAAGCTCTATCAAACAACTTTGAACACTAAGAGAAATTACTCAGAACCAAACAGGAAAAAAACCACTTCAGAAACAACTTAAAAGATAATAACAGTTCAAGGAAGGAATCTTTGACCCTACTGGATCTAAACACATAAGCAAAAATGAATCTCTTTTTTTTTGCTTTATATTTCCACCTGTTGACTCCATCTTAATTTTTATCATCCAGAAGGAGTCCAAAATTTTCATTTAGCACCATAAAAATCATTATAAACCCTTCTTATCATTTTTCTATATATATATATACATTATTCAAATTTCCTGAAGTGTGTGTTTGTATTTTTAAACACACACTAACTCCTATTGTAAACTGGAATATACTTAGATATCTTCAAAAACATCCACATTTACATTCCCATAGATAACAGTTGAAGTGGTCTCAGTGTGGCTTGTCTGTTTGTCTTACACTCCCACAAAAATTGTGGAATAGGTATAGTAACCTAGACAATATGTATACTACTGTTACCCTAATCTAGGGTGTGGATAAAGTTTATTTAATACAAACTTCTTGGTGTCAGGTGATTACCAAGTGAGGATTAGGTCACATCTTGAGACTAAACCACTTGTTTACATTTTCTATGTGATATAAAGTTTTGTTTTCAATGGTCTAATCACCATTTTAGAAAACATGACTAAACATTGATAGTTAATTTTAGATAATTTTTATAGTATAATTTTTTTAGTAATATTATTTCCAAATTTAAGATAATAACGTATATTGTTCTAATTCAGAACTAATCAATATTTGAGAAATATTTTGAACAAAAAAAACTTTTATAAGTCTTTTACTTCGGTTAACTAGGTTGTTAGGTTTTGAAATTGGGGGTTTTTAAACAAGTATTTTTAAAAATAAAATTTTATAGGAACTCAATTGACCCCCTCTTGAGTGTTCTACTTCAACCAATATTTGGTATCAGAGGTTTGTTTCAATTTTTTACAAAAATATTTTTTAGATTTGATTTGTAGTTTGTTTTAAAGATCTATAATTTTTTTTTTCAGTTATAATTTTTTCTCTGTGAAAAACTTATCTATAATATTTTAATATTTATAATAGAAATTAAGGTGTCACTACTAATAGAACAACCTATATTAATGGAAAAAAATATTCCCTATGGAAAATTAAAATGAAAATGCTTTTGGAAAGTATGAGTGTTGACTTCTGGTCTTCAATTGTAGATGAATACAAGATTCTTGTTATTTCTAAGAACACTTTGAATGATTCCACTACGATAGCATACAATAATAACTATAAATATATGAATTCTATATAATTATTTTTAGGGGATGAAAATTTTAATAGGACTTCTTCATGTAAAACAACACAATAAAATTGGGATACACTGGCTGTTTTATAGGAAGGGACCAAGAATGTTTAAGAAATGTGGTTAATATAAATACTATTTAATATGATAAATTTAAGATAAATCCTGATGAACCAATTTCTGAAATGTATCTTAGGATCAATAAGATAGTAAATACAATGGTCTCTTTGGGAAAGAGAATCACATCTAATAAACAAGTAATGTGCATTCTCAGATGCTTAACAAAAAGGTGGAGATAAACTGCAGTGTCAATAAAAGAATTTCTACTACATCAACACTCTCCATATAAATTAGTTTATAGGTCAACACATGATTTATGATGAAGTTCTTAAGGTTATTATAGAAAAATATTCTGAACTAAATAGAATGTACGTGGATTTCAGAACCACTACCTCTAAGTAAAAAAAGGGAAAGTTAAATCTTATGTTGAAAGTTACAGTAACGAATAATAACCAAGTGACAATGATGAGAAGATGGATTAGTTTTACATGAGATTTAAGAAGTCATAACAAAGGGAGAAGTTCCTTAGGAAGTCCAATTAAAAATTAAAATATGACAATAAGGAAAATTTGAAAAAGTATTGGAAGTAAAATTAAAATTCTAATGAGATAGTCTACTGTATGTGTAAGAGAAGAGGACATGTAATGGATGATTTTCCCATATTAAAGATCAAAAATAAATATGAATACAATGATAGAAAGTATAATAATGAAAAGATGTCCACCTGGAGATCTTATGTGGACAACACTAATGACTCTGAATCTTTACATGATGAGAAGGCTGACAAAGACAATATGTGTTTCAAGACAAACACGTCTAAGGTAACCCTATAATATTCTTGGACATAATTCTTATAATTATAGAGATGAATCTGATTCTAAAAATATGAAAAACGAAGAAATTTTTGAATATTATAAAATGAATGAGGACACATACAATAAATTGATGGATATTTATAAATATCTCAAGAAAAAAATTCAATTACTTTTTATATTTAATATTAAATTAATATTGAAAATTAAATTTATGGTCAACAACTCAATGAGAACAATGAACACAAACTTTCTAATGTGCAACTAAAGAAGGATCTTGTGAAATTAGAAAATGGTAAAAATTAATAAGTTCAAAATCTTAGAAAACATATTGCTTCTAAATATAATAATAGTGTTGGTTATAAATCTGGAAAAAGAATTCTTTTTAAAAACAATTCCATATAAAAATCTAGAAAATTTGGTTTCATTCCAAAAATTAAATATTTTTCTACATGTTCTAGCACTAGAAATGTCTGTACTACTTCTAGTTATTATAAACCCAATAGAGATTATCATTATAAGACATTATAAGCTACTTATAGAAATCCCATGTAAAAAATGTGGGTTCCCAAATAATTAATCACTAATATTATTGGACCCAAGCAAGTATGGGTACCAAAATATTCTCTTCGTTAAATTATTATTTTTGAATCGTGCTTGAAGAGATCATGTAAAAGCATATGATACATAGAAATTGGATGTTCAAGACACATTATAGGAGAATAATAGAGCTTAAAGAACCATATCAAGATAAATGGCAGGAATTTCACCTTTGGTGGCAGTGAAAAAGGAAAAATAATTGGCCTTGGCCAAATTGGTAACACTAACTAAATTTTAATTTCTAATGTTATTTTGTTAATGGTCTTAAGTATAATTTTTGTAGAATTTCAAAATTATGTGATGATGGATTTCATGTTAAATTTGAAAATTATTCTTGTAATGTATTTAAATATAAAATTTATTTAGTATTCACTGAATTTAGAAATGAGAATTTTTATCCTGTAAATTTGGATTCTTTAGTTTCTCAAAATATTTCTTGATTGAGTGATTTTCAAAAAGATTCTTGGATATGGAATAGTACATTATGACACTACAATATTCACCCCCTTATAAATCTAACTAATAATGGAATATTCAAGGATCTACCTAAACTTCATTTTCCAAATGACAAAGTCGGTAATCATAGTCAAAATGGAAAACAACAGAAAATATTTTTAAACCAATGAAATAAGTTTCAACTTCTCATCCACTTGAGTTGGTTCACATGGATTTTTTTGGACTTTCTAGAGTTTTTATTTTAAATAGTAAGGATTATATCTATTTTTAGTATAAAACGTTTCTAGGTATACTTGGAATTTAAGTTTAGCTCGCAAAAGTTATGCATGTTCTTACTTTACAAAGAATGCAAGAACCGTAGAAAATCTAAGCGGTCTTAGAATTAAATCCTTAAGAAGTGATCATGGCTATGAGTTTGAGAATAAATATTTTGAATCTTTTTTCTCCCAAAAATGGCTATAGTCAAAACTTCTCTGCTCTTAGGACACCCCATCTGAATGGAGTTGTAGAAAGAAGGAATATAACCTCATAAGAAATTTCCAAAAATATACACAATGAGTATGACTTACCTATTTACTTCTTGGAAGAATATATGAATAGAACTCGTTATATTCTTAATAGAGTTTTAATTAGACCAATTCTTAAGAAAAATCGTTATGATATATGGAACAATAGGAAGCCTAAGGTTAATTACTTTAATGTTTTTGAGTGAAACGTCTTTATACTTATTACAAATGAAAATCTTGAAAAGTTTTCATCGAAAACCAATAAAGAATTTTTTTAGGTTATTTAACCACTATAAAATCATATAAGGGCTTCAATAAAATAACTAATTATGTCAAAGAATCTATACACAAAAAAATTTGATGAAATAAATTCTGATTAACGTGAATATTCCCTAAAAAATATTGGGAATGATCTATCCAACATGAACAAAAATAATAAACCGTATGACCTAACTATTAAGAAAGAATAAAAATCCTTATATTCTAGAAAATCTCCAAACTCTATTCATAGTGAACCCAAACCATTAAAAGAACCTGAAATAACTAGCCCTTATTTTTATATATATATTAGTACTCTTAAGAATCATCCCTCAAATTCTGTATTTTGAGACATAGATAAAGAGACACAGACTATAGATTCTATTAGGAACCAACTTTAATAACAAGAATTTTCATCACAACTTGAACCTAAGAACACCAATGATGTAATCAATGATTAATTTTGGGTAATGGATGTGCAAAAAAATTAATTAGTTAGATAGAAATAATATATAGAAACTTGTTGATAGACCCAAAGAAATCGTGACTATAGGAACTAAGTGGGTATTTAAGAATAAATTAGATGAATCCAGAACTATAGTAAGAAATAATGATAGAATGGTTAAACAAGGATATATTGAAGAAGAAATAATTCACTATAAAGAACCTTTTTCCATCAGTTTCTAGAAATAAAGAAATTATAATTTTTCTATCTTTTGTAGCATATCTCACTTTCAAACTATATCAAATAGATTTTAAAAGTTATTTCCCAAATGGGTGTATAGTTTAGGATGACTTTGTTGAAACCCCACCCCCCATCTTTAATAAATTCTCATTTTCCAAATCATATTTTTTAATTAACGAAATATTTATTATGTTTAAAATGGGCTCTAAGAACTTTGTATGATAGGCTCAAAACTTTTTGTATTTCACAAGGTTTTTAAAAATGAGTTTATGATCCTACACATTTTATAAAAATAATTTCTAAATATTTTTTAGTTGTTGAAATATATGTTGAAGAATTTATTTTTGGATCTTCTAAAAATTATTTGTGCGTTGATTTTCAAAACATGATGAAAAGTAAATTTTAGATGAGTTTAATGGGTGGACTCAAATTCTTTCTTGGATTTCAAAATTTTCAAAATAAAGAAGGATTACTTTTAAATCAAAGTATGTTTACTAAACATGCTTTTAAATTTTTTGACATGGATATCACTAAAAGTATTGTTACTCTAACGAGTACCATATATAAATTGGATTCTAATGAAATTGGAAAATCAGTCGATAAAACCAATTATAAGTGTATGATTGGTAGTCTTCTCTACATGAATTCTAGCCAACTTGATATTATGTTCAGTGTGTGTATGTGTGCACATTTTCTTGAAAACCCAAAAGTATCTCATCTAACTATTGTAAAAAAATCTTCAAATACCTCAAGTATACTAAAAACTTTGGATTATTCCATCCAAGAGTACAACCATTTAAAGCAGTTAATTATTATGATACTGACTTCTTTGTTTGCAAATTGGATAGAAAAATAACCTTGGGAATGTGTTACTTTTTGGCCAAGTATATAGTGTCATGGGGTACTAAAAAAGAAAAATTATGTGCCATTATATATGATAGAAGTTGAATATATGGCTACTATTAGTTGTTGTGATTATATCTTATGGATGAAGCACCCATTACTAGATTATGGATATTATTTTAGACAAGTATCTATAAACTGTGATAATACAACTACTATCAAAATTTATAAGAATCTAGTTTATTACTATATAACAAAACATATTGATGTAAGACATAACTTTATGAGAGATCATTATAAAAAACATGACATAACTATTGAATTAATTGGAAATTAACATCATCTTTCATATATTTTTACCAGGCCTTTAAATTATGAGATGACGAGTTACATCAGACATGAGTTGGGAATGATCAATTTATGAGGACTCCCCAATGATGTCTCACCGATGATGTCTCACCGACATGACTCACTGATGTGCCTCACCAACCAATATTTATTTAATTGTATTTATTTATCCATATGGAATTTAAAATGATACCTTTTTAATTTATTTCAATCCGTATTTAGTATTTTATGGGTCGATCTATCTTCTCTACTCACTCTTCACACTCTCTTACTCTCAAACTCTTACCCTCAAACATTTAACTTATAAGATTCTACCACTCTCTATCTCAAACCGACCCCTTTGAACCACTCTCAATGCATCGTGTCAAGTGCATCCTTCTAGGATCTAAGGATGACTCGTATCCATACAAGAATCCAAGAGGCGAATCTAGTCAATCTAACCCGAAACCTATTCATCCAGAATTCACAAACTCTATTGTAATCACTTATTAAGAAGTGAATTTAGAATTGTTGTCATCCAGAATGTCCCTTATGCTGAATGGGTTATAATCCTAAGGGTGGTTGGAGTGGTTCTCCAACAATGAGATGATGTATTATCTGAATTTGGTACATGTGTTCTACCTGAATGTTGATTTTTAGTTGGATGGATCATAGAAATTATGAATAAAGTCAATAATAGGTGGAAGAAGAGTTTCTTTCTCATCTATGCATTGGGAAGATTGTTTAAAGGTTCATCATGAAGGTATATTAGATGATCATCAAGGGAGTGTACCACCCACTAGTGATTTCTTCAGCTATAACGTTGCATTAGCTGAGTTAACTGGAAGTAGAGAACACAGATGACTAATTGTATCTATGTTGGATGGTTAGAGTAGGTTGTTGTTTAAATTCATCAAATACTAGTTGTGTCCTGGGAAAGTATATTTTCCGTCTCATAAGTTTCAGGATTTTTATCTAATATATCTATTGAAGAAAGGTCACAAGGTATATTTGTGAAAATGACTAATGGTTCAAATTAGTGAGATGATAAAGCCTTCTTGTAATACAAAATGCTTATTTTACCCAAATTTTATCTTTACCATGTTGAAGAATAGAGGCTTTGTAAGTGAAATTGAAGAAACCATTTCATTTTGTGATAGTTTCTACATATGTAATGTTATCTTTAGTAGGATAAGGATTAAAGAGAACCCATTGAAGAAAACATGGGTTGAGGAGTGTGATAAGATATATATGAATAATTTAATATAGTGGAACATTCTTTGAGGCCAAGGGATATGGTATACCTTTGTATTGGACTTGGTGAAGTTAGCATCTATTCTAATGAGGTGGTGGCTGAGAAAATTCAGAGAGATGAATCTATAATACAAGATCGATTTGATCCTTCCATTGTTGATATCCCATAGAGGGTGACCTATGGATCTGTTAGTCCACTTAATCCTCTACCTATAAAAGAAACACTTTTACATGAAAGAATAAAGTGAAGAGATTGAAGACTCCGAGGATGATGAGTATGAATTTAGACCCGATAGTGAAGAAGAATCTAGAGAAGAAGAAAGAAGTAGTAGTGAGAAAGAATCTAAGGAAGAAGTTGAGGAAGATGATGGTGATGATTATTTTGAAGAAGATGATGAGGAATATAATGAAGGTGGAAGAGAATATGGAATTGAAAGGGAAGATGAAGAGACTGGTGGTTTAGATAGTGAAACAGATCATCCTAATGACGATCATGGTTCTAATGCAGAACCCATTGGTACTGATTTAGTAGAACCTAAACTATTTTTCACACCACATGTAGCTCCTGATTCTCATGTTGAAATAGTTGTGGAATCCCATGAGGATAACGAGCGAGCTTTAATAGAAGAGAGATATCCTAATACTCCTTCCATAATGAAATTCTTGAATTATTTGTTGTTGAGGAAAGGGATCCTCCTGTTATTGTTCAAGAAGAAGAAGACAGTTCTACCATAAGAGATGTACCAATTACTCTATGGATGGAGTTAGATCATTCGAGGAAGTGGCCATCATCTTGAGGGGAAGAGATCAGAAGAAAGTGATAAGGTTTTTGTGACCTCACCTTTAGATTATTTCAGAGTACCTATAGAGATATGGGATCCAGGGTATGTAACCCTAATGTTAGACTATCCTGATCAAGAGGATAAGAGAGATTCTCCTACTCTTTTCTCTATATATGATTCTGATCCATTTGAGTATGTAACCTAGGATGATTTTAATATTTATAGAGATGATCTATTGGATTTAGTGAGATCTACCTCCTTATATCCACTTGCACCAGTTTTTAGAGACATTGAGGGAGATGTTGAGTTGATTACTGAGATATTTTTCTCTCAGGTTGATCGAAGGTTTATTGTTCTTGGTGAAATAGTTGTCATAAACAATCCGAAAATGAGAAATGAATTAGTTTTTATGGTATAATCCATTAACAAGTTGACAAATAAAGATAAATAATAATTTGACAGAGTTATGAAACCTCTCAATGACACCACTTATGAAACTTATAAGGATAATTCACCTCTTCCTCTAACCCTTGATCAAGTAATTATGAAATCAATTGTAAAATATGTAGTGAATTGTTATCCTAACTCTGTTCTAGCATAGAATCATGTTTTTTATGTAAACCAGTTATGGAAAGACATCAAAGATATAGTGAAAGGTGAAACTATATTTGCAACTCTTATCGCTCACTCTCGAGATGTTGAGATGGTTAGAATAGAGATTAAAGAAGATATACAGATCATGATGGGTGGAACTGACCAAGATAGTCTTTACAAAATTTACTAGAATTGTGATCATATTTATGACATGGTTAGGTTTCTCAATAATGGTCCTACAAATTCTCAGAAAGACATTTCAAAGAATGTATATTTCTATTTCAAGAGGGTTTATACTAAGAATCAACTGACCGATCACTTCAAGTATTTAGTATAGAATCTGAGGATTCCACTAGTGATTAAGGCTTTAAAAGACCATATTTATAAGTTAAAAGTGTTTAATCATACTTTTGATAAATTCAAATAAAACATAGTTGAATTTGAGAAATAAATGTTATATGGTGGTGAGGTTATCAAGGATTTCATTAATCTACTCAAGCCACACTTGTAGCACCATAACACTATTATTGTTGCTCCAACTGCTACACCCACTCAACCCAAAGTGTCTCCTTCTACATTTTTTTCTCTTGTAATCATGACCCTTACTCCAAATCTAAGTCATATAAGACCAGTCATTCATGTGTAAACATGACCTCATTCCTCCAATAGCCCAATCACAGTTTTCTCTTTTTTTACAGAAGTACATCTACCTTCATTCACTATTGGTTATATCCCTTCCACCACTAATAATTATTTCCCTACTTATCATATCTCTGATTCCACTGACCCTGATAAAGGTAATGGGATGGATTATGATTCTGAGAAGAAGTAGTTGGATCTTATTTTTTTGATAGGGAATTTATGTACTTTTTTGTAATATTTTCATTATCCCCTGTACTACTTGACTAAAGAAATACTATCTCTGATTTAATCTCATTATTATTTACATATATTTTTATTTAATGTTTCCTTCTTGATAATCCCAAAATGGGGAGAAATAATATGGAATCACTCTCTAGGAGAGCTCAAGATTGAGCTTATGATTAAAAAGTAACATATAATTTACAATGACCATTTAAGAACTAATCTAATTTATCATTTAATTTGTACTTGTGTTTCTTATAATTAATTAATCTCAATAAATTGTGTAATATTTTATGAAGTTTTTAGCTTTGATAATCATACATAACTTAAGTTGTTGTTATATATAATTCCATGATGTGTGATCATAAAAAAGGGGTATATTGTTGGATACCTCTCGATTTAATGATCACAAATCATGAATAACAATGATAATTATGTTTTCATAAGAAAAATTGTGTTTAATAATGTTAAATTATAATATTAACATCTGGTTTTAGTGTTTAGATCATAAAATAGTGTTACATATTTTGGTTAACTATGAATTACCAATACTTTTATTACGGATAGAAAAGTTACTAATACATGATCTACCAAAGGAATAAGCTATTGATGAGTTGATTCACCAAGAAAGTGACTCAGAATTTTAATTAAGTATGTCCTACTGAAAACCTGACCAACTGAAGCCTAACCTACCAATGCCTGACCTACCGATTCCTGACCTACCTATGCCTGAATTACTGACACTTGATCTACCAATGCTTGACCTACCGACACCTGATCTACCAAACCATGACCTACCAATGCCTAAACTGTTGATTCCTAACGTACCGACACCTGACATACCGATAGTCTAACCTACTGATAGACTGAGTCACTGGCGATCTATCATAAATTTTATATTAATTTTAATGATCATATTTATGAATCATAGTACTGATTATTATATTAATGACCTTGCCTATCTTTTAGTGATGTTGTTAGAGACCAGTAAGAGGTACTAGGTACCTGCACATGATAGAGAACTTTATCATTATTGATCCTGCATTGATAAAAGAAAGATCCTGGGTGAATGAAGGATGAATAAATAAAGAATTTACTGAACAAGAAACCGCATGACTATGAAACAAGCTCTATCAACCAATTGTGAATACCAAGAGAAATTTATGACACCCCAAAAGGAAGAAAATCCTGAAATAAAAAGTTGAAATATATGAACATTTCATGTAAAGAATATTTTACCCTAATGGAACTAAACACAGAAGAAAAAAACGACTCTATGGTTTGCTATCTATTTTCCAGAGTCGACTCCAGCTTCATTTCTACCATCCAAAAGGAGTCCAAAAGCTTCATTGAACATCAAAAAAATCATTCTAAACTCTTCTCTTCATTTTTTTCTTGTTTTTTACATTATTCATATTTTGAGAAGTGTGTGTACTTTTTTTAAATTCACACTTACTCATACGATAAACTGGAAGGTACATAGATTTCTTAAAAAACATTCAAATTTATATTCCCATGAATAACTGTGGAAGAGGTCTCAATATGGAAAGTATGTTTGTTTTACACTCTAATGAAAACTATGGAAGAGGTAGAGTGACCTGGACACTTTTTATACTATTTTTACCCTGATCTAGTATGTAGATCATGTTTATTTGAAATAAAATTCTTAGTGCATGGTTATCAAAAAGTGGAGAGGATTGGGTCTCAGCATGAGACTCATCCTATTGTTTACTTTTTCATTGTGATTTCATGTTTTTTCTCTTTACGTATTACCATTTCAGAAAACATAAATGCACTTTGATCATTAATCTATGAAATTTTTTATATTATATTTTTTTAGTAAAGTAATTTCAAAAGTTAATATAATAAATTATATATTTTTAATTAAGAACTAATAAATCATTGAGAAATATTCTGAAATTTTTTTATAAATCTTATACCTTTGTTTAACTAGGCTGTTTCTTTAATTGAGTATTTTTAAACATGTATTTTTAGACATAAATTTTTATAAGAAATCAATTCACCCCCTCTTGATGTCCTACTATGACCAACATCCTAGTGTTTGAAAAAAATTTGGGCCTCCAAATATGGAGTTTTTTATAAGGAATTCTTTCTACAAAGGAGTATGAGGATATCAATGTGTGGACCATAAAGCACTCATTGTAGATGGAAAAGAGGTACATAGAATAGAAAAAAGAAAACTAAAAAGGTTGTTTTCTACACAACAGTCCAATGAGGACCACAAAGAATGCTATGAGGACCATGTCGCAAAAAATATTTTTCAGGAGGCACACCGTTCATGAGGGGCTAAAATTTATTAGGAGGCTCATCCTTTTCAATTTATAGGTGGTGATTTCAGGATCCAGAAAGGTTTATTTTTATAGAATATAATAGCCACCACAATAAATTAAGGCTATATGTAGACCTTATAGCACAGTTTGTGTTGATGTTTGTACCACATTAATGTGTTGGGAAATTTAGATTAGCAGGTTTGGTGAATATTTTCTAATATAAATACCAATAATCATATCATTAAGTAGAGATAATTTAAAAATAAAATATCAACAATCTAGTAATAATTCAGTGAAATTATATGTAATTTGTGATGGAGAATTCAATGAAATATAAGTGTTTGCGAGGGAGGATTCTGTGAAGGAGGGAGTAGTTCATGGGGATCAATGCCACAAAAGAGTTATTTCACGAGAATAGTTTATGAATAAATTTTATGTGACTCTATAGGCCACAAATTAAAAGTTACCACATAGTAGTGGAGGTCCATGAGGCATCATCCATATGAAAAGTAGGGGGATGTCCATGAAGAAAAAGGTTGTTGTGAAGTACTCCTACAACTCGGTGCAACATAGTTAATGAAGTATCCATAGTAGTTAAAGAATGGAAAGAAAATAGTTTTTGAATGAAATTACTGAAAATCATCAATATGTCCGAAATGGGGTCTTTAAGAGAGCATCTTACTAGAGTTGCAGATGCATTCATTATTGATAATTATGGGACCTACATGTTCATATATTATGAGTGGATACTTTCTAGATTAAAGAGAAAAGGAATAGGAAGAAGGTGATTCATTCCAAAACTAGGGATCCAGAAAGTGGTATAGGGAGTGACCCTTGATAAAGTAGTGAACTGGCCCTAAAAATTATGAAGGAAGTGAGCTTTAGTATAGAAGTGATCTAGCCCGAACCTCGTAATTTGAAAATGAGTCTTATTGAATTTTGTACAAAGTCACATTTCTATTCAATGCTCCTCTTAAGTATCCTAGTGAGGGTGAAAAAAATAAAATTGTTGTGTCTCATGTAATATATAATTCATTACAAATATTTCTATGAGAAAGAGAGAGATGAGTGTTTTGTTTAAAAAAACAAGTTCTGAAGGGGATGTTTTTTAATCTATCATACCTTGATTCACCCCCAACTCTCAAGGTATTTAATATAATTGGTCTAACATGATGGTTAAGAAAAAGGCCTTGATTGGTATGATAAGAGGGGGAGATGGAGTGGCCATTTATAAAGAAGGTTAGTGGAATACTTTCAAATTATTGAAATTGAGAATTATACCAGTGTTTTTCAATGTATAGAAGATCCAATAATTGATAAATATTGATACTATAATGGTTAAGGTATAAATATTTTTTGAAAATGTTGTTCAAAATGTTTGCAGGTCATTTTCCCATTATGATTAAAGTTTATTCCCTTAGTAAACTCATTTTAATCTTAATTGTCATGATTAATTTTATCTATTTTCACCAAAAATTTTGGTCAAAAATTAATTTGAACTTATCAGACATTATAAATTATTCAGATTCAAAATATGGAATCCATTTTTCTGAATTCCTTTTACAAAAGTGGCAGAATTAATTTACAATTTAATCCCATGAACACGACATAACAATTGGTTTTTATAGTGAAAAAGATGAAATGTTTGACATGTTTTTAAATCCAATTTTAATATCAAATTTTTACAATAACCTAAACTATATTTATTGATATATTATAGAATTAATTATACATGAATCCCAATTTTAAATATAATTTACTTATATAAATAAATTAAATAAAATAAAATTTTATATTTAAAATTCTGTATTTTTCACCATTCATCCAAAAACAAAATATTTCATAAAGATAGAAAAAAGTATTCGTAAGATAATTTTGACATTATGAATTAATAAATAATGTTTATTTTATCAAATAGAATTTATAAATCTATCAAAAATTGATTTTATTATTGTTAATACAATGACATAAAATTAGTACTTTTGTGAAAATAGTATTTTTAAAGCATATAAATACTTTACCAAAAATTATATATTTCATTATCCAAACCTTATATTTGTTTAAAAAATTATATATCAAATTTAACAATTATTTATTGCTATTCATATTACTATGTTTAACTGCTATGTTATAACTATCTAGTTTAAATAATTATAATAATAAAATGGTTCTTCATAGAAACTCAATTGTGTGTATAACACAAGTTAATACTAGTGTTTCATGTAGTGAAATCTTAACATGGTGTCGTGTTCAAAGAACCCCAAGAAATAAATTTAATTTATTCAAAAAAATGTTCATAAAAACTTGGGGTGTTACATTATGTAAACTTAAAATTAATTTCTCCCTCAAAATTAATCACTATGATACAAAAAAATAAGGATACTTTTTCATCATAATATCCTAATGTTCCCACGCAACATTCTCTTACTGGTCGATTCCCTAAAAATATTTGACCAGGTGAGTGGTCTTGTTTTATAAAACATTCTATGTACGATCTAGAATCTTGACCAGTTGTTCCACATATGAAACATCCTACTCCATTGGTATGACCTATAGTTTTAGTTCATATGAAGGTTCAAGTATGTACTTCCTCGTGAGAGAGACATGGAACACATCATTGACTTGAGAGTTTTTTGGTGGAAGAACCATGTGATAGGATACTATATAGATATGATCAATAATTTCAATGGGACTGATATACCTTGGGCTTAGTTAGCCTTTCTTCGTAAATCTCATAACCTTCTTCCGTAGAGAAATTCTTAGAAAAACCATATCACCAACATCAATTAATAGATCATGTTAGAGGTAATAAACAAATTTTTTTTACTAACTCTGAGCCCCCTTGATATACTGCTTCATGGGTAAATCATTCTTAGCCATTTCTTTAGCTATCTAAAGTCCTAATATCATTATTTCTAACACTTCATTCCATTATGTTATTGATAAAAATATATTTGTATGGAGGGCTTAATAAGGAGACATCTAAATGATTGAGTGAGAGATATTTTTGTTAGAAATCTCATCTTGATGATGGTTTTTATCCCACTATCCTTTTAAATCCAATTAAAAACATATCAAGATATCCATAATGGTTTCAATTGTTCTTTCAGATTGAATATCCATCTTAATATGAAAAGTGGTTCTGAAACTCAATTTAATCTTAAGTTATTACAAAAGACCTTTCCAGAACAATGAGAAAAACCTCATATCCTAATTAGATATAATGGAATGTGGTACTCCACCCCACTTTACCCCTTCCTTAATTTATATTCTGGAAATCTGGTCCAGAGGGAACTATTCTCAAATAGTGACAGACTGTGCTGAGTTAGTTAGGTAATCAACTAAACCCATATAGCGTTATTCCTTTTAAAGGTTTTTGGGATTCCTAAAAAAAATACATGGTGATGTTTTAGTATTTGTATTCTAGTATGGGTAATGGTTGTAACACCCCCTTTGACATTTTCCTCATTACTATATCATTCTAGCATATCATTCATCAAGAAATAAACTCCATGATATCTCTTTTCAATCTATCCCACTGAATGTGTTCTAAAAAATATCTATACATATATGTACCTATAATATGATTAAAAAATGAATAACTAATAGATTCTTCTAATATCTCCTTCTTCATATCTTGTAAAGATGTAATTCAAACATTGTTCTTGAACATTATCATTCTGTCACGATCAAGGTTAGTGTTAGGAACATTTATAACCTTTGTTTGTAGGTATAAATCTTCCTTAATATTTTTTTACATCTTCACATAGATAGATGGTAGAATATTTAATTAATAGAGATAATATTTTCCTCCTTTCTTAAAGAATTATAGACCTAACCATTGAAAATCCATAATAAATGGATCTTTTTTTTATCATTTTCTAGATAAACTAACATGATCCTTTTGACTCGATGCATCTACACCTTGTCTGCTTTCCTAGGGTGGTAATGTATTGAGAAGTCATAATCATTAATATTTTCTAAACATCTTCATTGATGAATATTCAACTCCTTATATATGAATATATACTTTAAATTATTTTGGATCGGTATATATATCCAAATATTCTCCATAAAGATAATTCCTCAATATCGTTAATGAAAAAATTATCTTGACTAACTAACATTCATGAGTTGGGTAATTTTTCTCATGAATCATTAAATATCACAAGACATAACATATAAAAATGTCGTTTTATATAATAAAACATACCAATCCCTTCTTCTATGAATAAATATAAATTTCATACCCTTATCTATTACATGATAATTTATGAAAATGGGTGTTGACTAACTGTCTCTTTACTTCATTGAAATTTTCATCACATTAATATATCCAAAAAAGAACTTTACACCCTTATGAGTTAACATGGTGATTGTATTAGAATGTTGTGAGAAATTATCCACAATGAGTTGGTAATATCCATCCGAGGTGAAGAAAATTTAGATCTGAGTTACCTATGTTGGTCTAGAACTATTTTCAAATGTTTTCCATTTGATAAATCAATTGATATACCCTCTTTTTAGATAATGTGTTATAAAAAAGAAACTTTATAAAGAAAAATTTCACACTTTGTAATTTTTTTATAAAGTTTATCCATCTTTAGAGTCTTTAGTAAAATTATCAGGTGATCTTCATGATCTTCAACGATCTTTGAATAAAAAATAATTCTTTCTATAAGTAATACCACAAATTGATCAAGGTAATCTATAAAGTCATTATTCCTTAACTCCATGAATATAGCTAGATAATTTTTAAGAACAAAAGGCATAACCATATATTTATAATATTCATAACTTGTATAAAAATCTATATTGGGTATATCCTCCTTCTCAACCATAAATTTATGATATATAGAACAAAGATTAATCTTAGAAAAGAATTAATCTCTATGAAGCTAATCATAAAATTCATCAATATAAAGAAGATGATACTTGTTATTTATTGTGATCTTATTCAACTACTGATAATAAATAAAAAATCACATCGATCCATATTTCATTTTGAGGAAATAAGCACTCCCTAAGGAAACACATGAGGATGATGGAATACCTTATCATGGTTTTCTTGGAGTTTCTTCTTCAATTATTGCAACTCAATTGGGGCCATTCAATAGTGATTATTTGAAATTGTTATGGTACCATGTATGAGTATTATCAAGAAATAAACCTCAAATTTTTGTGGAAGACTATAACATTCTTTTATAAATACATCTACAAACTCTTGAAAAACAAGAATATCATTAATGTTGTGTTTCTCCCCAACAATCTAGGAAAGTACCCCTTCTGAACAAAATCGTGTCCAAAACAATAGATGTGATTTCAATAAGAAGTTAAAATCTATCATCACACTGATCAATGAACATAAGCTCACTTGGAAGGTAAAATGAAAATTTCCTTCCTTGTAAATTTATGTGAGCCTTATGTAATGAAAGAAAATCCATGCTTAGGAAATAATCAAAATCTAATGAAGAGAGAATAATAATATTTAAATGTAGCATATTACCAAAAACATAAACAAGAGAAGAAACCGATAATTTTGATGTGATCGTCACACCATTATAAGTATCTACTACTAATTAATCATATAATCACTATGGGGACATTTTGATACCCTTATAAAATTATTTAGATATAATAGAATGGGTAGAACCATAGTCGAATAAGTTCCATAGTGAATGATAAGTGTAACATTCACCATGTCATTATCATTACCTTCATTATATATGGTAATTGCATGTGATTTACCATTTTCCCTCATCTTAAGAGGTTAGTGAAGTATATCATCATCCTTAACCCGCAGTTTTGGGAATTGGTATCATAACACCTATCTTCCTTACACTTGAAGCACTGAAGTGTGGGTGGTGCATTTTGTGCATCTTTCTCTCTATTTGCATCATTAGCTAGCTTTTTCTCACAACTTCAGTAGTCAAAATATGAATTTATATCTTTCACAAACTAAGAACATTTTAATGTCCCCCCAAAAAAAATACCCCTTTCTTATTTCCACACATTGGGCATAAATGAAGCACCTGTTATTTTCGTTTTTGAGTTTATATATTTACCTTTGAATTAGAAATTTCTCCCCTTATCAAACCCATGAGATTAATGCATAAATACAAACTCCACTACCACATTAATAGAATGTAAGAGAATTTATTTATAACTGCTGAAGTCTCTTATGGATAACACCCTCCAGACACTTGGATTTTAGAAATCGATGAATCGATCAACCATACTTTCCTATTGGATGATAATTATAGATTCATACCTTTGTATTGTTGTAAAATAATCCTCATTGGAACCAAAATATTCATTATCCATTTTCATTAACTCATGTAACTCCTTATACATATTCTTATGAAGAACATGAGGAATTTAATTTTTTTTAAATAATTTCTTGAACTCAATCCAATATATGGATTATATTTCTTATTTTTACCTCATATTCTTTATTAGATTCCACCAGTGGTCGGCTTTACCATATAAAATCTAAACTACTAGAATTACTTTTTCTTATTTAGAACATTGGGAAATATAAATTTTAGTGGTAAAAATCCATTTCTCAAACACTATTGGATTATAAGACCCACTGAATGAAGGTGGATGTTTCCTCATCAAGGACTCATCAGAATATTGTTACCTTCTTTATTCATTTTTTATTCTAACATCACTTATAGATTGAGAATGTTGTATAAGCAATTAGACAATATTTTTCATTCTATCTCACACAAAATTTAGTTTCATAAGATAAAAATCATTGCATTTTCCATTTAATTCAACATTAACACAGTTCCTTTGGGTTCCTACAATTGGCTAAAACCAGAAAGAATAGTGTAAGAAAAAATTATCATAGTGGGGAATAACATAATCATGAAAATACTTTATAGTATTTAAAAACTATTACTCATTTAATCTATGAAAAATTAGGTTTATCCTTAGTCATTCTTAGTCATCATATATTCAAATCCTTTGTGACAGTTCAGAAAGAGTTTTTGAATTCCCAAAGGGTATCCCTCGGGAGTGTCAAACTAGGTGTGCAACGAGGCCCGTTATCGTGAACCATTTCTCGATCATGTATAGATTGATAAGGTGTTTTAGGTGTTGTTACTTCTATGTAAATCATTTCCAAATCCATATATATTTTTAGAATATTGACATAGATGTAATTTCCTGTAAACCACTCACTTCATTGTTTACCATAATTCTAAATCATTATCCTATAAATTGACTCATACTTGTCCTTACACTTAGAAATGTCTTCAAGGATATTGCTATAAATTTCTTATCACAATTTCCAATGGATAGAAAAATATTTTCTCAGATACAAAATACAAAAACCCAAACTTTTCATACATAGACAACCATCATTTTTGTAGAATATTCATTACATTGCATAAACACATGACCAAAAGCCATATTAGTTTACAAGATTTTGAAACATAAATGTTTGAAAACTGGTCCATATGTGAATGAAATTATATCATAATAAATTTTCATGACTAGAAAATTTCTTAGACTAATCATAAATAATAAATATCTTCATATCCTAGGGAAATTAAACATATGTATGGATGAGATCAGATGCTCAGTAAGGGTAAACGAGGGAGATAAGTAATCATAACATCAACATAAGTGCATGGGAATATAAGAATAGAATTTTAGAAGTAGAACCTATATATAAAAGATCAAAATCATGAATCATGTAATAAATATAAGAAGTTCATAATACATGAATCATAAGATCATAAAAGACCAGGTTCCATGAGATCATAACATAGGCATCAGACACAGAATTTTTGAAAAAACATAAAAAGAAAAAAATATTTTCATTGTAGTCAAGGATCATTTACCAGGATATCTTAGTGGAATAGGTTTACTCAAGAAACCATATTAGTTGTCAATGTTCACTCCACAACCATATTAATGGAAATTTTTATTACTAAACAAGGTTCACCACCCATTCTATCCATTTTTATCTAATGAGATATAAATCATTACCCAATGAATTGAGGTAATATATAGGTCCCACCCATCACATAATGTAATCATACATATATGTGGAACAAGATCATAAACATTCATCATTTCATAACCCACAGATTTAAATGGACATCATAAAAATTTTATCATATATTAACCTATTGATAAGATTAATGTTTCCTAATCATATCATAACACATGAAAATAAGATATTTCAATAATCATATATCTCATGGAAGAGAAAAAAGTTTCATAATAATTTAACCTCTACATGAGAAAAGAATTTGATAACCATAATTCCATCAAAACATATAACATTTAGAGAAATAAATTGAATGGTAATCTAGGATAATATCCCTAATAATCCATGATTTAAAACAACTATTGTCATCTTAGATGGAAAATAATTTTTAAATGTCATTTAAAACATTTATTTTGGAAAATATACATTCCACAGAGAAAAAAATTAATACATAATGAATTTTCAAAAAAACTTTCATTGAAAATAACTTTTAAATGGTTATGAAGAAGCTTCTATGTAATTATTGGTCATGATTTTGGAATATTTTGTTCATTCTATAGTTATAAAACTGAATTTCCCTTTAACATTTTTTGTAAAACCCAAACGAATATTTTTTTAGGAAAATGACATGAACATTTCCTTAAAAATATTCAAAAACAACATGTGTAAAATTTTCTTTTAAAAATTTTAATATAGTAATAAATTTTTTTTGAAAACTTTTTTATAAAATATGGCTTTTAGGGAATACATATTTCTTACCGAATATAGAGATGAAGTCATATTTTCATAACAACATTTTCTTAATATTTTTCATTACAATAGAGTAGAAAAAAGGTACTATTACATTAATATATAATGAAAAACTGAAGTATAAAAAATGTTATTATAATTTTTTTAATATTTCATCAATGAAATAATAATAAAATAAAATCATGATAAACAATGAGATAATAGTAATAACTCTTACCACTTTGGAAATTTTGAATCATAATCCTCATGAAGGAATAAAAATAAATTGAGATTAAAATATCATAAAAGATGATATTCATGATATAACTTTTAAAAGGGGTAGTATATACTCCTTGTAAAATAATTTAGGGGGATGACATAACATGTGTCTCAAAGAAGGTAAATTAAAACAAAATTCCCTTACCAGTTTCGTAACATTGATCTGGTAACCCTATGAAAGAGATATCATAAATGGATAAGTTTATCCCATTAATTGATAGTATTATAATCATAAAATAAATCCATGGTTATTATACACACCACATACATGAAATAGGTGGTGAACATGGTTTGTGTCTCATAGAAAATAAAAGTGAGAAATAAATCCCTTACCTTAGTTCTTGAGTTTTGTTGTACTCATTTGATCATCTTGTATAATAAATATATGTTTATTATAAATTTATTATAGAACAATATTAATTTATAACATACCAAATATTTTTTTCTTATGAACTTTTATTACCCGTTTATTAAAAATTCCATTTTGAAGTTACATTTCAGGTAATAACCTCTTTGTTTTTCGTATTTGTCTTCATTTGTGATTTTTTGGCCTTCAAACATTAATAATGTTTTCATGTTCTCATGAATAATAAAAATTATATAAATATAATATATATTAATTATTTATATATATATAATAACCTATAAAAGATAGAAATAGGAAATGAAATACACCATTCATGGGGATGGTAGTCCATACATAAGCATGTGGGTTATTTCCATTTTATTGTTTGATTGAAAGAAAGAAATTTATATGAGGTATTAAAATTAAATAATTAAATTAATTTCATATATATAATATATTTCTATTAAACCAATCTTTAATACATTCAATGTAAATTGTGAATGAATCATATCACTTTGTGAGGAGACAGTCCGCCTTACACATGTACAACATTATCGTATTCCCAAAAATGGGAATATTGATGGTATATGAGATATAATAATTACATAATCATAATAAAATCATAAATATCATAAATATAATATATAAAGTTTATTTCCATAATTATTACCAACCATGATAGGTTTTAATGAAAAAATGAATGACATCAGTTTGCAAGGAGGTAGTCCATTGTTCACCCAAATTATGATTTCATAACACATTTGAGGGATTTTTTTGTGGTTTTGGGTAATAACATTAATATAAAAAAACACATAATAATATTTAATTTACTATTATTATTATATAATAATGATAGAAAAATAATTAAATGGTTTTCAAAAATAACTAAAAAAGGATTGTTTATGAACGTTACCACTTTTTTGGGAATCTCCTATTGGTTTCCACCAAAGAACTACCTTGGTTAGATTTCATTCCAAATTAAGGATTATAGAATTATATGAGGTAATTTTAGAATATATTTGGACATGTATTATTTGATAAAAATGGATTTATAGGTGTGAAGGTAGTGGGAGGTGGGGTGGCTTTTTTTAAGGGAGGTGAGTGGAAAACCTGAAAATTTTTGTAAGAGAGAATTCAACCCATGTTTTTTTCATGTAAAGTGGAACCAATAATGAGAAAATATAGATAATAGTAGTTATATGGTATATAAATGGACATAAAATGGGCGTTGGATAAGTTGATATGTCATTTTCTACTTAATTTTAATGTTTAGTCTCTTAGTAAAATCGGTTTTCTCTTAATCGATGTGATTAATTTAAACTATTTTCAGTAATCAATTATGTAAAAAATTATGTTTTACTTATTATAAGTTTTAAATGATTATTATTACAAATATATAATAAAATTTTTCAAATCCAAATCATAGAACATTAATAAATCAAATAAAAATTTAATCCCATAGATGGGATGAAACAATGTGTTTTTAAAGTGAAGAATTTCAAAAGTTTGAATGGATTTTATAACAAATTTTGATGTGAAATTTATTGTAATGAAAAAAATTGATTGATTTATTTATAACTAAACTAATTGAACCTTAAAAATATTTAATATAATTTAACTATATAAATAAATTAGATGAAAAAGTATTTTTCAATTAAAATTTAGTATTTTCTATTATTCATCCAAAAAAGTAATATTTCAAAAGAATACAAAAAATACAACCTATGATAATTTTCATATTATTAATTGAGAAATTAAGATTCTTTTATATAATTAAATTTTTTAATGCTTAAAAAATTATTATTTTTAACAGAAGAATATAAAAATTATTTTTTTTTGAGAGAATAGTATGTTCAAAACATATAATGACTTTATAAAAAAAAATTATATATTTCATTATCAATGTGTTTTATTTATAAAAAACCATTATATATAATATTTAAAAATTATTTATTACTATTTATATTAAGATGTTTAATGGTTGGGTTATAACTGTCATTTTTAAATAATTGTAATAATAAAATGTTGTTTTGAAGAAACTGAGCATTGCATGAAACACAAGTTAAACCCAGTATTGTGTGTTGTGTAATATTAAAAGTGGTTGAGACGACATGTCATATGCCTGCATGAGCAACGTTTTCACTTTTTATAGGATGGAAAAGTGGTGGAAATGGATGTTAGATAACAATAATAAAATCTAAATGTATTTATGATATAATATTTATTATTTTATTATCTGAAAAATAGATTTATTGTAATTATGAGATGAAATATAATTATAAGAGTTGGTAAAGACAATTATCCCTTCTTCAATATAATTCTTTTAGATTCCTTTTTAAGAACAATTGAAATGGTATTTTGAAAAGAATAAAACATCTAATTGATGGATATTGAAGTGGAGAGGATAATTTGAAAGGTTTTTATTTGAGATATATGGATCCATGTTCCATAAATAAAGGAGATAGAATTGTACTTTTACAAGTGAGGGGTGGGGGAATTTTGGATATTCATGAAATATTATAAAATAATATTTGTATATGCAATGTCCCTAACCCCTAGAGCCCATAGATGGTGCATTACAGTAATAAATTGGAATGATTACAAAGATTAAATTCCTAAGGGATAATCCATTTAGTAGTTTTGAAAAACAATATTATCTATATGACACCCATATTGCATCTGGGAAAATAATATAAATCATAACAAAGGAAAAAATTCAGCATCCTTGAAACTCATTTCCATAATTCATCTTTATAACCTATAGAATAGAGAAAAATATGGGTGAGAAGAAATCCTCAATATTTTTTAAATAATGTGAAAGTTATCGTGAATAAAAAATCATAATCATTATACGAAGGTAGAAAACTGAACATACATTACACATAAATATTTGGATAAGGTATAATCAATATGTAAAGGTAAATAATTGAAACACATTCCATTTAATTAATAAACTAATAATGAAATAAATCCATAGATAATTTCATAGTAAAATATGGTGTATAATAATAAAAAATAAATTCTCAATGAATTATATTCTTAATTACTGGATCCCATGTTTCCCAAGTACGTGGTACCTTTACCATTAAGAACTTTCAAAAGACAGTTTGAAACATATAGGGTAAAAAATGATCTGATTTATCCAACTCATTCGTCTTATGAGACTATTGATTTATTGAGGTGACTAATTTATATGTCCCTAAAACCATAACCTTCTAGTTGAAATCATTAATTATATATCTAATACCTAATTTAATTCATAAACAATTTTCCTTATCATATATATGTATGGTTCCAAGGATAATTTTTTTTCAATATTTCCCCAATTAATAGATATCTTTCAATGTTTAAACCTTATGTAAAAAATGTTATACAATTTTAGAAATAGTAATTTCCATTACACATGAATATTTATATTCAAGAAGAAACATAATTTTCAAGGAAAAATAATTACAATAAAGTGATTTGTTAAAGAGATGGTTAAAAATAAAAAAAATAAAGTGAGACTGCATAATGAATTTTTCAACTTTGAAACTTTATAGTCATATCATATTGTATAAAATAATTAAATTTGGAAATTAAAAGGTTATGGAGTATGAATAATGATATTAAATTTAAAAGAGGAAATATATATCCCAAATATAAGTGAATTTGTGCATAGTAACAAATAAATTTTAATGGAATGTTAATTGAGACAAAATCCATTACCTTACAATTTCTTTGGGCTGAACACTCTTTAACATTCTATATAATGGTTTTAAGAATATTATTCACTTATAAAATAAATATATTAATATTTATAATATCATATATGATTATTTTCTAACATATTTGTCAGTGGGTTGTTAATAATATTTCATTATTTTCATTGTTTTGGGTGATAATTTCCTTGTTTTTCGAATATGTTTTGACTTGTTATTTTTTCCTATTAAATATATCATGATTTAATCCTATAAATAATGTAAAAAATGATTTAAATATAATATATATCCATTATGTATATATTTATAGGAAACCATAAAATTTACTAATAGGAAATGAATTTAACTTTTTAATGAGATAATTGGTCATAGGTATGCATGAAAGTTGCTTCCATTTTCTTTTTATATTAAAAGAAAGAAGATTAAGTGATATAAATTCTTGTATCATATTTATGTTATATATATCACATATTTTTATCAAATCCATCCTTAACACATTCAATGTAAAATGTGAACATATCACAACGCTTTGTGAGGCAGTAGCCTGCCGTACACACAAACGATGCTATAATATCCCAAAATAAGGAAAAAAATTTTATGTACTATAAAAAAATTTCAGAATAATAAAGACATTATAAATATCATATTTATCAAATAAAAACTATACATACATCATTATTTACAACCTTTAAAGGTGGTAAAATTTATTTTTCACTATTAAAGAAAAAATTAAACTTCTTAGAAAAAATACAACAAATTCGTCCTATGGTAATTTTAACAATAAAACATCATAAATGAAGATTATTTTGTAAAATAAAATTTTTAAAAGTGAAAAAATTTATTTTTAAAAAAATTTATCCCTTAAAAGTTGAAAAATACGCCCTTAAGAAAATACTATTGTTATGCGTAAATTTTTATTTATACAAATCACATTCTTATCAAATATATTAAATGAATATAAAAATAATTTATTGAATATATAATGTATAAATTTCATTAATATCATCTAATAATATAAATTTATTTAGTTTATTATACTGAAATCCTATTAGCATATAAAAAATTATTATTTGTTAAAAACATATCCTTTATATTCAAGTGGGTTTTACATTCATTTCTAATTAATTGGTAACCTATGAATTAAACATTATATTTTTATAAGATATTTAATCCTATTTATAACATCCAATTTAACAACTAGTAAAATTTTTATATTATTTGATAAAACATGGCCTTTCTTGTAACACAAACCATCAAAGAATGCCATTGATGTTTGTAGTGCAAGATAACTCAATGTTTCATGCATTGAATGTTATATCATAACTTGAATATATTTAAAATATTAAATAAATTTTAGGGCCTCAGTATATTATATTACCTTACATGATTGGTTTTGTTTTTCATATTTTCTATTGAATAAAATTTTATTCAATTATAATATTCTGGTGCTACATTTTCCCTACCTTACCAAAATTGCGTCCTCACAATTTAAACATGGTCTCAGTAGTCTAGGGTTTGATATTTTAAAATTAATTTGTTGAAAAACACACTTAGAAGAGGGTTTAATAAAATATCATAATAATAATTGATAATTATAAGTACACAATTCACATGAAATAATCACATAACTCAGTTTCCCAATAAGAGAACATATATGGGAAATAAATACATAGACATGGAAGAGAAAAGTAACAATCAAATATAGAGGGAGAGGGATAGAGAACATGTTTAAGAGAAAGTTAATGACCACATATCTAGAAACTAGAGGTGTAAAAAGGTTATTGATATATTAAAAAATGATGATAATAAGACAAAATTTTTGTTTTACCATTTTTCCTAGAGTTGAGGGATTATTTTACACACAATTAATATAAGGAAATATAATTACTTCATATATTTCTATTTCATAAACACAATATTATCCTTTGGTTTTATGTTAAACTATTTCTACTTCATCTCATAGAACATGTTCCATCATATGTTGAAGCAATACATTAACCTCTAAAACCTTGTACAAAGAACAACTTATACCATTTATCAAATGGTTAACCATTTTCCCCTTCAATAATATCAAGATCCAAAATTTTATAATATCACTATATTTGATAAAATGAAGATATCAGTAATCCAAAAATCATGAAGTAGATCTAAATTGTAACATGCAAAAGATTTGAATAACTTCATCATATATTCCCATTAAACATTTTAATAACAAAAATTACCATAAATCCTTATTGAAAACACATATTCTTCTTTATTATTTATGTAAAACATAGGTTATTGGGTATATTAATTAAACCCAAAAGTGTTTTAGACTCTATCAATGATAGCATAAACACTTTTCCAACATATCATTAATCAGTTGCAAGTTAGGAAAAACAATCCAATTTACATTATCCATATCAATCATATCCTTTCCTAATATTATTATCTCAATATTCGGAAGATATTGTGTGTTATCATTCCCTCAATAATGTGTTTTAAAAAAAGATAAACATTCTACTTAATCATTTTTATTGGTCTCAATATGATTCAATATTTTCTTTCAAATCCTAATAGAAATAGTTCTGTAGTACAATCCTTATTTATTTCATCATTTTTATGATGATACTTTCATTAATAAATTAATTTTATAAAATATTTCAAGGATTAAAATACAAAGGAACAATAATCATTCTAGTTTGATAGTATCAATAGTATAATCTTTACCTTGATCCCTTAGATCCTTCTAAGGTATATTACTTTGATGATTAAGGTACTCATTTCCATAGTTCCCCATATCCTTGTAATTGAAACACTTAATATTAATGTTATCTTTCTTACCTTTTCATTACATTTCATGTTGACCCATTCATGCACCCTTATAACAAAATCCAAACGCCTTAAATAATTTCCCATAGTGATTCTTTCCACTGTTATCAGATGTGGGAAATTCATTCTTTCCCTTCTTCCCTTTACACATTATTTTCTATTTCAACATCTCCTTCTCTTTATTAACATTGAATCCACAAGGCTTGTATAATTTCTTCTCTATATTTATAACACATAAAAATAATTCATCATATGAATAAACCTTTTGAGAGACTAGTGCCCTTCGGTTACATGGATTACGCCCTTCAAAGAAATGGTCAATATTGCATTCCATGTGGATTATATAACACAAAGAACCACTATAAAAACAGGTAATGGTGTTTTAATATTCCAAAATACTTCATTTTTCTTTTTTCATTAAAATAAAAAAATTATCTTTATCTTAGTTTTTTAGTCATAAGGGAAATGTTTTTCAAATATTGTCTCCCAAAAAGCTTTTTGTTCCATGAGTTGTATTTACTCTTCTTCCCTAGTATTCTAGATCAACAACCACTATTGGTTAACATCACCATTGAGAAAATACACAACATGCATAATATTTTCCTATCTATATTCCATAAATATCTTCTCAAAAGACTAAATCTATTTCACATATGTGATTAAATATTTCATAACACTAACTAATTGGCCCTCCTTTCAAAAAAAGAAATCTAGCACTAGAGAATCTCACTGTGGAACATGTTTCTCCATCTAGGCATTGTAATTGGTCATAACTTGATTAATATTACCTTATATATCCATAACTTGATCTGTTCCAATACCATCTATATCATGTTCCTCCGTAAGGGAACCACTACATTGGTTATAGATATTGATACCTTTATTTGTTCCAGGTTTTATATCTATACAATGGCATATATTAGATTACCTCACTAAATTATTAGCTTGGTATAATTGTAAATATGGAATAACACTTAACATAAATAGAAAAATTTATGCTCAACTAATCTCATAATAATAATATTGTTTTCGTTATGGTATTTTTATATACTTATACTTAATGTATTTTATAGGGCTACATTTTTTAGTCGATGTTTTCTTAAATATAGTTCTAATGGTTTCTACTAAACATATTTTGATACCAACTGTAATGACCCCGACCCAAGAAGCCTAGATCTGTGCCTTACTTTATTACATTTTCATTATTATAAAGAATCAAACCCTGAAGGACCAATCATGTTAGTAGTGTTGTAAAAATATATTACATATGTGATACCCATATAACATTGGGAAAGTAAAATGATTAATAACAAAATCAAAATCTCAGCATCTTTGAATCTCATTTTAAGAATTAATCTTCATAACCCAGGGAAAGGGAAAAAGATTAAGGGTGAACAAAATTTCTTATTAAGGATTATGTATAGTAGAAGATAGCATGAATCAATAATAATAATGAATATGTAAAGGTAGATAATAGAATACACATGCCGAATAAATATTTGAATGTGGTATAATCAATATTAAAATGTAAATAACATGAACCCATGCCATTAAATCAATAAACTGAGAAAGAAATGAATATATTGATAATTTAATAGAAAAATTCACATGGATAATTATAATAACTCAATTTTAAATTAGGAAAATGATTAATTATTTTTCTCTATGTTTCCAAGGTATATGGTACCTTTACCATCAAGACCTTTCACAAGGGAGTTTAAAATATACCTGGTAGAAACCAATCTGATTTGGCCAACTGATTCTTCTCATGAGACTACTGACGCATTGGAAGAATACTTTAAATGATCCCCAAAACATTACCTATAAGTCCAAATCATTCCTTATATATAGAATAATTTATTTAATTCATAAACAATGTGCCTTATTAAATATCTGTATTTAGTAAAGGATACCGATTTATCAATATTTTCCCCATTAATTAATGTCATTCAAAGTAAACACCAAATGTAAAAATTATACGGTTTAGAAAATATTATTATCCATTACAAAAGAATATGGATATTCAATGAAAATTTAATTTTTAATTTAAAGTAATTAGAATAATGTGACAATTTTAAGATAAAGTTAACGATCACAAAAGAAAGCGTGATTAGATAATAACTTTTACCACTTGGTAATTCTATAATCAAATCTACTTGGATGAAATTATTATATTTCAAAAATAAAAAAAATTATGAATCATTATATTACATGTCAATGGGATAGTATATACATTACATAATGGTGTATTGTTGCATAATAATAATTAAGTCTTAGTGGAATGTAAATTGAGATGAAATACCTAACCTTACAATTCATTTTGGTTAAACATCCTTTAAACTCATGTATAATTATTCTATGTTTGTTATTAAGTTATACCAAAACCATATTAATTTTTAAAATATCATATATGATTCGTTTATAATATTTTATAACCTGTGTGTCAAAAATCATTCATTATTTTCATTTTCTTAGGTGTTAATTGCCTTGTTTTTTGAGTATGTTTTGGCTTTTTTTGTTTCTCTTACCTAGATCATGATATAATCATATCAAGAATGTGAAAAATGATTTAAATATCATATATATTCATTATATATTTATTTATATTAAACCATAAAATGTAGTGATAGGAAATTAATTGCACCATTCATAGAGACGGTAGGTCGTACGTACACATGAACATTACTTCCATTTTTTTATCATATTAAAGGAAATAAAAGTAAGTGATATATATGTATATCATCATTCTAATATCACATTTATGATATATATAAATATATATCACATATTTTCATTAAAACCATCTTTAATACATTTCATGCGATGTGTGGACAAATCACATCACTTTGCAAGGTGGTAGTCTGTCGTACACACGAACGACATTATCGTCTTCATAGAAAATGGAAAGCATGATGGTTTGTGTTATATAATAATTAAAAATGAATAAATACATTATAAATATAATACATATCATATATAAACTATATATACTCATTATTCCTTATATTGGAATATGGTAAGGGAGGAATGAACAACAACGGTTTGTGAGGGGCCCTACGGGAAAAATGGATATATGTGGAGGGGTATTTGTGATGGGGAAGGGTCCCAGGAAAAATAGTCCCTCTAGATGGACTATTTGTGATGAGAACCTCTCCTCATCGTAAATAACTAATTATTTGTGATGGAAATATGATCCCCATCACAAAAGGTTTCGCGTGAGTTTTTCTCCAAACCACAAGAACAATATTTGTGACTAGTATAAAATCTCGTTACAAATACAAATGAGTGTTTTTTATTATTTGCAATGAGATTTATCACCTATCGAAAATAGTATGTTGGAAGGTTGATAATTTCTATGAGACCCATCACAAATACCTTTTTAACCAAGTCATCATTTGCAACCGGTCCCATCACAAAAAATTGTTGTACATCTCGTTCCCCTCGTTGTTTGATTTTCATGATCACAATCACCTTTCTTGTTTATCTAACTTTTTTTTAAGTGTTGTGGATGATAGGCAAAAGATTCCCAAAGGATTGGCCCAAGAAAGTTGGCAAAATGGACTGAAATTCAGTCCACCGGCCAACCGGTGTGATAGCACTGGCCAGCCGGTGGAACTGGCAGAGGGATTGCCCACTGCCAGGTTCCACCGGTCGACCGGTGGCTCTGTCACCGGTCGACCTGTGGCACCCAGCCCAAATAGTATTTGCTACTGTCTTGCCACCGGCCAGCCGGTGGCTCCTCCACCGGTCGACCGGTGGAGCCTGGATCAAGACTGTTCTTCTCTACCAAGGCACCGGCCAGCCGGTGGAGATGTACCGGTCAGCCGGTGGCCCCTGGACAAGAATCCTATGCCTTTTTGCACACACCGGCCAGGCCAGCCGGTGGATCCAGTCAAACTAGCCGTTGGAGCTTTGACCAGGCTGCTCCACTTGCCTCCCAACGGCTCCGAAAGCCTTTCCAACGGCTCCAAAGGCCTCCAACGGCCATATGAGGGTTCCCCCTCTATAAATAAAGGACCTTGAAGCCCCGGAACAATTGTCGGACCATAATTAAGCATTGTGAAGCCAACGAACACAATTCTCCTCATTTGGCAAACCTCCGGCGGATTGCTCCAAGGGAACCACAACTGCTCCAATCCATTTCCAATCCAAGGAGCACCACCATAGAAGCTTGGGAGTGCACGTCTTCAACTCCATTAAACCTTTGGCGCCCAAGGCTTCTCAACTATACGGTTTTTATTGTTTTATCTTTTTGAGCTTTAATTTTGGGTTTGTGCCTACAAACCCCAACACCTTTTCTCTTCCCCCTTTCTTTTGGGTTATCACACCACCATTAAGGTGTGAAGAGGTTTCTTCAAGCCTTTCCTTTTAAAAGGCTTGTGTTTCGGTGAGCTAGCCTTCACCCGTTAAAAAGGCTAGTGGGTTCTTGCTATTCCATTGAAAGCAAGTGGGTTCTTGCTTAACCATCAAAAGCAAGCTGTAATAGGTCCTAGTGCTACCTCAAAGCCTAGTGGGTTTCTTGCTAAAACCATTGAAAAGCAAGCGGTAGGAATCTCTCAACGGTTGAGTTGGGAGCGGAGACGTAGGCCGGGTTTTTGGCCGAACTCCGTTATCAATTTTGTGTGTCTTGCCTCTTTATTTCCGCTGCATTTATACTTTGATTTTTAATTTGTTAATCATTTTTTAAAAGGCAATTCACCCCCCCTCTTGCCATCATTTCCTCGTTACTTCCGCTCAACAATTGGTATCAAAGGGAAAATTTGAGTAATACCCTAAACCGGTTTCAAATTAAAGATCCTATTTTTTTGATGGCTTCTACCGCTTCTTCCTCTCAATCCCCCGAAGGACATTCTTTGGATTGTGCTCCATTCTTTGATGGAGCCGATTATACTTTTTGGAAAACCCGCATGTCAACTTTTCTTAAAAGCATTAGCTATCCTATTTATAAAATTGTTATGCAAGGATTTTCCCTCTCCTCTCCCGATGAGTCTAAATGGACCCCCAATGACATTGCTTTTTTTGAGCTTGATGGGAAAGCCATGAACGCTCTTCATTGTGGTCTTGACCGTAATGTTTTTAATTGTATTTCTTCTTGCACTACTTCTTACGATCTTTGGAAATTTTTAGAACTAACCTATGAAGGTACTAGCGAGGCTCAAAATCAAGAACCCGCTCAAAATCTAGAACCCGCTCAAAAGCAAGAACCCGATGCAAAATCCGTACCCGCTTGCCCACTTCACAAGAAAAGGGCCAAGAAAAAGAAGGGAAAGAAGAAGGCTTCAAAGGCATCTTGGAGTGATAGCTCCTCCTTCTCCTCCTTATCCTCAAGCGACCAAGGTAAAAAATGCTTAATGGCAAATCATGAGGTATCATCTTCCGACTCTTCTTCCCCGTCTTCTAGTTCTTCTAATTCTTTCAATCATTTGTCATATGAAGAACTCCAACACGTTAGAGATCAATTAGAAAATGGTTTTCATGAACTTTCTTCAAAATTTGTCGCTTTGAAAAAGAATTTCAAAAAACTCTCCTCTGAAAAAGAACAACTTCTCAAAGAGAAGGAGGAGTTGACCCTTAAAATCCAAAACCTCCCGGATATTGATTCCATGGAATCAACCATCAAGGACCTTAGAGAATCCTTAGCCAAGTTCACCCAAGGTGAACAAAATTTGTCCAAACTCTTAGGTTCTCAACGAGTATCTAGAACCACCAATGGACTTGGCTACACCAATATAGCTTCCTCCTCCCATGCACCAACTGTTTTTGTAAGGGGGAGCTCTAGTTTTAAATTTTGTAACTATTGCAAAAAACCCGGGCACATGATATATGAATGTAATTGCAAAAACGCCCGATATGGTAGGCCCAAATCGATTTTTTATTCGGATGAATTCTATAGGAGAAGACCCGCTACAAGGCAAGTGTGGATTGAAAAATCCCTCTTAGAGAGTCTCTCCGGGCCTAAAATTGTCTCTTTTCAAAATCCCTCTCCCCGGTGATTTGTTGTTTTTATTTAGGGGGAGTTAGGATCGTTTAAGCCCTTTTAATTTGAATTTCAAAATTTTCAATTCCAACTTTCAATTTCAACACTTGGTATCAAAATTTTCATTTCAAAGTATTCAATTCAAAATTTTTCATTTCAATTTTTTATTCAAACTTTCAATTCAAACTATTATTCAAATTTTTGATTCAAAACTTTCAATTCAATTTTCAAAAATTTCAATTGGTTTAAAATCTCTCATTTCCCTCAATCAAGTTTTATGCCCCATTCTATTTTGATAATCACAAAGGGGGAGAAAATTCTTGATTGATTGGGGGAGAATCCTTTTCATCATGCTTAGCATTTCCTTTCAATTTCAGTTTTTTACATTAATTGTTTTGGTGATTGTGATCATCAAAATAGGGGGAGATTGTTGTACATCTCGTTCCCCTCGTTGTTTGATTTTCATGATCACAATCACCTTTCTTGTTTATCTAACTTTGTTTTTAAGTGTTGTGGATGATAGGCAAAAGATTCCCAAAGGATTGGCCCAAGAAAGTTGGCAAAATGGACTGAAATTCAGTCCACCGGCCAACAGGTGTGATAGCACCGGCCAGCCGGTGGAACTGGCAGAGGGATTGCCCACTGCCAGGTTCCACCGGTCGACCGGTGGCTCTGTCACCGGTCGACCTGTGGCACCCAGCCCAAATAGTATTTGCTACTGTCTTGCCACCGGCCAGCCGGTGGCTCCTCCACCGGTCGACCGGTGGAGCCTGGATCAAGACTCTTCTTCTCTACCAAGGCACCGGCCAGCCGGTGGAGATGTACCGGTCAGCCGGTGGCCCCTGGACAAGAATCCTATGCCTTTTTGCACACACCGGCCAGGCCAGCCGGTGGATCCAGTCAAACTAGCCGTTGGAGCTTTGACCAGGCTGCTCCACTTGCCTCCCAACGGCTCCGAAAGCCTTTCCAACGGCTCCAAAGGCCTCCAACGGCCATATGAGGGTTCCCCCTCTATAAATAAAGGACCTTGAAGCCCCGGAACAATTGCCGGACCATAATTAAGCATTGTGAAGCCAACGAACACAATTCTCCTCATTTGGCAAACCTCCGGCGGATTGCTCCAAGGGAACCACAACTGCTCCAATCCATTTCCAATCCAAGGAGCACCACCATAGAAGCTTGGGAGTGCACGTCTTCAACTCCATTCAACCTTTGGCGCCCAAGGCTTCTCAACTATACGGTTTTTATTGTTTTATCTTTTTGAGATTTAATTTTGGGTTTGTGCCTACAAACCCCAACACCTTTTCTCTTCCCCCTTTCTTTTGGGTTATCACACCACCATTAAGGTGTGAAGAGGTTTCTTCAAGCCTTTCCTTTTAAAAGGCTTGTGTTTCGGTGAGCTAGCCTTCACCCGTTAAAAAGGCTAGTGGGTTCTTGCTATTCCATTGAAAGCAAGTGGGTTCTTGCTTAACCATGAAAAGCAAGCTGTAATAGGTCCTAGTGCTACCTCAAAGCCTAGTGGGTTTCTTGCTAAAACCATTGAAAAGCAAGCGGTAGGAATCTCTCAACGGTTGAGTTGGGAGCGGAGACGTAGGCCGGGTTTTTGGCCGAACTCCGTTATCAATTTTGTGTGTCTTGCCTCTTTATTTCCGCTGCATTTATACTTTGATTTTTAATTTGTTAATCATTTTTTAAAAGGCAATTCACCCCCCCTCTTGCCATCATTTCCTCGTTACTTCCGCTCAACAATTGGTATCAAAGGGAAAATTTGAGTAATACCCTAAACCGGTTTCAAATTAAAGATCCTATTTTTTTGATGGCTTCTACCGCTTCTTCCTCTCAATCCCCCGAAGGACATTCTTTGGATCGTGCTCCATTCTTTGATGGAGCCGATTATACTTTTTGGAAAACCCGCATGTCAACTTTTCTTAAAAGCATTAGCTATCCTATTTATAAAATTGTTATGCAAGGATTTTCCCTCTCCTCTCCCGATGAGTCTAAATGGACCCCCAATGACATTGCTTTTTTTGAGCTTGATGGGAAAGCCATGAACGCTCTTCATTGTGGTCTTGACCGTAATGTTTTTAATTGTATTTCTTCTTGCACTACTTCTTACGATCTTTGGAAATTTTTAGAACTAACCTATGAAGGTACTAGCGAGGCTCAAAATCAAGAACCCGCTCAAAATCTAGAACCCGCTCAAAAGCAAGAACCCGATGCAAAATCCGTACCCGCTTTCCCACTTCACAAGAAAAGGGCCAAGAAAAAGAAGGGAAAGAAGAAGGCTTCAAAGGCATCTTGGAGTGATAGCTCCTCCTTCTCCTCCTTCTCCTCAAGCGACCAAGGTAAAAAATGCTTAATGGCAAATCATGAGGTATCATCTTCCGACTCTTCTTACCCGTCTTCTAGTTCTTCTAATTCTTTCAATCATTTGTCATATGAAGAACTCCAACACGTTAGAGATCAATTAGAAAATGGTTTTCATGAACTTTCTTCAAAATTTGTCGCTTTGAAAAAGAATTTCAAAAAACTCTCCTCTGAAAAAGAACAACTTCTCAAAGAGAAGGAGGAGTTGACCCTTAAAATCCAAAACCTCCCGGATATTGATTCCATGGAATCAACCATCAAGGACCTTAGAGAATCCTTAGCCAAGTTCACCCAAGGTGAACAAAATTTGTCCAAACTCTTAGGTTCTCAACGAGTATCTAGAACCACCAATGGACTTGGCTACACCAATATAGCTTCCTCCTCCCATGCACCAACTGTTTTTGTAAGGGGGAGCTCTAGTTTTAAATTTTGTAACTATTGCAAAAAACCCGGGCACATGATATATGAATGTAATTGCAAAAACGCCCGATATGGTAGGCCCAAATCGATTTTTTATTCGGATGAATTCTATAGGAGAAGACCCGCTACAAGGCAAGTGTGGATTGAAAAATCCCTCTTAGCGAGTCTCTCCGGGCCTAAAATTGTCTCTTTTCAAAATCCCTCTCCCCGGTGATTTGTTGTTTTTATTTAGGGGGAGTTAGGATCGTTTAAGCCCTTTTAATTTGAATTTCAAAATTTTCAATTCCAACTTTCAATTTCAACACTTGGTATCAAAATTTTCATTTCAAAGTATTCAATTCAAAATTTTTCATTTCAATTTTTTATTCAAACTTTCAATTCAAACTATTATTCAAATTTTTGATTCAAAACTTTCAATTCAATTTTCAAAAATTTCAATTGGTTTAAAATCTCTCATTTCCCTCAATCAAGTTTTATGCCCTATTCTATTTTGATAATCACAAAGGGGGAGAAAATTCTTGATTGATTGGGGGAGAATCCTTTTCATCATGCTTAGCATTTCCTTTCAATTTCAGTTTTTTACATTAATTGTTTTGGTGATTGTGATCATCAAAATAGGGGGAGATTGTTGTACATCTCGTTCCCCTCGTTGTTTGATTTTCATGATCACAATCACCTTTCTTGTTTATCTAACTTTGTTTTTAAGTGTTGTGGATGATAGGCAAAAGATTCCCAAAGGATTGGCCCAAGAAAGTTGGCAAAATGGACTGAAATTCAGTCCACCGGCCAACCGGTGTGATAGCACCGGCCAGCCGGTGGAACTGGCAGAGGGATTGCCCACTGCCAGGTTCCACCGGTCGACCGGTGGCTCTGTCACCGGTCGACCTGTGGCACCCAGCCCAAATAGTATTTGCTACTGTCTTGCCACCGGCCAGCCGGTGGCTCCTCCACCGGTCGACCGGTGGAGCCTGGATCAAGACTCTTCTTCTCTACCAAGGCACCGGCCAGCCGGTGGCGATGTACCGGTCAGCCGGTGGCCCCTGGACAAGAATCCTATGCCTTTTTGCACACACCGGCCAGGCCAGCCGGTGGATCCAGTCAAACTAGCCGTTGGAGCTTTGACCAGGCTGCTCCACTTGCCTCCCAACGGCTCCGAAAGCCTTTCCAACGGCTCCAAAGGCCTCCAACGGCCATATGAGGGTTCCCCCTCTATAAATAAAGGACCTTGAAGCCCCGGAACAATTGCCGGACCATAATTAAGCATTGTGAAGCCAACGAACACAATTCTCCTCATTTGGCAAACCTCCGGCGGATTGCTCCAAGGGAACCACAACTGCTCCAATCCATTTCCAATCCAAGGAGCACCACCATAGAAGCTTGGGAGTGCACGTCTTCAACTCCATTCAACCTTTGGCGCCCAAGGCTTCTCAACTATACGGTTTTTATTGTTTTATCTTTTTGAGCTTTAATTTTGGGTTTGTGCCTACAAACCCCAACACCTTTTCTCTTCCCCTTTCTTTTGGGTTATCACACCACCATTAAGGTGTGAAGAGGTTTCTTCAAGCCTTTCCTTTTAAAAGGCTTGTGTTTCGGTGAGCTAGCCTTCACCCGTTAAAAAGGATAGTGGGTTCTTGCTATTCCATTGAAAGCAAGTGGGTTCTTGCTTAACCATCAAAAGCAAGCTGTAATAGGTCCTAGTGCTACCTCAAAGCCTAGTGGGTTTCTTGCTAAAACCATTGAAAAGCAAGCGGTAGGAATCTCTCAACGGTTGAGTTGGGAGCGGAGACGTAGGCCGGGTTTTTGGCCGAACTCCGTTATCAATTTTGTGTGTCTTGCCTCTTTATTTCCGCTGCATTTATACTTTGATTTTTAATTTGTTAATCATTTTTTAAAAGGAAATTCACCCCCCCTCTTGCCATCATTTCCTCGTTACTTCCGCTCAACAAAAATATCGTCGCAAACAATATATCCTATATATACCCACATGCATTTTTTTTTCAATCCACTCCTTTCTCTACCCCTCTCTCCCTCTCTACATACATTTTTTTTTCACTAAAAATCTTTCAAAGTTTAACATTCTAAATCGATGAAATATTCACGGCTTATATCCTTTGAAAGTTTTAGTTTTGAGGTCTTTATCTATTTATTTTATTTATTTAGTTAATTCATTTTGTTACATATTAATTATAATTATTGTTATCTAGCTGTAATTAAATTAAATTAGAATTAAATCATTTTATTATTTATTAATTTTTTAACAAATAATTACGTGTGATTAGTATTAATTAGTATTAATTAGCAGTCATTATATTAATTAGTAATTATTAGTATCAAATAGAAAAATATTAATAATTATCAATAAAAAGTCATAATTATTAATAATTAGTGATATTTAGTAAAAATGCACATTAATAAAGAGTAAATTTAAATAATTATTTATAAATAGTAATAAAGGGAAATAATTTGTAACAATTTGTAATAATTTTTAATAATTTTTGATAATTAGTGATAATTAAAAATAATTAGAAATAATAATTAATAATTTGTAATAATTTGTAATAATAATTAATAATTAGGAGTAATTAGTAATAATTAGTAATAATTAGGATTAATTAGTATTAATTAAGAATAAATAGTAATAATCAGTAATAATTAGTAATAAATGATAATAAATAGTAATAAATAGTAATAATTGGTAATAATTTTTAATAAATGGTAATAATTGTTAATAATTAGTAATAAATGGTAATAATTGTTAATAATTTCTAATAAATTACAATAATTAGTAATAAATAGTTTTAATTAGTAATAATTAGTAATAATTAGTAATAAATAGTATTAAACAGTAATAAATAGTAACAAATAGTAATAAATTGTAACAAATCATAATAATTAGTAAGTATTAGTAAACATTAGTAATAAATAGTAATAAATAGTAATAAATAGTAATAAATAGTAATAAATAGTAATAAATAGTAATTAATAGTAATTAATAGTAATTAATAGTAATAAATAGTAATAAATAGTAATAAATTGAATTAAATATGAAGAAAAGTGAATAATTAGTAATAATTAGTAGTAAATAGTATAAATTAATATTAATTAGTAATAATTATTAACAATTAGTGTTAATTAGTAATAAATATGAATAATTAAGATTCACTACTTGAAACATGGATTATTTTGATGTGGTCCCATTAAAAATGACCTATCATGGTAAACGACATCGCGAATATTATTTTTTTGCGTTGCGATGGGTTGTTGGCCCATTGGAAAAATCCTTCATAATTTTTTAGAAAACTATTTACGATGGGTCGGGTACGTGTCACAAACAGTCTCTTTGTTTTTTATTCTCTTGCTACGGTCCATCATAAATTCTAATCATGACGATCTGTCCCAAAATTCCCTATAAATATAAAAACATCCTTTTGCGATAGACCATTGCAAATAGTGAAAAAAAATTTAAATAAAATATTAATAATAAAATAATAATAATATAATAAATAAAATATTAATAGGAATATTAATTGAATAATTTTTTTATAGAATAATAAATATAATATAATATTATTATAAATTAAAAAATAATAATAACATTCGTATAATAAAATTAATTAAACAATATTTAATTAATATAAAAATAATATTATTAATATTAATGAAATAATAATATTTGTAATATAATAATAACCTAAGTATTCACAAAAATAAAAAAATAAATTAGTGAATAAAATAAAATATAAAATTAAATAAAACATTAATTCAATAATAAAAAATTGTAATTTTTTCGACTATATAAAACAAACACTATTTAAAACATTAAATACTTAATATTATAAAAAATTACAGTCAAATGAGTCATAATAAAATAGAAATACATCACTAACCAGGGAGAGTGTCGTCTAGAGGAGTTGAAGGAGATGGTGGAGGGAACTCCGTCCCTAAACTATGAGTTAGTCGTCACATGTACTTCATGTGCACCTACTCTTACTCCTGCCACCATCGACGCATCTCATCCTACATCTGCTACTGTTGCTGTTGTTGTTGGAGTAACTCTTCCTACTACTGCTATTTCCACTGACGTATCTCCTCATGCTACCTACGCATTGTCTCTATAAACTCACTATGAGCTCGTAGCTGATCCTAAAATTGTACATGAGATGATGATGACTCTCCGCGAGCTCCTCTCGAGCTCGATGCCGACATCACATAGGTGACATAAAACCCCAAGGGGTTACTCGAGAGTCCATAACAATAACTTGGTCTTTCTCAAAGCCATAGTCGGTCGCCTGCATCCCTGTCGAATCATCAAATTAGGGGGCACTAGTGTGACCATTAGTCTTGGCTTAAGTCTCAATATCTGTTTGAGACGTCACGACCTTATATGACTCCTTCAATTGAAATTTAATTTTAAAATAGTTAAAATATTATTTTTGTAAAATTTAATACTAAAAAACTTATACTAACCAAAATTTGATGCCGGAGACCACCTCTAATATCCCAAGTGGCTGGATCACTGTACATCATCTTATAAACGTCGTACTGCATAATATCGGGATATGCGACTGCCTATATGAATATAAAAATAACCATTTACAATTAATGTTATATACAATATTTTAAAAAATGCACTTACTATATGCTCCTTATACATATTGAATGTACGACTTCCAGCACGATGCATCACCTCCAGTCTCCCCTGAATTTTTTGACCTACTAATGATCTATTCTGAAATCACCTACTCAACCAGTGTGTACATAATACATCCCAAACATGAGATTAAATATAATCAGGTTGGTGGATGTGATATGTGTCATCAAACTCATGCACCCTTTCTTTCTACATTGTTTCTTTGTTAAATTGTGCAAAAAACGGAGCGCAATACGTATGCATACATGATCTCCTAAATGGGATACCGTAAACCCAAAAAATAATTTATTATATAATGTTATTAATTAAATTAAATTAAAAATATATATTGTTTATTTATATACCATCCAATGATCGAACATGCGCTGCTGAACATCGACGGGAATCTGATCCTGGGACACCCATGCATCTGAAAAATAATTACGCAATATAGCACTGTCCAAACGCTATATGCGTAAAACTGTCAAAAAAAGAATAATTAATAAACCAATTATAATATAAATAAATTAATGAAAACTAACTAAAATTCATAGGTAAAAATACCTCTACATTCGTAGATCAAACCCAAGAAGTTTATGTCTCTTGGGTATAGGGTCGAGAATCATCATCTGGGAAAGACAACACCCTCTCTACATATACTATGAACTGCCAACAGTCTGAGGGTCGGCTGGTCCGACCTTCTACTCGTCCAATGGTAGATCGCTCTCCTGCCACATATGAAATAGATTGTCATCCATCTGTAACATGAAATCATTGTTGCTAGAAAACAATAAAAATAACTATTATACATAGATATATATTATATGTGATTATAACCAGCATTTAACCATATCAATATTCATATTCATCATCATATTGATATTTTTTGATGTCAATGTCTTCATCTTCAACCTCAACATAATCAATTTCCATATTAGTTTCAGTTTCATCAACTCTTGTCATTTCATATTAATTTGTAACATTATCATCATCATCATCATCAACAGACCATAAATGTGGGGTTTCATCAATGACAGTCATGTCTCTTCATGTAAAATATGGTTTCAGAGTAGTTTATTGAAATATATCAATTCCCTGTAATTCATCGGAACCACATTCACTTTCAAAAAACTTATTCTCTAGAGATTTAATTTTTTTATGCTCCACCAATCACCCATCTCCCTTGAAGTTGCATGGTAATTTTCATAATAAATCTGATGTGTCAGATGATCCAATAAAAATAGTTTATTTACTGTAAGAAGAATTTTATATTTAATATTAACAATTCCATGGATCAGATGAACACAAAATTATCTCTCAGTATCCAACCACCGACATTTAAGCATTGCTAGGTAATGTTTTCTTATATAACACACTTCAATGATTTTTTCCTCTATGTTGTAAACGAGAACTTTTATTTCTCTACGAGGAGATCCTCTTAAGCCAACACCACTATTCATTGTTTTTCTTGATTCCCCATATGCACGTGTATGAAATTGATAAATATTCAGCACATATTCAATAAAATATTTTACCATTTTGGAGGCACATTACTCATTAATGACAATGGATTATCAATTTTATCACCATGTTGAGATACCAGAAAAGTTGTAAAATAATTATCACCATAACAAGTATTAAAATGATTTTTTATGTGAAATAAAAAATAATTTATGTTACCAGTTTTTGAAACCATTTAATGTTTTTTTGAAGACGATCTTTAAGAGAAGCTGTTGTAATTTGTGGAAAAAAGTTCTTGATATGATTATGATATAATTGAGAAATAAAATAATATTAATATACTATTATAAAAATTATAGAATAAGTGATAGGAACACTCATAGTACATGTAGTGTCATTTTCTCACAGTTTAGTAAAATATATGTATGAGCTCTGTGATGTTCATGATATGACAATAATCATTCATGTACTCCACAAAATCTAAGTTCGTGCTGCTTGAAAATAGATAACTTATTTATCATGTGACCATTAACATTTCGTTCACTACATCTTATGTGGTTTTATTTAGAGGGATATTCTGATTGAATGTAATGAGAGTTAAAAAAAGGAATTTCCTCTTGCAAGTAAGCTTCTACAATTCAGCCTTAAACTGAGGCTTTGTTGAATACTTTTTTTTTCAATTTCTTCTTGCATCTCTCAAATGGGTACATCCATCAAAACTGTACCAGACATCCAAATTTTGTTTCATGTTGTATATGTAATATCAAATGTTCCATTGAATCATATAAACAAGATAGGAATATCTTTTTCCAGTTTATATAAAATTAAAACAACATCTTATTACAGTTTTCTTAAAGCATTGTAGTCTGTTACAGACAAAAAAATATAGGGAAAAAAATATGATATGTCTATTAGCACATCCCAAATCATTTGATTTAATAATCCTCTCAATCCAATTGGCATATGTCCTTCTATTAAAATATGACAATCATGACATTTCAATCGGGTAATATGAGAATTTCTAACACATTTTCCCAAATTGAAAGCATACCCATCTGGAAGTCTCAAATCTGCCATCCACTGGAAAAATAATAAATGACTCTCTTTGGAAAGTGTATAATATACTTTTGGATTCATTAATTTCTATGAACTGACATTTTCAAACAGGTCATGTTCTGGTCGCTTGCATATTTGGGCAAGATCTAATCGCGCCTTTACATTGCCTTTGGTCTTACTTCATGTATCCAAAACAATATGAAAAAAATTATCAAAATATTTATTCTCAGTATGCATCACATCAAATATGTGACAGACTAAAAGATCAAACCAATATGGAAAATCCAAAAAAATGATCCTTTTTACAAATTATGTTTTTTTCCAAACCCATCAATTTTATATTGGTTTATTGTTGGCCCAAATGTGATGGGAAGTAATGAAGAGACAATTGATTTTGTCTCTATACTTGATATCATTAGAAATAATTTGTAATAATAAGAAATATACATATTACTGGATAAAAATGGGTCCCTTTCCCCATCACAATAAATATGAATAATTAGGATTAATTAGTAATAAATATGTATAATTAGTAATAATTACAAATAATTACTAATAATAAGTAATAATTAGTAATAAATAGGAATAAGTAGAATTAAATAGTAAGAAATTATAGTAATTAATAATAATTTGTAATATTTAGTTAAAAGTACTAAAACATAGTAATACATAGTAATACATAGTAATAATTAGTAATAAATATGAGTATTTTGTCAAAATTAGCAATAAAAAGCAATAACTAGTAAAAATTAGTGTTAATAAGTATTAAATTGAAATAAATATTTAAAAATAATAATAATTAGTAATAATTAGTGATAATTAGTTTTAATTATATAATTTTTTTTAGAAACAATTAGAAACAATTAGTAATAATTAGTAACAATTAGTGACAATTAGCAACAATTAGTAATAATTAGTCCTAATTTGTAATAATTAGTCATAATTAGTAATAATTATCCATAAATAGTAATAAATATGAATAATAAGTAATAATTAGATTTAATTAGGAATAAATAGTAATAAATAGTAATAATAAGTAATTAATGGTAATAAATTGTAATAAATAGTTATAATTATTAATAATTGTTAATAAATGGTAATAATTCTTAATAATTAGTATGAAGTGGAAAACAATTGTTAAAAATTTGTAATAAATTGGAATAATTTTTAATAATTCGTAATTAATAGCAATACTTAGAAATAATTAGTAATAATCAGCAATAATTTGTAATAATTAGTAATAATTAATAATAATTTGTAATAATTAGTAATATATAGTAATACATAAAAAATAGTAATAAATAGTAACAGATGGTAGTAAATAGTAATAATTACTAATAAATAGTATTAAATTGTAATTATTAGTTATAAATAATAATTAATAATTAATAATTGGCCATAATTAAAAATAATTAATCATAAATAGTGATAAATTGAAATGAATCAAAACAATTAGTAATAATTACTAATAATTAGTAATAAATTAGCATAATTTATAACAAATTTGCGGTAGCTATTCTGCCTGATGAATCATCTCCTTGTAACTTCTTCCCATGAAAATCATTATGAAAAATACAATATGATGTATGGATGTCCATTCTTGTATGCCCGAGAATGGAGAGAATCATAATGTGGCCACCCTCCTCTCCACTCTTGGGCATACGAAAATTGATATGCATACATCAGAGAAGATTTTTCCTACTGATATCTTTTAGAAAATGTTTCAAGGATATGAGTCATCGGGAAAAAGAGGCTCTTTTGGCTGATGATTCATCTCTCAACAACTTTCTTTGAATAAAATCACTATAAAAAATCTCCTCCAATGTACAAATATCCATTTTCATGTGCACAAGAATGGAGAGTAGTGTGGTGAGGCCTCCCTACTCTCCATTCTCTTACATATGAAAATAATTATCCATTTGTTGGAGTAGATTTTTCATATTGATTTCAATTAGAGAAGGTTATAAGGATATGATTCTATAGGAAAAATAGTTTTCCCTAGTCTGCTGGAAATTATGACGCTCATAATTAACGGAAATTAGAGTAAATTAGCTATAATTAATAATAATTAGTGTATGTTGGTATACTTTTTTTAAAAAAATACTATAAATAACTATAAAATAATATAAATTTTTATATAATTTTAGAAAAGTGAATTATTTTTTTCTTCTATTTTTTAGAAAGTTTTTTTATTATATAAAATTATTTAAGAAAGTAAATATATTTTATTTTTAGATAAATATGGAATAAGGAAGTCGAAAATAGAAATTATTAGATGATCAGGTTTGGATAAATCAACGAATAAATATAACTGGTTCTGGTTTAAATCTTTTATATATTGAGGGTGTTGAATCATTCTTATCACTTGTATAATCAAAACCATACTTTCTATTAGATGGTATCATTATGTATCCTTCTAAAACATGTGAAATGAAGATGTTTAACACATTTGAAAACATTGGGTGTCACCTATTTCATTTTGGTTTTTAAATAGATTATATTTTCTAGTATAAATATGGTCAATTCTATTTTATAGAAGAAACAAATAAATTTTTTCTGGATCCGTCATAGTTTAAAAAATTTGTACATGATGTGGCAGGTCCATATTTTTATCAAACCAAAAATCAGGATGATACTAATTTAACACCTGAGTTGGAAACATCTCTTTTTTATGAGTTTTTGGTGTCTACTAAGGATTCCTTATATCCTAGTTGAAAGATAAAAAAATTTAGTGATTGAAAAATTTATGGCTATGAAATCAAATAATGGAATTTCAAACAACTATTTTGAACAAATATTCTCTTTAGTTAAAACAATGTTACCTGAATAAAATGTGTTGCCTAAATATTTCTATGAGAGAAAGAGGGTGGTTCATAATATGGGTATGATTATCATAAGATTCATAAATGTTTAAACGATTTCATATTATATTATGGTAAAAATGAGTCTTTGTATATTTGTCCCACATGTGGACAATCGAGGTATAGAGAGGCTCAAATATGGATTTCTAGATAGATTCTTGTGAAAAAGTTGGGATATTTCCCACTTACACTCAAATTGCAATGTTTATTTTTGTCTTAGAACACAACAACATTAATTTCATGGAACGAAACCAATATTTCAACTTGTAAAATCTTAAATCATCACTTTGATATAAATTCATGGAAAAATTTTGACCAAGTATATCCATATTTTTTTTAGAAGCTCAAAACATGTGATTAGGTCTTTCTACTGATGGTTTCAGTCTATATTGTTTTTACAGTAATCATTATTCATGATAGAATACCTTTATAACTTTATATAATATACCTCCTTGGATTTTGATGGATGAGACATATATCTATTTGACATTAATAATTCCAGGACATCTAAAAATGAATATTAATGTTTATTTGAAACCAATTATTGATGAGTTAAATTCATTATGTAGTAATGTTGTCAGTACATATGATGTTGATGTGAAAAAAAAAAATTCTACTAAAAGATGTATTGATGTGGACAAATAGTGACTTCCCAACATATATCACATTTTATGGCTAAATTAAATATGGTTCAAAAACATGTTTGTACTGTATGATAGACAACAAAGCGTTTATTCATGTCAATGGGAAAAAATGTTTTTTTGACTGTCATCATAGATTCCTTCCAAATGATCATCCATTCCAGTGGAAGAAATGCCATTTTAGAAAAGGCATAATTGAAAGTGATGAAACTCCAAAAATGATCTCATGTATAGAGTTGAAATCAATTATCTATTAATTAAATCCCATAACATTTTGACCAACAATAAACTAATCGAAAATTGAGGGCTTTGGGAAAGAATGTAATTGGAGGAAACAAAGAAATTTTTTGGATCTTCCATATTGGTATGATTTTTTGGTCAATTACATATTGGATATCATTCATATTGAGAATAACTATCCTGATTATTTATTTCATGCTGTTTTGGATCTACAAGGTACAACCAAAGGTAATGTAGAGGAACACTTATATCTTTTACAAATTTTCAGGAGACCAGAACGTACACTATTTACATATTTAACATCACAAAAGTTAATAAATCTGAAATCATTTTATACACTATCCAAATAATGTAAACTATTATTTTTTCATTGGATTTAATATTTGAGACTATATATGGTTATGCATCCAATTTGGGTGGATGTTTCAGAAATGGAAATTTTACGATATTAAAAAGTCATGAATTTCGTGTTATAATGGAAAGATTTATACTAATTGAATTAAATGGTTTGATGAATTCTATGATATGGGATGTGATAACAAATATATAATATTTTTCTGAGACATTTGTTTGGTGACAAAAAACTATGATGCACTAAGAAGACTTCAAAAAGTTGTTGTTTTAATTTTATATAAAATAGAAAAAATATTCACGCTCTGTTTCTTTGAATCAATGTAATATTTGATATTACATTTTCCGTATAAAGAAAAATGTGGAGGTCTTGTATGGTTTCGATGGATGTACCAATTTGAGATATTCATGGAAAATTGAAGAAAAAGTTAAGTACCAAACCATCAGTTGAAGGCTCAATTGCAGAAGCTTATTTTCTAGGGGAAATTTAGTTTTTATTGCCTCATTATTTTCAATCTGAATATCTCTCAAAACCGAACTATGTGGTCCATAATGAGGAAAATGTTGATGATGAAATGAGAAATAAATTATCAATTTTTAACCATCCTGAACATGGATTTGGTGTTGTTCATTAATAATGGATTTTAGATGATGAACATTAAACAACTTATACATATGTTCTGATCAACTATGAAGAAATGAAACCATTTTTACTATAATTGATATTATTACTTACTCTATAATATTTGATACAGTTAATTTATTTTATTTTATTTTTAGTTTATCATATCCTGAAATATAATCAAAAAATTACAACAGATACTCTTTAAGAATTTCAGGAAAATAATTTTTCCTATTGGTTTCAAAAACTTGTAACATAAATTTTTTATGGTCTAAAAAATAAAATAAATTTATTAATATTTATATTGATAATTTTTTTAAAAATCTCCAGGCATCTGTAAATTCTTATAAAATTAATAATTGATTATGTGTACTGAGTAACCCACCATCCAAAATGGTTAAATCTTATAATGCATATGCGGTGAATGGTTTTTAATTTCATACAAGTGAATATAGGGAATAAAAAAACAATGAATAGTGGTGTTTTATTGAGAGGATATCACATAATGAAATAAAAGATGACTTTTACATCGTGCTAGAAAAAATTATCGAACTATGTTGTTTGGGATAGAATTATATAACAATGTTTAAATGTCCATGGTTTGATAATGAAAGAGGCTTATGTGTTCATTTGACCCATGGAATCGCTGATATTAAATATAAAAATCATATTGTAGTAAATGAACCATTTTTATTGGCAAATCAGGCACATCAAATTTATTATGTAAATGAATGTGCTTCATCAATAGAGTTGGGTGATTGGTGGAGCATAATTAAAATTAAATCTCGAGAAAATCCATTTACACAAAGTGAATGCATTTCCAATGAAGTAAATGGAATTGAAATTTTTCAAAAAAAACTAATACGAATCCAACTTTTCACAAATAGACACAAATTTTAAAGATGAAACCCCAAATTTAAGGGTTATTGCTTATGGTGATGTTAATGATATTACAAATGAATTTATAATGACAAGAGATGTTGAAACTGAAAATCATATTGAGACTGGTGATGGTGTTGAGGAAGATGAATACATTGACATTTTCATATATGAAGATGAGGATGAAATGAATATTTACATAGTTAAATGCTTTTTAAAATCATATATAATATATATTTATATAAAATCATTGTTTTAAACTATTTTCTAAAAAATTATTTTAGTGTTTCAGATGGATGTGGATCTATTTCATCAGTTACCGGAGGTAGATATATCTTTGGACAAGTAGGATGTTGGATCATATGACTTTCTCCCTACTGGTAGGTCAAGGAGTACTCAGAGGGGGTGTGGTCTTGTACAATTGATTATTCCTAAACCTACCGCCAAGAGGTGTCCATGTCTTGACTTCAATCCATAGATGTAAATGTATGTTGACCTTTGTATTTTAGTTATCATTCATTAATTTATTTATATAATAACTTATTTATTATGTTTTTTTCAGAGATTTTTACAAATATCTATTGGATAGGGGAGTGCTATTGTGCATAATTTTTTTCTGAAGTAAGGTTCACATGGGATGAGATTCTCATTAATGTTTAGAATTGCATGTTAGATCATTGGTTGGTATGTAAATAAATAATATTTAATTTGAAATTTATTTAATTAATAAGTTGATATTATAATTTTTTAGGTTTTACAGTATCCCATTGATGAGAGCATCAATAACGACATATTTTAGTCTTGGGAGGGGTTTTTGTGTGAGTATTTCCGTTAGTTTTTTACAATTTTAGAAGGAAAGAAATGATTAAAGTATGTGTGATAGAGTTTGATGGGTCTTGTTACACCCAGAAAACTGATTAAATTTCATATCAAGATTGGGATGGATTTTGTTCACACTGTATGAGTGGTCTTTTTTATTGTAGATCATCAGTAGGTCGACAAAACTGGGGGAGAGAGTAGCTGACACATCGAGTCTGTAATCTTACATTCGGTTCGCATATAGAACATATGGTAAATAATTTTTTTTAAATAATTTATAAAACTTTAAATGTAAATGATTTATTTTATATTCATAGAGACAGTCAAACAACCCGATATTATGTTGTTTGATGTTTATGGGTGGATGTATAATGATCCGGTCACTAAAGAGATTTTTGGCGATCATCATCCTCAGATTGTGGTCAGTATAATTTATTTTTGAGTTTTAAAATTAACTAAAAATAATTTTTTAATTATTTTAATTTTAAATTTCAATTAAAGGATTCAAATGAGGCCACAAAATCTTAGACATAGAATAAGAGTTAGGATGAGAGTGATGATCAGACTAGGGCCCACTGATTTGATGAGGCAGCTTGGATGCATACGACCCAGTATGCCTTTGAAAAAGGCCGAGTTGTTGGAATTATCTCTCTATTGATACCAGTAAGTTACTACATCACTACAAAAATGTTGGCATACTATTCGAGAAGAGATTGTAGAGAGTAATCATCATCTACTACATAGTATCAGGAGTAGCTTCGACCTTAGGGTGACCTTATAGTGAGTATGCATAAAAAGTAGAAGGATATGCTTTAATGACAACAACAATAGTAGGAAGAGCTCTGATGATAGCTGGAGGAAGAGGAGGGGGAGCAGATGCATTGATGATAGTAGTAGCAGCACAAGGAAATTGAGTACATGTGACATCTGACTCATGGCTTAGAAATGGAGTTCCCTCCACCATCTCCTCCGGCTCCTCTAGAAGACCCTCCCCCTCAGTGAATAATTTTGTATGATAAAATATTTGAATGTAATTTTTTTTAATATTAACTATTTATATTTCTATATAGTTCATTTTTAATACTATTGTAAATATTTTAATTTTAATTTTTTATTATTTTGTTTCTTTATTTAATTTTTATTTAATTTTTTTTATTTAATTTTTTTATTATTATTTAATATTTTTGGGAATATTTTGGTTTTTATTATTTTATTTATTTTATTGATTATTTTACTAATATTAGTATTATTTTAATAATATAGATTTATTTTATTTTTCTAATATTAACACTAATATTATTATTATTATATTAATATTATTTATATTATTAATATTATTATTATAGTTATTATTTTATAATTTTATTTTATTATTAATATTAACATTATTATATTAAATTTTTTAAGCTACATGGGATGGGTTGTTTTGCGATGATCTATCACCCCATTATAATATATTTCTTAAAAAAATCTTTGAAAAACTATTTGTGATGGGACGTGGACCCATCAATATGGTACTTTCTTGCGATGACCCATAAAAATAATATTTGTGACACCCTTATCTACAATAGGGAATTTTTAATGGGACCCTAACATAAATGACTTTTTTGCAATAAGATCCCGTCATAAATGCCTCGTCGCAAATATTCCAATTTTTAATAGTGGCGGTAATCTTTCATAGACATTAACGATGCTTTCGTATCCCATTTGATTGATTTTTTTGTGGTTTTGGTCACACTATTAACATAATAAAATATCTATAAAATTAATATAATGATGTTGTTATATAATAATGATATAATAATAATTTAGGGGGTGGTGAAGAAAATAAAATAAAAACCCTTATTGAAAATAATTACCTCCTTTTCAGGTATCCTTATTAGGTTTACGTTGATTTGTTCCAAGGTTTGATTTATGACGAATATAATGCTTCTAGAATGATGGGATGTATATTGGAATGTATATTAGGTAGGTATTGGATGACACAAATGGTTATGGAGGTGAAAATATGGGATGTGAGTGAGTTCCCTTTTAGAGTGGAGGATTCATGTCATTCTTGTAACTAAGAAAAAGTAAACACTATTAAGAAAAATACCTTAACTCATGTGCCTCAAATAAGGAACCATTATGGATAAAATATGGTATATGGTCAAAATAATTCTAGAAAATAGATGTTGGAAGTGTTTCCAGGTCATTTCACTCTTATGTTTAATGTTTAGTCCCTTGATGAACCTATTTTTCATTTAATAACTGTAATTATGTTAGCTATTTTCAATAATAATTTTTTTCAGAAATTAAGTTTAACATTTTTTAAAATAAAACTATTTCTTCCTCAAAATATGTAATCAATTTTTTTCAAATTAAAATGAAATAAGTTGTAACACCACAAGCTTCTGTGATTCGTTTCTCTTTAAATAATGCAATAGCTTGCGCTTTACACAACACTGAGTCCTACTCCACGATCAATAAACCTAGCCATTATGAATAGTAATAACCAATTTTTGAAATTTTATAAATTTTAATTTTTAGAACGGACTTCAATTTTCAATTCTGCAAATCAAAATTATCTTAGGTTGAATTTTTGGTATTTTCCTTAAAACTTTGAATTTATGATTAATAGGGAAAACACTATGTTATTGTATAAAACCGACAGTTATTTAAATAATTATTATTTTAAATTTATTTTAAGTAAAAATAGATACATAATAAATATATTAGTTCAATGTAATTCATTGGAGTCATTTTATAATACGATTCAATGTATATAATTTTTTTGAATTTTTTAACGCCTTTTACCCACATTCTAGGAACATTTAAAATTTTCATAAAACGTAATTTTAAAACTTCTGTGAATTGAATTTAAAAAATATGAAAGACACAGTTGACATTAGTAGGTAAATTGTGGTTCAATAGGATGAAAATAATTTTGGTGAATAGTATATTTTGAATCTTATTTACCACTGTTAAAAGTAAATAAGGTAATTAAAGGTAAAAATGTTATTATAATTACCCTAACACATGTCCTAATTCTATTTGAAAAGTTTATTTAGAAAAAATACACCTTGGGAATAAAATATGATATTATCTGATCCACTTGGATTAGATTATACATTTATTGTTATTTTATATAAATATGAGTTAAAAGTGTTAAATTAAAATTTTCATAACTAAATAATTTTTAATATGGGGTTATACATAAGAGAAATTTGACTATTAATATTCATTAAAAATCTAAAATAATTTCCTATATAATGGTATTCTATTTATAATTTTTACACATTAAATAATTAAATCTATTTATGACACAATGATGATGCAGTAATTACCTTATTAATGAAATATTATAATAATTGATATTATAAATATCCAAATAAATGTAAATTGAGACATTTTATGCTTTAAAATAATTTTATAGGTTAATATAAATTGTTATGTTTGATTAAATATTTTTTTGAAGTGAGAAATTCATTATGACATTCACAAAAACAAAATACCAAACAATGTCAAAATTGACATAAATGAGTTTTTAAAACAAATAATATATTATTAAATGATATAATAGTCCTAAAAATATAAGGATCAACCAAAGAACATAGATAAAGTTATATATGTAAAAAATGAACTACTTGGGGTTCTTTTGTTTTTTTATAGTATGTTTATTATCCATTTATTATAATAATATAAGAATAAATGATAAAAGTTAATCTATTTAACTAAGAGTTAAATCTAAAAGATAAGGTTAATATGATGATCTAAACCTGTCTAAAACCTATTGGTTGAGAGGTTTTCTCCCAAAACCACCATAGCCTCAAAAAAAATCTTTTTGGAGACATTTTCAACTGAATATGATTGTATTATAAATTAATATTTCAAACTTTTCTTAAAGTGACACTCACATCTCTTATAAAAGGTTACTTCCCATTATCTCAAAATCACACCTCCAAATCCATTTGATTGGCCAAAACATGCTAAAATAACCTCCCAGTTACCCTCAATTCAAACTAAAGGCCTTAATTTGATCATAAATCCAACTTAGGAGTCCCATTTAATCAAATAAGAAGGAAGAACGTGAAGAAGAGGTAATGATTTCATCACCTATTTCAAAGTTATTTTCTTCTTCCACGTCCTCTTTCACAATTTTTTCCAGAAAAAAGTAATAAATAAAGTACCTTATACATATTGTAATGTTATTATAAATATGTTACCACCATATTCATATTCTATCCATCCCATGAATGAAAAAGTCACCATACGTTCATATGTACGACTTACCGTCTCCACGTCATGGTGTAGTTTGTTATTCAACACTGCATTATTTGGATGGGTATAATAATGAGTATAAGTAAAGTAAATAATAAATGTAACATTTTTATTATTCTTTATATATTATATAACATCCAATTACATATGATATTACCATCAATAGAATGATATTGTCGCACATGCATACATACAGAATACTGTCTCCACGAACGCGATGAGATTCATTCTCATCATAACCATTCAAGAATAATTTTTATTTTATGATTTGAAATAATATTTAACGAACTTAATATCATTTTGTATATTAATCAAATACATATTATCAATAACAAACATGAAATACATAACAAAACATATACAGAAAAATGAATTAGTTAACACCCAAAACAATTATACTACAGAAATATCATTAGAAAAGAAATATTAGAAGATCATATATGATATAATATATACATATGAGTTTAATTTATAATTTAATAAAAATTATTTCACTATTATATAGGAGTTTAACATACCTTTTACCAAATAAAAGTTGAAGGTAAGGGTTAATTTTATAGTCTTTTTATTTAGCTGAGGCTGTTTAAACATAAGTATATACTAGGACTTCTTTATCATCCACATCCATGTTTCATAAAAATATATTTCAAAACATTTTTACTATTTTCTAAAATATGGGATAAAATAATTTATATCCTTGTTTTAATTTTTATAAAATGCTTTGAAATGATTCCATATGTCATTTTCCAAACAATTTACTTTATTACCTTTTGGACAAATTACAGTAAGAATGTTTTTTAACTTATCTGACGGGTGCTGCTATTTTTTGCCATTACAACACCTTAAAATATTCCCTTACAAGCTTATAAATAATATTTTCAAAATAAATGTTTTCTTTTATAATTAGGTGACTTTTAAATGATTTCAAAATAGAAAGTGATATTTCTCTCAAATAGTTTTGATTTCGCCTATGTCACAAAACTTTGATGGATTTTACACTTTTTTGAAGTTAATTTAATATGATAAAATATTAAATATTTTATTAAATATTTTGTTATATTTTTGACTATGGAGGTGTTATTTTTATACCATTTATTTTTTATGGTTAATGTATTAACATTTTGTATTCTAGTTAAAATATGAATGTATATGTTATGTTTCAAACATTTTATATGAGGAATGTATTGGTCTTAGTAAGTGACGGGTGGATCCTATTATAGCTGCTTGATGCATTGGTATGTCTCATGATACAAACTAGTGTCTTGGCACAAGGCCTATAAAAAATCTTATTTGTATTATTCGAACGAGGCCCTGACAATATGGTTATGATTTATGACATTATGAATTCCATCATTATGAAATTAGCTATTGATATTACATGTGATTATTCGACTAGAAGAATATCCATGTGAATAATTAAATGGAATTATTTGATTTTTCTTTTCCATATTATGAAAGAGTTTATGTTTAAAGGTCTTGTTTTTTACACTTATATATTTCCTTAAATGTTTATGCTTATGATAGTTTCCATAATATTTTTATCCTTTCTGAGAATCTGATCTCACCCATTTCTATGTTTTATTTTACCTAGTATGTGAAGAAGTATATTACGATTAACCCGCAGAAATAGGATTAGGGATATTAGTGTGTTCAAAGGGGACACAATGTTGTTATTTTCTATTTAATTATGTAATCTAATACTTATGTATTTATCTATTACTTTAGAGGATACTAAACTAATTGGTCTTTCGAGACATGATCTCTTGTGATCATGCCAATGTTATATAATAATGCACCGACTCTAGGTAATTATGGTCGGGGCGTTACAATTGGTATCAGAGGAAGTTTAGTACAGACCATGAATATAGATTTAGAAAAACTCTTATTATAGAACATTACATTAAGATAGTCTTTGAGGATTTGTATAGAAAAACATCTTAGAATTTTGGTAATGTAGAGATTTTTTGAGTTTTCCAAGAAATACATCCCTGTCTGGATATGAGCAGGTAGTGGAGGCTCTAACACAGATGTACCTAGGAGTGAATTCTCTGAAAAAGAGTTTCGGGCATGACCTTAGGTATCCAGGTACGCAACAATGAGTCTTGATGCAGTCTTGGTTAAGATACTCCCGTGGGATATGCTTAGGATAATTCACATTTTTTTAGGCCATTATGAAGGAATTATGAGTAAATACTTTTTCAAATAAAACAATTTTTAGGATTGTGGATTATATGCATATACTGTTTGATTCATGTTAGGTATTTTACTAGTTTGGAATTTTTTATTGCGATTGATAAAAAAATCTAATGTATGGCATTGTTTAGAAATGTCGCCTAGTGGATGAAATGGAAATTGTATCAATGTACGTAATCCATTAAGGGATTGACCTCATACTCAAGATAATTATTGTAGAGCTGGTGATGCCACCCGTGTTAAACAGCTTATAACCATTCTAGGAAAACCCACTCAGGTTAGGAATAATAACCTTACCTATATAGAGCACCCTGATCCCCAACGTGGAGGATCAACGTTAAACTGCTTCATGGGGAAACAATCAACAACATTAAATTGGACTACAAATCAATTTGTAGCTGAGCGTTGGATAAGTTCCTTAGAGAAAATATTTCATTCTTTGGGGATTAGTGAAAGGGAAAACATTTTCATAGCTATTTATCGCCTCACAGGAGATGCAGATCAATGGTGGTCATTAATTCGAAACACAAATTAGGATGAATAAGTATCAAATATGGAATGGAGGGAGTTTAATGATCTTTTCTTAAAAAAAATAATATCCTAATGACCATTAAAAGGATATGGAAAGACAATTTTTGAGTATAAGGAAAATGGAGGATGAGAATGTCTCAAAGTATGAGGTTACCTTTACAAGGTTAGAAAGGAATGAAATAAGTTATATATGTAACCCAAGGAGTAATATTGGTCAATTATTTTTTGGGTTATAACCATTTCACCATCGAGCATTAGTCTCACAATCATTCTCATCGTATGAAGATATTGTATCATGTGCAATCAAGACAGAAAAGTAATTCACTTAGTCTTACAAATTTAATGCAATGAAATAGAAGAAGAGATCTATTGAACCCTCTATAAATGGAAATAAGGGGAAGAAGGGAATGGTTGAATTTTCATCCAGTAGTAAATGTGGGAAGAAATACCCCAGTACTTTCACGAGGGGAATGTAAGTCTATTAGAAGTGTGGTGAAAAATGCCACCAAGCACATGATTGCAAGGGAAAGAAAGAGGCTTTCAATGTTGAATGAAAAAAATTGTAGATAAATGGGGAATTATTAAAATTAACTTCTTATGTGTCGATGAAACTAAACTCAAAAAAGGCCAAGGGGGAAAGGCCAAGCTTATGTGATCACTATTGTTGAGGCTTAAGCTCCAAATGATGTGGTGGAAGGTAATTTAATGGTTTTATAAAGTTTCACCAATGCTTTATTTGATTCAAGATCATCACATTGTTTCATATCTTCCCAGTTTTCTAAGAAAATAAGATATTTCCAATTTGATTTAATAGGGTAGTTTTCAGTCAAAACTCCAAAGGAAAGTATCATTGAATTAAATTTTTGTTAATTAGTTCCAATTAGGGAATATAAACATGATTTATATAATGATCTCATCATCATACCCATGATTGAATTTGATAGAATCTTTTGTATGGATTGGATTTCAGACTCCGATGTGAAAATTCATTGTAAGAAGCCTGAGGTTACAACTTTCAATGATGATAATGAGTACATAATCTTTAAATAATAAATATCACCATATATTTCTTATCTAGATCCACCCCCTATAGCTCTACTAAACTCAATTATTGTGGAGGAATATATTTAAATAACTATGTGTGAGAAAAGGAATGTTCAAATATATGATGTACCTATTGCGCAAGAATATGTTGATGTGTTTCTAGAGGATTTACCTGGATATTATCAGGAATGAGAAATTGATTATTCCTGGGATTTAATTTCTAGTTCAATGTCCATATCAAAGACCCATTATATAATGTCCACTATGAATTTTTTGGAACAAAATAAAAAACTAGGGGAACTGAGTTACAAATGATTTATTCTCCCAAATGTTTCTCTATAGGTATCCCATGTTCTTTTTGTTAAGAAGAATGATGGATCAATGAGGTTGTGCATTGAATATAGGGAGATCAATGCTATAAAAATAAAAAACATGTATCCCCTACTTTGCATTGATGATTTATTAGATCAACTTCATGGATCTCAATATTTTTCAAAGAATGACTACAGATCTAGACATCATTAGTTGTGTGTGAAGAAGGAAGACATTCTGAAGACAACATTTTATACCAGGTATAAGCATTAAAAATTTACAATAATGCTTTTTTGGACTGACTAATGCACCCTATGTCTTCATGGATGTAATGAATAAATATTTCAATGAATATCTTGATTACTTTGTAGTGGTATTTATTGTTTATATCGTGGTATACTCCAAAAGCTACGAAGATCATGAAAATCATCTATAAACTATTCTAATAACTCTTAGAAGAAATGAATTATATGAAATGTTTAACAAACTTGAATTCTGGTTTCAAGATTTTTTTTTCATATCCATGTTTTATCTAAGGATGGAATATATGTCGATCCTTCAATGACAGAGGCAATACAAGAATGGAAAACACCAACACGTATAACTGAGGTACATAGCTGTATTGGTTTAGAAAGTTATTATTGTTGTTTCATCCAGAATGTTTCTCGACTAGCTAACCAATTAACCAATCTCACACTTAAAGGGGTTAAATTTGTTTCAAAAAAGAGTTTTAAGAACGTTTTGAAGAATTGAAGAAAATATTAGTCAATTCTTCTATATTGAATCTACCATCAGGGAATGATTGATTTTTTATTTATAGCGATGCTTGAATGAAAGGACTGGGTTGTGTCCTTATGCAGAATGTGAGGGATATTTCCAATGAATCACGATAGCTAAAAATTCAGGAAAACAATTATACCACTCATGATATTGAGTTATAAGCTGTAATATTTTTTTTAAAGATACAAAGACACTATCTCTTTGGTGTAAAATGTGAGATTTATACTGAACAAAAGATTTTGCAGTATATTTTCTCATAGAAAGAACTCAACACGAGGAAAAGGAAATGGCTTGAACAACTCAAAGATTATGTTTAATCTATACACTACAACCATAAATAGGAAATTAATGTGGTAGATGCTTTGAGTAGAAAGGTTCATAGAGATATGAACAAGAAGAGAGTCTAAAGGGACCCTATGTATATGGATCTAATAAAGATAGATATGGGAATAATCATGAAAGGTGAAACATCAATAATTTTACAAATGGTTGTGAAACCATATTTTCTTGAAAGGATAACAAGTTCTCAGACTGATGATGAGGAGTTTCAAAATAAAATTAATGTTGTGAATTCTAGGAGTTTTATTAAATTGGTATATGAAGTTGGAATTTGGAAATTTGGGAAGTGCCTTTGCCTTCCTGGCACAACTGATATAAAAGAGGAATTGTTGGACAATGCTCATAGAACTAATTTATTATACACCCTAGTAGCATTAATATGTATTGATATTTGAAGGAAATTTTTTTGTAAGATAACCGGAAGAGGGAGATTTATGATTATATGTCAAGATGTATGGTTTTTAAATAGGTGAAGACTAGAAGACAACATCATGGAGGAGCCATGAAACCTATTCCCACACCTGATTGGAAATGGGATGATATTACTATGGACTTTTCCATGGGGATACCAAAGACTCCTGGATGAAATGATGAAATATGGGTCATTGTTGATCATCTTACCAAGTCATCACATTCTCTTTCTATAATATAAGATTTACCACTTTAATGTCTAATAAGACTATATATTAATGATGTTTTAAAAATTGATTGAGTACCCCCATCGATTGTTTCAGATCGTGATCCCCATTTTACATCATGATTTTGGAAAAGTCTTTAGAAGGCCCTGGATACTGAACTTCATTTGAGCATTGCCTACCACTCTCAAACTGATCGATAGTCATAACTAACTATTCAAAACATAGAAGACATATTAAGATCATTGTCACATGACTTTCAAGGTACGTGGGATCAATATTTACCTGTGGTATAATTTTCCTATAATAATAGCTTCCATTCAAGTATTCAGATGACACCATATGAAGTGTTATATGAAAAAAGTTATCACAAACCATATTTTTGGAATGATGTTGGTGACAATAAACTCATAGGTCCAGAACTTGTTCAGGAATAAATGGAAAATGAATTGATTATCCAAATCCACATCAAAGCATCTCAAAGTAGGCAAAAGAGCTATACTGATAACGAAAATAAAGGATTTGGAATTTCAAGAAGAAGATCATGTTTTATTGAATGTATCTCAATGGAAGGGTGTTATACGATTCTATAAGAAGGGTAAATGAAGTACCAGGTACATTATAACTTTTGAAATTCTAGAAAGAATTGGAGTTGTAGCTTACCATTTGACAATTCCTCCATGTTTCTCCAAATTTCATGATGTGTTCCATGTATCACTATTGAGAAAATATATGCCTAACCCAACGCATGTACTCACCTATGAAGAAATAGATCAGAAACCTAATCTGTCTTATTGTGAAGAGCCTACAAATATTCTGGATACTAGAGAACACGTTTTGAGAACCGGATGACTCGTCTGGTAAAAGTTCTTTGGGGAAAACATAAGATGGAAGAGGTAAGGTGGGAAATTGGGGAACATATAATGAATAACCACCCAAATATTTTTATGAAGTAATATTCTAGAGATTTCAAGGAAGAAATTATTTGAAGGAGGGAAGAGTGTAACACCAAAAGCTTCCATAATACGTCTCTTTCTAAATAATATAATAGCTTGCATTGTACGCAACATCGAGTCCTAGCACACCAAGACCAATAAAACTAGCCGTTATGAATATTAATACCCACTTTTTAAATCTTATAAATATAATTTTTCAAAATGGACTTCATTTTTGGATTTGTATTATCAAAATTAACTTAGGGTGAATTTTTTGTTATTTTTATGAAAACATTATATTTTTGATTAATAGTGAAAAACATTGCGTTATTGTTTAAAACTGAATTTTACTTAAATAATTAGAATTTTAAATTTATTTTAATTCAAAATAGATAAATAATACCTGTATTAGTTAAATGTAATTAATTGGGGTCATTTTAAAATAATATTAGATGTATGAAATTTTATTGTACTTCTTAATGTCTTTTACCCACCTTATATGCACATTTGAAAATTTTCATAAGACGTTAATTTTACCACTTCTGTGAACTGAATTTCAAAAATATGAGATTCAAGGTTGATAGGATTAAGTAAAATTTGGTTCAATAGGATGAAAATAATTTTTGGTAAATAGTAACTTTTGAATTTTATTTACCATGATATAAAGTAAATAGTGTAATTAAAGGTAAAAATGATATTATAATTAACATAAAACATGTACGAATTCTATTTGAAAAGTTTATTTCAAAAAAAAACACCTGTAGAAATAAAATATGATCTTCTTTGATCCACATGGATTATATTAGGACATTTATTATTATTTTATTTAAAGAAGAGTTTAAATTTTTAAATTCAATATTTTTATAACTAAATAATTTTTCCTATAGGGTTATACATAAGATAAATTAGACTATAAATATTCATTATAAATAGAAAAATATTTCATACATAATTTTATTTTATTTATAATTTTTAGACATTAAATAATTAATTTTTTATATGACACAATGATCATGCAATAATTACCTTATTGATGAAATAATAAAATAAATGATATTATAAAGATCCAAATAAAGTTAAATTGATAATTTTGATGCATTCCAAAAATTTTATTGGTAAAATGACATGTTAGGGTTTATTAAATATTTTTTTTCATAATGATAAATTTGTTATGACTTTCACAAAATCAAAATAACAAATAGTGTCAAAATTGACATAAATGAGTTTTAAAACAAATACTATATTATTAAATGATATAATATTCCTAAAAATCAAAATTTCAAAAAAATGACTCATATTAGGTTATATATGTAAATAATGAACCACTTGGGGTTCACATGTATTTTTAAAGTAGGTTTATTAACAATTTATTATTATAATACAAGAATACATTGTAAAAGTTAAACTATTTAACTATGAGTTAAATCTAAAGGATAAGGTTAACATTGTAACCTAAACCTTTGAAAAACTTATTGGTGGAGTTTTTTTCTACCGATACCCACTTTATCCTAGAAATAAATGCTTTTTGTGCCATTATAAAACAAATATTATTGTACAATAAATTAATATTTCAAGGTTTTCCTAATGTGGCCCTCACCTCTCTTATAAAAGGGTACTTTCCCTTCTCTCAAAATCACACCTACAAATCCATTTGGCTAGTCCAAAACCTTCTCAAATATCAACCCATCTACCCTCACTTAAACCTAGAGGCCTTTATTTGTTCATAAATTCAACCTGAAGAAACCATTTGATCAAATGAAAAGGAAGCACTCGAAGAAGAGGTAACAATTTCATCACCTCTTTCAGAGTCCTTTTCTTCTTCCAATTCCTCTTTCTTTGTTTTTTTCATGCCAATGTAATAACTAAAGAACCATATACATAATTTGATGTTATTATAAATATATTACATCCATATTCATTATTCTCTTCATCCTATGAATGAAAATGTAAACATACGTGCGTATGTATGACTTACCGTCTCTACGTCGTGGTGCAGTTTGTTATTCAACACTTCATTATTTGGATGAGTATAAGAGTGGGTATAAGTGATGTAAATAAAAAATATAATATTTTAATGATTATGTATATATGATATAACATCCAATTACATACTATTTTACAATTAATAGAATTATATAGTCACTCGTGTGTATGTACGGATTGCCCTCTCCACGAACGCGATGAGATTCATCCCTATTGTAACCATTCAAGAATAATTTTAATTTTATGATTCAAAATAATTTTTAAAGAATTTTATATCATTATGGATATAAATAAAATACATCATATCCATAACAAAAATGACTTATGTAATAAAACATATTAAGAAAAATGAATCAGTTAACATAAAAAACAATGATACTTCTGAAATATTATTAGCAAATATATATAAAAATATCATATATGATATCATATTTTTGTATGTGGGTATTTTATAATTTAATAAAAATGATTTAACTATTATGCATGAGGTTAACATACCCTCTACCGAGTAAAATAACATGGTAAGGGTCAATTTTACAATCTCTTTATTTTATCCGTGGTTGTTTATATGTAAGAATCTAATGGGACTTCTCTATCATCCACATATGTGTTTCTTAAAAATATATTTCAAAATAGTTTTTCTATTTCCTATAATAGGGTTTAAAGTCATTTATACCCTTGTTTGAATTTTTATAAATTTTTTTGAAAGGAATATTTCTGTCGTTTTCCAAATAAGGTACTTTATGACCTTTTCAACAAAGGTAAGAATGTTTTTTACCTTATACGGTGGGTGAAACTATTCTCTTCCATTATAACACCTTCAAAGCTTACCTTACATGAGTATAAGAATATTTTAAAAATAGATGTTTTCTTTTATAATTAGGTGACTTTTAAATTATTTCAAAATAGAAAGAGATATTTCTCTCAAGTATTTTTGATTTCATCTATGCTAACATCATTTTATGGATTTTACACTTGTTTGAAGTTGATTTAATATGATATAATCATAAATATTGTATTGATGGTTTTTTGAATTGTTTGACAGTGGATGTGTTATTTTTATACCATTCATGGGTTGTGGTTAAAGTATTAAAATTTCTAATGCTAGTTTTAATATGAATGTTTATGTTATGTTTCAACCTTTTCATATGAGGAATGCATTGGACTTAATAAGAGAAGGGTGGAGCCCTCTATAGACTCTTGATGCATTGGTATGTATCATGAGACAAACTAGGGTCTTGGGACAAGGCCTTAACCAAATCATATTAGTATTCATTGAACGAGGCCTTAAGTATGTTTTTATGATGCCTGTCATTATGCATTCTATCATTATGAAATTAGCTATTGATATTACATGTAACATCTCTAAATGATAAAGGGTTAAATGACTAAATGATACGACTCTTGTCAATAAGGTGCACCTTCCTTTTCGAGAGCATGTCTGATTTGAACTCCACAGTTAAGCATGTTTGGCCTAGAGTAGTGATCAGGATGGGTGACCTTTTGGGAAGTTTCCCAGGGTGTGTGAGAGTGAGGAATAAACACACTGGAAAGGACATGTGTTGGCCTGTGGGGATAGTCATTTGTCAGATGACCCGTTTGGGCATGTGGGTGGACCCTTGAGTGGGGATTAGATGTCTGCGGGGTAACTAGTGGTACCCGGTGGGTCGGGACCCGATGACCATATTAATGCGGGGTGTCTGTGCTGTCACTAGGACACGGTTGTTACATTTGGTATTATAGGAACTTTCTTGTTAACATTGGAGATTAGATGTCATCGTCTAAGTAATAGAGTTTTGAAGTCTAGTAGTCTTGGTTTTTTTATAATTTTGAAGACGAGAATTCATAATTATTTTTAGTCTGAAAAAATGAATTGCGAGGGCGCAATTATTTTTAAGGGGGGAATAATGAAACAAGCCAGAAATTTAAGACTTAGTTTTTTAAAAAAATGTTTTATAAATCATTTATCGAAGGCTAAGGAATCGACCCCAGCTGCCCAGAGCCGGTGCCCTATTTGATTACGTTGGTATAAATACAAGGAATACGAATCCTGAAAGACCGAGTGGATTAGTATTATTGGAAACATGATAAATACATAATTTTAACATGACAACATGAAGGGAAAAACAACATAGAAACTCTTTAGGCAACTTCCATAACTCCTAGGTTATCTCAAAATTTCATTCATAATAGAATTCTTCATGCCATGAGAAAATGAAACATAATAAAGGTGTGAGTTCAAATGATCAATAAGAGTAATCAATATAGTAGAAGGTAATATAAAAATTATATATAGTGAATAATTTAAAACACATGCCTTTAATAACTAAACATGAACACATTATGGAAGGAATATAAGCTGAGTAAATAATTCCATAATAAAACATAATCATAGGTATTCTACTAGTCGAATAACCACATGAACGTTCAATTAATAGCTTTATAATGAGGGAAGTGCATATGATGGACATTTTGAAACATTTTATCATGGCCTCGGCCAAGATGTCTAGTGATTAAGGCCTCAGCCAAAATCCATATCACATTGGTAAAGGCCTTATCCAATTCCACGTCTAGTTGTCTCATGAGACCTATCGATGCATCGAGGGGATATAGCAGGCCCCAGTCATCACATAATAAGTAAAAAGCATTCCTCATATGAGCGTGGATAATCATAAACAACAAATACATTCATATTGAAACTATCATATGAAATGTAATTAACATTCCCCAATTATTGAACACAAACACTAACAATTTTGAATAATTTGGTGAATGGTTTTAGGATAGATCGTCCAAAATAAAGTTAGTCATAAACCATTCAATAAAATATGGTATATGACATAATAAATTATTAACCCCAAAAAGACATAAGAATCAACAAGTGTGTTGAATCAAACAAGAATAATCTTCTAAAATCATTAAGCAATTCTTGTGATAAATACCCTTTTATTTTGAAAAGAAGAGTTATTTTGAACAAATCTTTGTATAAAACCATAAGTGAAGTAAGATAGTATTTTCATAATAAAATGGGTTATTTTATAAAGATAATGGTTTCCAAAAACAGATTATAGAGTGCCCTTGAAAATAGGTAAGAATTTGAAAAATCTCTTTGAATCAGGCTCGTATTTTTTTAAAAATTTTGAAAGTTCCTTTTAAAACATGTAACTATCCATTAAATAAGGAAGGTTTATAGATTATAAAAATATATATAATACTCACACATAATATATGGGGAGTAAATAACAATATATAAGAATTTCCTTGAGGTAATCAGACAATGAAAGTATCCTGAATGAAAATGGAAGTTCGGGTGGAAAAACACTTACCTTAACTCCAAAAGTGTTTTACTCTTGTAATTAAGATCCTATAATATGTAATTATTCTAGTTAATAACTTATTTAAGAACCTATTAGACATTTATTACATTACCATAATTCTGGTTAGTTCATTTATGTCTTTATTTACAAGTTATTGTATTGAATTTTGTTATTCTAGAGTGTTCGTTTCCTTTATTTTCATATTCAGTTCACTTTCTTTTAAGTAATAAAGTGGAATTGATATAAATATCCAGAATTGAAATTAAATATAATTTATGAACATCTAGAATTTTTAATGTCCATTTATATCATTTGGTTACATGGAATGAGGATGAATCATTAGATGACCACCACTTTGATTATTCGGCGGTATTTGGAATATTATGAATTAGTTTTGTCATATAACTTAATTATATGTACCTATTCTGGTTCTTGAATATTAATTAGGTTATAAAACATATATTATAGTACTGTTCAACCATGAATTTGGTTTCATGACTTGTAATGAAGAATAAATTGAAGAACAAAACTTTGTCATCCACGATGGTTGTAAATCAGAACCTCATGGATGTTGATTTCGTTTATAAAATAAAAGGGAGGGAGTAAGGATATTTATGATGGTTCTTCCATTCACATGATATAACTCCAGTATATAAATTCTACATGTGTTATCATGATCATTTAGAGAGATTAGGTGAGGAGAGGAAAACAAAAGAAGGTAAATTTAAATGAAATCAAATAAAAAAAGAAGGGTACTTTTCCTCTTGAAATAACCTCCTTGAGAAACTCTTTAAGGGAATGGGTTTTGGCCTTCTAGAAAGACCAAAAGCTTCTTGGAAGTGGGGGGAGACTAGGGCATGGTAATTGGGCAGAACATTGAGGAGGTTCAAGGCTTAGAGGAGTGAATATAAGAGAGAGTGGTTAGGGGTTTTTATAGTGGACAAGAGGAGTAAATTTTGAATATATAATTCATTATTTTATTATTTCCCTCAATACAACCAATAGTATTGTTTCATGTGACCCCTAATTTTAATAATGGCATATAAGTTAAAACCTAGTGTCCTTACATCCCATATGATTTCATAATTAGTGTATTTAACTGATAATTTGTATATACAGTATTTTATTGTAATTCACTATTCAAGGAAAATATTACAATTCATATTAGTATTCATAAGGGTATGTTACTATTCACCAAAAATCAAGTTTGTTCTATCAGATTCCAAATAAATTACTGAACACAACTCTATATGACCATTTTTCGAAATTCAAAACATAGAATATGAAAATGTTGTGTTTATGAAATTGCATTCTATATTTATTTTCAAAACCTTGGGGTGTTACATTCTCCCCTCCTTACAAATATTTCATCCTTGAAATTCATAGAATATTACCTAAAATTCTTCGGGTATGTCTTTCATATAAGATCCTCAGGCTCCCATGTTTCTTATTCCATCTTATAGTTCCTCCATAGAACCTTTACCTGTTGAGTCGTCTAATTTCTCAATACTTGTTCTCTAGTATCAAGAATCTTGATAGGCTCTTCACTGTAAGATAGATCGGGCTAAAGTTACACTTAAAGTGAGTACATGTGTTGGGTCTGGCATGTACTTTCTTAACATTGACATGTGGAACACATTGTGAACCTTGGAGAAACTTGGCAGCATTTCCAAATGGTAAGCTGTGACTCCAATTCGGACCAAAATTTCAAAAGGTCTAATGTACCTGGGACTTAATTTTCCTTACTTACCGAATCGAATAATACCCTTCCACGGAGATACCTTTTAGAAAATGTGATCACCGTCTTGAAACTCCAAATCCTTCCTTCAGTTATCTACATAGCTCTTTTCCCTACTTTGAGCTATTTTGATATAGTTCTGGATAATCTTCACCTTTTCCATTGTTTCTTCAACAAGTTCTGGGCCCACGAGATTTATTTCACCAACATCATCCCAGCAAGTTGGTTTACGACATCGCCTCCCATATAATGGATAATAGGGTGCCTATGACTAAATGATATGACTCATGTCAACATGGTGCACCTTCTTTTTCAGAAGCCCATCTGATTAGAATTCCATAGTTAAGCGTGCATGGCCTAGAGTAGTGATCTAGATGGGTGACCATCTGGGAAGTTTCCCAGGGTGTGTGCGAGTGAGGACAAAACACATTGGAAAGGACATGTGTTGGACTGTGGGGATAGTCATTAGTCATATGACCCTTTCGGGCATGTGGGTGGACCCTTGGGTGGGGATCACGTGTCTGCGGGGCAACTGGTGGTACTTGGTGGGTCGGGACCTGACCACCATGTTAAGGCGGGGTGTCTGTGCTGTCACCGGGACACATTTGATTCAATTGGTATCAGAGGAATAATCTAGTTAACTTTAGATATTAGATGTCGTCGTCTAAGTAATATAGTTTAGAAGTCTACCAGTCTTAGTTTTTTTATAATCCTGAAGATGAGAATTCATTGTATCATCCCATGTATGTAATTAATAATAGATATTTTTATCTATGTCTATTAGTGAATTAGATAGTTTTTTAGAGGCTTAAAATGAGAATAAATCCAATCTTAAGCATGGAATAACTAATATTTTTAAAAGATTGTTTTACTTCCTTTTGATGGCAAACAATTTTTAAATCTATATTTTGAAAATTTTATAAGCTATGTTTGTCAAACTAAACTTAGTATTTATGATTGGGACATCAAAATTTACTTTGAGTGAATTTTTGGTATTTTTCGGATAATGTTCATTTTTAACAAATAAGGAAAAATGTTTTATTTTAATTCAAAAACCCTTTTTAATCTAATTTATTTATATGATTATATTATCTTTTTAATTGGTTTTGAAGTGAAATTAGAATATATTTTTACCATTTAATCCAATGGTGGTCATTGGAATCAATTTCACTTTGAAATTGGACTTAAACTAGTGTCAATCTTTTGATACTTATTGTTTCATTAAAAAACGCTATTTGTCATGATAGCGGGAATTAATTATTAAATAAATTAATGTAACTTATATGATTTGAATTTTGTAAAATAGGCATCATTTTTGAATTCATAATATCAAATATAGATTAGGGTGAAGTTTTGGTATTTTTCTGAAAAACTTCAATTTTTGATGAATAGTGAAACCACTAAGTGGTAGTTAAAGAAACTGATTTTTTTGTTTAAATGAAACTTTGCCACTTCTGTGATTTGATTTTCAAAAATCCGACATACATGGTTTTCATTAAGAAGTAAAATGTGGTTCAATGAGATTAAAATAATTTTTTGCTGAATAGTAACTTTTAAGTTTTTAATCGCGATTAGAGGTAATTAGTATAGTTTAAGGTAAAAATAATGTTTTAATAATATGAGATGAGCTTGACACATGTCCTATCCTTATTGGATGTGTCATGGTCGACTAAGACAATCCATGGGTCAACTTGGGGACCCCATGGAGCCACTTTGGTTGGGAAATGACATAAATAACTTTTTATTTAATGTTAAAAGTAAAAATGACAAAAAAATGAGTTGTTTTATTAAAACAGTTTTTACATAGGATTATACAAGTCAGATTTTTGACTATAAATATTCATTGGAAATATAAAAAGATTTCATATATCATAGTATTTTTATTATAATTTTTATACATTAAATAAATTAAATTATTTATGACATCATGATGATGCATCGATTAGCTCATTATTTAACAATTTAAATAAAATAAAAATAAAATTTAAAATCTAAGACAAAAACTTGTCCAAAACCTATTGGTTGGGTATATTTAGAACCCTTATCACCTTATAATCGAATTATATCATTGTGGGACCTTTTAAATTCGAAACTCATATTAAAATAAAGTAACATTTTTTTACTTTCCAAGAGTGCCCCTCCTCTCCCCTTCTAAAATGCCCCCACCTATACCTCTTTACCCACACTTTGAAAGCCTTTGTCTTGGCCAACCCCAGCCCATTTTGTCTATCCAAATCCCTATATAACTCTTAGAAGCCTCACTTTGGGCATAAGTCTTCCCAAGGAAGCCTTTGAGATCAAACCAAAGGGATTTACCCGATTTTAAGGTAATGTCATCACTTGAGTCCTTGTGTCTTATTTTGCTTCTCCAACCCCCTAAACTCTTTTTATTCATTTCTTTTGTAAAAAATCCAGTATATTAAATTTACTAGGATGTTTTTATAAGAATTATTCGAGTACACTTACACACACATACATCTAATGGTTAAAGAACATACTGTTTCCGTGGATGGCGAATTTCTGCCTCCAGAAACGATGATTGTTAAACATTCTTTTAACACCTTCAAAGGTGGTCATTAAGATGAAACTATATATATATATGATATATAATATGATTATGTTTTCCTTAAGCTTCTGTATTTTTCATTTTTTTCATTCCTTTATGGTTTCCATTATGGGTAAACGCGATATCTTCATTTAAGGAAGTGCGGACTACCACCCCCTCAAAGTGATTTGATTCGTTAATACCATACGTGGGACGTATAGAGGATGGAGTTATGATATTATATATGATATTACACTGGATTTATAATATACCTTTATATCATTATGATTCCATTTCATAAAATACGAAATAGAAATGGAAGCAGCGTTCATGCGTACGTACGACTTACCGTCTCCATGAACGGTGCATTTCATTTCTTACCTCTAAATGTTATGTAATATTATAAATGCATGAATGTAATGGATATATATGATATATATGATATCTACATCATTAATACCATTTTGGATATAATGGATATATGAACAAATTGTAATTATAAAGGGTTTATTTTTTACTCAAGTACCAATGATCGTTAAAACAACCTTTATTAACTTAAATAATTACATAGTGTTCATGACATGGTAATAAGTGATATAAAAGGAATAATGAACTTTAAAAAGGTTCTTAAACAAGTAGAAATTAACTCAAGTTTATTATTCAGGAGATTAAAGAACGACCGAGTCAAGTCGGACCCGATGTATGGGACTTCGTCTCAATCCACTTTCATTGAGGCATATTTTTGATTCATACACAACCTTATTTTATACGGTGTATAAACCCCTTTGAATTTTACATTTATCCAAAAGGAATCTTTTTATACGAAGCATTTTACTAAATGACAAAAGGGAATGTTTTTGTTGTATGTATGCGGCGACAACGACTTCTCCGCCGCCATGACCATTATTTGAGTTTCGGCTTCGACTACAAGCCATACCTTCTTTTTAGAAGAAAAATAAACACCATGTTTTACTTTTCTTTTAGTTTGGTATTGAAAATGGTTTTCATAATGTTTTTATATCAATGTTTTGTATTGATATCTTGTGATTGAAAGGTGGAAATGTTATGTTTCCTTTATGCATGTTTTATGTGATACGATTATGTTGAGGTTCGTGGGCATTATTATGAAGAGGAGTTATTCCGTGATAAACTAAGGGCGGGTTAGCCCAATATAGCTCTCCAATGCATTGGGTAACGTGAAGGAGTGAAACGTTAAGGTTTCTCCGAAGAGATTTAGGGAATATACTAAGATGGGTATTCCAAACGTAACCAAGAGGGTTACTACATACGTAAGAATGTTATGAATGCCTCAAGTTACCTTTATGTCTTATGATTTCAATGATTTATTCATGATTTGATGAGGTATGTTAAAGTGCTTATGTTTTATGGGTAATGTATGATTTCATTCTTATGTATATATGTACCATTGTTTCTTTTCCATATTTTTATATCCCTTAGTGAGATTTTTATGCTTATCCCAAGTTTTTGGAATGTTTTTCACAGGTCAAGGGAAAGGTACATGATTTGATGATAGTTTCAAGGAAGTGTCAATAAATAATACATGTTTTATTTTAAATATGTTTCCATTGATAGGAAAAATGAATAATATCTTTTATGTAACCACTTTGTTTAAATGTGGAATGTAATGCATGTTTTATGATCTAATTCTCTAAAACTCTAAACCTGAAAATATCCTCAAGGTGTATTCTTGAAATATATCAAGATTATGTAATTTTTAAGGCCAGCGCCTTATAGTTGGTATCAGAGGTCAGTTTAGATAACTTTAGGAGTTATAATTATATTAAATAATTATCCAAAAAAAAAATTATGGTCAAATTGAAATAATATAGAATTTTAAGATTACCATGTTGCTTCATCTAAGACATGTTTGTTCAGAATGGTTTTCTGCAGAGGAAATAGGAAACAATGCTTGGAAGGTATACAGAAGGAAATAACCTTCCGAATCAGCATCCTGAGATGGTCGGAATTGGAACTAAACAGTTTGTTGCAGTAATGGTGTAGTTGAATCAAGCGATAAATGGTGGTGGTATCCATGCACCAGATCAACTAGATTAACCGTAGAGGAACATGTCAGTGGTGGAATATTTCATGAGGAAAAATCTCCCATCATTCAGAGGATCATCTGACCCTGTGTTATCTGAAGGGTGAATTAAATCACTGGATATGATTTTTGTTGTCATGGGGTGTTCAGACAATCAAAAGGTTAGTCTTGCTATTTACCGTTTGGAGGGTGAGGTAGATCAGTGGTGGTCGATGGTTAAATATATCAGGGACGCTGATGAGATTTATGCTCTTAACTAGGATGAATTCCAAGGTATGTTTCTTGAGAAGTATTTTCCTAAGGCTGTTCGACTTAGGATGGAAAAACAATTCTTGGAATTGAGGCAAGAGGAAGACTCAGTGGATGCCTATGAAGAGAGGTTCACTCGATTGTCAAGGTATGTTCCAAATTTTATCCGAGACCTTGATAGTAAAATCAATTGTTTTTACTCAGGATTAAAACCAAAATATCGAAGGGAATTAGCTTCTCGTGAGTTTAAAAGTTATGAAAAGCTTTTTCGTTGTGCTGAGAAGGTGGAAATGGAGTTTGTCGATGATCAAGTGTTCTATAACAACCAGCAGAAGAAGAGACCGAGGTGGCAGGAGAATGGGAAGAATTCATCAAAAAAGTATGATGGTAAGAAAACTATGTTTCCATTTTGTGATAAATGTGGTGAAAGGCATGCTGGGGAATGTCTTTTGAATTCTGGAAAGTGCTACCGATGTGGTAAGATGGGACATAAGGCTCGTGATTGCACTAAAAAAGATCAAGGTGATGGTAAGCCCAAATTTTATTTACAGTTAGTGAAATGTTTTAAGTGAAATGAGATGGGTCACTATGAAAATGAGTGTACAACCAAGAGCTTGAGTGATGGGAAGCAGTTAGACTACAAGCAGAAAGGGGTGGTGAAATCCTTTGTAACTACTTCATCAGATGTCGGGCCATCAAATGAAGTTGTATCAGGTACTTTGTTTTTTCAGATTACGCCAGTGTGTTGTTTGATTTGGGGTCCACACATTCTTTCATATCTGAAACCATTTCTAGTAAAATGGGAATACCATCTCAAGAAATGACTCCTGAACTTGTGGTAAAAACACCTGGGGGAAATGTAGAGGAAAAAATAATTTATAAGAATCTTCATATCCTTATCTGTGAAAAGAACCTACTTGCAAACCTTATTTTTCTACCTCTAGTAGAGTTTGATGTTATCCTGGGTATGGATTGGCTCTCTATTTACAATGCTAAGACTGACTGTAGATCTAAAGAAGTTTATTTTCAGAAATAATTTCAGTTTGTGTACAAGAATGAAGCCTTACTGTTGATAACTTATCAAGAGGCCGAGAAACTTGTAAAAGATGGAAATGAATGTTACCTTGAACATATTGTTGAATACAAGGAAACTGTTCAGATTAATGATGTACCAGTGATAAATGAGTATCCTGATGTTTTTCCTAATGAGTTGCCAGGAATAATACCAGATCGGGAAGTTGAATTTACTGTTGACTTAGTTCCTGATGCTAAGCCAATTTCAAAACCCCCTTATCGAATGGCTCAAATTGAACTTTTAGAGTTGAAGGAGAAATTGCAAGATTTATTAGAGAAAGGTTTCATTCGACCTAGCACATCACCATGGGGTGCTCCTGTTTTATTTGTTAAAAAGAAATATGGTTCTATGAGACTTTGCATTGATTATAGAGCCTGGAATAACATCACTGTTAAGAACAAATATCCTTTGCCTCATATCGATGATTTGTTTGATCTTCTCCCGGGAGCTTAGTTTTTTTCAAATATTGATCTGAGATCGGGGTACCATCAGCTAAAGGTAAAGGAAGAAGATGTTCTGAAGAATGCGTTTCGTACAAGATCGGGCCATTATGAATTTGTAGTAATGCCTTTTGGGCTAACCAATGCACCTACTATATTCATGGACTTAATGAATAGAATTTTCTATGAGTTCTTGGATAAGTTAGTGGTGGTTATCATTGATGATATTTTGGTGTTTTCTAAAAGTAAGTAGGAGCATGAAAGACATTTAAGGCTTATTTTGCAAACCATAAAAGAAAAGAAATTGTATGTGAAATTCAACAAGTGTGAGTTTTGGTTGCAACAAATTTCTTTCCTTGGTCACATTGTTTCTAAAGATGGGATAACTGTTGATCCTGCGAAAACAATGGTTGTTGAAGAATGACCAAGACCCACAAATGTAACAGATATTCGTAGTTTCCTTGGTTTGGCAGGCTATTACCGATGGTTTGTTAGAAATTTTTCACGGTTATCTAGTCCAATGACTAAGCTAATTCGGAAGGGTGTTAAGTTTATCTGGACAAAAGAATGTGATGATTGTTTTCAGGAATTGAAAAGAAGATTGGTGAATGCTCCAGTTTTGGAACTACCTTCCAGGAATGGGGAGTTTGTTATCTACAGTGATGCTTCATTGAAAGGACTTGGTTGTGTCCTAATGCATAATGATCAGGTAATTTCTTATGCTTCACGATAGTTGAAAACTCATGAGGTAAATTACCCAACACATGATTTGGAATTAGCTGCTGTTATTTTCGCTTTAAAAATTTTGAGGCATCATTTGTATGGAGTAAAGTGTGAAATATATACCGATCACAAAAGTATAAAGTATATATTCACTCAGAAAGAATTGAACAAGAGACAGAGGAGATGGCTAGAATTAATCAAGGATTATGATTTTACAATTCATTACCATCCGAGAAAATCAAATAACGTGGCTGATGCTTTGAGTCGAAAAAGTAACGCTTCATTAACAATGTTGCATTTGGAACGTGATCCATTGGTTAAGGATTTGATGAACTTTGGAATAGATGTTTTTGGTGCAGGATGTTCTTCTATTTTGTTTCAGGTATCAGTGAAATATTTTCTATCAGACAGAATCAAGAAAGCACAGAAGTAAGATAGTGAGTTGCAGAAAAAGGTAGAGTTGGTTCAGAAAGGTAAGTTGCATGAATTCAACATTGATAGTGATTGTGTTTTGAGATTAGGGAATAGATTGTGTGTGACTTGTTATTCACAGTTGAAGAATGATTTGTTATGTGAAACTCGTAGTTCCCTATTTTCAGTTCATCCTGGCAGTACTAAGATGTACAGAGATCTGCGGGAGTATTACTGGTGGGATGGAATGAAAAGAGATATTTCTGATTTTACTATGAAGTGTTTGACATGTCAACAATTTAAAGCAGAGCGGAAGTTACCGAAAGGGATGCTTCAGCCTTTACCAGTGCCAGAGTGGAAATGGGAGAATATATCCATGGACTTTGTTGTGGGATTACCGAAGACATCTCGTGGTAATAATGCAATCTGGGTTATTGTTGATCGTTTGACTAAATCTGCTCATTTACTTTCTATACGAGATACTTTTTTCCTAGATCAACTTTCCCGTTTATATCATAAAGTGATAGTCAGGTTACATGGAGTTCCACTCTCCATTGTATCTGACCGTGATCCCAGGTTTACTTCTAACTTTTTGAAAGGACTTTAGAAGTCATTGGGTACTAAATTAAATTTTAGTACAACTTTTTATCCTCAATCAGATGGACAGTTAGAACGAACAATTAAGACATTGGAGGATATGCTACGTTCTTTCTCTATGAATTATCAGGGAATTTTGGACCAACATCTTTATTTGGTTGAATTTTCATATAATAACAGTTTTCATTTCAGTATATATATGGCACCATTTGAGGCGTTATATGGGAAGCAGTGTCGAACTCCAAATTTTTTGGATTAAGTGGGTGAAAGAAAGGTGATAGGACCAGAATTGGTAGGAGAGTTGGCAGAAAATGTTCATCTGATATAGAAACACATGAGAACAGCTCAGACCAGGCAGAAGAGTTATGCAGACAATAGCAGGAAGGATCTATCTTTTGAGGTAGGTGATCATGTTTTTCTCAAAGTCTCATCATGGAAAAGTGTGATGCGATTTGGTAGGAATGGAAAGCTGAGTCCAAGGTTCATTTGACCGTATGAAATTATGGAGAGAGTTGGATCAGTTGCATACCGGGTGGCTTTACCTCCGATTTTATCTCAGGTACATAATGTTTTTCATGTTTCAGTGCTGAGAAAGTACATGCCAGATCCATCTCATGTTTTGAGTCTAGTGGTAGTTCAACTAGAAGGGAACCTATCTTATGAGGAACAACCGGTCCAGATTCTTGACCATAGGGAGCAAGTGTTACGGAATAAGGTGATTCATCAGGTAAAGGTTTTGTGGAAAAACCACATGATTGAAGAGGCAACATGGGAATCTGAAAATGCAATGAGGGATAAATACCCCCACTTATTCGATAAGTAAATAAATTGCAGGGATGCAATTTTATAAAGGGGGAAGGATGTAACATCTCAAGTAAGTAATGAATAATATATATTTTAATCTTTGTCTATTAGTGAATTAGCTAGTGTTTTAGAGGCTTAAAATGAGAATAAATCCAATCTTAAGCATGGAATACACTAATATTTTTAAATGATTGTTTTATTTCATTTTGATGGCAAACCATTTTTAAATCTATATTTAGACAATTTTATAATCTATGTTTGTCAAAATAAACTTATTATTTATGATTGGGACATCAAAATTTACATTGTGTGAATTTTTGGTATTTTTTCGATAAAGTTCATTTTTTAACAAATAGTGAAAAATGTTGTATTTTTAATTCAAAACCTCTTTTTAATCTAATTTATATATATGATTAGATTATATTTTCAATTGGTTTTTAAGTGAAATTAGAATATATTTTTACCATTTAATCCAATGGTGGTCATTGGAATCAATTTCACTTTGAAATTGGACTTAAACTAGTGTTAATCTTTTGATAATTATTGTTTCATAAAAACACGCTATTTGTCAAGACAATGGGAATTAATTATTAAATTAATTAATGTAACTTATATGATTTGAATTCTGTAAAATAGACATCATTTTTGAATGCAGAATATCAAATATAGCTTAGGGTGAAGTTTTGGTATTTTTCTGAAAAACTTCAATTTTTCATGAATAGTGAAACCACTAAGTGGTAGTTAAAGAAACTGATTTTTCGTTTAAATGAAACTTTGCCACTTCTATGATTTTATTTTCAAAAATCCAACATACATTTTTCTCATTAAAAAGTAAAATGTGGTTCAATGAGATTAAAATATTTTTTTTGGTGAATAGTAACTTTTAAGTTTTCAATCGCGATAAGAGGTAATTAGTGTAGTTTATGGTAAAAATAATGTTTTAATAATATTAGATGACCTTTACACATGTCCTACCCTTATTGGATGTGTCATGGCCGACCAAGAAAATCCATGGGTCAACTTGGGGACTCCATGGAGGCACTTTGGTTGGGAAATGACATAAATAAATTTTTATTTAATGTAAAATGTAAAAATGACACATACAAGAGTTGTTTTATTAAAAAAAAATTACATGGAGTTATACAAGTCAGATTTTTTACTATAAATAGTCATTGGAAAGCTAAAAATATTTCCTACATCATAGTATTTTTTTATAATTTTTAGACATTAAATATATTAAATTATTTATGACATCATGATGATGCATCGACTAGCTCATTATTTAACGATTTAAATAAAATAAAAAGATAATATAAAATTTAAGACCAAAACTTGTCAAAAACATATTGGTTGGTTATATTTCAAACCCTTATCACCTTATACTCGAATTATATCAATTTGGGGCATTTTAAATCCGAACATCATGTTAAAATAAAGTAACATTTCTTTACTTTCCAAGAGTGCCCCTCCTTTCCTCTTATAAAAGGCCCCCACCTATACCTCTTTTCCCACACTTTCAAAGCCTTTTTTTTGGCCAAACCCTGACCATTTTGTCTCTACACATCCCTATATAACTCTTAGAAGCCTCACTTTGGGCATAATTTTTCCCAAGGATTCCTTTCAGCTCAAACCAAAGGGAGTTACCCGATTTTAAGTCAATGTCTTCACTTGAGTCCTTGTGTTTTATTTTTTTTCTCCAAACCCCTAAACTCTTTTTATTCATTTCTTTTGTAACAAATACAGTATCTTCAATATACTAGGATGTTGTTATAAGAAGTATTCGAGCTACACTTACACACACCTACATCTAATGGTTAAAGAACATACTGTTTCCGGGGATAACGAATTTCTGCCCCCCGAAACGATGATTGTTCAACATTATTTTAACACCTTCAAAGGTGGCCATTAAGATGACACTATATTTATATAAGATATATAATATGTTTATGTTTTCCTTAAGATTTTGTATTTTTCATTTTGGGCATACCTTTATGGTTTCCATTATGGGTATACGCGATATCTTCATTTAAGGAAGTGTGGACTACCGCCCCCTCAAAGTGATTTGATTCGTTAATACCATATGTGGGATGTATAATGGATGGAGTTATGATATTATATATGATATTACACTGGAATTATAATATACCTTTATATCATAAGGATTCCTTTTCATAAAATATGAAATAGGAATGGAAGCATCGTTCATGTGTATGTACGGCTTACCGTCTCCATGAATGGTGCATTTCATTTAATACCTCTAAATGTTATGTAATATTATAAATGCATGCATGTACTGGATATATATGATATATATGATATCTCCAACATGAATAACTTTCTGGATATAATGGATACATGAACAACTTGTAATTATAAAGTGTTTATTTTTGACTCAAGTACCAATGATCATTAAAACGACTGTTATTAACTCAAATAATAACATAGTGGTCATGACATGGAAATAAGTGATATAAAAGGAATAATGAACTTGAAAAAGGTTCTTAAACAATTCAAAATTAACTCATGTTTATTAATCAAGAGATTAAAGAACGACCGAGTCAAGTCGGACCCGAGGTATGGGACTTAGTCTCAATCCCCTTTCATTGAGGCATATTTTTGTTTTATACACAACCTTATTTTATACGGTGTACAAACCCCTTTGACTTTTACGTTTATCCAAAAAGAATATTTTTTATACGTAGCATTTTACTAAATGACAAAAGGGAATGTTTTTGTCGTACGTATGCGGCGACAACGACTTCTCCGCCGCCGTGACCATTATTTGAGTTTCAGCTTCCTCTACAAGCCATACCTTCTTTTTAAAAGATAAATAAATACCATGTTTTACATTTCTTTTATCTTGGTATTGAAAATGGTTTTCATAATGTTTTTATATCAATGTTTTGTATTGATATCTTGTGATTGAAAGGTGGAAAGGTTATGTTTCCTTTATGCATGTTTTATGTGATACAATTATGTTGAGGTTTTTGAGAATTATTATGAAGACGGGTGGTTCTGTGATAAACTAAGGCGGGTGAGCCCGATATAGCTCTCCAATGCATTGGGTAACGTGAAGGAGTGAAACGTTAAGGTTTCTCCGAAGATATTTAAGGAATATATTGTGATGGGTATTCCAAACGTAACCAAGAGGGTTACTCCCTACGTAATAATGTTATGAATGCCTCAAGTTACCTTTATGTCTTATTATTTCTATGATTTATTCATGATTTGATGAGGTATGTTAAAGTGCTTATGTTTTATGGGTAAAGTATGATTTCATTCTTATGTATATATGTACCCATGTTTCATTTCCATATTTTTATATCCCTTACTGAGCTTTTTAGGCTCATCCCATGTTTTTGAAATGTTTTTCATAGGTCAAGGGAAAGGTACATGATATGATGATAATGTCAAGGAAGTGTCAAGAAAGAATCCATGTTTTATTTTAAATATGTTTCCGTTGATGGGAAAAATGAATACTATCTTTTATGTAACCACTTTGTCTAAATGTGGAATGTAATGCATGTTTTATGATCTAATTCTCTGAAAATCTAAACCTGAAAAGATCCTCAAGGTGTATTCTTGAAATATCTCAAGATTAAGTAATGTTTAAGGTCGGGGCCTTATATTCATAATTATTTTTAGTCCGACAAAACGAATTGTGAGGACGCAATTGTTTTTTAGGGGGGAATAATGTAACAACCTAGAAATTTAAGACTTAGTTTTATTTAAAAAATGGATTTATTTATTATTTAGAAAATACTAATAATATTTTAACTCCAATTTTCATTGAAAATAATAAATAATATTAAGTGTTTTAATCAATTTAATTTAAATTATAACTTTTATTAATTATAACTTCAAATTTATGTTAAATTAATATTGTTATTTTTTTAAAAATAATTTATCAAAATAACTATTTGAATATAATTATTTTTGAAAAATAAATATTTTTTTTGTTATTAGAATGTATAAAATGATAATTATTTATGAATATACTAAATTTGTTACTTAAATGTATACAAAATATTATTATTATTACTATCTTTATAATAATGGAATATGTATATATATATATATATATATTATAAAACAGACCTTATATATATGTGTCTTAAAAAAACATATTTTATAAATAAATATATATATATACATTATAAAACAATGTCACATATGTTGTTTAAAAATGATTTTCATATATATATATATATTGGAATAAAATATAATAAACACAATCATTACATGATATAGAAAAAGAAAAAAAAGTAAGATACATGCTATAACATGTTGAATTTTAAAAAAGATGTAAACTCTTTAAAACATATATAATATAATAATATATTAAAAGAAATGATTAGGGGAAAAAAATAACACATGTGGGATAAAAAAGAAGGAGATGTGCTTATGCGTTACAACTAGAGAAACAAATTTAAAAAAAGAATTTCGTGTTTCTTAAATATATTTATATATAAAACTATTAAGTTAAAAAAATTAAACAAATTATTTGAAAATAACAATAATAAATGTTAAAAAAATGCTAAAGTCAAGCAATAGATATAATAAGAATTATTGTTGTGTCAATAATTGAGAAAATATATATAATAAAAATTGGTGACCTGTGAATGAGACCCGTGGTTAACTTGTCTTTGAGTCTTTTTTTAGTTGTGTTAAAAAAAATTATAATAATAATTTTAAAAATTGTTTAGCTTCTTTGAGAATCTTATGACAACATTTAATAAGAGTCTTAGGGATATCTCTCTTCTATGGGTATAACGCATGAAGCAAAACCTATACCTATTTCATGTTCGAAAGTATGCAGATGTTTTTTTCCGCCCTTTGGGTTTCTGTAAAAGGTAATGGATTATTTTGTACTATTTATTTATGATAAGTTTATTGTTTTAGAAGGGAAATTATTTTTGTTTCAAAACTTCTAATAAATAATTTTCTACTCTTCTTCTACTATCATTCAAGAAGTGATGTTTTTATTTTATTTTATCTCTTTCACATTATAATATCTATTTTTTTCTTAAGCGATGGACTATAATTATTAATTTTTTAGTTGTCATTCATGATCCTTGAACTAGTTTATTAAAACACATATAGATTTGTGAAAATTAATTGTATAATAAATTATTCTAACATCAAACATGATTTTCAATGTGTTTTGTTCGATTTTTATTAAATTTTGGAAAAGATAAATTCATTATCTATTTCTAATATATATATAAATATATACATATGAAATATATGTGGTTATTGTGTTCATAGTTTTATCGCCATATTTTTAAAAGGTTCATAACATGTCATCATGTTTTATTAACATTAAGGTCATCACATCTGCATATAAACATTACCATGCAATTATGCACATCATCGACACTCATGACATTATAATAAACTCATGGTTTCAATTTTAAGATATAATTCAAAAAATAAAAATTGCATGGATATTATTGAAAGTATTTTATTTTATATGTTTCATTTTATATTTTGTAAGATTAAAAAAAAGTTTTATTTTCTATGAAAAGGTTATGTGGTAGAAGCGTTGGATGTAACCAAACTTGAAAGTTATGCAATGGAAGTTCATGTATTTTACATATAGAGATATACATATATATATATATATATATATATATATCATTATGAAATTTAATTTTGAAGAAAAGACATGTTCTCAAAATAGAAAACTCCAGTGAAAATATATACATAATTAGAGCAAGCTTAAAATGTTTTTGGAAAACTCGGCACTTGACCGTTGTGAACAGGAAGGAATTGGGGAGTGAACTCATCCTTCGCTAAGTGGGTAGGCCCAGATAGCCTTCAACGATTAAAGTGACCTCAGCATGATGATTTTTTTAGAATCTTGTGTATTGATTTTACAAAAACATTGGATTATTTTTATAGAATTTTGAAAATAATTATTTTATAAAATGATATATTAAGTAATTTTAAAACTATGTTTCAAAAATGATATTTCTCAATAGTATTTTTTAAAAAAATGTTTAGAAAGGATTTATCGATGGTTTTAAAACCTTACTGAGCATATTTTTTGCTCACCCCATGTTTTAAATATTTTTTACTGGTCTAGGAATGTTTTATAAAGGTGGTAGTTTCGCTTACGAAGTTAGCGCATGACGTGTCTTTTGTTTGCTTTGTTTTTATATCACTGTAACTCTGATAAATTGTAAGTTTGTATATATTCTCCAGAACCTAGAACGGTAAAAGTTCCTCTGCTATGTAATGATTAAGGCTGGGTCCTTACAATTGGTATTAGAGGTGGTACCCAGCCTTAAGTGCGGTGCACTGCATGTGTTGTGATGTAGAGACCACAATGATGGCATTGTGCTCTAAAGGGGGGGGGGGGTGATTGTAACAATGTCAAATGATAAAGGGTTTAATGACTATATGATATGACTCATGTCAACAAGGTGCACCTTCCTTTTCAAGATCCTATCACATTAGAACTACATCGTTAAGCGTGCTTGGCCTGGAGTAGTGATCATGATGGGTGACCTTCTGGGAAGTTTCCTAGGGTGTGTACGAGTGAGGAAAAAACACATTGGAAATGAAATGTGTTGGCCTGTGGGGATAGTCATTAGTCAGATTACCTATTCGAGTACGTGGGTGGACCCTTGGGTGGGGATCACATGTCTGTATGGCAACTAGTGGTACCTTGTCGGTCGGGACCCGATGACCATGTTAAGGCGGGGTGTCTGTGTTGTCACCGAGACACAGTTGTTACATTACATGTGATTATTCGACTAGTAGAATATCCATGTGAATAAGTAAATTACATTATTTAATTTATCTTTTCCATATTATGCTGGATTTTTTGTTTAAAATGTTTCTGTTTTAGTATTATACATTTCCATAAATGTTTATTCTTATGATAGTTTATCGTATATTTTTATCCTTACTGGGCATTTGAGCACACCCCTTTATATGTTTTATTTTTTCCAAGATGCAATGAAGTATATTACGATTAACATGCAGGAATAGGATAAGGTATATGAGTGTGTTCAAAGAGGACATAATGTTGTTGTTTTTCCATTTTATGATATAATGTTAAACTTATGTATGTATCTAGTACTTCCAAGTAAACTAAACTAATTTGTATTTTTATACATGATAACTTGTGACCATGCAAATCTTATTTAATAATTCACCAACTCTATGTAACGAGGGTCAGGTCGTTATATAATTGGTAAAAATTAATTTAATATTAATCCCACAGGTGATATGAAAATGTAGGTTTTTAATGAGTAAATGTTCAAAAGTTTACTATGTTTATATATATTCAGTGTAAAAAAATTAAAATGACATAATTTAGATAAATATAATTATAATTGAGCTAATATGTTCTTTAAAACCGATTAAAAAGAAAATTTATTATTATAAATTATTTAGACCAAAAGACACTTTTCTATTAAAATTTTCTATTTTCAATATTCATAAATAAAATTAACATTCTTAGAAAAATACAAAAAATTCACCCTAACCAAATTTTTACATATAATTTCATAACAAAAGTTTATTTTTTCAAATAAGTTTATACAAGTGTCAATTTTTTTTTCTAAAATAGGTTCCCCACTAAAGGAAGAAAAAATATGTTTAGAAAAATACAGCTTATTATGCATAAAAATGGATTTTTTTTATCATTTACATATCAAATAGGTTATAAAATTATAAATATATTTTATTGAATATTTCATATATAAATTTTATTATCATAATCAAATAATAATAATTAATTTAATTTATTAATGTAAAATTCTTTTTCTGCATAAAAAATAGTTTTTATAAAATCATTTCCATTATATTTTATTAGTTTTTATATTAATTTTTAATTAATTTGTCTCCAATTAATAGAACAATATATTTTCATTATATAGTGAATTATATTTATTATCAAATATTTAATGACTAGGAAAATATTAATAGTATTCGGTAAAAATCGATTGTACACTTAACATAAGACATCAAAGGAAGATATTAATGTCTATAGTGCAAGATAACTCTTTGTTGTGGGAATTAAAATATATATAATAGATTTAATTTATTTAAAATTGAAAAAAATAATGGTCTCAGGGTGTTATATTCCCTTCGACAGTTAGTGTTTCATATCATACACACTATTTATTAAAATGTTATTCATTTAGAATTTTAGGGTGTTAAAAAATAATTTAGTAAAATGAATCCCAAATAGAATATATTTGAAGATAAAGAAGATACCATATTATTATAATAATATAATAAGATTTTAATCAATTTGGATATAATTTTAATCCTTATTCTGTAACGCCCCGAGCCCGCTCTTCTGGACTCGGTGCCTGAAAATGCTGTGTAATTTTTTTTATAAAATTAACATAACAATTTTACAAAAAATTAAACAAACAAGGTCCTTTTACCAGTCTAGGTTCTGGAGGATTAGAAATAACCTTACATTTATCAGAGTTGAAACAATAAAATAAAACATCTTTCTACTACGCTTATGTGCGTGCAATCTCCAAAAGTGATGACATTTGTAAATAAACTTCTAAGATACCTGTGAAAAATCATTTTTAAAACAAAGGGTGAGCATTTAATTGCCCAGTAAGGTGTTTTGAAAACCTTTGATAAATCCCATTAAAATATTCATTTGAAATGCATTTGGAAAATTCAATTAGAAATAAATTTTTAGAAAAACCTTTACATAATACTATAATTATTTGAAATTTAATTATACTTCAAAAACGCTTTTAAAACTAATCCAGTGATTCGGTTGAAAATATTAAGAAAGTTCTTAAATATAAGACAACTGGGGCCACTCAAAACATTGAAGGCTATCTTGGGCCTACACACTTGAGGGATGGATTTACTATCCAATTCCCTATCGTATTTACAAATTTCGGGTACCATTTTTTTATAAAACATTTTTTGAATTACCTTGCCTTAGATACATATAATTTTAATTGGTGTTTTAGTTTTGAAAATATATTCATAATCATGTTTGGAACAAATGAATACTAATCGTTACTAAAAATTATATATATGAATTTGTTTGATCAGATCTTCACGATACATGAGTATGAATAAAAACATGAAAGTTAAATCAACATCCACACACTTAAAATTTCAAATAAATATTTAATAAATTTCTTTTATGCATGAAGGTATAAACTTATTACAATAATGAATATATAATGTTATTTTATAAAATTTAATCAATAACAAAAGACGATTATTTGTCGCACACGAAAATCCAGCAACATTTCTTTACTATATACAATTATTCTTTTATATGCACTTATGTCTTAAAGAACATGACTTATATATATATGTATAAATATCAAGGTAACAAATTCTTTGATGTATAGCTACAACCATGATTTTTATATGACATGTATATGAATTGAAATAAATTACGACATTCATAACTTGAATCATAATTTATTTATAATAGTTATTGATATAAAAATTGAACCACTAAATAAATATGTGTCTCATAATAATAAAATAAATTCATGTTCGAATAAGACTTCGATAAATAGTATCATCTCTTAGCATGGATAACATGAAATCAAATTAAAACATTGATACATATATAGATATATCCCTCTTGTGAAATCAAAATGATAACAATGTAATAATAATAATTATTTTTCAACACAAAACCAAATAATAATAACAATAATACTTTCCTAAAATAATAATGGAATTATAATTAAAATATAAATAAATTCCGTACACGCATCACCTAAAAAAATTACAAAAAACATAATTTTAAAATATGTATCTCTTATTAATTTTAGAACAGATAAAGAATTTCTAATTTCAAAGTAAAACAATATAAAACCCCTTAATTAAAACCAAAAAACTAAAAATGATAGATCGTATTTTAAAAAAACAATTGTATGGTAGCATATCCTTTATGAAAAACCATTAAGCAGAAATTATAAATTTGAAATAAATTAGTAAAAATTCTTTTATAAGAATAAGATCTTGAAATCAATATTTATCCCTAAAAAACAATGATGTGGAATTGCATAAAAATTATTTCTAAGATACATAATCCATTAAAAAAATTTAAAATAAAACATTTTAATTTAACAGGGCAATTGAAATAAATTTTGAAATCAAGGGAAAAATAATTTTCAATACAATAAATCAGTGCAAATCAGAAAAAAATAGATAGAGTGAAATAAAGATTCCCTTACCTTATGGACTACTAATTACATACAGCAGAATCTAAAGTAGCATGCTAGAGATTTATAAAATCGGATCTCTTATATTAACTTCCTTTTAGAAGGGAAAAATATAATAGGTAGGCTTCGTCCCTTTACCTCACAGGCTATATTGATTCCAATAAAAACTCTTGGAACCTCTTTATATACACCCAAAAAAATGGTGGAGGCAGTTGCAAGGCCAGCTGCTAGATAAATGAGCGGGTGGCGTTCAATCAATGAGGAACATTTTCAATGATTGAATCCAGAATACGTCAAAGAAAATAAAACCAGTTCGGTGTCAATCCATATCCAAAATGGGGAAAATCCAAGGATTGATTTTCATTATAAATTATTATATATAACTAATGAAGGGAAGTTAAATTATCTTATTCTTGTGGTGTTAGAGTTAATGAATCAGGGAAAAGTTTCTGAAATTATGGATAAAAAGTATTTAAAGAAGTGATATCGATTTGAGAATGAAAATAAATCAAGAACCAAGACAAACTATGATAGGAATATAAATAATCGATTCATAAACAAATGGATGAAACTGACAAAAAAAGAAAAAGAAAATATTAAGCTGATTGTAAGAGATTCGGATAACAAGGAAACAATTATATAACACCAGCATTCAAGATATATGAAATCTAAAATAGGAGTATGTTGACATCAGATAATAAATTCAGAGAAGATGTCAATTTATAGAGGAAAATGAAGAAATAGACAAATCAGAAGTTATTACACCCTAAAAGAAATCTGAAATAACATTCATATATACACAAAAAGAATAAAGAAAACCTACGTCGTGGGGTAGATATTCAAATCGAGGATCATTTTTTCCAAATTCTGTTTCAGATACTTCAATGTGACGAAAATCGAGTGCATTGGAACCCTAACTGCGCTTCGCATATGATGCTTCGAAATTGCTATATGCAATTGAATACTGGACAATTCCTAGGATTTAATCTAAGGATGATGTAGCCTAATTGTTCTCGAACTCACACTCTCCGACTCGTCGCTTGGGTTCGACCTCACCTGGAATCTCCTCTACACATCGACTTCGACATTAAGGAGATGAGCTCCCTTCACGGCCGTGTTTGACTTCATCGGCTCTCCAATGAAACCCTTTTGATTCCTTTCATACTTACGAACCCAAAACCTAAATAATTTTTCATTTTAAATTTTTTTATCATCTCTTTTTCATTTTTTTATAACAAATTTTCATCATGATTTTTAATTCAATCCGATGTTTATATTTATAATATCATTATAATAGAAAATGCATTATTTGATTGTAACTATAATTCCAAGTTTGTTTATCATACAATTTAAAAAATATATATATATATATATTGAAAATAATATTAATTTTCTTATGATTTATAATTTCATATAAATTAATAATAGTAAAAATTCCTATAAAGACATACTAGTTAATTTAGTAAATCAATATCATTAAATAAGTTAAATTTCTTTAATAAAATTCTATTTATATGAATAATAACATAGTGAATCATAAATTGTAATATATATATATATATATATACATAATAACATCCAAATAAATTTTTCTTAAATAAGTTCATTTTTTTATTTAAATCATTTTATTTACTTGTATTCAAACCCAATGATTTCTCAAATACATCATTTAAAAAAAATATATGTAAACATAATTTATAGTTATACAACCAATTCATATATGTTACATTTAATATAAATTTTGATTAACTTTATTTATCAGAAAATATCATTTCATGATACTATATTTCAAAAAAGTTTAATTAATATGTCGTCATGTATTTAAAATAATTGATATTTTTGAAAAATATTATAATTCAAAGCATCAAATTTTAATTTTAATTGAAATAAATAAAAATATTTCATAACATTATTTATATAAATTATAATTATTTAATTAATTTCTAAAAAAATCTGGGATGTTAAATTTTCCCCCCTTAAAAGAATTGTGCCCTCCCAATTATTGCATCGGCCCTAAGAAAATTATGAATTTTCATCTTCAGAATTAAAGAATTCTTAAGGGGAATTAACTATGAAAAGAAAACTGTAATGCATAGATTGTTTTCCTAAATAAAAACTATATCTAATCTCCAAAGTTTTCCAGACCGTTCCTCTGATACCAATTGTAAAGCCCCACTCCCGCTCTTCCGGACTCGGTGCTTGAAAATGCTGTGTAATTTTTTTTATAAAATTAACTTAACAATTTTACAAAAAATTAACCAAATGAGGACCTTTTACCAGTCTAGGTTCTAGAGGATTAGATATAACCTTATATTTATCAGAGTTGAAACAATAAAATAAAACATCCGTCCACTACACTTCTGTGCGTGATATCTCCAAAAGTGACAACATCTGTAAATAAACTTCTAAGATACCTATGAAAAATAATTTTTTAAAAAAAGAGTGAGCATTTAATTGCCCAGTAAGGGGTTTTAAAAACCTTTGATAAATCCCATTAAAATATTCATTTGAAATGCATTTGGAAAATTCAATTAGAAATACATTTTTAGAAAAACCGTTACATAATACTATAATGATTTGAAATTTAATTATACTTAAAAAACACTTTTAAAAATAATCCAGTGATTCAGTTAAAAATATTAAGAAAGCTCTTAAAATATAAAACAACTAGGGCCACTCGAAACATTGAAGGATATCTGGGGCCTCCCTACTTGAGGGTTGGATTTACTATCCAATTCCCTATCGTATTTACAAAGTTTGGGTACCGTTTTTTTATAAAACATTTTTTGCATTAGCTTTCCTTATATACATATAATTTTCATTGGTGTTTTAGTTTCGAATATATATTCATAATCATGTTTGGAATAAATGAATACTAATCTTTACTAAAAATTATATATATGACTTTGTATGATAATATCTTCATGATACATTAGTTTGAATAAAAACATGAAAGTTAAATCAACATCCATGCACTTGAAATTTCAAAAAAATATTTAATAAATTTCTTTTATGCATGAAGGAATAAACTGATCACAATAATGAATATATAATGTTATTTTATTAAAATTAATAAATAACAAAAGATGATTATTTATCACGCACGAAAATAAATCAACATTTATTTAATAAATACAATTATTCTTTTATATGCACTTATGTCTTAAGGAACACGACTTATATATATGTGTGTATAAATGTCAAGATAACAAATTCTTTGATGTATGTCTATAACCATGATTTTTATATGACATGTATATGACTTGAAATAAATTACGACATTCATAACTTGAATCATAATTTATTTGAAATAGTTATTGATATATAACTTGAATCACTAAATAAATATGTGTCTCATAATAATAGAATAAATTCATGTTCGAATAAGACTTCGATAAATAGTATCAACTCTTAGCATGGCTAACATGAAATCAAATTAAAACATTGATACATATATAGATATATCCCTCTTGTGAAATCGAAATGATAAAAATTTAATAATAATAATGATTTTTGAACACAAAACTAAATAATAATAACAATAATCCTTTACTAAAATAATAATGGAATTATAATGAGATTATAAATAAATTCCGTACATGCATCACCTAAAAAAATTAAAAAAAATAATTTTAAACTATGTATATCTTATTAATTTAAAACAGATAAAGAATTGCTAATTTCAATGTAAAAAAATATAAAACCCCTTAATTAAAACCATAAAACTAAAAATGATAGATCGTATTTTGAAAGAACAATTGTATGGCAGCATATCCTTTATGAAAAACCATTAAACAGAAATTATAAATTTGAAATAAATTAATAAAAATTCTTTTATAAGAATAGGATCTTGAAAGAAATATTTATCCCTAAAAAACAATGATGTAGAATTACATAAAAATTATTTCTACGCTACATAATCCCTGAAAAAAATTTAAAATAAAACATTTTCATTTAACAGGGCAATTCAAATGAATTTTGAAATCAAGGGAAAAATAATTTTCAATACAATAAATCGGTGCAAATCAGAAAAAAATAAATAGTGTGAAATAGAGAGTCCCTTACCTTATGGACTACTAATTACTTGCAGCAGAATATAAAGTAGCATTATAGAGTTTTATAAAATCGGATCTCTCATATTCACTTCCTCTCTAATGGGAAAACATAATGGGTAGGCTTCGTCCCTCTACCTCACAGACTCTATTGATTCCAATAAAAACTCTTGGAACCTCTTTATATACACCCAAAAACTGGTGGAAGTAGTTGCAAGTCCAACTCATAGATAAATGAGTGGGTGGTGTTCAATCAATGAGGAACATTTTCAATGATTGAATCCAGAATACGTAAATGAAAATAAAACCAGTTCGGTGTCAATCCACATCCAAAATGGAAAAAATCAAAGGATAGATTTTCATTATAAATTATTATATATAACTAATGAAGAGAAGTTCAATTATCTTATTCTTGTGGTGTAAGAGTTAATGAATCGGGAAATTTTTTCCAAAAGTATGGATAAAAAGTATTTAAAGAAGTGATATCGATTTGAGAAAGAAAAAAAATTCAAGAACCATGAAAAACTCTGATAGGAACAGAAATCATTGATTCATAAGAAAATGGATGAAACTAACAAAAAAATGATAATATTAAGATGATCGGAAGAGATTTGGATAACAAGGAAACAATTATATAACACAAACTTGCAAGATATAAGAAATCTGAAATAGGAGTATGTTGACATCGGATAATAAATTCAGTGCAGATGTCAATTTCTAGAGGAAAACAAAGAAATAGACAAATCGGAAGTTATTACACCCTAAAAAAAATCTGAAACAAGATTCGAATATACACAAAAAGAGTAAAGAAAACCTACGTCACGAGGCAGATCTTCAAATCGAGGATCATTTTTTCCAAATTCCGGTTCAGATACTTCAATGTGAAGAAAATCGAGTGCATTGGAACCCTAACCGTGCTTCTCACATGATGCTTCAAAAATTCTATATGCAATTGAATACTGGACGACACCCAGGATTCAGTCGAAGGATGATGTAGCCCAATCTTTCTCGAACTGACGCTCTCCAACTCGTCGTTCGGGTTCGACCTCGCCTGGAATCTCCTCTACACATTGACTTTGACATCAAGGAGATGAACTCCCTTCACGACCACGTTTGACTTCATCAGCTCTCCAATGAAACCCTTGTGATTCCTTTCATACTTATGAACCCAAAACTCAAATAATTTTTCATTTTCTATTTTTTATCATCTCGTTTTCATTTTTTTATAACAAATTTTCATCATGCTTTTTAATTCAATCCGATGTTTCTATTTATAATATCATTATAATAGAAAATGAATTATTTGATTATAACTATAATTACAAGTTTGTTTATCACACAATTTCAAATATATATATATATATTGAAAATAATATTAATTTTCTTATGATTTATAATTTCATATAAATTAATAATAGTAAAAATTCATATAAAGACATACTAGTTAATTTAGTAAATTAATATCATTAAATAACTTAAATTTCTTTAATAAAATTGTATTTATACGAATATTAACATAGTGAATCATAAATTGTAATATATGTATATATATATATACATAATAACATCAAAATAAATTGGTCTTAAATAAGTTCATTTTTTTTAAACATTTTATTTACTTGTATTCAAACCCAATGATTTCTCAAATACATCATTTAAAAAAAATATTTGTAAACATAATTTATAGTTATAAAACCAATTCATATATGTTACATTTAATATTAATTTTGATTAACTTAATTTATCAGAAAATATCATGTCATGATACTATATTTCAAAAATGTTTAATTAATATGTTGTCATGTATTTAAAATAATTTATATTTTTGAAAAATATTATAATTCAAAGCATCAAATTTTAATTTTAATTGAAATAAATAAAAATATTTCATAAAAATATTTATATATAATTATAATTATTTAATTAATTTCTAAAAATATCTGGGATGTTACATATTCTTTGGAAAAACATATAGGTTAACTAATTTTATGCTTAACCATGATAATGAATTTTTAAACATTTACGGGATATTATTTTACTTATATACTGAAAATTGGAACAGAAATGGCCAATGGATGAATGTTTAGAATATTTATTATACACTTTATACAATTTAAATATTTTTAGGTTTTAAAATACTTTAATAAAATATTATTTTCAGAAAACATCATTAATATCATTTTTGACTCAATTTAATTAATTTGACATTAAAGACACCAATTAAAAGTTTTAATTAGAATATAATCATTTAAGGAATCCATAATATGATATATTAATCTATAAAATTCATGTAACAAAATAATTCATCCAAATCGCATTACATTTAATATTGTTAAAATCATATATTTAATTTTTCCATTAAATTAGTAAATACAATGTTGGTGTTGTGTAAGAATTTAAGGTAAATATTAAATCAATAAAAATTAAAAATATGGTTCCATGATAAAAAAATTAATTAATATTTAAAATGAACATTTAAAATTCATTATATATGTTTTTCATACTAATGAAAAATGTTATTGATATTAAAGTCATGAGTGTGACATTTGGTTTTTATTTATTTAAAGTAAAATAAAGAACAGTATAAAATAAAAATGAAAAAATGGCCATATTTTAGATAATTTTATGGAAAATTTTAAATTACATACAAAATTTTATATAATGGTAAGTGTTATAGAAAATTTAAAGCCTTATCCCGAAGATTTTACCGTATTTTCTCCATTTTACCCTTATCGAGGTGACAAATATCCACCAAGGATACTATTCTCAATGAATGATATTAAAAGGGAAACAATTAAAAATTTTAAACCTCAATGTTTATTATATAGAATAAATTTTACCAAATTCGATTAATAAAAGTGGAAGAAATTAATATAAGATAAAAAATAAAAACACAATGAAAATATCTTTTTGGATATGTGTGATTTTAAGTATAAAAATGAACTTATACCAAAATTATTTATAATTATGATTCAAATGTAATTAATTTGATTATTTATAAAAAATAAATATTATGTTAATTTAGGATTAAATTCAAATAATTATGGGATTTTTTCAATTAAATAAAATGAGAGTCTTACCAAAATCGGTATTTTCAGTATTCACTGAAAAATTAATCTTTTTAGTAAAATAAAAAAAATCCTCCTAAGATAATATTGACCTAATTAACTAAAAAATGATATAATATTACCATTGAAATATTTTAACAGGTTAGTATGGTTCACTTATGATTTTTTGTTTCATGTAAAGTGTGCATTCAAATAAATTTATTTAAAGAGAAATATATCATAAAAGCAGGGGATGTTATATTATACAAGATTAATTGAATATCATAATTGAAATTAAATATCAGTCCAATAAAAAATGAGGAAAATATTTACACATAAAAACATCATTTTCCCACATAACTTTCTCAATATTATGATTTCCCCAAAAAACAATGACTCGATGAGTAGTCTTGTTTCATAACACGTTCTCTCAATGATCCTAAATTTACACTAGTTTTTCCATATAGAAAGATCATTCATTAATGGTATGGCCATTATTATCATTATATGTGATGGATCGAGTATTTACTTCATCATAAGATATATAAGGAACACATCATGTACTTGAGAGATATTTTGTGGAAGTTTCAGGTGATAAGAAACTATCCTGATATGTTAATGAGTTTAAAAGGGACTGATATATCTATAGTTTGGTTTTTCATTATTTACAAATATCATAACATTCATCTAAGGATATATTCATATAAATGATTTTCCATCAACCTCTAACTTTATATATATCACTGATTATTGTCTACATAATTTTTTTTTCTTGAGCTATTTTTATATGTTTTTTAATGGATCTGACCTTCTATACCATTTCCTCAGATAGATTAGGTCCTGATATCATTGTTTCTCTAACATCATCCCAAAAAATTTCATTTCATCAAATACTTAAATAGTGGTCTTCATAAGGATCCATCTGAATTATCAAGGGAGAGTTATTTTCATAAGAAAATTCTACCAAAGGAAGGTGTTGATTCCAACCACCCTTGAATTTTATAAGAAAGGATGTCATATTTATTATAATGTTTGAGTGGTTCTCTCAAACTGAGAAGCTATTTATAGATGATAAGAGGTATTTAATATCAAATTTATATCTAGATCCAACTTAAGTCTTCTACAAAACATCATGGTAAACCTCAAATACCAACTAGATACTATTGAGAGTGGTACTCCTTGAAATCTCAAAAACTAACTTAATGTGTAAAATAGTTTGTTGATCAACAATGAAATATTTTCTAATAGTGTTAAATGTTATTATTTCATAAGGAGATCGAAAATAAACCAAATATAAATATCCCCTTTAGATGGTGTGGGGAGTCCGATGATTAAATCCATAATAATTTTTTCCCATTTCCATTTTATTATTTTTAATGGTTGTAATATACCCTTATACTTCTATCTCATATCTATATCTTGTAGACACACTAAACATTAGGCTACATACTCAGAAATAATCTTTTTTATGTATTCCCACCAAATAATATCTTTTAGATCTCTATACATATTTTACCTAGAGGATGAGTATACATATTTTACTTAGAGGATGAGTAGAAAAGGATGAATAATTAGGTTCATCCAAATTATCCTTCATGAACTCTTGTATTGATAGGAAACATACTTAGTTCCTGATTTTTATCATTCTAGTACGCTCATGGTTGAACTCAAGAAAATTTATAACCTTACTATATAATTACACATATTTTGTCTATTCCTTCTTAATGTTCTCATGCATAATAAATATAATATCTATATCCATTCATAAAGATTTCAATATGATACTTATGAAAATACATAAATATTTGATCTCTTTCTATTGACATCAAGTAAAAACTTGCATTATCTTTCTGAATCAGTTCACCTAACACCTTGCTTGCCATTCTAGGGTGGTAATGTATTGATAAGTCAAAATCAATCATCAAATCCAGCAATCTTCATTATCATATATTCACTAATTTCTATATAAATATATATAACAATATTTTATAATTAGTATATTTATCACAAATTTCACCATGAAGATAATGCCTCCATATCTTCAATTCAACAATCACCAATTCCAGTGCCAAATCATACATTATTAAATTCTTCTCATGAACTTTTAATGGGTGGGAGGAATAAGTTATCACTATATCATTCTACATGCGGACACATACTAGTCCCTTATTTAATGCATCACTATAAATCCCAAAAACCTTCTCCAAAACATGGTAGTGTAAGCACTAGTGCACTGAACAACCAACTCATCATTTCTCTATAATTATATTCATATCCATCTACCCAAATAAACTTAACCCCCTTTATATTCATGATAGTGAGTGGGTTCTATAGTCATTATAAGACTCTCACAACAAGTTTGTAGTATCCAGATAACCTATTTAAACTATGGATATCAGTTATCTTGGTTAGAGAAGGCTAGTAGTCAATAACATCCATTTTCAAATGATCCACTAATATAAATTAAATCAAAATTATATGACTCAAGAATGCTGATTTTTTTAATAAAAATATACAATTGGTAAATTCTAAATAATGATTATCCTTCCTCCTAATATACATCACAATTTTCAAATTTTCTTTATCCACTTCCTTGGATGTTTAATATATAAAAATATCATCTAAAAAAGAAACCAAAAAATGATCAGGGAAATATCTAGATACTCTATTCATTAAATACATTAAGATAACAATGAAATTGGTTACTCGAAATGAAATTAATATAAATTAATAATGACCATACCTCATAAAAAACAATATCTTGGGTATATCCACATTCTTGAATATTGGATATGGATATCCCTATCAAAGTTCAATCATGTAAATAATGTGAGGTCCTCATAATTGATAAAACAAATCATCGATTCAAGGAAGATGTTACATGTTCTTAATAGTGATTTTTAAGTTATATATTATCAATAAAAAGATTAATTGACCAAATTTTATTCTTAATAAAAAGGATAGGTGAACCCCATGAAGAGAAACTGGGCTAAATATATCCCTTATCTAGATTCTCGTAGAGTTGAATATTAAATTCCTATAATTCAATCACGGTGATTCTATATAAATATTTTGAAATAGGTGTAGATCCAGGTAATAGTTCTATTGAAAAATCAACATCAAAATTTACGGGAAGACAAGTAAACTCTATAGGAAAATAATTAAAAAAACTCCCATACAATAGTTATGACTTCAATATTTATCTTATCTCTATCCATCTAAAATAAATACCCCTCAAGAATATGTCATAATACCCATATGATGGAAGATATTTTCATTGGGAGTTTAGGTTCATTACCACATTAAAATACTATAATTGGTTAATTCATAATATCAAATGTGACTTCCCATCCTCAATAATTTTTATGGGATCAATATTGAGATAACTAATACATGCCACAAATTAAATAAAATTCAAATGGAGGATCAATAAAATTATTTTCCAAATGAACATTCCCTTAAAATTATATTCGGTAAGAGCTGTATACTTGATATATGATCATCTTAAAATTAAGAGTTTTTACTACCAACTAAAAATTTAATCAATGATTTGGTGGTATGATACCAATATAAAATTTTTAGATATTAAATATTTGGTAAAACATAAATCAAATAAAATACTTGATCTTATAGTGTAGATGATAAGTGTATCATTCAACAAATTTCTCATAACTTCCACTTCACCTACATTAATTATATATTCTTGGACTTATCATATTTTATTATACTATTGTAAGTTCATAAGATGATTGGGTCACTATTTTTAATAATTCACCATTAATTTATTGTTAAATATCTTTATAATAGTGTTTTCATTCCATTACTTCTATTTTTATCGATATGATCCTTATCTATACACTTGTAACAAACTCCCATTCCCATCAAGAATTCACTAGTATGTTTCTTTCCATAAAATTTACATGATGTAAATTTTTTCATTCCCTTATTCTTCTTTGATGTGTTCACTTTTTTTTGAGGCCCATTAATCATCTTCTTATCTTGTAATCCCTTGAAGATATAATTCCTAGAAAATTCTTTTTATTTATTAATGGAACTTGAGAATATATCATAATATGATGAAAATGTTTTTATTAACTAATACCCTTAAAAGAAGTGGCTTAATACCATTTATGGAATGGTTAATATTTCCTTATAGATTATGTATGTAGTCCATTTTATGTCTGGATAGACTTCTAATGATTTCTTCAAAACAACCAAATATTCTTCTTCCTTCTTACATAATATGAGTAAATTCATCTCTATTTTATCTGGAATTTTTCAAGGGAAGTATTTCTCAAAGAAACTATATTTAAATATTCTCTATTATAAGTTATTTTTTCTTCAGCCACATTCATATTATAGATCGATGACTTTCAGTCATTAGTATCTCCTTTCGAAACATACACATCCAAAATAACATTTTATTTTTATTATATTGCAATGATTGGAATACCATTTCAATGGACTTAATACATTATTTTTCTATCAATGGATTATTAGTTATATTAAAATTTCAAGGGTTCTATCACTAGTGGTGATCCAACATATGCGAATCTCATTACGGAACAACAGGCTTTGTAACATCCCAACCAGGTGGATAATTAATCAGTGCCTTGAGATGGTTGGTGAGTTGTACTCAAGAGTGACTCCTAATATGGTAGAGGTAGATGATTAGAGGAGAAGTTATAATTACTCTATATTGTATAGACTATAACCAAGGGATTAGATAAAAACATTGGTATAATAGATTACAAATAAACCAGTCATCGACAAATGAAGTATAAAATAAAGGCGGTGAAGTGAAAGACAATGAGAATAAACTAAACAAGTGGCCAAAAAAATAAAAAACTATGCATGCATGTCGGGATGGGACTAGATAAACTAATAGAAATAAAAAATGTAGTGGGTTATAAAATATAGTACACATATTAAAAAGATAAAATCACCAAAGAATATCCCGATGAGTATCATGAGAAAAAGATCATTTAAATTCCCTTATCTCCTTTTTTATTTGGGGTCATAGAAAATCATCCTATATTAAACCTAATCCAGTGATCCTAATGTTTATTTTTGTACCCCAGTGCAATGGCGACCTGGATAGGGTGTGAGATATGATTAGTTGGTCACCCCCAATGGCGCAAGATCCCATATTCTTTCACATTAATATCTATAGGAGTATTTCATTAATATTTTTATTTAGGTTTAGTTTTTAATTGTGAAATTCTATTATTTGAATAAAATCAGTGTTGAATTGCAAGGAAACATGAGAAAGATGAGATATAATCTCTGAGAAGAGTGTTGTTGGAGAAAATGACTTCAATTTTAAGAATTTATTTTTGATTTAATTAATGGATTATGAATATAAATTAGGTAATTATTTCGTAAGTACATGGTTTGTTTAGATACCTTAAAATAGATTTGGTTGTTTAAAAGGAAAATAGGACGGAAAATGGACTACATAACATTTAAACGCCATGTAAAGGGGTTACACATCATGTAATTATTCAAGGGTTCTAATAATATAAATATGAAGTGATTATTTTTTTAGTGTATTCTATTAAAAAAAATTACATGATGTGTAGTCAAATTACACTACCTTTAAATGCCCAACCTATTATTTTAAAAATGTTGTGCTGATGAATTTTTTTTGTTACAACTACAACTCATCTCCTCTCAACTGTAGGGATTTCTCCAGGATCATTTAGGGTTTCAATTTCCCTTTTAGATGTCCTATTTGTGAGATCAATTAATGATAAGTCTTTTTGGTTAGGTTTCTTTCTTATCTACCTTCTTCTCTAACCATTAATATGAAATACATTGACAGGTTGCATTTTTTTTTTATCATGACTTGTTTTTGATTTAGAAACCTCTTTTAAATCATCCACACCATCATCCTCATGGTTTTATCCATTGGAAGCATTTTTGGATCATATATTAAAGGTAAGGGGTATAAATCTTAACCCTAGGGTTTTAAAATTTCCATGTTTATGAAATATTATGATATATCCATTACTGCGTGTACCCAAAATAAATAAATAAATAAATGGAATTATTATTTTAATTTATTCGGGTTTCAATTGATTTGTAACAAGCTTATGGATTCCCATGGGGTGAGAGAACCATGATTATAATGTAATTGGTAAATGAACTAATGTATGTTTATAATGAAATGTAACTTAGAGTGATTTCTTATTGTATAATCCCTAAATTATGGATTATTTATTATTTATATAATTGTTAATACTTTGTGAATTAAATTGAATGTGGAATATGATATAAGTATGGTAATCACCATAATCAAGAATTTATAATTAGGATGTGGTATTGTGATAACCATGATATGTGATTGGTATTGTGTTCCCTGATGTAATGCTTATATATTGGTCTTGTCCCTAGGAATTGCACAATTAAATGCTGTAATGATGATATTAAGAGCACTCGGCCCATTCAAATTCTTTAATTCTTATAGTGAGTGGGATATGTCTAGTTTAATATTGTAATGCTTATAGGGCATTGACCTAGATGTTGTAATGCTTATAGGGATTTGACCCGGATTGATTGTTGTGACTATACCATGGTTATATGGTTGTGGTTATCATGGTTGTCTAACAATCTGAGAGGTATTTTGTCCTGGAACCGAAGTAGTTTTATTACCTTGGTTATATGGTTGTGGGTTTCATGGTTGTAAGACACACTCATAAATATTCCCGCACATAGTCAACATTGGTTGTTGTTTGATTTTATTAATTGTCAAATTAATTAATACACCTTGTTATAAATTTATTGCATGATACTTTTATCATAATGGATTATTTTTGATGTGGTGGTGTCAAACCAATGAGTTACACTCAAATAATATTCAATACACAATTTAGTAACTGAGTTGATTACATGGTTGATGGTTTGGAAAATGGAAAAGGACCCTCTTGTTGATTTATTATTGTAAATGGGATGGATTTTGGAGATGGGAACGACATGGGATTCGAGACCCAGGACTTTGAGACTTTTTTTGAAATATGATATTATTTTTATTGTATTCTTCTAGATTGAAATTTAGTTATATTCCATCACATCATCACATTATTCCTCATTATTAATTATATTATTCAATTGGATTTTTTATTGTATATATATATATATATTAATTATTTCCATTTCATTTTGAATTATTTACACTTATATGAAAAATAATACCAGGGGGTATAGTCACCCAATTATACTTATCACACCCCCACCACTAGTCAATAGCCTCTGTCATATGGGGAGGCGTATATGACGTCTTGTGACAAACCCTTTCCGACCAGATGAGAGAGTGCCCTACAGGGCTATGTTACAATGTTGTATTAGAGGAAAATGTTTTCCATTATTCTAATATACCATTTCGAGAAGGTTTGAAAGGATATTAGGATGGTTCAAGACAAGTAAATTAGCTTTCTAATATGAGTAGCTAACCCATGTATGGGGGAAATTTTATTTCCCTGGGATGGGATTGTTTTTTATGTTGTGTGCTTGTAATAATTTATGTTATTTCACCTTGGGCAATTCACTTCTTGTGTGAGGTTATTGTTTTATTATATTACTGTTTCTAGAGATTTTTACTCCTGGCTCAGTAAGGCATGAGATGAGAGCACATGAAACATAATAGAAACATATGGATATATTGACATGAATTTTTCATGATAGAGATATATATTGTTTGCACGTAATATATAACTGCATTTTGAACTATGATATGAGATATCTATTTCATTGGATATGTGGAATGAGTTGACATGTCTTGATAAAATAGTTGTAATTAAGGTCTAGAGAGACCAATAGATAGTGGTTCTTTGTTACTGTCACCTATTTGGATGACCTTGTTACTACATATTCCTATAAGGTGTGCATTTATATTATAGGGAAAAAGCCTCCCAATTGTCTTCAACTTGAGCCTCATGAGAGTGGAAATCAACATGCTCCCAACATAGATGAACTAGAGATTCATATAGATCTTGAGAATAATATGGTTGTTTTTCTTGATGACAGCTTCCTAAGGGTGATGCGATCCCTAGAAAGGAAGACTATTTGTACAATCCCTTCGATGTTTGAGATGAAAATAGAGTTTCAACTGCATAATATGCCTATATTTACTAGAGAAGGGGGACCCTAGGAAGCTGAGTTCTGGATTGAGTCAGTCTAAATGATATTCATGCATCTCAAGAACCCCACAGATACGATGGCGAAGCTTGTTGTGTATATTTTCCATGGACTTGAAACGAATTTGTTGGATATTATAAAGGAATATGGGAAGTAGGATGATATATCATGGAAGGACTTTGAAATGTATTTTCTAATATATTTCTATAATTAATCCCTGAGGGATGAAAAATCTCATGATCTCATGAATCTGATGTATTAGGGTTTGTCAATGTCGTACTATGTTGTGCATTTTACTGACGTAAAGTGCTTTACACCATCATTGGAATCCAATGATAACTCAAGGGGGAGTCATTTATAAGTCGGTCTCCACTATGAGATCAATTTTCAAGTGAACATTTTCCATTTAAGAATCATTGAAGATCTGATGGATCTAGTAATCATCATATAAGGTAACAAGAGAGAGTCTCGGAGTAGCAACCAGGCTGTTTATGACGGGTGATCTAGGAGTTATTTTTTTGAGAGGTAAGAAGAGTTTTTATTAATGTATTATCCAAAATAGTAGTGGGAAGAGACTTTAGGGTAGTGGAAAAATATTTCAAGATAATATTCCATTCTAGTGCTATTAGTGTGGCATGTTTGTCTGAAAGATCCCACACTATCCTTACCCTACATTTCAGTGTCATATCAATGAACGATTGGGTCATCTTTTGAGGTTATGTGTGAAATTTATATATCAAACTAGTGTAAGAGGATACGGTTATGAATTAGAGTCGGTAATAAGATCAACTATCCCTTAGCAGTCTGGTAGCAGTAGTTTCAATGGCTGTTATGTCTAAGGCAGGGTATATGGTACCCCAATGCATGAGAATTAGTACCAAGAAAGAGAAATAGATCAGGGTAGTAAGACTTGAGGTGAGGGAAGACAGAAAAGTTAGTTTCACATTATGTAGACTACTCCGACTATCGTGGATGATGGAATGTCTTCCATCAGAGGTATGATTCTAGTATCATATACCTTATCTTGTGCATTGTTTGATATAATAGAATCAAATTATTTTTTATCTTCTCATTTTTGAAACTTTTTTGGGATTCTATTTGGAAATATTAGATGGAGTTTTAACCATTGACACACATTTGGGAGTTCTATCAAATAATATCAAATGTTTTAAGGTGTGTTCTCTAAATATTAGTGGCTATTGCTTCTTTTGGGAATCGTTCATGCTGGAAAAGAAAGGCTTCAACAAGATTATTGGTATGGATTTGTTAGTTCTACAGAAAAATAAAATTATCTATCATACGAGGAGAGTAATTTTTCTATATCCAGAAAAGAAACAACAATTCTCACCAAGGTGAGTGGGATCTTCAGGCTAGTAATGCGAGAACAATTCACTACTTATTGAATTGTCTCATAGCTCAAATAAAGGGAATTTCTCAAGATGATGGCGGAATAATGTATGATTATTTTCCTTCAATGGTATAACATTTTTACGATATGTTTTCGGATAAATTCTACAGATTACCACTAAAGTAAGAGATCATGTTCTTGATCGAGTTAGTGTTGGGAGAAGAACAAGATTATATCATGCATTACAGAATAGACCAAGATAATATTCAAGAGTTAATGGTTATATTAGAATATATTGAATCTAAAAGATTCATAAGACTAAGTACATCACCATTGGGGTTCTCCATTTCTCATTTTGAAAAAGGATAATGGATGTTATTTCTTATGTGTGGATTATCAGAGGTTAAACCAGAAGAAATCAATGAACCAATATAATCCTTCGGGAATTGAAGATCTTTTTGATCAGTTTATTGGTGGTAAGATTATATAAAATAGGGACTTTAGACCAGGATATCATTATTTAATGGGGTTACTATAAAACGTACCTTAGACTAATTGTTGGAGAAGGTATGGATTTTATGAATTCGTAGTGATGTTGTTTGAGTTGAATAATGTGCATGCGATATTCATGACCTTAATTAAAAAGTTATTTCATCCTTTTTTGGATTAGTTTGTGGTGGTTTTGATCAATGGTATCTTAGTTTACTCCTACTCAGTAGAAGATAATTCAAAATATCATCACATCGGTCTAAGTACATTGAGAGAGCATCCGATTTACACCAAGCAAACCAAATATAGTTTTTGGATAAATAAATTCCAATTCTTGGGGAATGTCATCTTTGAGATAGGAGTGATAGTGGGACCAGAGAATTCCATATCCATGGTATATTGGGAAAAGACCAAAACAATATTTAAAATTTAGATATTTCCAGGTTTAGTAGGTTATTACTAGAATTTTATCCACAATTTATCCCATTTTAAGGCACTAGTGTCCGAGTTTACTATTTATGGGCTGAATTTTGTTTGGTATGATGCTTGCAAGAGATATTTTTAGGATCTAAAAGTTAGGATGACCTTAAAACAAATCCTAACATTACCTGTGCTGGTTAAAGTATATACAAGGTATTGTGATGCATTTGGAGTTGGAATCATAGCATTTCTAAGGTTGGAGGATCATGCAGTTACTTATGGCTCCAGAAAACTGAGACAACATTAGAGGAATTACCTTACTCTTGATATAAAGATAGAAGTAGTGGTACATGCACTGATATATTATAGACACCATCTCATGGGTGATTTTTTTTGGTATACACAGATCACAAGAGCCTCAAGTATAACTTTTCTCAGTGGGTCTTGACCCTTTTTCATATAAGGTGGGTTGAGCATCAAATGTCATTCGACATTGAATTGACTTATACACTAGGAAAGAGAAAATTAATTGATGTTTATTGGAGACTAAAGACAATAGGTAGAGGTAGTAAAAGAGTCTTTTGATGAGTGGTGGATAACAAACCTCTTTTTAAACATGCATATTAATGTTCAGGAGTATCATGGATGGGTAAATCCGACTTCCACATCTATTATACCCATGATTTGGACTCGATTAAGACCCAGAAGTTGTCATATCTTGAGGGATCAATTTTGAGGGACAAATTATTTGATGTGGATATTCCATTAGGACGGTCATTTAGTAGTAGAAATTATCTTCTTTTCCATGGCTAAGAATGGGTTCCCATGAGCTTGTGTGAGGAGATCTTGATAGAGTTTCATTCATTTAGTTGGGCGGTGCATACTGGTTTAACAAAAATGTATCAAGAACTCCATAAGAAATACTAGTGGGCTGGAATGAATAATGAATTGGAAAGAATCATGGATAGATACTTCACTTCTCAACAGGTTAAATCAAATAATTAAAGAAAAACTATGATTTTTTAGCCTTTAACGATTCATGAGTGTAAATGAGATGATGTAACAATGGATTTTGTGACCGAAATACTTATGGAATCCCATAATTATGATATTTTCTGGGTTATTGTGGATCAAATGACTATATTATGCCACTTCTTACCTATTAGGGAAACCATCACAGTTGATTATCTGGGAAATCATTACATGGGTGAAGTGGTTCATTTGCAGAGTGTTCAACGGAGTATCATTTTAGATAGAGACCCTCATTTTACATCACATTATTTGTAGTTTCATAAAACCCATGGGATCACAGTTATTTTAAGAATAACTTATCAACCACAGTTTGATGGTCAGTCAAATCAGACTATTCAGGTTATAGAGGATACCTTATGAGCTTGTGTTTTTGATTTTGGTGGTTCATTGGAGAAACGTATGACACTCATGGAGTTTTCATATAATAATAGCTTCTAGGAATCGATCTAAATAGAAAATTTTGAAGATTTGTGTGGATGTCCATGAAGTTCACCTATCTATTGGATGGAGGAATGTGAGTCAACACTTGTTGGGACTAGTCTCATAAAAGAGACATCTGAAAATGTTCACCTGATCCAAAGGTGATTGGTGACTATGAAGAGAAGATATAAATTATATAATGACCATCAGTGATGACCTATGTGATTTGAGGTTGTTCATCATGTTATTTTCACATGTCACCTAGGTTGGTGCAATGCTATGTCATGAAATAGGGAAATCTAGCACCCAGGTTTTTGGGCCATTTGAAATAGTGGAAATGGTTAGTCCAATGGAATACTATTTATCTATTATACATCACTAAAATTACATTCATGACGCATTCCATGTGTCAAAACTACGATGATATCATTTAGAAACTTCCCATGTGATAAACATAGTAGACATTGAGCTTTGTGATAATGCATCCTTTTAGTAGCATCTGATACAAGTTGTGGATCATAGTGAGTAATATCATATGGGTAGGAGTATACTATTGGTTTGAGTGTAGTGGAAGAATGGGTGAGTTTAGGAGGAAACCAGAGAGAGGGAGTTTGATATGAAAAAATAGCGGCAATATGTATTCACTAAGAATCCATAGTAATGCTTGGAGAAGATCAGATACGAGTTATTATGAGGTGGAGAGGTTGTAAGATCATATCCTTTTCCTGGAATTTCTCTCAATGATTTTTTCATTAATATTTTCTTCCCATTGTGTTTTTGTCATGAGATTATATCATTTAAATAAACGCAACCTTGGATTTTATGGAAACATGAGAATGATTGAAGACTATCCATAATGTGGGATTTTTTAGAGTAAATGACTTAATATTTGGGGATATATTTTTGTTTGAATCAGTCGAGTGTGGGTATAAATTGGGTAGGTGTTTCATAGGTTCATGCTAAGTTAATAAACTTTGAAAGAGTTTCAATTGTTTAAATGGAAAATGGGCTGAAAAAAACATCATAACATTCACACACCGTGTAAAGGGATTGCATGTCATATAATGGATTCATGGTTTTAGTAAAATAAATCCATGGGGTTGAGTTTTTGGATTATTCCATTAACAAAATTTACACGTCGTGTGGTAACATTACATGAAGTGTAAATGCCTGAACTTTTGTTTTAAACATTCTGTGCAACTGAACTCTCATTTTTTCAGTTATATATTTTATCTTCTTGACCCTAGGGATTTCTCCAAGTGATTTGGTTTTGGAATCATTATTTATGAATGTCCCGAATATGTGAGAATTCCTTTTTATGTCTTTTTTGTCAGGTTTCTTACTTCTCTTCCTTCTTCTCCAACAATTGCTGGTGAAATTCCTTGACTGATTGTGTTTTTGGTTTTGATATTGATTAGTTTTGATCTAGGATCTTCTTTGAAATCATTCTAACCTTCTTCTCCTTGTATGAAGACATTATAATAATCAATAGATCATCATTTAAAGGTAGGGTTATATATATTTTCCCTATGGTTTGATAATTTCTATGTTTACGTAATATTGTGATAGCCCCATCACTGTGTGTGACCAAATTAATTAAATAATTGCATGGAACTATTCATTGAATTCCATTGGATTCAAATGGATTTGTAACTTAATTATGGTTTCCCATGGGGTGAGTGAACCATGAATACAATTGAATTGGAAAATGTCTTAATTATGTTCATCATGACATGTGACATAGTGTGATATCTTATTAAAAAATCCCAAAATTGTAGTCTATTGCTTATTTTGGTAATTGTTAATAAAATTTGAATTAAAATTAAAGTATATTATGAAATAATAATGGTAATTAACATAATTAACCATTGATAATGTTGATGTGATATTGTGGTATCCATGCTATATGATAGGGATTGCGTTCCATAATGTAATTCTTATATATCAGGCTCGACCTTATAACTTGGACACTTATATGTTGTAATTATGATATTGAGTTGTATTGGACTATTATCATAAAGAAATGGTTATATAGAGAATAATATTACTAGTCCCATGTTTTTATTCTTATAGGTATTAGACCCATATGCTACAATGATTATAGGGTTTTGACCCAGATTGATTGTTGTGACTGTGAAATAGTTATATTATTTTGGTTAGCATGGTTTATGATATGATCAGAGATATTTTAAGATGATGTTTAAGGAGGTTATTTACCTTTATTATATATTTGTGGTTGGATTGTTCATAATACATGTTCATAACTATTCTGGCATGTAGAATAAGTAGGTTGTTGTTGTATTTTATTAATTGTTAAATTAAGTTATACACCTGGTTATGTCTTTATTGCAGACAATTATTATCAGACTGGTTTTTCTTAGACTTTGTGGTTTCTACCTACTAACTTATACTCCACCATATTTGTGTCGTAGTTTTGTACATGAGTATTTTATGTGGCTGTTGGTTTGGACAAGGTAAAATTCCCTTGATGTTGATTCCTTGTGGTGGATGAGTAGAAGTTTAGAGATGGGACTTTTAATGGATTTGGGAACCAGGACATTGAGTCTTTTATATGAGACTTCTAATACTTTTCTTGTATTTTTCTTGGTTGAAATTTACATAAATTTGATCAAATCAATATATTAGTCCTCATTTTTTTGGATTATTAAGTTGGATTTTGTTGTTGTCTTCCGCAATGTCTTTACTTTGATTATTTTTATTTTATTGTGAATTGTTTCTATAGATATGACACTTCATATGAGGGGGTATAGTCTCCCCACCATACATATCAAACCCCCTCCACTAGTCGGAAGCCTCTAGAGTATGTGGAGGCACACTTGATGTCCCATAACAAACAATTTCTGGCCATGTGAGAGAGTGCCTGATTGGAGGACATAAAAATGGAATCTAAAGCAATGATGCCCATGAATAAAAAATATAATAGTGTGCATGTATGAAAGGTAAAGAAGTAATAAATAAATAATTATATTTAACATGGTGGGATCATGTCACTCAAGGACACCTAGTCGACCATACATTATTCATCATAAGACATAATATCTCTAAACTAGGGTAAACCTACTCGGATATATTCTATATTTATAACTACATGGAATATTCACAGGGGAACATTACTGGGATTTTCATAACGCTGAATACAAGCATGGATCGATCCCAAACACATTCTTTGTCATGGTATACATGTCTGTTAATCTGATAAACTAGAACTTCTTAGATATATTAAAAGATGTGTCAAGGTTCCTAATCAAAAGGAATCCCAGACCCATCCATGAATACCTATAAAGAGGAAACAAATGTATCTCCATAAGAGAACCATAATTACCCAACATCTTAAATGTTCATCCAATGTAATCCATAAAGAATAATCACAAGTATCACACCTGGTATGGTATAATAGTATAACCCATAGAGTTATTCCTAGGCATCTCATGCAGTAAAGCGAGTATTTCTCATTGAATGATATAACCATCTTTCCCCCAATCCTATTAAAGGTGAATCTCTTAGGGTACATGTATCACTCATAGGGATAATAATCATAATCATCACATGAACCTATACAAGGAATTACTACATGGTAATCTAAATGTATCATAAGGAAATTACAATAACTATCTCAAAGATTCATTCTATGAAATTACTAAGAGGTAATCTGTGTACCACTCTAGGTATAAACTAGATCATGTAATGTATGATACCATCATTGGAATTCTCTAAAGTGGAACCCATGTATTACTCAAGGCATACATGATTAATTTAATCATTTATGTTGAATTTTAAAAAGATGCCATGTTCATAAACATTTCACATCATAACTCAAGTATACAAAATAAGGGAATTCCTATTATTTGTTTCAATTATAAAATACATAATGAAGGCCAAGTACCTAATCATGCCACCAATACATTTAAATATCATGTTCATTTTCTCATTTTATTTATGATTTCATCTCATATCATGATAGGTTTTTTTCATTTAACTAGGGAGAACTCATAATTTTGACTCATATAGTTCAAGTATTTATACCTTATAAGAAGAACTATTTATTACACATCAAAATGTTTCTAAGAGGGAGAAAAAAATATAAAAATAATCACATGAAACATCACTGATAAGGGTTAACTAATTACAAATATGAGGCATAGGTTATAGTAATATATGCATCGCAACCAAAGGGGTGGTTTGGTTCAACATGATAATCATCTCCCAGTTCAAAATAATATACAAAGGATATTTATTTATGATATTTGGTTTTTCATATTTAGTTTATTTTTCTTGAAATGAATTGAGAATATGGTGTGTGGAATAATAACATAGTTAATATTTTATATAGTATTTAAGAGAAGACCTATATACCACCCTCCTTATACCGAAGACACTTTAGTCATCTAATATCAAGTTTGGATTTGATCTAGTTCAAAAGAAATTAAATAATCCAGAAATAGCCTCAAAATATAGAGAATTAGGTCACATGAAGATATAATAATAAATGTAAATTTATGCAAATAAAAGAAGAATTACGATTCATTAAAATTCTGATACACTTTCAATGTGATCAAAAAATTCCAAATGATGGATTGATGAGGGTGATCTCTCCATGGAAGGAGGAGATGAGGACATCCATGAGGGGTTTCTTCACAAACAGATGTGATAGAAAAATGTTTAACCCCTTTAAAAAAAGGAATGTTTATAAATGATAGAAAACTATTTATAGATGTGCATAGGTTGGCCACACAGTTGGATGAACTATGCCCCAACCGTAGACTGACACTTCTAAAGGGTAGCCACCCCTCACACAGCTAGTGCATGATTATAATAACCATTCAAAAACATAAATGAACACAAAGATCTCTTATCTTAGAAAAAGTGTATGATAGGTTTCCTGGGTCTCATGGTTAGTCATACCGTGTTCTCCTACAAAAAATCAAAAACACGCTACATAGTTTGGAATAACCACGTGAGAATAGGGGAACATTTTTTGTACACCTTACCCTTAGCCTGATTCCTAAAAAAAATCATTATTTTGGGAATAAAAGAATCCTCAGATGCTCATGATATATTCTTTATTCCTTAAGGAACATATACCATGATAAAAAGGGATTTAAATTGAAAATATTGATCCATACCTTCATAAAAATATAGTTCGTTACATGTTTCTCAATATGTGCTATGTTATTTATCATATCTTAAGTCAACTACTATAATATGGACATGATCTTCTCTATTCCAACACCAGCATTATTAGTTTTCTTAGTAGGAAAATCCCAACATGGTCTACGTGTAATTACCTGAGATTTGGGATATATATTTTTAAAATAAATTTAATATTTTTGAAATATGGAGTTACACGCAATACTGAGATTAGCTTTCATTACATTAAATATTTAGTTTGAAATGCATTAAACACAACACCAACATTAAAAAAAGTGCGATAAACTGTTAAAATATTATTTATTTATTATGATAGATTCCTTTTAACCATTGGAATTGAGGTTTTGAATAAGATTAATTAAATTTAAAAATAGATGGGTCACAAATGTATATAAAATGACTTCTTTGGTGACAAATGTTTTTTAAATGAAAATAAAAAAATTGTAAAATAAAGGAAATATTTTTATAAAAAAACTATTTTTATGCAAAAAAATTAATTTTACACAATCATTTAAACAAATAACTTATATTGAATGATTTTAATTTAATTTTTATATTATATATTAAATCAAATGTTTAACATTCATCTTTTTTTATTCTGGACAAGAGATAACAATTAATCTATTTTATGCTTAAAAGTGTATTTATCTGAAAAGAAGTGTTGTCACATTTTTTTCACATATTTTAAAATAAAATTTTTACACATTTATAAAAAAATTTCGGAAAAAAATTATTTTTTGGAATCATCATTTTAAAATTATCTTGGAGTGGGTTTTTGAATTTTTTTTAAAAGATAATATTTTCAATGAATAATGAAAATTATTTATTTTTATTAATCATTTTCATTTATATTAAATAAATTCAAATATAATAATTATTTTAATACGGTTAAATAAGTATAATTATTTTAATTATATATCGATTAATCCAATTTATTTAATTTTAATAAATTTAGTAATGAATTTTTATATGAAACCATTTTAAATTTTTAAATTTTTTATCTATGAAAATCCGCTTTTTCATCCGGTTTGGGAGTTCACTTTAAAATTATATTCTTCCACTTATGTGAGTGGTATTTGAAAAAATGCATTAAATAATTGGAATCCAAATAATTTATATTAACAAATAATTTCCACTTAACTATTTGTCTATAATGAATATTAAAAGTAAAAAAAAATTAAATACCATGGTTACAGTGAAAATGAGTTTACTGGTGGTGTTAAACTAAAAGGATAAGAGGTAAACTGACCTATAAACTTATCCAAAATCAATTTTATGGATTTATTTTAAGTGTATCGCATCTTTATTTTTATAATATTTTATTTTTGGGATTTTTTCATGTGAAACACATGATAAAAACTTTTTATTTTGAAGAATTACTAGTGCACCACTTGCCTCACTTATAAAAGGACACCCCATTTTCTGTCACGACCCATCCTCAGGGCCTGTGCTGTGACTACCCCAAGCTTGCCTTCCGTAGGCCAAGGGCTAGTGACTACCAATAAAGGCGTAAATCCCGATAAAAAGGGAAGGCATTGCCTTTATAAAGTAAAAAAACAACATAGAGTACACAAGATGAAGTAAACACTAAGTAAACCGAATACAAAGGTAAGTGTTGGAAGTAAATGGGCCAGAATACAAACCCAACTGAAAGTAATATACAACTGAAAAAAAAGTACAGCAGTAGAAAAGTAAAGTAGCAACTCCGAGAGGTCATCTGGAAATCCCACCTGAAGGGTGGGTACAGATAGTCTTCTCTGCTCCTCAGCTCCAGCCGTCCACTCCATGTACATCTCGTCCAATGATCCACCTCCAGGTACCGTCCAGCTCCACGAGCTCCCACCTCGATCAGCGATGTCTGTCGTCTGCCTCAAACACAACGTAGTGTGGGCATATCCTGTGCAGGGGTGAGTATACGCTACTCAGTAGGGACCCCGAGACCCCCGAAGGTCTCTCAGAATCCATGAAGGATAATCCACAAAGGTAAGGTACAATCATGAAGTAACAACCAACACTACTTTGGTATATTCCCGTACATATACCTAAGTCATCAATTCCAGCTCGGCTCCAGTACATGAGCCCAAAATACAACCCATTCCACACAAGAAAAACATAACCCATTCCACATAGGAATTCACATCCCAATCCACACAAGAAAGCACAACAATCATATCGATGATATTGATTGTATGTTAAGACTCAGCTCACACAGGTATACTTTTTTGTAAGATGATAGAGACGATCAGATGTAGCCACTAATAATACAAGCTGTCGGACCCACATAAGATATAAGACCAGCTACTCTGCCAGATCCACGTAGAATACAAGTACATAGTCAAATACCACCAGACCCACATAGGATACAGGAACAGTATTCTGGTACTGTCGGACCCACAAAGGATACAAGAACAATAGTTATCTCCGTCGAACCCACAGAGGATTTCAATACGGTCGTCGTCACTGCTGAACCCACAGAGGATCCCAGTACAGTCATCATCACTGTCGAATCTACATATGATTCAAGTATAGTCGTCATCGTCATCGCAGTCGCAGCCAGCTCTAGGGTTCCCGCACACAGCATGCTCGATTCTGGGAGGGTCTGCTCCACGAGGGAAGGGGGTCGATACATCAATTAACATGAACTCTGGAGTTGATATATCCCAATGTTTCGTCTCGTCAATAGTAACTCAACGTGACAGACGGCGCGTCAATCGGACACTCGGTCTGAGAGTTATTGTCCTTTTTCTCCCAGGGGCCCGATTGGTTATTAAGTGAAAACCAACCTGACCATACTCCAACTGTGTCCAAACCTTGAGCGGAGTATGCCAAAAGTTCCATCTCACTAAGAGGAATCCAACAAAGTCGATGGCAAATCAATCGGATGTCCGGAGCTCAAGTTATAAGCATTTCCACTCCGAAGGCCCGGTTGGTTTCGGGTATGAACCATCTCGGCCATACCGAAAGCTCATTGAACCATTGAGTGTAATATACTGAAACGACCTTCTCGATCCAAGGATCGCTACGCTATTGACGGTGGGTCGATCAGAGGTTTGTAGCCCAATATATGGGCGTTTGAATGAATCTGTCTGAAAACAGGGGGTTTGGGCCCGATCCGACCCAGCTCAATACCCCCTGGGTCGGCCCAAACCGGGGTGACCCGACCCGGGTCAGGGTCCGGCCCGTTTGGAATGGCCTAGCCCAGCCGGTGCTGCCTGGACCGGCGCGAGGGTCCGACCCGGAGAGGGCGGTCTGGCCCGGCGCGGGCGGTCCAATGCGATGCGGCCGGTCCGGCCTGGGTGCCCACGTGCTGACCGGATGTAGGGTGGGGGGGCGCTGCCCACCTTCATTTGGAAATGGCCGGCCATTTATGGCTGACCTTAATTGACCCGCGGGACCCGGGTGTCCCGCCTCCACCTGGCGCATGTGGCCTGCTCAACCAGCCACTTCTCTAAACCACCACCGTGGGACCTGTCGATCCCGCCTCCTAGAGTGTCGGCGGCCAGAATGCCCGACCACCCCTTGCTGCACTGCTGCGGCCAAAGGCTACGACTTTTTTCCGATCGGTGCGGCATGACGGTGCCGCGCCCCTCCACCGCGGCCCACCCCGGTCGCGGCTCTCTATGGTTCTCTAGCGCGGTGCGGCAGCACCACGCCCCTTCGCCTTGGCCTGTTCTTGGCCGCGGGTTCCATTAGCTTCATTGGCACGACACGATGGTGCCGCACAACTTCACCGCGATTTACTTCGTTCTCACGTGGTGCTGTTGCACCACGCCGACTCCTTTCCATGGCATAAGATATTCAACCGAAAAAGGGGAGGTGGTTCATCAGTGTTCATGCGGTCCGACTTTCGCCATTATTTTGATAACAGGCGGCCAAAGAACTAATGGAGTACATCAATTAATTCCGAACATAAAATCAACCCCTACCTCGAAGAAGTTCGTGGAAGCTAGCGTCGCGGAAAACAGCATCACGGGATGAAGCTCCGTATACGTCAATGGAGAACGTCCGAAGAGGAAACAACATCTCCCTTCCTTTGACGTGGAGAGAAGATGGAACGACGTACGTCCAATAAGGGAATGTCGTCACACACCGGATGTGGAGAAAAGAAGAGACGGCTCGTCAATCTCTCTTTGCGGTGACGACGTTCTTCGTCGAGGTCTTGGCCTTCTTCACGTTCTTCAAACTTAGAGTATTCTCTCCGAATGTTCTCTCACAACAAAACCAACCCCAAATAAAATAAGGTTCATCCTTATTTTATTAACCCATTCCATGAATTCCAAATATACAAAATTCAAACTCTCAAATAAATTAGTTGAATAGCTTTAATCAAACCATTTAATGTGAGAGTTGATCTGCATTAAGGAGGGGAAGAGGATGAGTTTCAAAAATAAATACTAGAGGGGGATTTAATGGGGTTTTAGGGAAATTGAATGAGGTGGGGGCTCGTGTGTGCCCCACCCCAACTTCCTCGCAACTTTATTTCCCATGAAACTTAAACTATTAGTGATGTAATACAAATATAATTGTAAAACAACTATATTTTTATTATTCAAATTTTTAACAACTACTCCTGAGAAAACGCACCTTCGGAAAAAGTGTTCCTAAGTAATTTACAGCGCTATGGTTTAATCGGTGCCCTCAGATTTCGATTTCGAGCACCGATTCAAAATTTAGCAAAACACTCTCATTCGATCACTGAATGTACCCAAGATAATCTTTAGAAAATGATTCCGGGCACACCGGGCCTCAGAATCATGTGCTGTTAGAAACTGCGTACTTGTAAAATCCCAAAGAAATTAAGAAAAAAAAATTTCATTGAAATTTACGGGTCTTTACATTACTCCCACCTCAGGGATATACGTCCCCAAAAAGATACATCACAAACTAGGGGAACAAATGAGGGTACTGAGCATGCATCTGAGCCTCTTCCTCCTAATTTCTCTCCTAGAGGTTCCCGTGCTGCCACCTGAGGCACTTTAGAGGAATCAACCGTCCACGTAGGACCCGCTCCTGTCGATCCTCAATCCCTACCGGGACCTCTGCATTAGTCTCCCGATCATCAATGTTCAGCTCCCCATGGTCGATGATATGCGTCGGGTCATGCACGTATCTCCTCAGCTGAGAAACGTGAAAGACGTCCTGCACCCGGTGCAATTGAGGTGGTAGAGCCAGGCGATAAGCCACCTCGCCTATCCTATTGAGAACCTAGAATGGTCCTATGAAGCATGAAGATAACATGCCGCCCCGGCCAAATCTCTGTAATCCACATCAAGGTGAGACCCGTAAGAAAAACATAGTCGCCATCCTCGAACTCTAGTGGTCTCCGTCTCCTGTCAGCATAAGATTTCGGTCGGCTCTAAGCTATCCTCATCCTGTCCTGGATGACCTGGACCTTCTCTGTCGTGGCCTGGACCATTTCTGGTCTCACTAGTGCTGACTCCCCACGGTCTGTCCAATACAATGGTGACCTGAAAGGTCGGCCGAACAATGCCTCGTATGGTGCCTTCCTGATGGTGGAGTGGTATTTGTTGTTGTACACAAACTTCACCAAATGTAGCTAATCCTCCCAGCTATGAACAAAGTCGAGGACAGATGCACGGAGCATGTCCTCGAGAGTCTGAATGGTCTTCTCTATCTGACCATCTATCTGAGGGTGAAAGGCAGTGCTCAGACGTACATGCGTCCCAAATACCTCCTGCAACCCCTCCCATAGCCGGGAAGTAAAGTGAGCATCTCGATCGGAGACGATAGAATATGGCACACCATGAAGCCATACAATCTCCCGAACGTAGAAGCGTCCCAAGATCTCCACTGAGCCCTACTATCTGATGGGTAAGAAGTGGGCCGACTTGGTGAGTCGGTCAACAATCACCCAAATGGAGTCATGACCTCTGGAACTACGTGGAAGTCCAGTCACGAAATCCATAGATATCCCATCCCACTTCCACTCTGGGACCTCCAAGGGCTGTACTAATTGTTGCTGGTAACTGGTGCTCTGCCTTCACCTGCTGGCTGGTGAGGAATTGAGAAACTAACTCTACCACAACCTTCTTCATACACAGCCACCAGTGCCGTCGTCTGAGATCCTGGTACATCTTCACCACTCCTGGATGTACCGCTAAAGGGGATGTGTGAAACTCTCTCAGCACCTCCTCCTGTAAAGAAACTGGTGCCATGGTACGTCCTCTGAAAAGGATGATGTGCTATCCTCCTATAGAGAATCCATCAGGTGCCTATCCTGAGGAAATCTGTGCACGTCGCGTCTCACAATCATCATCCCCACACTATGCCTCTCTGACCCGCAGAAGAAGTGGTGGAGTGACCGTGAGTGACTGTAAAAAGGATGACCCATCTCTATCCATGAAGGATATCTTCAACAAGGTTAACTACTCTATCACCTCTCCAAATAGCAGAATGCCTGTCCTCCTGCTGAGAGTATTGGCTACTACGTTCCCCTTCCCAGGAGTATAGACAATCTCAATGTCATAGTCCTAGAGGAACTCGAGCCATCACAGCTGTCTAAGGTTCAGGTCCTTCTGAGAAAATATACACTAGAGACATTTGAGTTGGTGAGAATCGTAAACCGTTCGATCGACGAACAATGGGTGAGACCATCCATATGTAAGAAATCAACTCTACCCTTCATTGTCTATGATCTACAAGAGCTTCTGAGATTCCTCCTCTGCCAACAAGAGAAATCTGGTCTCATCCCCTGGATGAACCACGTCTTTTTCCTAATACAGTCATTCCTAACATGAATGGTACTATTTCAGGCAATGGACGACGTCGTAAGGCTTTGACAATACTACCAAGAGATCCAACCATTAATCTCGCCTCCAAGGGTCGAGTCACACTGTCGGCAGTAGTGTGTGGTCACTAGGTCTCCTCCAGTTGGAATCTCGAAAGTGAGGGTCAAGTCAACGGTTTTATCCAGAACCTCTTAGTATCAACTACATATAAAGGACAGGGAAGAAAACATCACAAGAACAAGTGTCTTTTATTACTGCAGCTCAAGGTACAAAGAAACAAAGCATCCAACAACAAAACATCAAAAAATCTAGAATCAACATGAACAAAGTCTCTATGTTTGGAGCAAGCCCTGCTCCTGCCCAACTGCTCCCGGAGCTCCATGGTCGTAGGCCTCAGCTGCCTGAAGCTGAGATCTCCCCTTTCTACCCGTTCCCTGTAGTGGGGGTGGTCATCCTAGTGGTGGTGGTGGTAGGGCCTCAAAGCGTCGCCCACCACCCGCTGCTCAGCCAGATCCTATGCCCCGTCCGCCTGCTCCCTGCAGACCGCCACGGTCTAACCTCTGCCTGGGAGGTCCCTCTACTACCTGCTGCTCATCTTCAGGGTGGGTCGGGCAGTCTTTAGCCATGTGACCCTGCCCGCCGCATGCATAGCATTGTTCTCTCCTCGTAAGTCTAGCTCTGCACCGCGTGCCCCGCACCTCTGAGCCAGTGTACTGAGGTCGTCCACCTGATGGTCTGGTCCACTTGGACCCCTGTGACATCCGTCGACTGGCAACTGCAGAAGACTCTGATACGTGCCGCCCTGAGGTAGGTCTCGCTGCGGGTGTAGGATCAGCAAGAAAGCTCTCCACAAGAATGGCTCACTCTAGTACTCTTTCCTGTGTTGGAATACTGAGGGAGATCATCGATGACCTGATCTCATGCCTCTGTCCCTGCTAGAAGTTCTGGGCCTGGAAGAATGGGTCCTATACCATGTCCATCAAATAGCGCGAGAGATCGGTAAATCTCGCCGAGTACTGGGCTACCGTCATGCTGCCCTATCGAAACTGTAATAGCTCCTGAATGTGCACCGCATGGATGGTGGCTGGAAAAAACTCCAAGTGGAAGAGTCTCTAGATGTCCGTCCAAAGTAAAGATGCCTCGTCGGGCACATAGAGCATCGGGCTCCACCATCTTTCTGCTGCTGCGTGCAGGAGGCTCGCTGCAAGGATCACCATGAGGACAGCCGGTTCCCCTAATAACCTGAAAACTCGTACTACAGCCTCCAACCAATCCTATGATGCCTGAGGGTCCGTATCCCCATGGAACCTGGGCGGTCTCTGATGCTGAAACTCATGCATTTCACTAAGGAGACGTGCACTCTCAGCTGCTGGGGCTGGTGGCATCGGTGGCTTGGCGGGTAGAGGTACCGCTGGTGCCTCCGCTATAAAAGGACCCTCCACCGAGGCCTCATTGCTCGGTGGGTTGTCATCTTGCACAAAGCTCAGAACCCTAGCAGGCAGCCATCGTGGGGCCATCCTAAAAAGAGACAGGAGCACCACAGTTAATACAATATACCTGGTGAGCTAACACAATTAATCACAATGAAAACTTGAAACACACATGCAATCAATGTTTTCGTGCATTGAGTTGGAAATCAGAAGTTAGGGTCCTGGTGTATGGATACGTCGGTCTCCGCACCAACACTGGACTCCCTGGACTGATAACCACACTCAATACCCTTAAAACTATTGCTTCACAAAGAAGAACGATCAGATTCCTGAGTTCTGTGATTGAACTGAACTCCTCTGATAACAATTTGTCACGACCTGTCCTCGGGGCCCATTCCGTGACCACCCCAAACCCACCTTCCATAGGCCAGGGGCTCGCGACTAGCACCAAAGGCGTAAATCCCGATAAAAAGGGAATGCATTTCCTATATAAAGTAAACGAACACCATAGAGTACACAAGATGAAGTAAACACTAAGTAAAATGAATACAAAGGTAAGTACTGGAAGTAAATGGGCCGGAATACAAACCCAACTGAAAGTAAACTACAACTGAAACGAATGTACAATAACAAAAAAGTAAAACAGTAACTCCGAGCCGTCCTCTGGAAATCCCACCTGAAGGGTGGGTAGAGATAGTCTCCTCTACTCCTCGGCTCCAACCGTCCTCTCTGTGTACGTCTTGTCCAGTGATCCACCTCCAGGTACCGTCTAGCTCCACGAGCTCCCACCTCGATCAGCACTGTCCGTCGTCTGCATCCAACACAATGTAGTGCGAGCATAGCCCGTGCAGGGGTGAGTATACACTACTCAATAGGGACCGTGAGACCCCCGAAGGTATCTCAGAATCCATGAAGGATAAGCCACAAAGGTAAGGTATAATCACGAAGTAACAACCAACTATACTTAGGTATATCTCCATACATGTACCTAAGTCATCAACTCCATATCGGCTCCAGCACACGAGCCCAAAATACAACCCAGTCCACACAATAAAAACATAACCCATTCCACATAGGAATTCACAACCCAATCCACACAGGAAAGCATAACCCAATACACACAGGAAAGAACAACCCAATACACACATGAAATCACAACAATCATATCGATGATATTGATTGTACGTTAAGACTCAGCTCACACAGGTATACTTCTTCGTAAGACGATAGAGATGATCAGATGTAGCCACTGATTCATCTAATCTGTCGGACCCACATAGGATACAAGACCAGCTAAGCTGTCGGAACCACAAAGGATACAAGACCAGCTACTCTGCCGGACCGATGTAGGATACATGTACAGAGTCAAATACTACCGGACCCATGTAGGATACAAGAACAGTAGTGAGGTACTTCCAGAACCACAAAGGATACAAGAAAAGTAGTCATCACCGTCGAACCGACAGAGTATATTATTACGGCCGTCGTCGCTGCCAAACCCATGGAGGATCCCAGTACAGTCGTCATCACTGCCGAACCCACATAGGATTCAGGTACAGTCGTCATCGTCATCGCAGTCGCAGCCAGCTCTAGGGTTCCCGCACACAACATGCTCGATTCCAAGAGGGTCAGCTCCACGTTCCAAGAGGGTTGACACATCCACTGACATGAATTATGGATTTGATGTATCCCAATGTTCTGTCTTGTCAATAGTAACTCAACGTGACAGACGGCGCGTCAATCGGACACCCGGTCTGAGAGTTGTTGGCTTTTTCGTCCCAGGGACCCGGTTGGTTTTTAAGGAAAAACTAACCCGAACATACTCCAACTACATCCAAACCTTGAGTGGAGTAAGCCAGAAGATCCTTCTCACTAAGAGGAATCCAACAAAGTCGACGTCACATCAATCAGACGTCCGGAGCTCAAGTTATAAGCGTTTCCGCTCTGATGGCTTGGTTGGTTTCGTGTTCGAACCAAACCAAACGTACACAAAGTTCTCCAAAACATTGAGTGTAATTTACCTAAACGACCATCTCGATCCAAGGATCGCTACGCAGCTGAAGGTGCGTCGATCAGAGTTCTGAATCCTAAGATATGGGCGTTTGAACGAATCTGTCTGAAAACAGGGGGTTTGGGCCCGGTCTGACTTGGCCCAATACCTCCTGGGTCGGCCCGAATCGGGTCGACCTGACTCGGGTATGGGTCCAGCCCGGTTGGGCGGGGCCTGGACCAGCTGGTAAGGTTCGACCCAACTGGCACAGCCCGCCCCAGCCTGTGCGGCCCTACCCGGCACAGGGGTCCGGCCCGACCCGGCGTGGGCGGTCCGGCCTAACGCGGGCGGTCCGGCCCGGTGCGGCCGTTCCGGTCTGGGCGCCCGCGCACTGAGAAGACGCGGGGGGGGGGGGGGGGGGCACTGCCCCCCTTTATTTTCAAACAACCGACCATTTATGGCAATCCTTAATTAAGCCGTGGGACCCGGGGGTCCCGCCTCCACAGGGCGGCAACGGCCGGCTCAGCCGACCACTTCTCTGAACCGCCGCCACGGGACCTTCCGGTCCCGCCTCCTAGAGCGCCAGCAGCCGAAATGCCTGGTCGCACCTTGTTGCACCACCATGGCCAAAGTCCGCGGCCTTTGTCTGACTTGAACTGCGCGACGACACCCCACCCCTTTGCCTTTGCCTGTTCTTGGCCGCGGGTTCCTTCAGCTTCACCGGCGCGGCACGACGGTGCCTTGCACCTTCACCACGATTTACTTCGTTCCCGTGTGGTGCTGTTGCACCATGCCGACTCCATTCCAAGACACAAGATATTCAACAGGAAAGGGGGAGGAGGGTCGGTTGTGTTCGTATGGTCCGACCTCCTCCGTTATTTTGATAACAGGCGGCCAAAGAACTAACGGAGTATGTCAATTAATTCTGAACGTAAAATAAACCCCTACCTCGAAGAAGTTCATGGAAGCTAGCGTTGCGGAAAATGACGTCGCAGGATGAAGCTCTGTATACGTCGATAGAGAATGTCAGAGGAGGAAACAACATATCTCTTCCTTTGACGTAGAGAGAAGATGGAACAGCGTACGTCCAAGAAGGGAATGTCGTCACACACTGGCTGCGGAGAGAAGAAGAGACGGCTCGTCGATCTCTCCTTGCGGTGACGGCGTTTTTCGTCGAAGTCTTGGCATTCATCATGTTCTTAAAACTTAGAGTATTCTCTCCCAATTTTCTCTCACAACAAAACCAACCCCAAATAAAATAAGGTTCATCCTTATTATATTAACCCATTCCATGAATTCCAAATATTCAAAATTCAAACTCTCAATTAAATTAATTTAATAGCTTTAGTCAAACAATTTAATGTGAAAGTTGACCTGCATTAAGGAGGGAAAGAGGATGAGTCACAAAAATAAATTATAGAGGGGGGTTTAATGGGGTGTTAGGGAAATTGAAGGAGGTGGGGGCTCATATGGGCCCCACCCAAACTTCCTCAGAACTTTCTTTCCTATAACAGTTAAACCATAACTGGTGTAATAAAAATATAATTGTAAAACAAATATATTTTTAATATTCACATTTTTAACAACTCCTCCTAAGCAAATTCACCTTCAAAAAAGGTGTTTCTAAGAAATTTTCGCGCTGCGGTTTCATCGGTGCCCTCAGATTTCGATTCCGAGCACTAGTTCAAATGTTAGTAAAACCCGCTTATTCCTTCACTGAACGTACCTGAGATAAACATCGGAAAATGATTCCGGGCACACCGGGCCTTGGAATCATGTGCCTTGAATAACTGCGTACTCGTAAAATCCCAAAGAAATTAGGACAAAAAAATTCCCATGAAATTTACAGATATTTACATTTACACTCCTCTTAAAACATCTAAAAATAATTGTCTCAGCCAAGAACTTACCAAAAATATTCATTAATTACATAATATCAACCAAGAGGTATTAGTTTTCTATGAATCCCTCCTACTAAAGCTTCATGTTCAAACCTAAAGAAGCACTCTGAAGTAGAGGTAAAATTATTAAACATGCATTTTTGTTTTATTTATTCTTACACATCCTTTAATCATTTAAAAAAAGATAAAGTAATAACATCATAATTTAACATATAATGATATTTTATTATGTTAATGTAATAAACTAAATCAATATACTATTCCGTCAAATGTGATATACAATTATTATTGATGAGTATGATTGACTACCACCTCGCGAATCGATGTTATTTATTTTTCATCACCTCCCATTACGAATGAATATATTGATAGATTAAATGGATATACGTAATATTTATTATATTTTTATACTAATGGAATTATTATATGACATATTCCATCTTACATTCCATTCTGTGGGAATATGATAACCTCGTTCATGTGTCCGGTGGACTACTGCCTTGTGAAGTAATGTGGTTCATTATTCTTGTATTCATTGCATGAAAGTTAAAAAGAAAAATTTTAAGTAATAATACATGATATATATGACATAAAAAGAACTATCCAATGGTAATATATTATTTACCCTTCTTTAATTAAATTCATTGAGAAAATGTAATCTGTGTTAATGTGTATGTATGACATACCATTTCTGTGAACAATGTATTTTATTTTATATCAAAAAAATTTATATATTACCCTAATTAAAAATATAAATATATATATTAAATTTATATAATGTTTAAAATTATATATTTTATGGAACCATTATAAAATTAATAGGAAAAAAATAATAAATCAAAACATAAACGAAAAAAGTTGTTATTGCCTAAAACCTGACTTTCATAGGAAATTATTAACAAAAAAGTAATAGAAGGTCATAATTAAACCATATATAGTATGATAAATATATATATTGTTATGCAACATATTTATAGTAAGCTTATATGTATTATATAGGATGTTTGAATGTGTAAAAATGAAGTCAGGACATAAGGTAATTGATTTTCGTCTCAAATTTTTTCTTTTCTGAGACACATGCCATATTCACCTCCTATTTATATTATGCTCTGTATATACTACCCATGAATTTATTTTATTATTCTTATCTTAAAAATTATTTGGATTTTTATATAATTTTTTTTATATATCATTTACAGGGTTTACAGTTCAAACGTTACCAAAGCGGTGAGAGATATTTGTCTCAATTTGGCTTCATGGAGACATATGTTATGTTATAAACGTATATTTATTATGAGAAGTAAATAAAGACCATTTGAAATTTAATAACATGAATTTATTTATCATCAGGATATTTTATGTTTCATTTATCATTATTATTTCATGGTTCTTACAATTCAATGTTACCAAATTTGTTATTGTTAAATTATATAATCTCATCATTTACATGGATTGTGTACATTTATGATTTAGATGATGAAATATTCTAATCCATTTATCAAAAAACTAATTAATTTCTTCCTCATATGGTTATTTCATGGTAATAAATGTTTTCCATTTATTTTTCACCCTTTATGTACTAATAAGTTTAAAGGAATGTTTTATATCAATAACATATTTTTTACCCATCTTTTTCATTTTAAAAAATTTTTATTTTCCATTTTCCAAATAACACTAAATTATATTTTACCAAAAATGTGAAAGGGATCTTTGTTTTAACAAGTACGACATGTAAAGAATGTCCCGCCTCTATGAAACACAATGTTTTAAAAAATAATTTAAATATTCAAAGATTATTTTTGAATAAAATTATTTAGAAAATTTTTTAACATTTTTTAATTTTAAATAGTGATTTTTAAAGATATGTTATTTTCCTAAAAAAATTAAATAATTTTAAAATATTATATTAAAACTAAAAAGTTTTAACTTTAAATAAATATTTTTGAAATTATTTTATGTTTTTAAAAATATTTCTCATTATGGAAAGGTTATTTTAATCAATAGATATTTTAAATGATCTTTAAAGCTTCGTTTTTATTTTCAAAGGTTTTTTTCAAATAAAATTATTTTTAAATTTTTTGATATTTTGAAAACTAATTTTTAGAGTGGAAAAGATATTTTTCATCAAGAAATGTTCAAGGTGATATTTCTAAATCATTTTAAATCTAATATGACATCCATCAATGTTACTTATTACTTAAAAGGGACATGATACAAGGATATCATTATAATTATTTCTCTAGATGTTTTATGTTTATGATCAAAAGATTTTTTTGAAACCAATTTCTCTCTCATGGGTTATACCATGATGAAATGATTATATAACCAAATTATTTTTCCTTAGGTCATAACATGATAAAATAATTATCAAAACCACTTCATTTTTCATTGGTTATGATTTAATGAAATAATGAAATTATTATGGAACCTGTTTCTTTTCTATATGTTATGTCATGATGAAATGTTAATGAAATCCATTTCTTTTCATCAGTTATGATATGATGAATGTTTTATGATCTTGTGGAACACACACACACACACAGACACACAAACACACACATATGTTTTTTGTTATGTGATGTATGGGAACTATATCTCTCTATAATGAATTTGGTAAATATTTATATCTCATTAGATTAACAGTGTCATAATTGATAGTGAACAAAATTCAGCAAGGGGATTTTTTCTCTATGATTATCTTGGAACTAAAACATGACTACTATGATTGTTTGACGATTGAACCTATTCCACTTTTATTTCCACAAGAATGATCCTTGATTAAGAAATAAAATATATTTATGAATATATGTATAACAAAATTACATGTCTTATGATAATTTTATGCTCTTATGGTTCATCTTTATTAACCTCCTTATGATTCATGTATTATAAACAACTGATATTTATGACATGACTCAGGAATATATTATTGAATATATAGGGTATTATTTTTAAATATTATTCTCATTTTATTAAACACTTATTCTCCCATAATGTTGATTTATATCCCTTGATTACACTTACTGAGCATCTAGGATCAACCTTTCATTTGTTTTCTTTCCCTAGGTTATGATAAAATGTATTTTGTATAATATTTCTAAGATTGGTAATAATTAAAAAAACATAGTTGGAGATGACATAGCTCACTTATAGACAAATTTTTTATGCATCCATATTTCCAAAGGTAATTGACCTAAATTTTTTAGCATGGGTATTTTTCCATCTTTTAAGACGTCATATTTATATTTGAGATGTTTGGGTATTTATAGATAGAATCAGGGAAAGGATTAGTTAAAATTTGAAAAATTGGATGAGAAAACATTAGTGATATCTCTATGGATATTTCTAAGGATATATGTAGGGACACATCTATGGATAATTCTAAGGATGACTTAATATATAAGAAAATTTCTAGGAATTGTGGTAAAGGATTGATTGAGTGGTTTCCCAGAAATTAAATCCATGTATGTATAATAGAAGTGGATGTGTCTCTGGCATAGAGGTACGTAGGGGTAATAAATCTGAGAAGGATGCGTTGATCTAGACTCAATTTTCACCAATTTTATTCCAATATGCCTTACCGCACACTTGGTATGACACCCCATGGCGATACGCTCTGTATACTCACGAATTTGTAATGAACTATAATTAATGATTTAAAAAATAACCATGAATGGCCTAGGATAAGCATAATATGTCATTTATTTAATGGAAGGTGTCATTATTTATATACCCTATAAGTGATTTTTCCTGATTATGTGGATTAGAACTATGAATATTTCTATTGATACTATGATTTTTGTTTTTTTCAATGGCTAGAAGCACAAGGAGTCAGGTTAATGTGGAAGGTAATAGACAATTTGTTAATGAGAAACCAAATGTGATGATAACTAGAGTGAATGTTATTTTCTTTTTTACTAATTAGTTATCATGATATATGGTTAATAATTGGCACATTAACCAACTCCAATACATACCAAAGAATATAAGGATAGAGTTTAGTGAGAGCTTAAGGGGTGGTGACCAAGGAAGAATGAAGATTATATTTCTTATATGTAATGAATGTGGGTATAGGAGCCCTAAAAAACGTATTAATGGATTGAGAGTATGCTTTATGTGTGGAGAATAATGACAAAGAGTAATCTATTTGTAAGGAAAAAAAAATAAAAAGTTTAGTTAAGTAAATTTATGGGAATAATGGTTTCCATAAAGATTCATTAATGGTTTAGTGTTATAATTTTTTAAAGTAAATGAATTATACAAATTGATGACCTAGTGGGAAAGTTTGTCAATAGAATCATCGATGTGTTACGAGTAAATGTTATACTAACGATGATGAAGAGACCATAAATGAAATATAAAATTTAATAGGTATTATGGAATAAGATGAAGAAGCCTAGTTAATGGGATAAGAATGTATTAGAATGATTGAAGTGTTTAGGTTTTGGAATTCATGAATTATTAAATACATAATGATTATAATTTCCAATTTTTTAGTTAAGTATTTTATAGAATATGTTGAATGGTGCTGATGAAAAAAAGTGATTTAATTGAAATGTAATATTAACATAAAAAACATAATTATGGGAAATATAACCCATAAAAAAGTTCTTAATGTGGAGATAATGATTTTGGGATATAGAGATGATTAATATGGATAGAGTAAATTTCATAGTACAAATTGTGTTTGAACTAATTAATGATTGGTTAAAATGTGGTTTTTTGTTATCATTGATAATGTTAATTTTTTTTTGGAATAATAGAATATATTCAATAATATATTTTATTATTGAAGGAATGCATATATAACAACCCAAGAACTACCCTCCTAGTTCTAGTACTAAAATCATTTAAATTACATGTATGGATTTGATATAGATATTTGTGACCCAATTTTTTCATGAAAACCTTAAAACATAAAAATGAATAATTAGATCACGTATTTAATCATTAAAGTATTATGTTAATAGATTTATATAATTTGAAAAAACACATACAAAAAAAACACATGTTTTCAAATGAGCATTTCTACCACTTAACCTAGCTCTTCTTATTTCACATTAAATCGTCATCATCATCACTATGAAATCCCATCCAGAAATAATTGGCCTGACTATTTTATCTATTACCTTTATATGTGGAAACATAATAAGGGTGATAGTAGATTCTCTGTAAGGTTAAACATAAAAATTATCAATTAAATGTCATTAATGTGCATAAGAAGAGCATAAGGGTATGATAATATATTCCAAGTGCATGAGTGAATCATAAAAGAACTCATACACATTAATTATTGAATAATTTATAATAAAACATTATATATGGAATTAATTAATGAAATGGTCACATGAATCAATACTCATGATCCATGTGGTATCAATATTGATCAATAGAAACATTATAAACCCATAATAAGAATTGATAGAATGTTTTTGTATCTTATAACATAATCTTTATAGAAAACTTATAGAAACCTTACAATTTTAATATCCATACAGATAAACTCCAATATAATTATCAATTTAATATGATAATTATCAAATTAATTGAAGTGATTTATGGTTGAACACATCATATAGGCTATAATAGGATAACCCATCACTATCTGGGAATAACCATCATGTATAATGTCTAAGCACCACAACCTGAATAAATTAAATCGAGAATTAATTGTAATAGAAATAGAGAAAATAATTATTCCTATATAAACAAATTAATCTATTGAAACTAAATTTGTTTCATGTCAATATATTTGAATTTTGATTAACCCTTGTAAAATAAATGAGTTCTATAATTGTCTCATTGAAATATGAATAACCTATAGAAAAAAAATGGATTCCATAAAAATATATTTGAAAAAATATTTATCCATATACAGAAATAATGGGGTGGCCTCACTAAAAAATATACCCCATGTAATATATGTAGAAACAAAGGGAATTTGACCTTGATGAATTTAAATTCCATTAAAATATTGTTGAATTTTTTAAAGAAAATAATTTTTTATATTTTGAAATCAGTTTTAAAAACATAAAAATACATTAAATATTGTAAAAATAATTTTATTTAAAATATTAATTTGAAAAAAAAATATTTGAAAAATATTTAAAATTTTTAAGTAAAATATCCTTTCCACTTGATTTTTTAAACAAAAATATGTTAAAAATAATTTTCTTTGAAACCCTCCTTTAAAAATCAGGAATTCAAGAATATTAAAAAACATTTTCATTAAAAAGACCCTTATTAACCTGAAAAGGAATCTTCAATGAAATTTTAGTCATGACCGATGTAAATTTTTTACATGTTTTACAAGTTACAAAAACATTATTTTTTTACAATATAATGGTTAGTAACATTTTTTGATTAAAAAACGATCAGAATATTTCTTTCACATGTTTGTTAAAATACAATGAGGAATTATTTGGAAAATTAATAAAGTTTAATTTTTTTTTAAAAAGATGGAACATGAGTTTTTTTAAAATATTTATAGGAGAATAATAATACGAAGAGAAAACATTTTTATAGAACAATATTTCAGAAATAAAATAAAATTATGACCAAAGATAGAAATTTAGATGGCTTTCCTAAAAAATAGTTCTCCAATTATTTAAATTACCCAAAAATTTAAAATTGGAACTATTAATCAAAAATATAATTTATAGCTATATGATAATATTATTTACGAGTTTCCTGAGAAGTGTATTATGAGATATCTTTATTTGAAGCATGATTATAAACAATCCTGATAAACAATGAGATTGTAACATAAAACTCTTACCACTTTAGTAACATTGAATCATAATGTCCAAAAAATAATATCATAAAATGAAACATATAATAGCATGAATATATTTAGAGTAATGAAATTTAATTTCCTTGTGTCATTATATACACCTTATAAATGTAGATAAGTATATAACATAAAATACGACTCCAATAAGAACAAATGAGACAAAAATACCTTACTACTTCAGTAATTTTGAAACTATAAACAACATGATAGTGAGACATTATAATAGATATGTAAATTCGCATAAATTTAATTATAATAATCCTAATTTAAATTCCATGAAATTTTCCCTAAAAAATAGTTGTTAAATATGACATACATCTCATAGAAATAAAAGTGAAACAAGTAAATCCTTAATTAGTGATGGATTCAGCACAATCAGCCTTTATCTTTCTGAATAAAAATATTATGTTAATTATTTAATTTGTTGATAATTTTTTTCTGGTTTATTAATCATTTTATTTCACTTCTTACCTTTATATATATTATTACTCAATCAATTAGTTTTACATTAGATGTTTTTACCTTTTTCAACTTATGTGTTAAAAATGAGATTGATAGGTTAAATATGGTCATAAATGTCATCATATAAATAAATATATATAATAATAATTATGAAATAATAATAATTATTATACATAAATTATAATTTTAAAACCAATAACGAGATACAGTTAAAAAAATGAACTATCATTATGATTTTGGAGATGACAGACCATACGTACACATGAGTAATATTTCCACTTTCAATGATCATTATGGAAAGTAGATCAGTAATATTTTATCTTTATATAATTATAATAATATCATAAATACCATTATATTTAATTATATATAATTATTGTTATTTGGTGATGAAAAAAGGAGTCACATCGCTTCTTGGAGGCTGTAATCCCCATGTCAACGAATGATGTTATCATTTTCAGTTAGTGAAATGGTAATAAAGAAAATGATATATAATCATTTAATAAGTATAAAAATGATATAAATATCATATTTATTTCATTCATATCACATATATTCGTTATTATAACCCATATTATATTCCATGTAAATTTTTATTGATTAATAAATCACATCGCTTCTTGAGGCGGTAGTCCACTATACTCATGAGAAATGTTATCATATACCATATAAAATGGAGAGTAAAAAGGGTATATGTGAAATAATTACACTAGAGGTATATATTTTTTATAAATATAGCCATAATTCCCAGAATGCCTTTATTTTTAATGATTTTTGATAACCCCCTTTCAAGGGATGAGGAGTAACCCTTATAGGGCCCATAGGCTCAAAGTTTACATGGCTTGTAGGCTTAAAAGATTACATGACCCGAAGGTCATAGGGAATTTATCCAAATTATCTATAATGAACTACCCCTCCCCAGCGTCTGCATCATGATAGTAACTCTGCAACTTTTCATGGACGTTTGGCTAGGCTTCTCGTGCAAGCACAGGATGGTCCCGATGGTATATCCATACCCTCTCATTCTGGCAAATCCATTTGGTTCTGCTCTGGTGAGTGCACCTACTCTGAATCCTCTTCTGGGGCAGCTCCTTTTTTTGTAGTGTGTCTCGGGCAACTACATGTTGTCTGAAGTCCTTGAGGTAGCCCGATGGCCTTAAAGGTGGCCCGAAATCCCTACTGACCCGAATTCCTGGGTGTCCCGAAAGCCTTAAGTAGTCCAAGCCCAAACCGGTGGCCCAAGGTGAATAGTTCCATCTGCTACAGTGCTGTATAGTACCTACTATAGTAACTGCTATAGTGCCTACTACATTATCACACAGTGTATAGTTCTACTACAGTACCCATACAGTATACAGTTCTGCTACAGTACCTGCACAATGTACAGTTCTGCTGTAGTACTGCTACAGTACTATTATAGTACCCCAAAAATATGGCTCTACCTGGTTTTGAACCTGGGTCTTTTAGATGCACTTAAGAATACCTCACCAACTGGACTGAGGCTCATGTGATTTATAAACATAATATATTTACTTTTTATCCATCATCATACCCAACTGTGAGAGGTAGTAATAGAAAAAATAACATCATTTTGTGAGGGGGTAGTCCTCCTTACACATGAACGATGATTTAATAACCTGTTTGAAATGTGTGGAGTTTATTATATATCATGAACTTATTAAAAAACATAAATTTATATTTATGTTACTTTGGTTATTATGAAAACATGATTTATAATAATTTATTGAGGTGAAGAATGAAATAATATAAATACACTCATTCAAGAACAATATCTTCCTTTCATGTATCCTCCAAAGTTTTCAACAAATAAATTTTTAGATTGGATCTATATCTAAAAATAGGATTATAGTATTAGGGGAGTGATGTTGGGATGTTATTTGGGTAGGTATTGTCTGGTCCAAATGGATTGAGGGGGTGTGAAGAACTAAGGGAAGTGAGTACACTTTTATAGTTTAGGAGATGTTACATTTTTGTAAATACCCAAACGTTTTCACTATTGGGAGGAATATCTAACCCAAAAGTGGATAAAAATTTAAAGTTAAATATGTTTAATAGACACCTAAACCAATAAATTAAATACATATTTTAAACATTTTTCTTTAACATTTATGTTTCCATACTTTTACATTTTTTTCACCATTGTAACTGGTTTTCTAAACTAGGTAGTTCATCATTTAAGTCCAAAATAAAATGATACAAATTAGATAATTTGGAACCAATTATTATAAATATCTAATCTAATTAATCAAATAAATTTATCTTATGTGTTGAAAATTAATTTTGACACAAGCACTTGTAACACCCAAAAACATCGTTTTGACCATAGAAACACTAAAATGTTATACTATTTAGTAGTCAACATAATCATCATAAAAGAAAAATTATTCAATGAATAGACTATAGTTGATATTTTTAAAATTTTTAAAATAAATTTGAAGAATATTTCTATTGAATTTTAAATCATTTTTTAAAACATAATTTATTATAAACGAAATTAATGTCAATTTTGACATTAGTCAATTAATATGAATTTAAAAAAGATCAATAAAATGATATAATTCGAATATATTATGTTAAAACATATGTGTAATGATATATTCAACTAAAAAATTAATGTAATGAAATATTTAATTCAATTTACATCAATTTTAATATTTTTTATATCATTTATTTTATTTAATTATTAAAATAATTAATTAATGTATTGGCCTTTCGTAAGAATTTTATGTAAATATATTCTCTCTATAAATTTATGATAAATTATTTTGACAAATGAAGATCATTTTTATTTAAAAATAATTATTATAATTAAAAAATGTATTTTTCTTTATCTTAATTCATTAGAGATATTAAAATCCAGAAAGGTTTCTTTTTGGTGTTATTCTTTACAAAATTTATTATGTATGTCACATTATTGGAAAAGTTTCCTAATAACTCATAAATATAATTACAGTGGTCATAAGGTTCTAAATATGTCTAGAAAATGGGTGTTTTAAAAATTGGATTTTCTTTTTAACAATTCTCTTCTTAGTTTATCCCCCCAATAAATCAGTTTTTTCCTTAACCACGGTAATTAATTTTTTCTATTGTTTTTTAAAATCATTTTAGTAATAAATTTAATTTTCCATTACTATAAATATTGAATTATTCTGATTCAAAATAAGGCATCCATTTTTTAAATCAATATATAGATTTGGAAAATAATAATTTAAAAATCAATCCCACAGAAGTGATGGAAAGTGGGGTTTTAATGAAAAAATGTTCCAAAGATTTCAATATTTTTATATAAAAATTATATATGAAAATGATTACAATGAAATAAATTAGATTAATTGATACATAGTTTTACTATTTTTTCTTTAAAATCAATTTGAACTATAATTTTACAACATAAATAATTTTAATGAAAATTTAAATTTTGATTAAAATTCACTATCTTTCTCTATTTGTCTAAAATAATAAGTCCCTTCGTAAAGAAACCGATAATTCACTCTATAAAACTTTTGTTATTAGGATATAAAAATTGAAGTTTATATTTTCAAATTAGTTTTCTGAATGTCTGAGAAATAAATTTTAAATGATGAATGGAAAGAAATAGTAAACCATCTTTTAGAAAAATATTATTTATTTAGAAATTTTTTTTCTCTTTAAAATGGTTACTATTTTATTCCTAATAAATATATAATCAATGAATTTATTTTATAAATGTTTAAAAAAATTTAATAATTTATTGTTTAATATTCTTACCCACCAATTTAATGGCTAAGTTATAATGGAAATATTTAAATAACAAAATTGTGATCAATTATAATATTTTTTTCGATCCCAGTATTGCCTGCATTTTTAAGGTTACTGAAGAGATTGAGTTTTTTTAAAATAAATATATTATAATGTATTCAGGTGCTACATTTTCATCAATTTTCATTGTTTTATGTTGTTTACACTATCAAACATAATTTTCTCTTTTTAAAAACTCTCGGTGATAAATCCACCCCTTTAATAAATTACGCCCACACAATATGAAATTTAACCCATTCATCAAATTTTATATATTTTAAATTACCTTTGTTGGAAACGCACATAGTATAAATGGCTAACAGAAAAGGTTCTTTTTAGAGAAAAAAGTCGTATAACGGTCATATAAAATACCGTACAACTAGGTTTCCAAGTATGAGATCATATGTGGGAAGTGAAGACATGGACATAAAGGAAAAGAATAAATAATTATATAGATTTATAGAGGTAATTTAGTACAGAAAATTTATTGATAAATGCAAGGTTATGGTCATCAAAACCATAAATCTACGACGATGTAATAGACCATTGGTTCCTTATAAATTTAGGTAGTAGGATTTATTTTTCAAGATCTTTTTCATAGTGATTATGAATTCTCTTTCCATATAAACTAAGAGAATATAGAAATATTGTTACATAATGAGTATAATTTTATCCTTTAATTAATTTCAACCACAATTTTATATTTTTATCCAAATGATGAGTATTAAAGATTAATTTTTTATTCTTGAAGCAATAAAATAAAATTTTAAAGGACCATATAATCTCCAAAAGCATAACAAGATACTCCACCTATATTTAGACATTAAGAAAAACAAAAATGGCTATCATATATGTAGATAGTTTTTAATAAAATAAAAATTCATAGCATATTCTCCAAATATGAGAAGTAAAACACAATGTTAAAACAAAATAATTCTGTAATGAATTATCCTTTTTAAAATTTCCAGATTATTTTCGAAACACAATGATTTGAATAATTTGATCATATATTATTCCAAGACAAACCATCCATTATTTATCAAATAATTTTTTTTTTCTGAAATAATATTATTTTTAACTATAATAATTTCATACTATCCAGGACATCATATAGTTAAATGTTATGTTCTACACCCATGTCCCCATTCAATTGTTAGTTCAAGCCCCATGACATTTTTGGATGTAATGGGTTTTCAGCTGGCCTTCAAGTTGTCCTTTTTCCATTTAATCATGAAAAAACAATTCATTTAAAAATAATATTCATGTTGAACCTAGGGGTTATAGATACCTTGACCCAATAAAATATTTCCCAAAATGTGATTAATAACCTCATAATTTTAAATACGTAAAATCTTAAAATGGGGTGTCTAATACATTGAACTTATGATTGACTTTAATTTTATATAACTATGATGGTATCTAACACACGCCTGTCGTATGGCGTGGAAAAACAATTATTTCATAAGTTAAAATGTAGAAATGTGGTTGACCTAGGATGTCTCCCTAAGAGGAGTGCACACAAAATGGGTTGTCACTTTAAAACGGGGGTAAAAATTTTGTGAAAGGAAATTTGAAATTCAAATGATTAAAATACAATGAAATTTAAAAGGGTGATTAGGTCGGGGTCGGTTTCCTAATTATAATGCTATCCTTGTTCAATTTAATTCAAATCTCTTCTTCTTAGTTGATTAAAGTGAGTTTACATAATCATTTCCTCTCACTTCCTTGGTGAAATTATTATTGTGAGAGAAAACCTTACCAAGATCTTAGTTTGGTCAACTCTCCTTCCACGTGTAAAATAGTTGTATTGAATATCCTTAACTGAAATGGGCAATTCCCGATCGGGTTTTGTTTATCCCAAACAATCAAGAACATTCACTACACCTTTTACATGTACTGACGATCGTGGAGTAGTTCACCACTAATTCTAGGTTTATTCCATCGTATATAAACCAGAAATTAGTGGAGGGAGATATTGATTATTTTACTAAGGAAAAAATAAATAACAAAATTAATATTCATGAATGATCGAACTTGATAATAAAATCCGCTATAAGAAATTGAAAACAACTTTGAAGAAGAAAGAAATTTATTCAATTGCGTCCAAGAACTCGAGCATTACAATGTAGAAAACCAACCCTTCTCCAATCACTCCAAAAGTTTACCCCACCATGGTAAGGTTAATCGAGTTGAATGAGGAAGAATAAGGCATTAAAAAACTATAAAAAAGAAAATAAATAAAAGATAAATCTGAAAATTTCTCCTTCTTGGTGTCCCAGAAGGAATGGGATGGAGAATGGATGCTTTAAGAGGGTGGAGCTCTCCTCCTTTTATAGCCAGAATGTTTCCCCCGAACGTCGATGCATTTTATCCCCCTTAAATGACATCTTCACGCATTTATCCCTTCTTTAATGTTGTTCATAATTCCCTTTTCCGTGTCCCCTCAAAATCTCAGCAGATTTGGACATTTATTCCGAGAGTTATGGCAGTTTTCCTATGAGCATTTATTCTGTCCAGTCAGACTCCTCAAAACGAAATCTTACAGATTGGGGTGATTTAATGACCCCATAGATGGCCAATTAACTCGATGCTTCATTCATAAAAGATTCTCCAAAACTCCTTTCTCATCCACCCACATAATTTCACAAGATTTGGGCCCACAATGGATGAGTTATGGATCCTACATCAAAACTAGGCAGAACTGAAAACTGTTTTCTTGAGCCAACTTGTGAGCTTCTTTTGAGATTCCATATGGCCGATTCAGATTTTTGTCCAAAAATAGTAAATGAATCCCTGGATGTGTAGAATCTGAAAAGAAAGAATTTTTCAATTTGGATCAGTGTAGATAATGGTATGGCCAAGCTACCGAAATAATTTAAAACTGTTAAAAATCCAAAATGGCCAATTTTTACTATTCAGCTCAAAATAACACCATTATCAAAAAAATGAAACAATTAATCTTAGAGGAACAATTTTTTGGGTTTAAAACAATGATATTCAATATAAATTAATTGAAAATATTTTCTCTATCAATTCCCCCCACACTTATAACTTGGACTCCTGGACAAGTAAAAATCAAATCAAATCAAATCCAAAACACATATCAATGAGATCAATCAAATCAATTTCAAGAAACAAAAAGATATCATGCCTCATCAAAAACTGTTATTTCAAGTTCTCCATTTATGATTTTAATATATTTCCACTTCATTTCTTATCCCATGCACACAAAACACCTAACTCACATGAATTTTCTCTCATCTCACAAATGTAAAGGCTGAACAAGGCTATTCTCATCCAAACTCACACAAGAGTCACCATAGGTTTGATAAATTCCTACTTCTCCACCCGATGTGAGTCAAGGACATGTGTTTTTCATGAGTACTTTTCAGGGTTTTTCTGTGGCTTCCGGTTGGTAGGATTTAGATGTTAAAATTCCTGAGGAAGAAAAAGGAAGGCTTGGCTCTTATTGAAGCAAAATTGCAAGATTTAAATTTTCACTCAAATATGGTCTCCTTCACTTCCCATTTGTTGAAAATAGGCTCCATCATCATTCAATCAGCTCAGCAGCAAACATTTCAATCTTTTCAAACATGATTTTTTTTAAAGCTCCAGATAGGCACAACTTTCTTTTTACATTGGAAGCTCCATAAAGGCACAGCTTCTTTTGTCATAAATGCTCTAGAAAAGGCACAGCTTTCAACACAATAATTTTTCAGCATCACACACATCTCTTCCACAATTTATTTTCCACACAAAGTATAACCAATTGAGGTAGTACACCATAAGACATCTTCCCCCACACTTAAGATCAACTAGATCATGCAGTTGTACTTCATGAGAAGGTATGATAGGGAAAATTGGCTTGTAATGTGGCTAACCTAACAGGAAATTCATGGCTACTAGGGGCTACAATGAAATATAAATGTAAAGGTGGGCCATAATGAAAAGGATTATTTTGAAAAGGGGGCTTCAAACAAAATAAATGCCTCAATCATTTAAAACACACGTACCCCAACCCTCAAGTTTTGAAAGGAATAAATCAAATTCTTGTTAAAGCAAGCATGGTCTGGTTCTCTCAAGAAATGAGGTGAATGAGAAGAATATGAAAAAAATGGTTTAGAAGCCTCACAGGAAAGTGATTTCAAAGATATAGACAGTGAAATATGGCATGAGATTCAAAAATCGGTGTACTTTTCATGAAATTTTAAAAGATTTGAACTTGAAAAGAAGTCAATTCAGCATTCATTTAAGCTCATTTTCATGAAATATATTGGCTCACTCATTGACATGGGTTTCAAAAATGGTATTGATAATAATTTCAGCTCAAAAGTTTCAAAAACACACAAAAAATTGAAAAATAAACACACAAAAATTTTAAAATACACAATTTAAAAAAAAATTTGAAAACAAACATCAAATAAAAATCCTATACTACAAAGGTTCCCTCCCCCACACTTAACTGATGCAGTGTCCTCGATGCATTCAAGTGGATTTAACATGTAAGTAGATTTTTGATTGAATCATAACAGCAAGAAAGTGTGAAATAGAGGTACAACCTGACTTATTAGCAATGCAACGTTGAGTTTGACTCCTAAGTGTTTCTCTTTGAAAACTTAAAAAAAAGTAAAAAAAATAACATGAATTTTTTTTAAAAGAAATGAAAACAGAAATTGAATAAGAAAAAAATGGATAAATCTTGGTATAATCCCCCAAGTGGGCCTTGGGTTTTGACTACCTCCAGAGGGGAAATTCTAATAAGTTATCCCCAATCTGATGGTGGGTGAGGTTTCTTGCTCATGAACCAACAAAAACTTTTCTTTCCAGGATGAACGCCTTCCTTTTTCTTGAGGACTCCATCGATAAAATTCACCATGTCCACCCTCTTTTAAATGAGATACAACATGAATGGTGGGGTTAGGATAATGAATGAGTCCTCCTATTTCTTGGGTTCTCCAGGAACAACATCTTCTTTATTCTCCAGTGGTTTCTAAAGGTATGAAACATCAGGGGAAAAATCAAATGGAATGTCAGAGTTTAATTCTATTTGAAAAAAATTAAATCATGAAGAATCAATATCAAATTCTTCCCTTTAAAAGCAATTATATTATGTCTCATTTTCCTCTAGAAACACAACTTTGATCTTCTCATGTACTCCCTCCATTTAATGTTCAATAGTTTTGGGGAGCTCCAGATGTTCCTCTTCAGATGTATATTCTCCCTCCAAGGAAATACAGGTGTTGGAAGAATCTGAAAAATTAAAACAAGGGGAGGTAATACTCAATTCAGTTTCAACAAAATCAAAAGATAATGAGTTTTTGAAAAGATTAACTCCCTGAGCTTGTTTTTATTTAATTGCTTCTTCAATGGGAGGTGGCTCTTGGAGTTTAATTTCCCTAGATAGAGGTAGGTAGTCAGACTCCTCTATATTCTCTTCAAATTCCACTGATTTGTTGGTTTCTTCCTTCAATGTTGTTGAATCGTCTACATTATGAGGAATAGTTGGCTCAAGAAGTTCCTCACACTCATTCCAGAAGTTATCCAGATCTTTTTGATCTCCCATATGTATTTCAATTGCTAAATCTTCTTCATCAATCTCATCCAACATTGACTGAGATGGGATCAATGGATCTTCTTTTAATTTCATCAATTCTTCCATGGGTTCTTCAACTTGAAGGATTTGTGGGGATACTTCTTCCATCAATTTTTCTGGTTCTGGTTCTTGTTTGGGCTCCATTTGTTGTTGATCCTGGGATGCATGTACTTGTTCCGCAATCCACTGTATTGAAGTCTCTAGGTTTTGAACAGTTTGACTTATTCATTCAAATTGGGCTTCAATATCCTTCTGAACTTCTTCTTCTTGGGGTTGTACTTTGATTATGTCTTGATAAAATTATGGAAAATACTCCTGAAGTTCAATTAATTCTTTGGCCAATCCCTCCAACACTGGGTATTCGAGGTTCTCTTTATGGTTTTCAATGAGATCCTTGAATTCATCCTCTGTGATGATTTGGATTCGAGCTCCCCGAATTTTTTTAACCAAGAAAGAAACTTTATACTCTACAGACCAAGGTGATTCAATAATTTGTTCTTGCACTGGTGGGTAATTGTTCCATGAATTAAAGAAATAATAATTTGAAAACAACATGGAAAAAGATTTTTTTAAATTTTTTTTAAAATTGAAAAAAGAGTCAAATATTTACAATTAAATTGTGGCACTACCTCCCCGGCAACGGCGCCAAGTTTGACACATGCCTATCATAGGGCGTGGCAAAACAATTATTTCCTAAGTTAAAATGTAGTAATGTGGTTGACCTAGGATGTCTCCCGAAGAGGAGTGCACACAAAATGGGTTGTCACTTTAAAACGGGGGTAAAAATGTTGTCAACGGAAATTTGAAATTCAAATGATTGAAAAACAATGAAATTTAAAAGGGTGATTAGGTCGGGGTCGGTATCCTAATTATAATGCTATCCTTGTTCAATTTAATTCAAACCTCTTCTTCTTAGTTGATTAAAGTGAGTTTCCACAATTGTTTCCTCTCACTTCCTTGGTGAAATTATTATTGTGAGAGAAAACATTACCAAGATCTTGGTTTGGTCAACTCTCCTTCCATGTGTAAAATAGTTGTATTGAATATCCCTAATTGAAATGGGAAATTCTTGATTGGGTTTTGTTTATCTCTAACAATCAAGAACATTCACTACATCTTTTACACGTACTGACGATCGTCGAGTACTTCACCAATAAATCCTGGTTTATTCCATCGTATATAAACCAGAAATTAGTGGAGGGAGATATTGATTATTTTAACAAGGTAAAAATAAATAACGTAATTAATATTCAAGAACGATCGAATTTGATAATAAAATCCTCTATAAGAAATTAAAAACAATTTTTAAGAAGAAAGAAATTTATTCAATGGCGTCCAAGAACTCAAGCATTACAATGTAGAAAACCAACCCTTCTCCAATCACTCAAAAAGTTTACCCCACCATGGTAAGGGTAATAGAGTTGAATGTGGAAGAAGAAGGCATTAAAAAACTATAAAAAAGAAAATAAATAAAAGAGAAATCTGAAAAGTTCTCCTTCTTGGTGTCCCAGAAGGAATGGGATGGAGAATGGATGCTTTGAGAGGGTGGAGCTCTTATCCTTTTATAGCCAGAACGTTTCTCCTGAATGTCGACGCGTTTTAGCCCCATTAAATGACATCTTCACGCGTTCTACTCTTCTTTAATGATGTTCATAATTCCCTTTTCCGCGTCTCCTCAAAATCTCAGCGGATTTGGACATTTATTCCGAGAGTTATGGCCGTTTTCCTATGAGCATTTATTCTGTCCAGTCAGACTCTCCAAAACGAAATCCCCCAGATTAGGGTGATTTAATGACCCCATAAATGGCCAATTCACTCGGTTCTTCCTTCATAAAAGATGCTCCATAACTCCGTGCACGTCCACCCACATAAGTTCACAAGCTTTGGGCCCACAGTGGATGAGTTATGGATCCCACATCAAAACTAGGCAGAACTGAAAACAGTTTTCTTGAGCCAACTTGTGAGCTTCTTTGGAGCTTCCATATGGCCGATTCAGATTTTAGTCCAAAAATAGTAAATGAATCCCTGGATGGGTAGAATCTGGAAAAGAAAGAATATTTCAATTTGGATTAGTGTAGGTAATGTTATGGCCAAACTACCGAAATAATTTAAAACTCTTAGAAATCCAAAATGGCCTATTTTTACTATTCAGCTCAAAATAACACCATTATCAAAAAAATGAAACAATTAATCTTAGAGGAAAAATTTTGTGGGTTTAAAAAAATGATATTCAATATAAATTAATGGAAAATATTTTCTCTATCAGTATCCATAACTATAAATACAACCTCACATGAAAACATCATAATTTCCAAATTTATCTAGAAATTTCCTTCGCTCCAAATATAATAGGCTAATACCCACACTCTCGAATTCAGTGTTAAAATAATATACTTTACAATTTATGGATTTTATGCTGATAATTATGACCTAATATTTTTCCCATCCATAACCTACAACATAAAAAAAATATCACTAACATTATCAAATAACTTTTAGGTTTAGTCTTTTATAGAATTAGGAAAAACACCTATATAAAAAATACCCATGTCATTAAATGATCATTTCTCATAATTAACCCATATTTTCTCATTACACATTAAGTTATCAACATCATACATTAGACACACCTTCTATAAATAATTCATTCAACCTCATTATTTATAACTAGTGGAAGAGGAATCATAAAAAGTATGAGTAAAAATTCTCAGTAGGGGTAAACATAAGCACTAACAATTTAATACTATCAATGAGCATAAGGAGTGTATAAGGCCAAGAAGACATAATAATATTTCATGATTGAATCATTGTAGAACTCATAAATATCCATTCTTGAATCATTAATCAGGAAACACAGAATAACTATTTAATAAAAAATGATTTATATAAATCAATACTCCTGGTCCATGATGTATCAATATTTATAAAAGAAAAAAAATAATAAAACCATAACAAGAATAGGTTAAATTATTTGGTATCTGGGAACAATATTTTCTTAGAACACTTAACTAACCCTTACAATTAGAATAACCATAAAACCATATTCTAATATAATTATATAGAGAACATAATTATTACATGATCAATTAGAGTGATATCAGGATGCACCCATAGTCTAACATATAATGGGCTCACCGAATGCTATTTGGGTATACCCATCACATATAATGTACAATAACCATAACATAAATAAATTACATAGTGATTTCGTTATAAAACTCATATAAAAAATCATTATTACTCTATAACATGATTAAACAATTGAATGAAATGGTTTTCGAGTCAATTTATTTAAAACATGATTTACACATGTAAATGAAACTTTTTTCATAACAGTATCTTTGAAACATTATTAACTATTGGAAAAGAAATGGTTTCCATAAAAATATCTTTGAAAAAATATTAATCCATCCAGAGAAAGAATAAACAAGGTATGGTAATAAAATATCACCCAAGTTTAATAAGTAAAAAAGTGTTACTGATGTTTTTGAATGGAAATTACATAAAAATATTAATAAAAATATTTTTTTAATAATATAAACATTTGATTTTTAAATGAAATTTAAAAACATAAAAAATAATATAAAATTAAAAAATAATATTTATTAAAAAAACAAAAAAAAATTACAATATTAAAGAAAAATTAAAAGATTTTTTGATGAAAATGTTATTTATACATAAATTTTTCTATACATTAACCATTTTAGAGATCTTTTTTTATGAAAAAAATATTAATAAACTATAAATTTACAGAATATTATGAAAAAAATTTATTTAAAAAAACCATTGTAAATATTAAAATAAATATTAAAAATAATGTTAGAGAAGATGAAGGGTAATTATATAAATTCTACCAAATTTAAGAAATAATATTTCATTTTTACTATCAGATGGTTAGGAAAGTTCCTTAATTGGAAAAAGATAAGAAGATTCCTTTCACATATTTGATAAAAGCCAAATTGTCGTTGTTAGGAAAATGACATGAAGAATCATTTTAAAACTTTTTTATCAGGGAAACCATGGTTCCAATTTTCTTTTTTTAAAAATTCATGGTAGAGTAGTAAAAAAATTTTTAAAACATTTTTATAAAACATTATTTTGGAAATAAAATTAATTTTTGACTAAAGAGTGAAATATAATTCAATTTCCATAAAAAAAATTTTTAAATTATTTAAAGTAACCAAGAGTGTAAAAATGGTATTATTACCTTCAAAAATCATTAATAATTATTGGATATGAAGATTAATTAGTTTCTTTGGAAATGACATATAAGATCTCATCATTGGAAGCATAATTATAATTAATCCCGATGAACGATGAGATTGTAACCTATGACTCTTACCATTTTGGTAACATTCAATTTTAATTAAAATAAAATAATTTAATTAAATAATACTTATAATATCAGGAAAATAATTATATTGACAATATAAAATGTAAAATGGGAAGAATATACAACTCCTAAAAAAAGATAGGTGTATAACATAACGTTCTTCTCAAAGGAGGAAAAAATGGGACAAAAATATGTTACCACTTTGTAACATGGAAACCATAAACCCGATTAAAGAGAGATACTCAAAATTATATGTAATTTAATATATATTTAAGGATAAAAATAATTAAATAAATTCATGGGTAGTACCAAACAACAAAATATGTGGTGGGATTGGAATATATCTCATGGAAATTAATGATAGATGAGAAAACCTTTACCTCGAGTTTGATTCGTCACAATCCATAGTTATCTTCCTAAATAAAAAATAATAATTTATTTTTTACCTGATTATGAAACTTTTCCAAGGTTATTTTTCATTTAATTTTACTTATTACATTGTTATGTATGATTACTCAATCAGTTACTTTTACATCAGATGTTTTGACTATGCATGGCTTTTGTGTCAAAAATGACTTGGTAGGTTGTCCACGACTAAATAGGTAATTATATAAACATATAAATAATAATAATAATTTTTTTTAAAATTTATACATAATTGATACTTTAAAAAATCATTAATTATTGTTATGAAAAATGAACTAACATTGCGATTGTAGAGATGATAGGGTGTACATATTCATGAGTAACATTCCCATTTTTCAATGATAATAATAGTAATAAGTAATGTAAAATTTTATCTTTCAACAATGATAAAAATATAAAAAAACTATATTAGTTAATTATATGTAATTATATATATAATTATTGAGATTTGGTGATGAAAAAAGGAATCATATCTCTTCATGGAGGCGGTAGTCCACATATTCATGAACGTCGTTATCAATTTTTTGAGAGTGAAAAGGTAAAAAAGAAAAAGTTATATGATATTTTAGGAATGATATATATGTCATTAATATCTTATTTATTTCATTTAGATCACACATATTGATTATATTTCCCCTTATTATATTCATTGTAAAGTATTAGTGAAAATCGAATCACATCTCTTCGCGAGGCGGTAATCCGCCGCACACATGAGAAAAATTATCATATCCCCTAAAAAATGGAGAGTAAAAGAGTATATATTATATAATGATTAATATGTATTTTTATGGTATAAATATCATATATAGATATTTTATATTCATTATGATACTTAATTGTGAGAGGTGGTAGTACAAAAATGAATGGAATTAGTTCATGAGGTGGTAGTCTGACGTGGACAAAAATGATGATTTCGTTACCCATTTGGTGAAAGTTGAGATGGTTGTATATAATGTCCTTATTATAAATAAATCCTAGTATATGTAGTATATTAATTCTATTATATTATAATCTATTAATATTAATTGAATGGGGTGAGGAAATAAATAAATAAAATATGCTCATTGAAGAACATTACCCTCTCTTCGGGTATCCTCCTACACTATCAACAAAAACCATTCATAGGTTATATTTATTCCAAAAATATGGCATATATAATGATAAGATGTAATTTTTTAGGTCATTTGGGTATGAATTTTATTATAAAAATGTCTTTATAGGTGATAATAAGTGAGGGTAGTGATGCCATTTTATAGTTGAGGGGGTGGAATTTTTTGTAAATACCCATATATAATAACTACTGGGAGACATCTATTACCCCTATTTGATAAATTAATTTAATTAAATATGTGTAGGGATGATATAGTCGAGACAAAACTTTAAAACACAATTAAAAACTTTTTTTTAAAAAAAATTCATTAAACTCTAACTTTCTCTACTTTTACTATTTTGGGGTTTCACTATAGAAACTCATTTTATAACTTAGGTAATTTTACCTTCAAGATTAAAATAAAATTATCCTTATTAGATATTTCTGATAAACTAATTATAAATATTAAATCCACTTTATAAAAACAATCATACATGTATTGAAAATTAATTTTTACGCAAGTGCATGTAACATTCAAAAATATCATTTTAACATTAACAATTCTAACACAATTTTTTTTCATATTTATGTGTTAATATAATCACTATAATAGAAATATTTGTCTGTTAATAGAACATAGTTGAAAATTCAATACCAATAAAACTCACATTGAAGAATATGATATTTTAGGAATTTTAAATCATTTAATAAAATATCATTTAAAATAAAATAACATTAATTTCAAATTTAACATTATTTATTAAATTTAATTTTAAGAAATATCAATAAAATGATGGAATTATGCTATATTATTTTCAAAACTTTTAGAAATGATATATTAACCTAAGAAAATTAATATAATATAATAATTAATTCAATTTACTTTAAATTTAGTATTTGTATTTTCATTTATTTTTTATAATTATTAAATAAATAATAATTGTGTTGGAATTTCAAAAAAATTTAAGTAATTATCCCCTCTCTAAAAATTAAATTTAAATTCTTATTATATAAAAAAATAATTTATTTTTTAAAAATAATATTTATAACTTCTAAAATTATTTTTCTCTATACAACGGATTTATTAATATTAAAAGTAAAAAAGGTTTTTTGTCTTTTTTATTACTTAAAAAATTATGTAGGTAAATTTCATGTAAATTTTTCCTAAAAAATCAAAAAAATATATATTTAATTCATAACTGTATAAATATGTCTAAAAAATGCACTTAATACAAATTTATATTTCATTTTCACCCTAATATTCTACTTCTAACCACCCAATAAATCAATTTTTACCATAGCCACAGTAATTAATTTTTTTATGTTCCCACTATTCATTTTTTTTCAAACATTAAGTTGAACTTTTTAGAAATTATGAATTATTATGATTAAAAATATGTAATCAATTTTTCTAAATTCAATTTTTATAAGTAGACAAATTAAATTTAACAATTAATTCATTAGATGTGTTGAGAATGTGGGGTTTAAAACAGAAAATGATCAATGGATTACATTGTATTTTTATCAGAATTGAATATTAAAATATTATAATGAACTAAATTGGATTAATTGGAAAATATTTGGAAGAATTTTACTTTAAATCCTATTTAAAATATAATTTTACACTATAAATAATTTAAATGAAGATGAATTTTTAATTAAAATTAATTATTTCTCACTATTTATAATAAATGAATCATTTCAAAAAAAAAACCCTAAAAAATTACACTAAGATAATTTTGGTATTCCGATTTAAAAATTTCTGTATATTTTTTGGAATAAATTTTATAAGAGTCGAAAAAATAAGTTTCATATTATGTGGGAAAAGTGCGACTAAATCGTATTATAAAATAATTATATTTTTTTGAAAAAATTTATTTCTCTTTTAAAATGTTCTTATTTAATTTATAAAAAATAGATAACTATTTAATTTATTTTATAAATTTGTATACAATTTTAAAAATTTATTTATTAACATTCATATATTCCAATTTAACAGATATGTTATAATGGTAATGTTTAATCATATATATTTTATTAAATTATCAAATTTCGTTCAAACCCAAGGTTCCATGAATTTGTAAGCTATTGAAGAGATTTAATTTATCTAAAAAATTAATATGTTATAAAGACATGGGTTGTTAAATTATTTTATATTCATAGTGTGACATGTTGTTTATTCTATCAAACATAATTTTATTATTTTAAAAACATAGGGTGTTACTATGGAAGTATATATGTGTTTTTAAGGGTTTTTGGAACTTTTGGTTATTACAATGTTTTATAAAAATATATGACCATGGTGTGAAAATACTTGGTATATGAAAATTAAGAGTTACTTTATGATATTTTTGGGATTAATGTTAAGTTAATGTTCATAATTTTAGTGACATTATTTATAATTTTTAATTTTTTGGAAGGTCCAGAGGATAACTTTTTATAGAATATATTAAGTTTATCCTTGGATGAGGTTGTATAGATTAATCTATTACTTCACCATATGAATATTTATGCATATTGGATAAGTTGTGCTAAATGTTTTATTTTAATGATAACTATAGATAAAAGTAATGTCTTATCATTATATTATTGATATTGTGATCCATTAGTGCTTCAAGAATAAAAAAAATCATCTGCACTGCTCGATGTAAGATAAGATGTTGAAATTGATCGAAGAACAAAAAATGGATGAAATTATTCTTATGATATAAAGTAATGATAATCCATAGGTATGTCTACCCATTTAATATTATTGATAATATTAGGATTATATAACAACGATTGGGGCTTCCAATGAATATCTATCTGGTTCATTATGTGTCCCACGTATCTTTCTGGAGGAAGTGCATATCTGATCCATCACATGTATTGAACTCAGAGGTGATACCACTTGAGTACATTATTTATTATAAACAATAACTTATGGAGCATTTGGATTACATAGAAAATGTGAAATGATAAAATGACCACTCACCCTATCAATGTTTTGTGAAAAAAAAAACAAATAGATTTTTGAAGATATGTAAGAACCTAGGGATGTGATGAGGAAGAATTACCCTTAGTTGGTGGTACCAAAGTGATGATGTCAAGGGAGAAATTCATTTTAAGTAGGGTAGAATGTAACTAACCATGATTTTGTGAAATATATATTTTCAAATAAATATAATATTTTTGATATTTTAAGTCACATAAAACTCTAGGTTTATATTTTATTATATGAAACACTGAGATTATCTTGTGTTACACACAACACCAAGTCTAAAAGAAACATGTCATGCAACTAAAATATAATTATTCAATGTGGTAGTTATCACCTAGCGTGTGGAATAGAGAGTATAAATAAGATTAACTACATTAAGAAAATATATTGTTTACAAATTTATATAAAATGAATTATTTGGTGGATAGTTAATTATGATTGAAAATAAAAACTATTTTAAAATAAGGGTAATCTTTTTATAAAAAAAAATTTATGAATAGAAACATATTTTACGTTAGTAAAATAAAAAATCACTTTTGGGAAATTAATTATTTAAATTTATATATTATATTCTCAATAAAATATTTAACATTCATATTTACTATTTTATAGACAATATATAAAAATAAATACAATTTTACCTTTAAAAATTGTAATTTTCTTAAAAATGATTTTTCTTCTTTTTCAAAGTTATATTGAAATTAATTTTTTCCAATTTAAGAAAATTTATTTTATAAAATAAAAATAAATTTTTAACCCATCATGTCATACTTATATAAGAGTTATTTGTTTGATAATTTTATCAAAAGATGATTTTATCGATGAATAGTGAAAAATACATGTTTTTTAAGAATTGTTATATATTTTAAAGCATTTAAAAATATTATATAATTTTAATAAGGATTTAATGGTAAATTTAGTTCAATTATATATCTATTTATAATATATATGTCATTTATATCAATTTAATATTTAATTTTCAAATAAATGTTTTTTTATATTTTTAACATGTTCTCTTGGAAAACGATTTTTTCATCGTGTTTTTCGGTTTAATTTTAAATTAAAATACACTAATTATGTGTGATTAATTAAGAAAAAATGGATTATAAAATTTTAATCAGAATAATTTATATTATATAATAAGTTAAACATAATTTTTGATAATAATTAAAAGTAAAAACAGTAAATATTAATTACCATAGTTAACTTGAAAATGGGTTTACTAGAGGATAAAAAATGGATAACGGGTAAAATAACGTTGAAAATTATCTTAAACCCATTTTATAGAAATATTTATACCTTATAACTTCTATGGTATTATAATGGACCTTTGTTTATCCTTTTGACATGCTAATAATTCGGGTACACTTTTTTCTTTTCAAATATCACAAGTGTGTCACCCACCTCACTTAAAAAATTCCAACCACTATTATTTTCTATTCACAATTAAAAAAAATATTTTGTTCATAATAAAAAAATTAAAATAAATACCTTACTTCCCTCATATCACCATATAGAAATTATTTTGGATAAAAATCCCTCCCAAGAATTCTTTAGGTGTAAACCTGAAGAGTCTCTTCGAAGAAGTGTTAAAATTCTTAAACATGAGTTTTTGTATTATTTTGTATTCCACCACGATAAATTTATTAACAAAATGATAAAATGTTTAAAATAGTATATACCATTTAATAATAGGTTATAAATTTAATGTAATAAGAAAAATCAATACCCTCTTCCGTTAAATGGGATAAAAATAAACAATTGTGTGTATGAGAAACTATCACCTCATGAATTGATGTTATTTTTTTCCATCACCAACTCCCATGGTTAGATATAATGATGGATTAAATTATTTTATATAATATTTATGAAATTATTACAATAATTTAATCACTATATAAAATATACCTTCTTACTTTCCATTCCATGGGAATACGAATATGTTTCTCATGTGTATGGTGGAATTATACCTCCTGAAGTGATTTGATTCTTTCTTCACATACTTTTTAAATGAATGGTAATAAATATTGTTTTAAATAAAAATATGTTATATATATATATATGAAAAAATGATCCTGGAATGGTAATATATTATTAACCCTCATTTCTATCTTTTTTTTGAGAAAATAGAAACAATGTTCAAGCAATCATAAAACCTACTATTTCCAGGAATGTTGTATTTCATATCTAATTTCTAATTTTTTTGGATTAAAATGAATAAATATATAATAAATATATTTTAATTTTATATTTAGGATAAATTTATGTAAATTAGGGAACCTTGATAAAAATAATGGAGAAAAATAACAAATTAAAATTAACATGAAACACAAAGCAATTATTTCTTAAAACATGACTTTAAATTTGAATTGCAAAAAAAATTTAATAAAAGGTAATATATGAATAATATATGTTATGATATATAATTATTTTTATTTAATATATATATAATAAATTTATATTTATTATACATGGGTTTTTCATGTGTACAAAACAATTCACACTTATGGTATGATATTTTCATGTCACTTTTTACTTATTTGAGACACATGACACATTATAAACATATTTTATTTTTGTGGTGTATATAATTTCCATGAATGTATTTTATAATCATTATCCTGAAAGTTATTTGTTTATATATATATATATATATATTTTATCTATCATTCATCGGGATTACGATTGAAAAGTTACTAATGTATTAAGATATTTTTCTATCAATTTTCCAGTAGAGACATATGTTATGTTATAAACCCATATTATTTTATATGGGTTATATAAATACCCCTTCACTTGTAATATCATAAATTTAATTATTCTCATGGAATTTTATGTTTCTTTTAATTTAATTATTTTGTTGGGATTATGATTCAACGCTATCAATGTGGTAAAGGTTTTATGATAAAATCTCATCTTTTATCAGGATTGTTTATGTTTATTCTTCCAATGATTAAATATTATAATAAATATATCAAGAAACACATGAATATTCATATCCTATAGTTATTTCATTATAATACATCTTTCCCGTTAATTTTACTCTCTTTATTTACTCATGAATTAAATGTTATTTTTTTTAATAAAATTAATCTTTACTTCTCTTTCATTCGAAAACACAATTTTCTTCTAAAAGATTTTTTTAAAAAACATGTATTCAAAAATATAGTTTAAATTATCAAAATGAATTATTATATACATTTTTTCCAATGTTTAACTTTCAAAAAAATACTTTTAAATAGAGATTATTATCATTTTCCAAACAAGTCTCGTTTATATTTGATAAATTATTTTGAAGGAATATTTATTTTAATGTGTAAAAAATTTATAAATATTTTTAATATCATGATAACTCATTTTTTTAAAAAAATTACTTTCTATGTATCATTTTTCATTTATAAATAACATTATTTATGAAATATTTTATGAGATTTAGTTTTCAAAAGTTATATTCAAAATAATGTTTATTTTCCAAAACCAATGTTTTAAATGTTTTTTAGTGCTTCCTTTAAATGTTTCAAATATTACTTTCAAAGAAATGGTTTTTGAAAAAGGTTTATGTTTTTAATAATTATTTTTTCAAATTCTAAAACCTATTTACTCAATAAGTGTTTAAAAATAACCTTAAATATTATCTTATAAGTTTCTAGGGTTATTTTAAAATAAAAGTGTTTTGAATTTTTTTTTTATGTTTTCAGAGGTAATTGTCAAAGTGAAAAGGATATTTTCTTCATGAAATGTTTCATGTAATCTTTGAAAATAATTTTCCATCTAAAATTTCATATTTTTATGTTACTTGTTATTTACTAGGGATATGGTCCATTTATAAAATTCTTATTATTTATTTGGATGGTTTATGATTATGATGTCATGTTTTTTATGAAACCTATTTTTCTCCAATAATTTATACCATGATAAAATGATTATGAACCCATATTATTTATCAGTAGGATATACTATGAAAAAAATATTATAAAACTCTCTTCTTTTTTCATAGGTTATGATTTGATAAAATGATGATGAAACCTACTTATTTTACAAAGGTTATGTTATCAGGAAATTTTTATAAAACCCATCTAATTTTATAGGCTCTAATGCAATTAATGTTTCTTATCTTATTGGATACATATGTATGATTTACATTATATGATGGGTGACTCATAAATTTTTATTAAATTAATTAGTTAAATATTTATAACTCATGAGAAAAATAAGACTCTAAAGGGGTTTGTACCCAATTTAGTAATAGACATTTTCCCTTGTAATAGTCTGGGGAGTAAAATTGACTTTTATAATAGTTTTGGGAGTGAACCCATTACATTATGATAGCCATATAAATAATCCTTTAATACAAAATTAAATATTTTTATGATTATTTGTATGAAACAATTATATGTCTTATTATAATGTTATTATTTAAGGTGGGATGCTCTTTGATTCACTTATGATTAATGTTTTATAAACTACTAATATTTAATACATGAATAAAGATTATAATTTTTTATATGTAAGTGTGTTTTTTAAATATTTTCTCCATGTTCTCATACCCTTATTCTCACATAATATTATTATCTCCCTTCATTACCCTTATTGAGCATCTAAGATGAAACTTTCTTATATGCGGGTGATGAATATTTCAATTTTTGGTTGGATTATGGCACCATTACATGGTTCATTGACAAAGAAACCAGTTCTCTTACAATGTACTCTTGAAGTGGACAAAGTAAGAAGCGTAAAATAGATCATTACAATCTGTAAATAGATGTTTGAGAGGGTATTTAGGTATCCATCGGTACCAGACCCATGCACTCCATGACGAGACATATAGCCAAGTAACAGTGAGATAGTGGAAGCTGATATAATATTTTTGATGTTGGGGAGTGGATTCTCTTTGTAGTCTTGAATTTATTTGTTTTTTCCATATATGTTTTGTATGCGGGGCTTATATGTTTTTTATGTCCTTGATGTCATCCTGGTTTCTCCCTCACCCCTTAAAAGGGATCTTTGATAATAAAAACTTATTTTTTTAGTAATGTTTCTAAAATAAATACAGCTAAATGATTTTGGTGTGGGTAATAGTCTAATATAATAAGCATTCGTCATTTATTATTTATTATTTATATATTATAAATTTGGTTCTTTATACTATAGGTGTTGAATCCCTTAATTTGGTTAGGCAGTATCTCTAAATAATGGAACTCCTAGAGTTTTCTCATTATCAACATAAATAATTAAAAAAATCCCTATTATTGTAAAATTTCCAAAATACTACATGGTATTAGAATAATTCTCATATTTTCTAAATTTATTTAACATCTATTTCTCATGGTTTATAATAAACATCTATGGATAAAAACTATAGAAACATTTAATCCCGTAACCTAAAGCCAATCTATACTTCGTTACACTAGCATAAGATACATGGGATCTCATCCCATAAGACCAATCAGTTTAGCAGTATGAAAGAACCCGATATAAACATGATCCTAATAATTTACTATAAATGTAAACTAAATAGGATAAGAAACATACTTATATCCATAATATTATTCATAGAATCTGTATTTATATCCTAGAGAAAGGGAAAAAATAAATGGTGATCACAAAATATCTATAAGATTATTTTATAATATAAGATATCATGAGTAAATAAAGAAAAATCAATATGTAAAGTTAAATAACTGAAATAAAATGACCTTTAATCAATAAATTTAGAATGAAATTAATCTGTAGATAATATAAATAAAGTACTCATGTGGATAATAATGACTAAATTCTCAATGATGTAAATTCTTAATATTGTAATTACCGGTCTTATACATCAAGATATCTTTACTATTAGAGTCTTTCATAAATAAATTTTAATTGATGGGTTGGTATATACCAAAAATATATTTAATAATTTTGGAAAATCGATTTGTCTCATGAGACCTACATATGCATTGAGGGGATATCTGTAACTAGATATCGCATGTTACATAATTACTAATGCACTACTAATACATTTAATGATTAATTTTATTCAATAAAATATTGGGTATCAACAAATATCTCTATTGAATGAAGAATACATAATATTAGGACTTCCCGTGTCAATAAAATAACATTAATAGCATAAAACCATATGTATGAATTTTATGTGATTTAGAAATTAATTATATTCATGATTCAAATAATGTAACGTCCCCAAATCGGGAGCTACTAAAATAGTTCCCCAATTCAGGTCGCTAAATAACCTCAAGTGTGCCTCCTTGTACATCAGCGGTTTCTGACTCATAGAGAGGGTATAATAGATCATGCAAAAAGACTATACCCTATTTACCATATTAATACATAGAAGAACACAATATAAATTGTTGAGAAAATAGGAAAAAACCAATAACATGAATATTAAAACATTTCCCAAATCCGATACAAACCACAAGAAATAGTAAATATGTAATCCCATGCTACTGTGCTATGTGAGAATAACCCAAACAGAAAGACAAATAGAAAATTTCAAAAAACAGTCATGGATCCAAGACCCAGACCTCATTCGTGCACATATCGAAACCAGATCACTTCTCAAGCATAAGTACCTTGCCTCTTTCATAACCTTCAATCGTGAAATCTACTCGGGTACCCAATGGTGGCCCAAGTAGGGTGTGATTACAACTCAGTAGGTCACCAAAAATGGTGTCTAAAAAATATCCTGTCAAATTAAATAGTGCATGAATGTGATAAATAATGGAATGTAAGGGAAAATAGTTAAATGGTTCATTATAGATTATGTTCTGTTATGTTATGCTACCGTTAAATCCAGGTTCACTTCTTAATAATATCATGGTTTAGTTCACCCTTTTTCATGTGTTAAATGGATTAGTAATGATCAATGTTCTTAATGAATATGAGAATAAATCCAATCCTATCTCACTAAGAATCACATCACAACAACCACATTACCCTCACCTCGAAGCCATCGTCTACGTGGAATGAAACCATTAGGGGAATAGAACTTCATCCCCATCCCTAACTCATGCATTTAGAGGGTAGAACTTAGAACCTCAATAAAACACTTCATGTGGAAATAGAACCACATATCTATATCCCCATTATACCAATCCATATGCACATGCTTATTTATAGTCATCCACAAGTAACCACATCAGAACCGTACATAACCATTATCATTAGAAATATCACAACATTATGAATAAATAAGAATTTAACATTTTGAGACAATCTATTAACACACTCATTATTTGTAACACATAACTATTCAACCCCAATTCCCATTCCCCATGTCTATCTCATTAAGAATATTCACGTGTAACATAATTACTTATTATATTCCCATTAATCCAATTTAACCCATTTACATGCCAACCAAACAATCCCTTATCTTTTAACCACATTAGACACAAATAATAGAAATACATCTTAACTCATTATATAAACTAATAAAAACAGTATCTAAGGATTTAAATCATAATTGGTCAATTTAACACCTTTTATTTCTTTTATCCCATTTGGAAGGGTCATAGAACCCCATTGGTGGCCGTAAAAATATTCACGACATCCTCCATGAATCCTACGAGGATCATGAGGGTTTCATTTTGTTATTTCGACACTCAATTTACCACATCTTACCAACAGATCCATGAAGACATCAATATGAGAAAAACAATAAAACCCTACATGGAAAAATATAAATATAAACTATGAGATATATATTTTATACCACCTACCTTGAATCCGTTGGAGAACACACTCTTAATCGAAGACATAGGTTCTAATCCAACCACCCTTTGAATCCTAAACATTGATATCACTAGAAAAAAGGGTTTTAGAGCTTCAAAAAGGGATGTATAAGAAATGGAAACCCCAAAACATGAAGAGAATAAAGAAGAAGATTAGTTTTACCTGAATCTTCAATCAACAAATGACAGAACTACACACAACTGAGGATTAAACGTGAATTACCTTTTGGAATTTATCAGATGCTTGTCTCATTTATAGGGATCAAAGGTGGATAAATTAAGGAAATCATGAGTGGAAGATAAATATATCTTAATGAAATTTTTTTAATATTATTAACTTTTCTTGTCCACACAGTTTTCCCAACCCTACACCAACTGTGCAGATGCTAATATCTGAAAATACCCCCACGCAAAGTTACATGGGATTTCCACAAAGTTTACACTAACATTGTGCAAACCATGAAACATGCCCAGAAAATATTGTTTCCACCACATTCATACCTTAAACACCTAGAACACCCATGAACCTCCTCAGGATATTTGCGAAACACTTATCTGACCAAAATAAGGGACTTCAAATCAATCCTAAAAAAACGTACCTCAAGGAAATCCTAGATCTTACTACCTCCTAACCATAGGATGTTCGTACCTCAAACCACTCTTTCATAGCATCATTGAGCTATTGAATAAAATAGATCAGGCCATTGGACCTGCTTATCTGATTCTTGACCATAATTTTCTTCAAGATTTTTTCCATGCTTCCATAGAACACATAACAAAGGTACAACATTTCCCCTCAAAACCTTCTCATTAGGATCCAAAATAAAAACCAGATGCTCCTTAAAGGATGTGTCGAGCTGAAGATCAACATCATTAATGTTTAACCCATGTGACGGATCATGATGATACTATCAGTGTTTTGAAAAATAAAAAACATGATGAATCCCACTATAATGTTGTGGAAGAGATAATTAGTAAGCCACCGGTATCATCCTCTCCATAATCTAAAATCTCCCCAAATACCAAGGTTCCAACTTTCCATGTTTCTAGATTCTATGATGACCCAAACAAGGTGACACCCGAAGAAACACACAATCAACCACTCTGAACTCGATGGGTCTATGATACCGATCTTCATTTGAATTTTTTCTACTTTGGGCTGCTTCCATATACTTCTAAACCAAAAAACCTTTCTCTCACATCTTCTGAACAAGACTCGGTCCTAACAGATCAGATTCCATGGACTCTAGCCAACACAATAGATATCTAAATAGTATCTTATTGACTGCCTAAAAAGGAGACATTTTAACTGTATCCTTAAAATAATTTTTCAAAGAATACAAAATGAGTGACAAGTTATTTTCCAAAAAAACACCAAAATCCTTAACAGATGCTCTAAAAATGTACCCTAATACCAAGATTATACATTCTGAATACACATCAGTCGACATGAGATAATCTGTACTAAAATACACGTGGCTACCAATAAAATTCTGTAATCACTTCCTAAAGCATGAGGTGAAATGAAAATCATTATTCAAGAATACGGTTCTCAACACACAATGAAACCATAATATATCTGAAACATATAAATCACCTAACTGGTCTATTGTATATGTCCCATGGATCAACAATAAATGACAAACTTTTGTTAGTTGGTCCACAACCACTCAAAACATATCATTTTTTTAGGAGTCCTCAGAAGACCAACTATGAAGTACATCGCGACTTCATTAAAAATCCTCTCCGAAAAAGGAAATGACTACAAAAAACCACCTAGGAACTGATGTTCATCCTTCACCTATTGATAGATAAGTCATCACGCCACAAATCCAAAAATTTATTTCTTCATTCCTGGCCACTAATACTGCCTATGTCGGTCTCGATACATCTTAGTTTTTCGAGATGCACTTCCCACTTCGATTCATGAATCTTTTCCATCAAATCCTTTATACACCTGCCATCAACACAACATAAACATGAACAAAAGAAAATCCATCGACATTAAAATCCCAACTAGAAGGTGACACCCCCCTTTACGACCATCCTTTATAGACAAACACTCAATATTCTCCAGATGACTCCCCTTAACCCGGTTCAAATGTGCAGATTCAGCAACTATGGATGCGAGAGTCATTCACCCATGCCCATACTATACCTAAAAACGCATCTCATCAAACAAGGACATCATCTTCCACTCTTAACTAGTCTCCTAAACTCCATTATTCTGAGTCTTCTGGATTATATAATTAGCAACATTATTCTTTTTCCCTGGTGTATAGACTAACTCAAAATAGAAGGATTGTAGGTACTAGTCCTACCTTCACCATTGAATATTCAAATCCCTCATAGAGAATATTCACATGATACTTTTATGGGCAGTAAAAATCATGAAGGGTTCTCCCAATAAGTAATGCCTCCAACACTTTAAGGCATGAACCAAAACTGGTAGCACAAGGTCATGAGTATGATAATTTATTTAATGTGGAATAAACTATCTTGACCCATAATATACACATCACTCTTCATATATAAACACTACCCCAAATACAACACCAGACACATCACAGAACATAGTGTACCTCTTACAAAGATCAGGTACGATCAAAATCGGTGTGGCAGTCAACCGCTCCTTCAGTTCATGAAAAGAATTATCACATGCCTTTAACCATTCAAATATAACCCCTTTATTGGTTAATCCTGAGATTGGTTCTTCCAAATGAGATAAATTTATAATAATCCTTTAGTAGTAACCGTCCACACTAAGAAAACTATGAACATCAAAAACGTTATTGGGATAATCCAAAGACACCACAACCTCCACCTTCTCCGGATCCCCTGAATCACCTAACTCAAAAATGATGTTTCATATGAAGTGCACCTTATCAATCCAAAACTGACATTTTGGTAGCCTGGAATAAATCCCATTCCCTCTTAGTATACTTAAGATTATGTCATGGTGTTTCACATGATCATCACGAGTGCTAGTGTACAACAAGATTCCATCAATGAATATATTGGTGAATTGATCTTGATAAGGGTGAATTATCAGGTTCATCATATCCATCAACATATTTGGTGCATTGGTCAACCCAAAAAACACCACCATATATTCATACAACCTGCACCTACTTTGAAAAGATATCCATGGTATATTAGGCGGTGTCACCCACAACTGATGGTATACCAATATCATATCATTATTAGAAAACATTGAGGCACCTCTAAGCTAGTCAAACAGTTCATCGATTCTTAGAAGAGTGTATACATTATTAACTATCATCTAGTTTAGTTTACCACAATCCAAACATAACCTTAGTGATCCTCCAGAATACCTAGAAAATAGTATAGGAGATCCCCATGGTGATGTACTAGGACAAATAAACCCCTTATTCCTTATCTCCTCTAGTTTAACATTATGTTCTTGGAGCATTGATAGTGCCATTCGGTATGGTGGAATAGAAACTCAGTCTGCTCCCGAAAACAATTCAATCGAATACTCGACATATCTCTCGGGTGGTAGCAATAAGAAGTCCATAGGAAATACATCTTCAAACAAATACAACATAGGGTGAAGGCATGTTGTTCTACTCCATTATTGAGAACAAGGCATGCCACTTGGGTCATGTGCTCTCCCAACTACTGAAAAAATGGTCTCGTGCAGATTTCTTGAACATCCCTCTCACCATGAAGGACATAAGTTTCTTTCACAGAAGATGTGAATTTTACCCAGCCATGATAATAGTTGATATGGGTGTGATACACCACTAAACAATCCATTTCAAATATTAGGTCAAAACCTAATATCTCATGAACAAACAAATCCCACAAAAAAAGTATCTACTAACCTCTAGAGAACAACCCTTACACAAACTGATATCCTAAAATTGTACCCCTAAAGAGTATCAAGTTACATTACTCTATAATATATCACCATATTTAATCCTAAAAAAACTAAGAACTGATAATAAATTAAACAATTCTTAACAATAGTATCAAATAAGAAACTAGAGAGCGTTGAAGCTGTAAGAGTTGTACCTCGAATAGTAGATGGTCCTACTACACCACCTTTGGGTGTATTCTTAACTGCATGGAAATGAACAACACCTCTACCTTTGACTCTAGTTTGAATACCCTTCTCTGCACTACCATGTTGGTGTGGGTGATCCCACCACATATTTCCTCATCCACTACCTCTTTCAGTACAACCCGTGGAGCTCAAACTGCATGCCTAATATGGGGTGACTGACCACCTACCTGCATTTGGCTTCTGCCTATGACATCACACATTTCTAGACTATCTTGAGTTCCTACAGAACCTCTACACATGGGCTATCCTTCTACATGTTCAACACTGGACTTGTGGTAGGGCAGATAGACTATTCATGTGCCCTATCCTTCCACACCAATAACATAATATTTGGTTACCATTCTAAGAGGCTGGTCCCCTCTTCTGTATGCTCTATTAACTTTCTCCCTTATCAAAGTTTCCAAAAAGAAACTTCCTACTCTCATAAGTCGCACCATATGATCGCCCTTCTGGAACCACATGTTCATTACCCTGAATCTCCCTTCAGGTACGCTTATGAAATGTGGGCATAATCCACAACTTCATCAACCATTTATGAAATAAAATTTTAACCTGAGATCTGATCTCATGTCTCAGCCTATCCAAAAAACGTTTCACCACAACATCATTGTCTTCTATCAATTTCATAATGAAGTATCAAAAATCAGTGAAAGGACTAGAATATTCTATTAATGAAATTATCCCTGGGTCAAGCTCAAAAAGTCCATATATTATCTTTCCTCAATGTTTCTGGGTAAAAGTGTTCAAGAAACATCTCATGAATGTCTTCCCACATCATTACATCAGCGTGCTCTATTTGAACCATGATTTCCCACCAACGATTTTCTTTTCCTCTCAACATATAGGATACTAACAAGAATCACTTCTCCAGATGAGTCTCTAGGTGGTCAAGAATATTTTGTATAGAGTCTATCCAAATCTCTTCTATATCTGGCCCACCCTCTCTAGTAAAGGTTGGAGGGTGCTGTAGCTAAAACTCCCTGGTCAGATTAAACATACTCAGTGAAAACCTCCCTGGGTCCCATTCCATCATCTACATAAAATTGGAAAACTAATAATTGAACTGCACTTCCATATCTTCTCAAATCACCATGTTCTCTTGCTTGGCCACTATAAGAGAATTCTTGACAATGTCCTCCTATCACCCAAACATTACACGTCTTCCTGGTTGAATATCTCTAAAACCCGAAACACGAGCTTTAGAACACATGCCATTAATATTTAACTAAAATAATATGGAAGGTTCCTCACTTTCTGTAATCAAATAGTTTCTCATACACTACCCAAACGAGCCCGATCAAAATCGAGACACTACCATTGGCCTCCCCACCAACGTAATGGCGATTGCTGGTAACCAACTAACACTGTTAAAAACCTCACACATTACACCATTTTAAGACTATTTAAATATCCCTACTTAGAAGGACCTCTCTAATACACTTACAACCCCTTATAAAAAAGAATTCATTATTTTAAATCCAATATTTTATTTCCCCCTTTTCACATTTATGCCATTTCCTTAGTACATGTTTTTATCCTTTTCAAAAAATCAAACTCATCCTACTCTTTATGTCCCACACACCCATCCCACAAATGTGTTCATACTATGATTCATACATAGATACCTAAAATTATGCATGAATTCAAAAACTCATGCCAATACTACCACAAGAAAAATATCATAAAACTATCATATCACACCATGTGTGCATCACCAAATGGTGAAATATCACCAAATGTAACAATACACAACAAGAATAACAATCCCCTCATAGGGTGACTTGGATTCCCCCTGTACATCGGTTAGCTACTCCTACACACCATCTCATTACCAAGGCCCAATACTATCCTAATCTCATATATACCATCCCAAATTGTATGAATGTGAAAAGAACTGCTCTAATACCACATTGTAATGTTTCAGTCCAAGGATCTACTAAACTGGTGCCCCGAGCCAGGTCTCCGCATGACTTCAAGCACACCTCCCTATACACCAGAGGATGAAGACTAATAGAGAGGGTCTAATAGGTCACATGGAGAGACTATACCCTCTTTACTATAGTAATCCATAGTATAACTCAATATAAATAGCATTGAAAAAGTAGGAAACAACTAATAACATGCATAGTCAAGCATTTACCGAATGTGATATAAACAACAAGGGACAATAAATATGTCAGGCCATGCTATAGTGCCAAGTGAACATAACCCAAAAAGAAATTCAAATAGTTGAATCCCGAAAAAGGTCTTGGGTCCATGTCCTAGACCTCATCCATGCACATATCGAACCCCAATAACTTCTTAAGCATAAGGCCCACTCCTATTTCTTGATCCACAACCATGAAATCTCTTCAGGTACCCAATGGTTGTCTAGGCAGGATGTGAAATAATGTCTACAAAATATCCAATCAAAGTTGATAGTGTATGAAACTGATAATTTATGGCTTTTAAGGGGAAAAAGTTCAATAATACATTCTTTATTATGTTCTTTTAAGATATTATATCCTTAAATAATGGTTTAAAACTTAATCATATAATGGTTTAGTTCAAACTTTTCACTTTTTCAATGGAAGATGCATGATCAAAGTTCTTAAGGAATATGAGAATAAATCCAGTCCTATCTCACAAGGAATAACATCACAATAACAACATTATCCTCACCTCAAAGCCTTAGTTCCGGTGGAACGCAACCATTAGGGAAAAGAACTTCATCCTCTTCCCTAACTCATGCATTGATAGGGTGGGGCTTAGAACCCCAGTCAAACTGAACTTTTGGGTGTAGAACCTCATGTATATACCCCACTCTACCAATCCATGTGCAAATGATTATTTATCATCATCCATAAGTAACCAAATCACAACCTTTCATAGAAAATATCATTTCCAAAATCACAATAATATCAATAAATTGAAATTTAACATTATTCCACAATCCACTAACTCACTCACCATTTATAACACATAACCATTTAACCCCAATTCCCATTCTCCATATATATCTCACTAATCAAGTTCACGTGTAACATTATTCTCTATTAGATTCCCATTAATCCCATTTAACCCATTTACATGCCAACTAAAAAAATCCCTTATCTTTTAGCAACATTAGACACTACTAACAAAAATTTATCCTAACCCATTACATAAACAAATTAATACATTCACTATGTCTCTAAATCATCATGAATCAATTTCACACCTTATACTTCCATTTTCCCATTCGGAAGGGTCGGTGCACCCCATGGGTGTCCATAAAAATAGTCACATAATATTCAAAAAATACCATGGGGATCAGTAGTGGATTCTTTGGTTATTTAGACAATTAATATACAAAATCTTATCAATTACACCATGAAAAAATCAATATGAGAATATGAATAAAAACCTACATTCCATATCTAAATATAAACTATGAGATATATTTCTAGACCACCTACCATGAATCTATTAGCAAACTCACTTCAAATAGATGCCTCATATTTTGATTCAGCCATCATTTGAAGCCTCAACCTAGAAATCACTATAAAAAATAGGGTTTTAGTGCTTTAGAAGGAGATGGTGAAGAAATAGAATCTTTAAACCAAAAAGAGAAGAAATGAGGAGATTAGACTTACTCAGAACATAAATCCGCACTAGAAGGCACTCCAAATGGCATAATATTGAAGGAGAATAACCTCTTGAGATATCATTGATGTTTTCCTTGTTTCTAGGGTTTTAGGGAGGTGAATTGGAAGAAATCATGTGTTGAAAAAAATACCATAATGAAATTTTTGTAAATTTCTTAACTTTTATGGGACACATGGTTTACCTGCACGGTTTTCCAAACTGTGCGTAAAGTGTGAGAATGCTACTGTCCAAAAACACCACCCAGGCATGGTTACTTGGGATTTCACAAAATTTTCACAAAATGTGCGAAAACTATGAAATATACCCCAAAAATCCTTTTTCTTCACCTTTTATGTCTCAAACACCCAGAACACCCCTGAGCCTCCTCATGATCTTTGGGAAACACTAATATGACCAAAAGAAGAGACTAAAACTGAAACATAAACAAAAAATATATTAAGAAAATCTTAGATGATACAAATAATATGTAGATTTAAGAGAATTGTAAATTAAAATTAAAAATGATCACAAAATGGTGAATATTTTAATATAATGTTAATAACCACAACATTCATTAAAGATATTATATTACCATTAATTCATAAAAAATATAGGTTTTTTAAAAAATCATGTCCTTATATGAATAATAAATGGAAGAAAAAATTTAAATTATGGTTTCATTAATGAGTTTTTTTAAAACCATTGCAATATTACAGAAGAAACTAATATAGAATAAAAAAATTTGGTGATGTGAAATTTAGTTAATTCCGTATAAGATAAAAATACAAAATTTTTACTCTTTGTAAAGAAAATAAAAAAAAATTCATAAAAAGTTACCAAAATCCCATTAAAACCTTTAAAAAAGTCAATGGTATCATAAAATTACATTAATAAATCAATTTAGTAAATAAAAATTACATTTAAAAATAGTTTTGAAAAAAAGGTCAAGGAATAAAAATATAGTCAATAAAAAATTGAAATAAAATAATATTTTCTTTTAAACATTCATTTGTTTCATTAATGTGACATATAGAAGTAAAGTTGGAATTAAATATGTAAACTCATAAAAAATTCATAGGATAAGAAAATAGATTGAGGATATATTATAATATTACTTTAATGAAAATAAGTGTAATACCAAATAAATGATTTTGAAAAATAATTCATTACCAATTTGGTAACATTAGAATTGTAAGACACTATGAAATCAAACTATAATTAAATCCTTAATAATTATGAGGAAATTTATATTAACGTAAAATATATAAAATGGGATGTATATATCCCGTATAAAAATAAATAGGTGCTCAAAACAAAATATGTCTCAATGTTGAGGATATTGAGGCGAAACCCCTTACCAAAAATTTGATTTTCTTTTTATTTTATATTAACCACATGTATAAGAAATCCTAATTTATTAAAATTAAAAATTAACCATATCGACATCTATTATAACATATTTTATGCATTTATAAAATTTTATCTCCCATTTATTAATAATATTTTTTTATTATCATTCTTTTGTGTGGTAATAACTTTTTTTCATGTATGTTTTGATTTTTTAGTTTCATTACATGAATCTTTCTAATGGTTACCTCATTATTATAATTTTATTCATCATATAAATTTCATATATATTCATTAAATATATATTTTTTGTTATTTATATTATATAGAGATAAAAAATGAATCACACCATTCATGGAGACTGTAGGGTGTACATATGCATGGACGCTATTTTAACATTCCTACTGATGAAAAAAGAAGTATAAAAAATAATTCAAATTTACAGGGTCATTTTATATCATATATATATATATTATATTTATTAAATCTATAATTATTACCATCCATGTAAAAAGGAAATGAAAAATTATTCACATTGATTCGTGGAGGTTGTAATCCACATGAACGCATGAGTGGTGTTATACTTTTACAACTGATTAGATGTTTAGAAAGTAAATATGATATTATAATTCCAGAAGAATAATTATTTCATAAATATCATATATAATCATTATTTTATTCTTTATTACCATCCATGTCAAATGGAGATAAATAATGAAATACACTACTATGTGTAGATGGTAAGTTGTATGTATGCACAAGAGACATTTTTTTCTTTATATAGGGTGTTAAAGTGGTGAAAATGGTTATCATATAACCATTATAAAATATTGGTATATTTATATTACTGGAGTAATTATATTTGTATAGGTAAAATAGATTTAGAGGATGTATAAGAAGAAATAAACTTGAAAGAGACGATAAACACGATTACCACTTCTTCAAATGAATTTCATTAGGTTCCTTTTCAAGGACCCTTGGAATAGACTTTTAATAAGTCCAAAACCTCCACTTTATGTCTAGGTAAGATTTTTTTTTGTGATTGGTCAAGAAATATGGCTCAATGTGGTGTAAATAAAAGAGGGAATGGACATCCTTTTATAAGTGAGGAGAGGGGAACTTCTAGGGATTTAAATTTTTTTATAATATAATACATGTCTAAATCATGAAAAAATGATACAAAATAGAATAAAATTAAATATAAATAGGATATGGTAACAATATTATCATCCAATATACTTTGTATTTGTTAATATATGATTTGAATTATCCTGTTGGTTAACCAATTTTGACCTTAATATTGGTATTGGAATTATAATTAATAAAAGGTTATAATTTTTCTTATAAGGCAAAAATTGTCTCATAAATGGGAAATAAATGAAATTTTAGACTATATATTATTCCTTTATCATATTACAATAATTTTTATTTTTAAAAAAAATTTAAATAATTTTTTTTTTCATAAAATATCATTGATGAAAATTTTGAAACTTTTCATTTAATTTTACATTAAAGACACCAAGAATTATATGCATTTAAAAAACAGTCCTTTCACACATCACTAATATTATATATTCATATATAATATTCTTGGTAAACAATAATTCGTCCAAATTGAATTAGTTGAATTTTATAAAAAAATTGATTTTAATTTTCTATTAATTGAATTAGTACTATGTCAACATTGCATATGAATTTAAGGTCATTATTAAATATATATAAACTTATAATAAATGGAAATGATTGAGAAAAATAATTCATATCTTAAATTAACATTTAAAACTACACATAAACACTTTATATACTTATATATAACTTTTGAGATAGTAATGTTAATAGTTTGGAATTTTTTTTAAAGTAAAATAAATTTCAATATCAAATATAAATTCTTACTTGTATCTATAGTTTTGATAAAATAATGGAAATGGTAGATATCCTTTTATCCAATATGATAAAATAACGTTTTAAGGGAATTTTAAATCATTATTTCAGTGTTTTAAGCATGTCGTAACCTTTTTACACATACCAATGATACAAATATCCACCAAGGTTACTATTTATAATGAAAAAAAATAAAATCGTCCTATTTTTCAAATTTGAACATCGTAGTTCAGAATATGTAGTCTATTTTATCATATTTTACTCACAGGAGAGTCAAAAATTAATTTTAGATAAGAATGAAAAATGCAATGAAAAATAGTTTTTTATTAAAAAATTTTTAATCCTAAAATGAACTTATTCCAAAATTAGGTATAACGATAATTTAAATGTACTTAATTATATTATTTATAACTATATGAGTATTATGCTAATACAGGTTTAAATTCAAATCATTAAGGGTTTTTTTTAATTAAATGAAATGACAGTTTTATAAAAAATCAGTATGATTCCACTATTTATTGAAAAATAATTTTTTTAGAAAAATTGAAAATTTTCAAACTAATATAATATTAAAATTATTATTTAATAAATGATATAATTATACATAATAATATTTGAATGGATTTTTGAATTTTTTTAAACTCGATGTTTCGTGAAAATAAAGCTATGCAATAAATCTATTTAAAGAGAAATTTATTATAAAATATTGGGTTATTACTCGTACCTTACTATTTATGGATTATATGGGGAAATAACTAAATTCATATACTAGGAATTTCAAGATACTTATATAACTATTAAATTGTATGTTCAGTTCAATTTTTGGTTCATATTTACTAGATAGAAAAATACATCTTATTTTCTACCGCCCTCCTGATGCATTTAAATATCTTCAATGCATGCCATTTCTGCTTCATAAAGATGAGGTTTTTATTTTAATTAATTTAATCAATACATAAATGTATAAAAATATCACATGAAGATGATTCCTTCTTAATAGATCCAAAAATGTTTGAGTGAATAAAGTCCAATAGTTTCTTTTCATGAATATCCATCCTCTTATTCAATATGTTCACCATGTTTTATTTTTTGAAGGTGATAAATTTTGATTTTATATCTCTTATTATCATTGTATCATTTCTAGGATAACCTTTATAAGTGTTATTGTTCATTTTATTTTAGAAATGGTGACAAATTATTTGTTGACATACCATGTTCTCATCCATTGTGCTAAAATAACATGAACTTTGAATGTCCCAATCTTGAAATTGATTTCCATTTGTTCTCTCACCTTTTATTAGAATAAATACAACATAAGAATATTAAAAAATTAATCAATTCTTCCCTAATAAAACCTTATTAACACAATGATAATGTTTAAAAATACATAAATAACTATTTTAAACCATTGATGTTGAAAATCTAATTAGAATTCAATTTCTACTCACCTATTTTTACTATTTAAACACATTGTATTTATAAGTTAAAATTATTTAAAAATGAAACTAAAAATATATTAAATATTTTAAAATCCTTATGTTACATGAAATAATTGATCATATGTGATGAGAAACTACAATTCAAAATCCATGCTATTTCCTTCTTTGAGAATTTTAACGAATTTTCGACAACTATGGATTACTGTTTGTATTATATCTCATAATAAGATATTATATTTCATATATTATAAATAATTTTTTCTAATATAATCTTAAGAAAATCCTCATAATATTGGTCCTATTGTTCACACCTTCTACAAATTTCTTCAAATCCATGAAACTTATTTGCCAACTCTAGTTTCTATAATGTTTTCTATGGAAATAGTTGAACATATTATTGAGCTTGTTTCCCCTAGATTCATGTAATCTATAATTAAACATATATCCTATAATAAACTATAATACCAATTATTTATTTCTAAATACTCTAAAACACAAAAATACCATAAAATCTATGTATTTAAATTGACTATAAATTTATAATTTTTCTCTCAATCTTCAAGAATTTTGAAGTTCTTAGTGATCTTAAATTTTTTAAAAAAAATTAATATAAACTCTTTCAGTTTCTCTATACATGCTATTTTTTTCATGAATTATTTTATTTTTAAATTTGTACACATTTTTTTATTAATTTTAATATTAAAAGAAAAAAAATAATTTGTTTTCCACCAATTTTTAGAACAATGAATACCATTTCTTTATTATAATGAATAGAAACATATTATTCCATAAATATAAGAACTTTATTTCAAAATTTGTCTAATATTTTTTGGTTCAAAGATCTATCAATTTTCTCTAAATCCTTCTTTATGTTCGGATAATATTTATAAGATTCACCAACTACTTCTAAGGACTTGTTGAAGTCATATTGTAATTTATTAATGTAGTACTTAAATTCTAACAATTTAGATTTAATTTATTTATATTAATTTTTATTTTTTTTTCAATTTAAACTCAAACCATTCTTCATATTACATTCTTTATCTAGATAAAAAATCAAATTTGTATTTATTAATTATAATTATGCATATTTTTTAAAATAATATTTAATAATCACTATTTTGTTTCCTTGATGACTTCTTCCATGAATTTAACACATTAAATAATTATTTTATTTTTCGATAGGATTTCAATAAATGCCTACTATATTTATTATTCTATATGATATGCATTTTTTTCAATATCTTCATTCTCTATCGATGATTTTTCATTTTCCTCCACATTAACAATGAATGTTATTTCCATATCATTTCATAAACATTCCTTAATATAAAAGTCCCAATTGAAGTAATTAGATATAAAATCATCATAAATTTTACTTTTTACCACTTTATGGTATTAATCACATTAAAATTACATTACCGATTTATAATTATTCAAAAAAATATTGATTTATATTTTATAGTCTTTTAACTTATTCAAAGTCAATGAATAATCCACTAGATTGTTTTTTCTAAACCAATACACGTATATAATTGAATATTTCTAATTAACATTGAGTTTATCTACAATTCCTTGATATTATATTTCCTCAACAATGTGATTTCTTTTTTCTTTTTTATTTTTCATTGTCTTGCTGATATAATTTTTAGATTCTACAAAGAAGTAATCCTTGAACAACTAATGTAAGTATCATCCATTATACACTTAATCTAAAAAATATATTAATAAATAATAATTATATACAATATTAAAAATTAAAATAAGAAGATAATTCATTCAAACCACATTGGGAGATGATATCGAATAATTCATATGAATTAGTGTCTTTAATGAATAATAATCCAAAAAATCAACAATATATAATATTTTAAACGATAATTTAAATTATTACACTTTTTTTAGAAAAAAATGATCTTTAATTATTATTATCAAGTATCATACTTATGTTAAGTGAATTACATGATAATTAGGCTTTAATAATAATTATTATTCCCATTATATGAGTAATGACCAATGGAGGTGTTGAATCAGTAGTCGCTGTCTCATTTAAACTTTTCACTTATAAGACTGACCTCCATTTTTACCATACCATATTACAGGTTTATTTTATCTCACTCACCCATTTTTTTCTGTAATTATCGTATTCAATATAATGTAACTAAAATGTAACTGGAACATACACCATGTTTTATAGGGGTTTCTAATATTTATGCATTGGTTAGTTTTTAGAGAAGATTGTGTGATATATTTTAAAAATTAAGAAATGAAATGTTAAATAATTTTAATATATTTTTTATTTATATTTTAATTTTTTACAGTCATTATAATTATATTGGATAATTTCTCAGTAGAAATGAAAAATCTCTATTTCTATACAAATTGGGATTTCATGCATTATGCAGTTTTATTTAGAATCACCAATTAAAAATTAGAGAATTCTAATTTTAAAATGTATATTTAATTTTTTAAAATAACATGTCAAAATAATATTAGGTTTTTTAATAGTTTCTAAAAAGATTTATTTTCCAATGAATAGTGAAAAATTATGATTTTTATTTAAAACTGTATTTTCTTTTAATTACTTTTTTATGTAAAATTTTATTTTATTTTATTTTAAAAATTTATTTGTTTCTTTTGGTTAATAATAATGTATTTATGGTTTTTTGATTTAATTCTATTCATGAATTAGGTATAAAAACATTTTTTTAGAAAAACCCATTTTTTTGAAAAATTGTTTTTCATCGAGATTTATGGATTTAATTTTAAAATAAATTATTCAAATTATGTGAATTAAATATTAAAAAATTAATTGAATTTCTGGAATTATTAGATCATAATTTGGTAAATATATCAATTTATTTATAATTATTTTAAATGGTAATCATAGTAATTTTTGTTACCATGAAATATGTTCTGTTAATTACGGTTAATAATAAAACGGAATGGACTAAAAAATGAACCTAATACTTGTATTAACTTTTTTTAGATGATTTCCATAAATATCCAAATTTTTAATATATGACTTTTTTCCTTATATATATGATTTTTACCTTTATATTATTTTATACAAAAAATGTCAAAAATGACATTCTATTTATTTTATTAACATTAAAATTTTAAAATAAGACTAAAAAATGGAAAGTTTGGTTAAAAATATTCATTAAAAATATAAATTATATTTTAGTTATGATAATTTATTTCAATTTTTTTAATTAAATAATTACCTTTAATGCTTATGTAGAACTAATATAGTGCTAGTGAAATTAATGAAAAAAATCAATAGAATGATCTTAAAACTATAAAAATATAATTTGAGTTATTTACATTGTGAAGATAATTATTTATATATTTGTAACATAATTTTGGGGTATAAATGTTAATATTCAAATAAAAGAAAATCTTGATGTTTTTAAATTAAAATTAAATCAAGTGTAAAAAATGACCTTATTTTTATTTTATGTTAAATAATGATTTATTAAATGATTTAAAATTCCAAAAAAAACTTATTCAGAAAAATGGGTGTGGTTTATAACATAATAAATGACCCATTTTTGGGTATTTTTTCATTTTATAGTAACTATATTTTCCCCTAAATAAAAAAATTAATTGTTTCTTGGTAATTGTCAAAAGGGTTAATGAGATGTTAAAATAAAAATATAAGGGTATCAAAATTACCTAAAAATGTACAAATTTCATTGGATGATATTATTTTAAACCATGATAAACCTTTTTTAAAAATAAATTAGTTTTTATCTCATTGTACTTGAGTAATAATTCTAATTAATTTAATACTATATGTAATTCCAAGAGATCCCCTCCCCTCACCTATAAAATGATACTTACTTTCCTCTTTTATTTGAATTTAAAAGCCTTTTGATATTGAAAATAATAACCAAAATCACATCCCTAAATACTTACACACATCTCAGATACCTTTTTTATCATTAAACCATCATATTAAAGTTTCTGTTGTAAACCTTAATATGTTTTTTGAAGAAGTTTTATAGTTCTTAACCAAGAGTTTTGTTTCTATATATATTTTTTAAATTCGTAAAATATTCTTCAACTATGATAAAATAATATCACCTATATATTAAATATTCTTATATTTTATTTTTTAATGTCGTAACTTATATCCATGTCATATTCCATCAAATTGGAAACGAATCTGTCGTTTGTGTCTATAAAAAACTACCACCTCACAAGTTGATGTAATTCGTTCTCAATCACCATATCTCAACTTTGGTCATAATGATGAATTTAATTACTATATGTCATATTCATGAAATATTTTTCATTATTATAATATAATAGAGCATATAACTTATTACATTTACATTCACTAAAAAAGGATAACATCGTTCGAGCGTATGTGTGTACTGATACCTCCATGAAGGGATGTAATTTGTTTTTTATTACCACATCCCAAGGATGATATATGTTGGTCGGAGTAGATAACTCAAGAGGGGGGGGGGGTGAATTGTGTAAATATAATAAAATTTCTATTATAATTGGTTCTTAAAAGATATATACCCCAATTAAAATATAATCAATGCTAGTTTGCATTAATTTTATAAATGTTTTGAATGTTCAATTAATTTCTCAGAAGACTGATTAGTTCTCATCTTTAACAGTGTAAAGATTAGTCAATGTTTTGAAACTAATATAATGATTCAAAATAAATATAAACAATTGCTAAGCTAACTATAAAAGTTCAATTTAGTTTTATTTGAAATAAAATAAACACAGATCAATTAAACTAAAAATAAAATACACAAAAGATAAAACAAGAGGTTCCATATCAATATGAGACTTATTCCTCTACACTTGATGATCACCTACCACCATCCAGTCTATATAAATAAACCTTTTTGATCCACACCCTGGATCGGGGTTCAAAATATCAAACAAGGCTGTCCAGGTCACACTTGACCTCTACCACAGGTATTCATGGGAAAAGCATAAAACATATCACACTTGATCGCTTCCACTATTCTACATGATATAAATGTGTAAAAAGAGAGTGAGCATGAGGATATTTAGTATCCTTCAGTTATACATAGAAGACAATGTGTGAATCAAATAAGTGCCAACACTAATCATAAAATTAAACACAAGACCACAACACTGTTATTAACGAAGAATTAAGTTTAGAAATATCTGTGTGTTATGCAGTGAATCTATGGACAAGATTGAAGGAGTGAAAAATGTATTCAATTTCTTATCTAGAATATGGCTTTAGAACAGAGTATCGTAGCATCTGTACTCTATATTTAAAGAGTGAAAAAGTTCATATCTTCAATGTTTGAGTGAAAAAGTTCATCTCTTCGATGTTAGGATGTTCAGAGAAATTCAATCGGTTCTTTCTTATCTTATTTAACTCCTTTTATACTCTCTCTTAGTGTTCTTGGATGTTTGAACAAATGTTTTAATGTACTTCTATTTTCACTATTTATCACATTCACCCAGTCTATCACACACACACACACACATTTTTCATGGTTTATCATGTTATCCATTTATACTTTAAGGTTTAGTAGGCATGAAGATCTACCCACATTCATGTACCTCATACTCTCTATGGATAGTCGTCAGGTAACATTAAATAATGTTAGAACCATTAATTTGACTAAGTTTAACCATTAGAAATAAATATTAATTAATAAATTTTATACAATATTTATGACTAACGGTGGATTATAAGTATAGGTGACTCATTTGCATCAGTCTATCGCCTATGGTATGTCAGCATCGGTCTTTAAGAATCAATCTATCATAAAATGTCTATCAGTATCGGTGACTCCAAGTATCAGTGAGTTATTTCCATCGGTATCAGTGACTTAGTGTACTAGTTAGTTGTTTGTGCTATCGGAATATCAGCATTGGTGAGTCTATCATCAGTGTGGTTTCCATCAGTGAGTCGATCATCAGTGTGTGGTCCATCGGTGAGTCGATCATCAGTTAATTGATCATCGGTATGTCGTCCATTGATGCATCGATCATTGGTGTGTCATCCATTGGTGAGTCGATCATCGGTGTGTTGTCCATCTGTGAGTTGATCATGAGGGTGTCATCAATCGGTGAGTCAATTTGAACTAATAGTACCAGGGACTCTAAGAAACGTTTGAAGTGTCTATCTTTCACAGAGCACTACTAGATTAAGTGAAATCAATAAATACATGGAAATATACAATTATAAATTCATTGAAGCATAAATATTTTTTATTGAGTTATTGAAATGTATTGTACAATATGACATAATTGATTTACTTTGAGATATTAAATGACATGAAATAAGAGAAGCTATATATCGACATTATTTGTGATTATGAAAACTATAATACCATAGAGGGTCCCAAAATTTCCCCCCTTTTGACAATAAAAAATTATGGCTTACATGTGATGTCACGGAATAATAATTACTTGACTTAGCATACCTCACTGAATGGGAATTTTCAATATAACTAATGCTTTCCCTTGTTTGTGTTTTTAAAACAAATATACCCCTCAATTATTAGATCAAAGAAAATATATTTATATATATTATGGTGAGTACATGCTATGTGGCCTATTACAGAGTTCCTCCCCATGAAATTAATAACACATATATATTATGGTGAGTACATGCTATGTGGCCTATGCCAAATTTTCTCCCACTGAAATTATTAATGTATGCATATACCTCTCTAACTTTGTTGGGATTAGCAATAAAAGGCTAAGAGAAGGAGAGGGAAGAAAGAGAAATAACATAAAGAAAATAAGAAACACAGTGGAGACAAAAAAGGATTTCCATTAAGGTTTAAAATAGTACAATCATCAAAATGAAGATACAAATCCATATAAAATACACAATTCAACACTAAGGGTTTGGATTATAAGGGTATTTTCTATTATCCAAAGGATCTAGAGTAGTATTCAAAGGTTTTGGTTCGGTAGTGGGAAGAGGTGGTCGGATGAAAACACCAGGAAAAGAAACAACTACAGGGACATTGGTTTCAAGAATATGTCTCATATCTGACAACACACGACTCTAAGGCTTCACCGTAATTACTGGTCAAATCTGGGAAAGAGCATAAGATACACTCATCTGAGCAGGAGGATGAGAGATATTTCCAATTGATGTAGGTGGAGGAACCACAATTGATTCATCTTGAACATGCAGACACTACTTGAGAAGCTTGATAAAATCATTAATGATTTCACCACCATATCGCATGGCATTCTCGAAATAATCCTTATTCTCCATAAATTTATGAAATAGAGGGGTAAACTCCTTTATTTGTGCCACTTGTTTCTTGAAGGCTTCTTTCAATAGTTGAATTCCAAGATTTTTAGAAAAAAAACATGTATCTATTTATGAGATCATACTTGGTATAGATCATGGTAATGTACTTATCCACTTTCTCTATAATCTTTTTCTGAGTAGAAGAGGCTTCATTTGTACAATTCCCTACCATATTATAATCAAGGTATATATTTCTATGTTCCTTTTTGAGAGTTTATTTGTCCAAATCACTCTAAATATTCATCATTTCCTCTCTTATCATAGCCTTTAGAGATTCCAAATTAGCAACATCACCTCTCCTACCTCTAGAACTGGCTGGACCAATGATCATTTTTCCAAGATCATCTTTCAATTTCATAAAATATACACTCAGTAGATGTGAAAATAAGTTTATAAGAACATCCATCACACCACAGAAAGAGTTCTTGAAATCATTGTTTATAGAATTTAACTTATTGATCATCTTCCTTACTTATTCTCTCAGCAAATTTTTATATATAATGAGGGTTTCACCTATGGTAATGAGATTCAGTTGAATCTACGGGATCACCATACTTTCAATTTTTGTAGCATTGACATTCGAAATACTCAATGAAGTAGAGGATTCAATTCTAGTTCCAACTGAGGCTCTCACTGACCCATAATTATTATTTTCGGATTTCTCTAAATCAGACTTAGTGACATAGTCACTAGGCACTAGTTGTGCTACTGGGTCAACTACAGGGGGTTAAACCAATGAATCAGGTGTCACCGGCTCTTCTTCATCTTGAACTTGAGGAGAAGGAGGAGGTGCTAGTATTTATTTATCTGAGTTATATTCCAATACAAAAAGAATGTGTCATGGATCATTATTCAACTCTCGAGTACATGTCCAGTCACTTGGTTCAACAATGTCAACCCTGACTCTTCTTCCCTGAGGCTCAGGTACAATCTCATCTTCCTCTACTTCTTCATCCAGAAGTCTAGCCAAAATAACATATTAAGGAATAGGTACTAACGGAACTGGATGTTCTACATGTACTCCAGCCACTTCAACTTCTCAAGGAACAACCTCAATATGAGTCTCCTGATCCTTAGCCTCTTCCTCATGGCCACCAGCCATAATTTCATTCAACTCCTAAATGATTACTTGATTTTTATCTTCAACATGATGAGGTCTATCCTCATTAACAGCATCTTTAGGATAAATATTCTCCTACTCAACATGATTAACTCCATCAACAACTCTATGTATAGATTCCTCAGAAGAATTTTCATTCACCTGTAGACCCACCTTCAAGGAATCACAAATATGCTCATCATCTCTCTCATCATCATCATCATCATCATCATCATCATCATGGGATTCTCCATCTGACTTGCTCACATATCCTTCCACACCAGTTACCTATGTCTCTTCCTCATCCTTATCACCTAACAAAGGTTCCCTTGAGGATAAATCCAATGGTGGACTAGAAGGTCCATATGACAAGTATTTTGGGATTTCAACAATATCAGTATCACTCCAGTCATCAAAAGGAGATCCTTCTTACCTTGGAAACTCAGCTTCAGATTCCTCATCTTAATAGACAGCTTCCCCTCTTGGTTTTAGGCTTGGATCAACTAGATACCATAATCTGGTAAGATAATCTATCATATTGAACTCTTCATAAAATCTTTCCTGATATCCTACCCATCATTTCTTCCACGGGTTCTAGAAAATATTCATTCTCTTACAAATCACTTTTTTAAGGTATAAACCACTACATGAACTAGCCATTTCATCTTCATTTTCCACACAACCCAACTTCTTTAGCATTATAGAAATCATCCTAGTATAATACAAGCATGTTTATTTCATGGAGGGTTTATCATATCAGAAATGTGTAAAATTAGATACATACAGAGATTCCCAATTATCCCATTTTTCAACAGGTAAATCAGAAATACATCATGATATTTCATAGCAGAGAAATCTACTTTTCTTGGGACATATTTTATTTTGAATAAACATAAAAATTAATCTTACCTCTCCATAAAATTCTCTGGCAATATATATCCTTGATTATTCCCTTTTAGTAAACCCCTTTAGAGTATCTTCATAAGAAAACAATCTTGAAGAAGGTGAAAAGTTCCCCTGATAATCAGTATAGACACAATCATGAGGAATTTCCAAACATTCATCCCTTTCCTTAGATGTAAAAGTAAACACTTTTCACTTTACAACAGACTCCATATGTTCTTCTCCAGCTCCATCCATAAATATATTCAAGTTGATATAAAACTCATGCATAAGTTAGCGATAGAACAATTTTTCATTTTTGGATAACCTTATTAACCATCCTTGAGATTCTATCACCCTCATCCAGAGTGCCCTTCTTGAAAAAATCCATTCCGCAAAAACATATTTCTTGACTGTAATAACTCGGGTTTGTAGTACCACTAGAATGACCCTTATTATACTCTGTTGATAGAGATTCCCTCAGATCTTCTATCGCATTCTTTGTACTTACCATAGAATGTTTTAGGATTAAAAGGGAGTTGAAAGGTCAATGGTAGATAGGTAGAGTGTCAAATAGAAGAAGGTTTAAAGGAAGTAAAAAGTGAAAGGTCTATATGGAATGAATTTATTATATTATTTAGGGATTGAAAATTGTAAAGCACAAAAAAAAGAAAAGAGGTAAAAAGGACAAAAAACGATGTTGTTTTATTTAAAATGAGCAGAATTAAAAAAGGGCCCTTAAGGAATCTATTTCATAAAATTAGTTTCACACAATCAGTTTCAGGAGATCTGTTTTAGATATCAGTCTCACAGATTGGTTTCATTGATCGGTTTAACAGATCAGTTTCCCCTGATTGGTTTCACAGATCGGTTTCACATGATCAGTTTCACAGATAAATAGATAATTTTAAAAGAAACAGAGGTTTGATAAGACTTTAGATATTTATCGTTCCTAGTTTATTCATTTTCTCAGAGATTAAGGGTTTAGTGAATATGTTAGCACGTTGATGCTCAGTCTCTATGAACTGAAGAGTTATATCATTTTTTTAATAATGATTTCTCAAAAAGTGATGTATTATATCAATATTTATTTGTTCTAGAATGGGAAATTGGATTCATCACTTGTGTTGTCACAGTTTATGTGGATATATCTAAATTGAATTCCATTCTCTTATACGGTGTGTTTCAACTACAAAATTTGTTCATATAAACTACTTATATAAGTGTACTCTACATCAGCAGATGATAATGAAACATAATTTTTCTTTTTACTATAAAATGATATTCGTGTCCTTCCAAAAAATTGAAATCTTTTAGAGGTACTCTTTTTGTCTAACATACATCCCCCCAAGTGAGCATCTGAATAACTAACTAAATCAAAAGTTTTTCTTTTAGGATAAAAAGTCCTAAATTTGTTGTATACTTGAGGTATTTTAAAACTCTTTTTAACAACATTTAAATGTGACTCTTTTGGGTTTTATGGAGATCTTTCACACATAAACACACTAATAAAATATTCTTCCAACCATAAGTTATGTATAGAAAACACCCAATCATTCCTCTGCATGCAATTTGCTCAACGATTTTTCCACTTTCATCATGATCTAACTTACATGTTGAACTCATAGGGGTTTCACTACACTTAATTCTCTCAAGGATATATCATTTAAAAATATCTTTAGTGTACTTATTATGATTTAAAATAATATATTTTTTATTTTGAAATATTTTAAATCCAAGAAAGTATTTATGTTCACCCATTAAACTCATTTCAAACTATCAATGCAATATTTTTGAAAAATAATTACATAACTAATTTTTAGAAGATAAAAATATAATATCATCTTCTTATATTTGAGATATTAAAAATTATTTTGAAATTATTTTTATAAAAAAGTAGGCTATTAAAGTCCATTTGTAAAGATTTTAGAAAAAAGAAAATTACTTAATATTTTATACCAAGATCTTGGAGCTTGTTTGAAATAGTATAACTATTTAGATAATTTGAACTCTTGATTTGGAAAATATGGATCTGTAAAACATGGGGGTTGTTAAAAAAACACCCTCAATTATATTAACATTTAATAATTCACTTTTAAAACCCATTTGGTAATTTTTAAAATACTTGTGTGCTGCATAGGCAAGTAAGATTCTACTAGCTTCAATCCTAGATACTAGTGAAAATATTTCTTCATACTCAATTCATTATTCTTTATTATATTCTTATAAAACCCACCTAGCATTAATTATAACTATATTTCCATCTTCATACACTTTACTTCTAAATATCCATTTGGTTCCTATGGTAAATGTATCCTTTATCCTAACTATAACTTTCCAAAATTTAATTCTTTCAATCTGGTTATGTTCTACTTGCATGGACATTACCCAAAATTAATCATTGATTGCATCATTTAAATTTTTTAGGTTCACGATTTGACAAGAATTATTTATGTTCAACCTGTTTAATCAAGGATGTTTTAGTTTTTGTTCCTCTATCTAAATCTCCGAAAAAAACATATAAGGGAAGATTTATTAGTCACCTAATGGGTCTAGTAAAGGCATGACTAGTAATTTTTGGTTCTTAATTTTGATATGGTTCATTATGCCTAGAATCCAAAGAATTTCTGGAACTGATAGTTTTCAAAGATTCCTTCACATGATGATTTAAGGTTTTATTATTTATGTCTAGATTGGATATATCCTCTTCAATATTTTCCAGTGAGGTCTTAGGCTCATGTGGATTTGTTTCATCAAACATGACATGTACAGATTCCTCCACACATTTTGTTTTCATATTAAAGACTCTTTAGGATTTGTTTGATGTATAATATCCAAAAAATATTCCTTCATCACTTTGGAGGAAAATTTATCTAAATTGTCTTTAGTGTTCGGAATGTAAACATTACATAAAAAAACATTAAAATATCTTACTTTGGGTTTCCTATTATTCCACAAATCATAATGGGGTTTCTTAAGGATGGCTTTGATTAAGACCCTATTTATTATTTAACAATCTATATTAACAGCTTTATCCCATAAATAAATTAGTAGGTCATATTCATTTAGAATGGATCAGGAAATTTCTTGTAGGGTAATATTTATTCATTCTACCACCTTATTTTGTTGATGTATCCTAGGGGAAGTGAAGTTTTTTATTATAGCCATTTTGTGAGAAAAAAGATTCAAAATCTTTATTCTCAACCTCACAGCCATGATCACTTCTTAAGGATTTAATCTTAAGTCCACTAAGATTTTCTACAGTCCTAGAATACTTGGTGAAGTGATAATAAGATTCACTCTTGTGTGCTAAAAAAATGTCCAGGTATACTGAGAGAAATAATCTATAAGAAAATAAACATAGTGCTTTGCATTGAGACTCAAAACTCATCATGGTCCAAAAAAATCCATGTGAAATAACTAAATATGGTGAGAAGTAATTACTTCTTTCATTTGTTTAAAAGTGGTTTTATTTTTCTTTTCTTTTTGACAAGGATTACACACCTTATTGTCTGGAAACTCCAATTTGGGTAGGTCATTGACTAAAAATTTTCTAGTAAACTTCTTAAGAGTGTGTGTGTTGTAATGTGCCTATCTTCTATTCCAATTCTAGGACTCTATGAAATTTATTTAGACAAGAAACATTCTGTTAGGTTAGTGTGTCTAGATTTATAACATATACATTATCATTTCTATGAGTAGAAAATATTTTGTTATTATTGTCATAAAAAACATGTCATGAATCATTTTTTAATGTTACATTAAATAAATTATCACAAAATTGAGATTTTTTGAGCAGGTTATACTTTAATACACCAACATAAAGTACTTTGGAATTTGAAATAGAGTTAGGGTTACCAATCTGGCCTAGGCCGATGATTTTTCATTTTCTATTATCACTAAATGTGACATGTCCTATATCAATATTGATAAGTCTTTTAAATATTGAATATTCCCTTATCATATGTCTTGAACACCCACTATCCATGTACCACATATTTCTATTGGAGCTCTTTAGGTAGGTTACCTACAAAACAGTTCATCTAAGAAACAATTTTGGCACCCATATTTATCTTGGTAAACATACATTAGTAATATAATATTAAGGAATCCATAGTTGTCTTATGGGATTCCTATATGTAGAAAATAGAGTTTTGGTAAAATACATTTTTTTACATATAGAATTTAATGTAGTAAGAGTGTTCTTGGAACTGGAACTTGCAATAAAATTTTGTTTTTTTGAAGAAAGAAGCAGATTTTCCATATTTGGTTACAAAATGTGGTTTGGATAAATTCAATTGACCTTGATGATATCTTATCCTATAATTATAATTAGGAGCTATTTTTTACCCGGAATTTGAGTAAGGGTATTTTTTTATTGGTAAACTTTTCTATGTCTTTCTTTAATTTCTCATTTTCCATTTTTAACTCATTGTTTTCTTTGAGTAGTTGAAATTTTTTATATTTTTCATATGTAAATTCATATTTAATAGTAAAATTAATAGAATGTTGTTTATTTATTAATTTATACTTATATTTTAACAAATTTCATGCTTCTTATAGCATGTTGCAAAATTCAAATAATTCATCATTTCTCGTACTCCCAGAATCACTTTCTTTTTCAGAATAAAAATAATTATATGTAGGAGTGTATAAGGCACCCATAGTTGTGTTTTTTATAAAACACATATTATCTATATCCATCTTCTCATTATGATAAGAATAAAATTCACTGGATCTATCCTTAGAGAGACTCAAGGTGTCCTTCATTGCTTTCTTACACAATCTATCCTTATTTTCATATTTCTTCTTGTATTTCATCTTTAGACAGTCGGCCTTGACATTCCCTTTTATTTTACATTCATAGAAAATTATAACTTATTATTTATCATTTATCTTCAAATCCTTCTTCCAATTTACCTTGTTATAATTCTTTACTTTGTAATTTGGATTTGTAAAAAAACGTATTTTTCCTATAAAATTTCATGAATCTCTTTTCTAGCTAGGCCATTTTGTCACCACTATATGAAGATTATTTTTCACTACTTGACATTCCAGATGCTTGAACATTCTCCTTATCTTTACTTTTAGAGGAAATAGTCTTAAAGGCTAAAAAAATTCATTTTTGTTCATCATCTTCTTGATTTACCTTTAATTTCTCTTCATACGTCATTAATTTTCCAATCAATTCCATCACTAGAATCTTATCTATGTCACATGATTCCCTAATGAATACATGTTTCCATCACTATATCTCTGGTAAGCATCGTATAATCCTTATAATCTGATCTTTGTTTATAACTTCTCTTTTTAAAGAAGTCATGGTATTCACAATTTCATTGAACCTGAGATACATATAAGAAATAGATTCAGAATACTTCATTCTGAAGTTGTCATATTTAATATTATAAGTATTTATTCTAATTTCGTTAATATTAGATGATCTCTCATGAGAAACCGAACAGGTGTCCCAAATCTCATGTACAGTTTTACAAGCAGAAATATGATTAAAATCTTCACCTCATAGTTCACAGTATAGATAATTCATTACTCTAAATTATTGTTATAAGTAGTCTTGGTAGGTTAATCCCAAGTGTTTCTATCCATTTGATGAATTGTATATTTACTTTCAGTAGCAGTTCAGATAAAAAATCAGATGCTTTCTAGATGTATTTTCATTTTAAGCTTCCACTGAGCATAATTAGTTCCATTAATAAAATATTGTATATTGGTAGTATCCACTTCTAATCTGTTATCCATGATATAAATTGTATGTAAATTTAAAAGAGATATAAATTTAGAAATAGAATAAATTTTATGGTCTTTTAAAAATAACAACAATCATCGTTGAAAAGATTTGAAAACAGAAAATAATATTTTAAACCCCCTAAAATCAAATTTTGGTTAGAGTAGATAACTTAATAGGGGGTGAATTGAGTATCTATAAAAATTTAAATTAGAATTGGTGATTAAAATATATATCCTCCAATTAAAAAATAATCAAAGCTTTCTTGAAGTGTATTTCTAAATGTCTAGAATATTCAATTAATTTCTCAGATTTCTGATTAGTTCTTAGCTTTACCAATATAACGATTATCCAAACTTTTGAAACTAATATACTAATTCAAAATAGATATAAAAAACTGCTAAGCAAACTATCAAAGTTCAATTTAGCTTTATTTTTAATTAAATAATGAAATATCAATTTAAACTAAAAAGAAAATACACAGCGGATAAAATAATAGGTTTTGTCCCAAGTTGAGACATATTCTTCTCTACTTGGTAATAACCTTCCACCATGATTTTTATATTAAGAAACATTTTTGATCCACACCATGGATCAGGGTTCAAAATAGTACACAAGGTTTTCCAAGTTACACTTGACCTATAACACAATTATCCATGGGAAAAGAAACAAATAGACCACACTTGATCTCTTGCACTTTTCTAAATGGGATAAAAAAGCGTTAAAAGAGAGTGAGCATAAGGATATTTCATATCCTGTAGTTATTCATAAGAGACAGTGTTTGAAATAAAAAAAATGCACACACTGCTCGGAAAAGTAAACACAAGACCACAATAGAGTTATAAATGAAGAATCCCGTTTAGAAATCTATGTGTGTTATGAAGTGATGATCTGGACTAGATTGAAGGAGATAAAATGATATTGGATTCCTCTTATATAATATGGCTTCAGAACAGTGTATCGCAACCTCTATAATATAACTTTTATGAGTGAAAAATTTTATCTCTTCGATGTTTGGATGTTCAGAGAAATTCTGTAGTATCTTACTTATCTTATTGAACTCCTTGTGTACTCTAGAGTTGTGTTGTCAGAATTTTGAACACTTCTTTTCGAGTTCTTCTATTTTTATTATTCATCAAATTCTCCTGGTCTATCCCTCACACACACTTTTTGTACGTTGTAGCTTGTAATCCTTTTATACTTCATGGTCCAAGAGGCATGAATATCTCCCCAAGTTCATATAACTCACACTATCTATGGATAGTCCTACAGATAAAATTAAATAATTTCAGAAACATTTATTTGTTTTAATATTACCGTTATAAGTAAATTTGAATAAATAAATTTGAAATATTATTTATGATTATCAGTGAGTTATACGTAATGGTGACTTATTTGCATTGGTCTATCAGCATCGGTCTAGAAGTATTGGTCTGTCAGTATCAATGACTCCGAGTATCTTTGAGTTATTTCCATTGGTATCAGTGACTTAGTTTATTTGTGAGTTGTTTGTGCTATATGTATGTCAGTATTGATGAGTCGATCATCTGTGTGCCGTCCATCGGTGAGTCAATCATCGGTGTTTTGTCCATCGGTGATTCCATCATCAATGTATTTTCCATCAGTGAGTCGATAATCAGTGTGTCATCCATCAACGATTCGGTCATCGGTGTGTCTTCCATCGTTGAGTTGATCATCGATGTGTCATCCATCGGTGAGTCGATTTGATCAAAAGGTACTAGGAACTCTAATAAAGCTATGAAGTGTCTGTCTTACACAGAGCACTGCTAGATTAAGTTCCATCCATAAATATATGGAAATATACACTTTTAAATATATTAAAGCATAAATATTTTTTATTGAGTTATTGAAATGTATTGTACACTATGAAATAATTGATTTACTTAGAGATATTAAATGGAACGGAATAATAGAAGCTGTAGATTGACATTATTTGTGATTATGAAAACCATTATATCATAGAGGTTCCAAAAATTTATGTATATATATATATTTAAATAAATAATATTATTTTTTTGATATTATTATCATTATTTAAAAATAAAATAATAATTACATTGATCCCATAATGATCATTGAAAAATAGAAATATTAATCATGTTTATGTATGACCTATTGTCTCTATTTTTCTAACATATTATATTTTTGGAAAGATATTTCATGATTAATTTTAAAAGTATAATTTATTTATAAAATAAAAACTATTTCATTGTTATTATTCTTTATATGATGGACTAATGAAATATATGACCACAGTCGTCCCACCAAATTCATTTTTGACATTTGAGCTGAAGGTCATCAAAACATCTAATGTTGACTTAGTTGATTATGTAATAATATATGACCTGGTATTAAATAAAATAAAATAATAATTAACAATAAAAACATTCTTATTAATTAAATAATTTACATATTTTTGTTTTTTCGGATGATTAATAACATACACGATGAGTATGACCCAAGGTTAGTGCCTTTATTTTCAAAAATACTTTTTAAAAAGTCTCCCTTCCAAATATTTTGTCTTTATTATCCATTTTTTAATAATATATTATTAATGTATTTAAATTTAAATAAACTAATTACAAAGAAAATTATATGTATCTTATAACTTTAGTTCAAAGGATTTTAAAAAAATCTTTTATGGAATGTCTCAAATTTCATTAAAAAATAAAAAAAATGAATGCTTTATTTTAACATATATGGAGACACCAAATTTTCCCACTACTGTAACTATTATTTGATGCTCAAAATAATATATAATATTTCATTTTTTTTGTAAATTAAAACCCTCTTTCTTTTTTTTTTGATTTTTATAGTTATGAAAAAGGGGTTTTAAATATAAATGGTATTTCGATATATAGAAGTTCATTTCATATGGGTTCAAAATAGTTTTTCCAGGGTTTTATTCATGATATGGTCTTTATAAATGATTTATGATATTGTGTGATCCCAATTTAGCTATTGATAATGGATGAGGCCAATATACCTTATACAATGGGTGTTCCTAGATTTCATTCCAATGCATTGTACATTTATACTGGATGTATACCAAATGGTTATTCAAATTTAATAGGGTTTTTATGTTTTCTAGGAAGATGAAGTCACAAGGAACCTAGAAGACTTTTCTATGAGTTCTTATATATTTTAATGGAATTTTTTTTATATTTAAATGTGATAAATTATTTTCCCAAAATTTTGGGTAAAAGGAATGTTTTCCAGAAGTAGTTTTCATGGGTTATCTTGTTTTCAAAGAATCCCTCTTGATTTCGTCTTTTTCATTATGTCTTCTTGAAAAGTTTATTTTTTACAACATTGTTTATAAAAGATATTTTATATTTATTTAAATGATTTTTTGAGCTGAAGGTTTATTTTTTGAAAGAAAAATTAATTTTTGATCTCGTGGTATTAAAATGAACTAATATGTGTTGTTCTTCCTTTCCCCCCTTATGAATCTTTTTATTCTCATCGCACATTTTAATTTTATTTCAAAGGGTTATTGTATGAGTAAGAATAAAGAAGAAGTGATGTTTAATGTTATTAAATTTTTTATAGAAATAAATGTGTTTTATATTTAAAATTTTATATTGTGGGAAAACATTATATTGAGTATAAGTTTAAACTTTGTAATATATGGAATTTTTATGTAAAAATTATGAAATAATTTATAAACTCTAAACCTAAATGATAATTAAATTTAGAAAACAAAATTATAGTATAAAGACACCAGATTATGTAATGTTTAATTTTGGGTCCTTATAGTTTGTATCAGAGGAATATTTTAATAACATTAGGGGTTAGGATATTTGTAAAAGAACTCCCATGAAATATTATACTTTATAGTTAAGCAGAAATGCGATATAATTTGAATTTTACCTTGTTTATTTGTCTAAATTATGTCTTTTCAGAATGTTTTTCCATAGAGTAAACAAGAAATCTAAATTGGGTAGAAATCAAGATGAAAAAATCATTCCAAATCAGTAACCTAGAATAGTTGTAATTGGAATAGAGTAGAGTTTTTGTAAGGATGGAATATTTTATGTAGGTTATAAATAGTGGTGGCATTCATGATAGAGAAAGAACTGATCATTGAAAAAGGAAATTTTATATAGGGGAGAAATTTATGAATCAAAAACTACCAAATTTCAATGATTCATCTTACCTAGTGTTAGGTGAGGGATGAATTAAATCCCCAGAGATGATATTTGATGTTAGGGGTTTTTTGGAGCATTAAAAGTTAACTCTTTTAATTCACTATATTGTAGGTGAATCTAACAAATAGTGGTCAATATATAAAAATAAAAGTGAATGAGACGATATTGATTCCATGGAATGGGATAAATTTCCTCATATTTTCTTTGTGAAAGATTTTCCTATATCTATTTGAATTTTAATGGAAAAACAAGTACTTAAATTGAGACCAATGGATTAAGATTATATGGATTCATATGAGAAAAAAAATAACCCAACCTAAATTTTACTCAGGGTATTGATAGAAATAATAATAAATTCTACTCAGTATTAAAGCCAAATAATAGAGGGAATTAGCTTCCCAAGAATTCAAACGTTATGATAAACTTGTTTTAACTGATGAGATTGTATAATTCATGTTAACCAATGATCATGTATCCTATAACAACAAGAATAATATAATGTGTATATGGTATTTAATTGGGAATTATTCATAAATGAAATATTGAGTTAAGATAATCAAGTTCCCATTATGGGATATGTGTGGTAGGAAGAATCTGAGAACTTATAAATTATAGCAAGGGTTACTGATATGGAATGTTTTGACATTTGCATTGTGGCTATAAGAAAATGATTAAACAATTAATGTTAAACTAATGATAAGATTCCTTAATTGTAACATATTGGGGAATTGTACCAACATGTGTCCAAATTTCATTATCTATGGTGGAAATAGTCTAAAAATAATAATAGTGTTTCAAAATCATTTTCTACTTTAATAGATTATGTTAGTATATCTAATGAAGCGGAAAAAGGTAAAATACTTGTTTATTCAGATTATGTCACGCTCATTTTGACTCTAAATATTCAAATTCCTTAATTTTTATAAACTTTTTTTTTGTAAAATGGGAATATCACCCCATGGAAATAATATTTAACTTTTGGTAAAAAATCTATGTGTAAATATTAAGGGAAAAAATTTATAATATTATTTCTATTGTTATCATTGGGATGATATTTCTTATAAATCTTATTTATCTATCCATAATAGATTTTGATATAATTCCAGGCATGGATTGGATTTTAGTTCATCATTATAGGATAGATATCAAATCCAAGTGTGTTTTTCCCAATGATTTCATACATTCTATAACATACTAGGAATATTAGAAATTGATTAAGGATTTTAGAGAAAGTTACCTATATAATATTGTTAAAAATAAATAAGTTGTTAAAATTTGTAATGATACCAAAGTGAGTGAATATATGGATTTATTTCTTGATGATTTATCTAGTGTTATCATGATAAATACGTTTTTTAATATTGTCTTGATACTGATGTAAAGCCTATTTAAAAAACCCCTTATCAAATGGAATAATTAGAACTTTTGGAATTTAAATATTTTCTAAAAGAGTTTCTAGATAAAGGATTTATTAATCCAATTACTTTACCTTGGAATGTACCAACATTATTTCTTAAAAATAAACATGGTTTGATGAGAATTTTAATTCATTATATATCCTTGAATAACATCACTATTTATAACATGTAACATTTTAGTCATATTGATGACTTATTTGATGAGCTCTTGGAAGAATAGTACTTTATAAAGATTGAACTTAGGTTAGGGTATCATCAGTAGAAGGTGAAGAAGGATTATATTATTAAGATAACATTTTAGAATTGATATGGGAATTATGAGATTATCGTTATTCCCTTTGGGATATCTAATGCACCAAATATATTTATAGATATTATAAATCGAATTTAAAATAAATATTTAGAAATGTTTTTGGTTTTGTTTATTGATGAAATATTAGTATATTACTAAATTCATGAGGATCACGAATACCTATAAACTCATATTTGTTAAACCCAATAAAACTAATGTATTTAATTAATGGAAAATACCTATAAATTTTTGATATATTCTTTTAATTCCTTGATTATAGCTTTACTACAAAAGGTTAATTGAAAAATATGTTCTATTCTCTATCCCACTGAATGAAATAACTCGAAAATGTGTTAAATTTATCTAGATAAAAGAATTTTGTGACTATTATTAGTAGCTAAAAAGTTGACTAGTTAATACTATAGAATGCGATTTTCCCTCTAGAAATGGTGAGTGTTTCATCTACAATGGTACTATATTAAATGGAATTTTTTATTTCATGATACAACATGATAAGGTAATTTCTTATGTATCATGAAAAGAGAATAATCATGAGTTAAATTATTCTACACATGATATAGAACTAGGTACTATAGTTTTTATTTAAATATTCATAGGCATCAATTATATGAAGTAATGTGTGAAATATATATTGATTATAAATTTTTTATGTATATATTAACGTTAAAATGTTTGAACATTAGGTAGAGAAGATGATAGAATGTATTTAAGGATTATGACTGCTTGATTTACTATCATCTAAGAAAACCAAACAATGTAGTTGATTCTTTGAGTTAGAAACAGATTTATCAATTTATCATGTTACATTTTAAAGAAGATCCTTTGTTTAATAATTTTATTATTTTTTCCAAGAATTTGTGGATGTTGTAACTTATTCTCTTTTAATTTAGATGCAAGTACAATCATATCTATTAGAATAAATTAAGAAAGATCCAATGGTGGATCTTGTTTTATTGAAAAAGGTAAAATATGTTAATAATTTTAGGTTTCTAGAGTTTAATATTGATGAGGAAGGTTATATATGATTTGAAAAATGATTATGTGTTTCTTGTGATTCTCAGTTGAAGAGAGAATTGTTGAGTGGAGCTCATTGGTTATAATTTTTCATTATTCTTGAAACATTAAGACACACAGAAATCATTGGGATTATTACTAGAATGATGAAATGAACATAGTTATTCCTAAAATTACTATGAAATGTTTTACTTGTAAATAGGATAAAGATGAATGAATAGTAATGATGGAGATGATTATGCAATTTCCATTGCTAGAGTGTATTTGGGAAAATATATCCATTGAATTTTTTATGCTATTTCCAAATAAATATTCAAGTAATAAAGTTATTTGTGGATTTTTTTATATATTAACTAAATCCACACAATTTACTTCCCATTCAAGATACCAAACCTTTATATCATATTTATTGATTGTATGTCAATGATATAATTATGATACATGAATTCAATCTATCCATTTTATTTTATAGTGATCCTATGTTCAATATAAATTTATGTAAATGACATCAGAAGTCATTAGGTACTAAATTAAATTTAAGTACACCCTTTCATCATCAATCTGATGGAATGTATAAGTAAAAGATTATGACCATGGAATATTTTCTTCGATATTGTTCAATGTATTACAAGTAATTTAAGATCAATATATTTCATCGATTGTGTTTTTTTATAATAATATTTTACATTTAAGTGTACATATGACACATTTTGAGGAATTATATAATTTTTTTTTTCAAACACAGGACTTTATATATGAGGTATTTTAAAAGAAATTGATCGGACCATATTTGGTAGTGGATATTGTTGATAAGGTGAAGGCGATTCATCAACATATGAGGAAAACTAACACTAGGAAGAAATTTTATGTGGGTAATTTGATTAAGGAACATTCTTTTGGGGTAGCTGATAATAGTTTTCTTCATGTGTCTTTAGGGAAAAGTTACAAGCATTTTTGTAAAATGGGGAAAATAAGAACTTATTTTATTGGACTAAATGAAATCCTATATAAATTTGGATTACATTCCAAGAAATTTTCCTTTCCTTTATGTTTTTTCAAAATAAATAATCTATTTCATTTTGATGTTAATAAAATATGTTTTATATGAATCTCAGGTTTTGATTCCTAAGTTAGTTTAGTGTGAAGATAACATTTCTTATGTGGAAGATTCATTTAATTAACCATAGTATGAAATCATTGCTGATAAATGAAATTTACTATGTTAAGGTTTTTTTGGAAAAACCAAATGGTCGAAGATGAAACATGTGACTATGTTAATGATATGGGAGAAATTTAACCATAGTTTTTTATATTAAAACATTTCAAGGAGGGAGGTAGTAATAAATTAAATAATTTTAATGTTCCTATAAGTACTCATGGAGACTCGACCCTGAGACCTCCCATGAGACCCCTCAAAGACATAACTACTAGGTTATGCCCTTTTAGTAATCCCCAACTATTTAAGTGGTGAATAAAAGTGCGATGAAACAATTTCCATAAGGGGGAAGAATTTAATAACTTAGTTAATGATAATATAAATAATTTTTATATATTTATCAAATATATTTTATAGGGTTATGTTAATTATATAAATATTAAAAAATTTCTTAGTAAATATGAAAAGGCCTTATTTATAAACAAGTTGTAACTTCATGTATTATAGGGGTTTATTTAGGAAACTAGTAAAAAATAATATAATTATATTTTGATACAATTAATTTCATTTATGAATTTAACATTTCAAAATTATATTAGGTTTGATTTTTGAGAATTTTCTGAAGATATTTATTTTTCAATGAATACTAACAAATCATAATTTTCATTGAAAAGTATATTTAATTTTAAAGTACTTTCAAAGTTATATTTTATTTTTTAATTTTTTAATTTAATTTGTTTATGTAGATTAATCATAATAAATTTATGATCTTAAGAATGAATTTTATACTTGAATTTAGTATAAAAACGTTTTTATACAAAAGACATTTTTCTGATTTTTTTTCACAGAGGTTTATGAGTATAATTTTAAATTAAATTATTATAATTATGTGAATTGAATATTTAAAATTTATTCCATATTTTAAATCAAGAGTTCATCATTTATTAAATACATAAATTCTATATCTATTCATCGTTAATATTAATCATAGTAATTTTGTCCATTGTAAAGGTTAAATATGGTAAAAATGATAATAACTCAAAAATATAACTAATAATTGAATTAGTTTAATTTTATTATTTTATCACATACATAATTATAAAAATTTCCAATATTTTACCATTTTTTTCCATTTGGATAGTATTTAGACCTTAATATTATTTTATGTAATGAAATCTAAAAAATATCCTTCTCTTTGTTTTATTATATTTAATTTTTTCACATGGGGATAAACAAAAGATATGTTTTGTCATAAATATTAATTTAAAATATAAATTATATTTTAAGGGTAATTTTTTTAATATCTTAATCAAATAACAACCTTAAACGCTTATAAAACACTAACATAATGGTTGTTAAAGTAGTATATAAATGAATAAAATGATTTTAAAAACTATAAAAAGAATATTATTTGAGTGATTTATATTGACCCTAGAATTTAATAGATACGTTTAACATATATTAGGCATTTTAAATGTTAGTATTTTAATTCCATCATTCTTTTGATGCTTTTAATGTCAAATTAAATGAAAAGAGTCAAAAATAACATTAATGATATTTTATGTTAAATAACGTTTTATTAAAAGATTTAAAATTAATAAAAATATTATCTCTCCCCATGTGAATTATATATGATTTATGAAATAAAAATATGATATATTTATGTGAATATTTTCGTATATAAAAAATTATTTACCCCTAAATAGTAAAAAACATTGTTACATAGTAATAGTGAAAATGGTTAACAGAGGTTTAAACTAAATGATAATGTTATTGAAATCACAAAAAAATGTAAAAGTTTTATTAGATGATATTATTTCAACCCATATAAACATGATATTTTAAATAAGTCATTTTGGTTCCATTTTAACTGAATATGAATTTTTATAAATTAATACTTTATGTAATACTTAGAGTTCCCCTCCCCTCAAATATAAAAGGCCACCTCCTCCACACTTTACATGAGACATAAAAATTCTTTTGGTTGGTCTAATACCTCCCCAAATACATTACTTAAATTCTTAACTACATCCTATAAGTCTTTTATTTACCATTATATATCTTTGAGAAGCTTATAGTGTAATCATTAAGAGGATATCTGGAGAAGAGGTATAGTTCTTATCCAATCAGTTTTGCCTTATTTCTTCATATACCACCTTAAAATCATCTTAATACATGGTAAAATATTAAAAACGTATCTTATATATATTTATATGTTATTATGAAAATTTAATATAGAATATTCTATTTTATATTCCAACCAATGAGAAATGAAATAGTCGATCATGTGTACGGCGGACTACCGCCTCACAACCCATTGTAATTTTTTTTCCTTAACTATATCTCATAGTAATTTATAATAAACTATTTAATGTTTAATGTTTATATTCTTTATTTATTAGTAATTATGAAATGTTAATATGTAGAATATATTTTTAGTTTTTCATTCACTAGAAGATTATGACATCATTCTTGCATACGCGTGAACTACCGCCTCCACGAAGCGATGCAAGTTGGTTTTCATCACCACATCAATTGTATACTATATATAAATATATTTAATGAAATAATGGGGAATTTAATATATTATGAAATTTTTTAAGGATAATATAATAATTATTATCATTCCATAATGATAATTGAAAATTAGAACCATTACTTATGCGTACGCACAATCTACAGTCTCCAAGATTCTAACATAGTTCATTTTTCAAAACCATATTTCATTATAGGTTTTAAAAGTATAATTAATATATAAAAATTATAATTATTTCATTAATAATTTTTTGTATTGGATTGAATATTTAACTCTTTAACCATAGTCAAAACACCAAATTAATTTTTTCCATATGATACAAATATCATCAAAACACCTGATGTGATCTTAATTGATTAATTAATTGTATATAACATTTTTTTATATAAAATAAAATAATAATGGAACTGAAAACTTTTCTTAATAATGAATATAATTAACATAATAGTTTTATACATGATTTTAAAGAACATTTGTGATGATTCAGACTGAAAGTAATGGACTTTATTTAAAAAACTCCCTTTGAAAGTCTCCCTTCCGACGCATTTTATTTCAGGTCAATATTTTTAAAATATACAATTAATTTATTTATATGAACAAAAATATTAAAGAATTATATTTTAGGTCTCTTTCACCTTTCTTTCAGAGTTTTTCAAAAGGATTATTTTTTGTATTGTTTTGAATTTCTTTTCAAAATACAAAAGAAATGTTATATTTTAACATACATGATTACAATACCTTTTCACTCCATAACCATTATTAAATGATATAATTTCATTTAATATTTAATTATTTACATAAATAATAACCCAATTTATTTTTTTAAAAGTTTTTTGGGTTTTTAAAATGGGTTTTAAATTGAAAGGGTATTTTGATATCCATAAGTTTTTTTCATATGGTTTCAAAAAAGTTTTTATGGGTTTTATTCTTGATATAGTCCATAGAAACTGTTTATATTAATAGGTGAGACTGGAATAGCTTATGATGAGGGGTGAGCCTTATATATTGTAAATTTTGGGTGAACCCATATAGCCCTCTAAATGATTGGGTAATTATTTAAGAAGATGACCATATAGTTAGTCATTTTTGTAAGGGGTTCTTGGGATTCTGTAAGGGTGTTATGAAGATGGTGTCCCAAGAAAACTACATGAAATTTCTTATTATTTCTTATGATATTTCATGGAAATAATTTTATTTCAAAAGTTAGTCAATGATTATTCCAAATTTTAGTTAAAAATGTTTGTTTTTAAGAAATTTCATTCCATGTGTTCTTATATTTTGAAAGAAACCCTCCGTATAATGAATTTTATTTTATTTTTTCTTATAATTTATTTTATGATAAAAATTGGATATAATAAATTCTTTTATTTATAAGTAAATTATCATTTCATCTCAAGTTTTATTATATAAAATTCAAACTCCCTTTTGATATCATGGATATAAAATAGTATAACAGGGTTATTTATGCTTTTAATGTCCCTTACAGAGTTTTTGTGTGTACAGATCTAACATTCATAAAATATTTCCACATGGGATAATGATGAATAGTTAAAAAGAAGAAGTAAGGTTTCAAGTCATGAATATTTATGATAAAAATAAAACAAGTTTTATAGTATATTATTATATTTTTTAAAAAATAGATAATTATTAGAAGTGTCCACTTTATAATGTAGGAATATTTTATGTATTAATTATGGAAATAAGTTTCTAAGAATATAAACATGAAAAGAACATAAAAATGAAAGAAAGTGAATTCTAGTCTAAAGAAAATATATTATGTAATGTTAAAGATGATTCCCTATAACATTTCACTTCTCATAGGATATTTTATTATCACTATAAACTCCAGGGTGTAGATAGATATCCCCAAAAATTGATGTATATTAATAGAATCTTTTAAACATTTATAAAAAGTGTGAAATATCATAATCCAAAAAAAATCAATGTGAAATAGTGATGACGTAAAAATAAAGCACTCATTATTCATTCTATTGTGGTATATTCACCCTCATTAGTTCCTTTAAGATGGGCACTCATCCTTACCAATCCTTTTTTTCTAGAGTCTCATACGTCTTGACATATGATAGTGGGATAAAGATCATTAAATTAATACTTTAATAATGGAATGGGCACCAAAAATATGGAAATTATTATTCAATTATTCTCAATCTTATGTGTGTCAAGATATATTCAATAATAACACACACTCCTCAAGTATTGATAAAAAGGATATAAAATATATCAGGTTAACATGTGTGTGAAACCCGTTCTTCAACTTTTTTGTGTGGAATTATCAACAGGATGGAACAAAAAATTAACCCTTCAGGTGAGAGAAATCAAGTAGTGATAATATAATCAACCCCAAATAAATCCAAATAAATTTTGAAAAAATTTCTGGTATGTAGAATATTTTATATAATTATTTCACTTTAACTCACTAGAATCCCATTAGGCGTCAAATGGAAAAAACACAGAGTCTCCATTAAAAAATAAACCAAATGTTTTTTCTTATAACTTTGATAGATGAAATTATACTATATTTTTAATGATGACTTTAATATATACATATATATAGATAAAAATAAAATCTCTATCTGCCTACATGACACTCCAAATATTCAATATTTCTACGATAATAAAAAAAATATTCTATAATGTATGCAATTTTTAAATATAATTTTTTCAATATTGGAACCAAACTTCCTCATGTGTGATTTTTTCCATTCATAAATATCAATTACAATTTGGACACCTCAAATTAATGTTATCTTTCTTTATCCAGAAATATTCTAACATATAATACTTTTTAATCATTTTGATCTCACAACTCCTTCAAAATTATACTGAGATGGATAGATTTTCCATTATTCAAGTAACTCATGAACACATATCTTCTTGATATAATGGGAACCTAGTACACAAAACTATAAAAGTATTTTTCAATAATTCTCACATAAAATATTTTTTTATTTTTGTGTGTTCTGTATTAATAGTGAGGTGTTCTACATGCACACTCCACTTATTATTATATTATTCTGTCATTTCATATTTATTAAACATCATAGAGTATTTGTAATAATCTCATATTACAGAATATGAAAATATTAGGAAAAATATACACATATATCATTTAGATACACCATTGTTTTCATATGAGAATATTTGATTCTCATAATAGGTTCTATGAACAAATTCACTCCTGATGCAATAATTCATCATCCTCAAGAGTCACATTCATGAAATACCATTTATTTTGATCACAATCCAACTATTATGTCCAAAAAATTATTAAATATGTTAGTGATTGTCTGTATTCAATATTGATTTCGGATGATCTACCTTTGTATGATCCCAAGATAAATATATATTTAAATGTATAAACATAAATTCAATGCAACTTATACACATACACAACCATCATTTTATCTTCTCCATGATAACTATATGAACTCATACAAATTGTGATTCAATGATAATACACATAATATCCTTTTTATGGTAGAAATGAAAAAATATTTAATATATCATGGCACAAACCAAGATGAGATTTTGTAACATCCCAGGTAATTAAAGAATAATGAATTTTCATATTTATTAATATTTACGAATTAAATATTAATTTTAATTAAAAGGGGTTTCTATGTTCGATAGCGTACTCGATACGCAACGATGTGTTTCTTTGAAAACTTACGTTGAACACAAGTAATAAAATAATATTATTTTAAATGTTAGTTAACGAGTAGCCGTTGTACTGGCGGGAATGGATATAAATAACTAAAATATGATTATATATGTTTATAAATGTTTTTACATTTACCCAATAAAAGATAAAGGCTTAAAATACGGAAAGAGTTCAATTTTAGGCATTTATACCCTAATTTTCACGAAAGGTCCACTTATCACCTTTTGACAGAGAATCGTCATTAAATATAGTTTTGATCGATCTTATAAATTCTATTGGACCAAATATAACTCTTCTTTTGAATCGGGACATCAAAATTTACTTTGTGTAAATTTTTGGTACCTTTCTGATAAAGTTCATTTTTTAATGAATAGTGTAAAATGTTGTATTTTAATTCAAAACCTCTTTTTAATCTAATTTATTTATATGATTAGATTATCTTTTGAATTGGTTTTAAAGTGAAATTAGAAAATATTTTTACCATTAAATACAATAGTGGTCGTTGGAATTAATTTCACTTTGAAATCAGACTTAAACTAGTGTCAATCTTTTGATACTTATTGTTTCATAAAAACACGCTATTTGCTCTGACAACGGGAATTAATTATTAAATTAATTAATGTGACTTATATGTTTTGAATTTTATAAAATAGACTTCATTTTTGAATTCGTAATATCAAATATAGCTTAGGGTGAATTTTTGATAATTTTCTGAAAAACTTCAATTTTTGATGAATAGTGAAACCACTAAGTGGTACTTATAAAGACTGATTTTCCATTTAAATGAAGTTTTTCCATCATTGTGTTTCGAATTTCAAAAATCCGACATACATGGTTTTCATTAGGAAGTAAAATGTGGTTCAATGAGATTATAATAATTTTTTGGTGAATAGTAACTTATTAAGTTCTTAATCGCGATTAGTGGTAATTAGTGTAGTTTAAGGTAAAAATAATGCTTTAATAAAATAAGATGAGCTTGACACATGTCCTACCCTCATTGGTTGTGTCATGGCCGACCAAGACAAGCCATGGGTAATCTTGGGGACCCCATGGAGCCACTTTGGTTGGGAAATGACATAAATAACTTTTTATTTAATGTAAAAGTAAAAATGACACAAACATGAAAGGTTTTACTAAAACAATTTTTAAATGGGGTTATACAAGTCAGATTTTTGATTATAAATAGTCATTGGAAATATAAAAAGATTTACAACATCATAGTATTTTTGTTTATAATTTTTAGACATTAAATGAATTAAATTATTTATGACATAATAATGATGCAGCGATGACATCATTATTTGACGATTTAAATAAAATGGAAAAATAATGTAAAATCTATGAACTACACATGTCCAAAACCAATTGGATGAGTGGATTTCGAACCCTTATCACCTTATCCACGAATTATATCAATGTGGGACCTTTTAAAAACTGAAACACATTTTCAAATAAAGTAATATTTCTTTACTTTCCAAAAGTTCCCCTCCTCTCCTCTTATAAAAGGCCCCCACCTCTACCTCATTTCACACACTCCTCAAGCCTTTGGCTCGGCCAACCCCTGCCCATTTACTCTCTCCACATCCCTCTCCTCATCGTAAAGGATTCCCTTTGGGCACAATCCTTTCAAAGGAAGCCTTTAGGCTCAAATCAAAAGAAGTTACACTTTTAACGGACGTTAAAGAACGATCGAGTCAAGTCGGACCCGAGGTAAGGGACTTCGTCTCAATCTCCTTTCATTGAGGCATATTTCGTTTTATACACAACTTTCTTTTATACGGTGTATAAACCCCTTTTGACTTTTACTTTTATACAAAAGGAATCTTTTTCTACGAAGCGTTTTACAAAACGACAAAAAGGAATGTTTCTTTTAACGTACGCGACGACAACGACCTTTTCCGCCGCCGCGAGTATTATTTGGTCTTTGGATTTCTCAACAAGCCGTAATGTTTTTAGAATAAAATAAATACCGTATAATCTTTTATGTATTTTGGTATTGAAAATGGTTTTGAAAAAGGATTCTATTATGTCAATATATTTATGATATATTGTGATTGAAATGTGGAAATGTTATCATTCCATTATATTGGTTTTATGATTTTATATTGGTACTTGGAAAGTTTAACGGGTGGTTACGTTATAAACCATATGACAGGTGGTGCCGTGAATACCAGGACGGGTGGTTACGTTATAACCGCCAATGCATTGGGTATGGAAGTCGGCCGTATGGCTATTCCATTAAGTATGTATGGAAATTGGCTGTATGGCTATTCCATTAAGTGATATGTGTGGAAGTCGACCGTATGGTTATTCCACTTAAGTATGTTTATGTCCCAAGTTACCTTTATATATGTTATGTGTTCTTTATATGGGTTTTATGGTAATACTTTGGTTACAAAAAGGTCAGTAATGATACTTTATTCAGTGAAGAGTTTTTACTACTTCATGAAGGTGAAGGTATTACTTTGATAGAGTATACATGGTTTACTTGATTTTGAAAAAATAACAGTTTTCATTGTTTGTGTATCCCTTACTGAGCTTTTTATGCTCACCCCATGTTTTTTTGAAATGTTTTTCATAGGACTTAATGTGGAATAAGGTCAAGGATGGGATCTAGGGAATGTCATGCTATATAAAACATGGAACTAGACATGTTTCTTTCAAGAGTTTTTTTTATTATGGAAACTTAGTATAAGTGACTACTTTGTAATCTTTTGAGATGTAATAGTTATGTTCTAATTCTCTAAAACTCTAAACCTGAAAAGATCCTCAACGTGAATTATTCTTTTAATTCAATATTAAGTAAGGTTTAAGGTTGGGGCCTTATAGTTGGTATCAAAGGTCGGTTTAGAAAACTTTAGGAGTTAGAAAAGTGTTAAATTATAATATGATTGAAATGATATAGCATTTACGGATTACCAGGTTGCTTTGCCTAAGATATTTCTGTGTTCAGAATGGTTTTCCGCAGAGGAAACAAAGCAGCTATGTTGGGACGACATCAAGTGGAAGATAACCTTCCAAATCAGCAACCTGAGATGGTCGGAATCGGAACTAAACAGTTTGTTGCAGTGATGGCACAATTGACTCAGGATATAAATGGTGGTGGTATCCATGCATGAGATCAGCCAGATCAACCGCAGAGGAACCTGTCAGTGGTGGAACATTTCATGAGGAAACATCCCCCATCATTCGGAGGATCATCGGACCCTGTGCAAGCTGAAGGGTGTATTAAAGCACTAGAGAAGATTTTTGATGTCATGAGGTGTTCAAAACATCAAAAGGTTAGTCTTGCTGTTTACCGTTTTGAAGGTGAAGCTGATCAGTGGTGGTCGATGGTGAAAAATATAAGGGATAGTGATGAGATTGAGGATCTTCACTGGGACGAATTAAAAGGTATGTTTCTTGAGATATATTTTTCTAAGGTGGTTCGTCTTAGGATGGAAAAACAGTTCCTAGAATTGAGGCAGGAGGATGATTCAGTGGCTGCTTATGAAGCAAAGTTCACTCGATTGGCAAGGTATGCTCCAAACTTCATACGAGATCTTGATAGTAAAATAAACCGTTTTTACTCAGGATTAAAGCCAAAATATCGAAGGGCATTTGCTTCTCGTGAGTTTAAAAGTTATGAAAAGCTTGTTCGATGTGCTGAGAAGGTGGAAATGGAGTTTGCCGATGATCAGGTGTTCTATGACAAACAACAGAATAAGAGGTCTAGTTGGCAGGAAAAGGGGAAGAATTCATCAAAGAAGCAAGGAGGTAAGAAAACAAAATATCCATCCTGTGAGAAGTGTGGTAAAATGCATCCTGGAGAATGTTTATCCAAGTCTGGTAAGTTCTTTCGGTGTGGTAAGTCTGGTCATATTGCTCGTAACTGTAAGGAAGATGATCAAGCAGGAAATGAAAAGCCAACGGTAAGATGTTTTAAGTGAAATTAAATGGGTCATTATGCAAACGAGTGTCAAACTAAGAACTAAACTGGGGGAATGCAGCCAGACTACAAGCAGAAAGGGGTGGTGAAATCCTTTGAAACAACTTTAGCAGATGTTGGGCCATCGAATAAAGTGGTATCAGCTCTAGGGAGCTCAGTATTTTTTGAAGATTGACTTGAGGTCGGGGTACCATCAGTTGAAAGTAAAAGAAGCAGATGTTCCGAAGACTGCATTCCGTACTAGATATGGCCATTATGAATTTGTAGTTATGTCTTTTGGGTTAACCAATGCACCTGCTGTATTCATGGACCTTATGAATAAAATTTTCCATGAGTTCTTGGATAAGTTTGTGTTTGTGTTTTGAGGTTTGGGAAGAGGTTATGTGTGCCTTGTGATTCACAGTTGAAGAATGAGTTGTTATGTGAGGCTCATAGTTCTCCGTTTTCAGTTCATTCGGGCAGTACTAAGATGTATAGAGATCTGCGGGAGTATTACTGGTGGGATGGAATGAAAAGAGATATTGCTGATTTTACTGTGAAGTGTTTGACATGTCAACAGGTTAAAGCAGAGCGGCAGTTACCGAAAGGGATGCTTCAGCCTTTACCAGTGCCAGAGTGGAAATGGGAAAAACATATCCATGGACTTTGTTGTGGGATTACCGAGGACATCTCGAGGTAATAATGCAATCTGGGTTATTATTGATCGCTTGACCAAATCTGCTCATTTCCTTTCTATACGAGATACTTTCACTCTAGATCAACTTTCCCGTTTGTATCTTAAAGAGATAGTCAGGTTACATGGAGTTCCTCTCTCCATTGCATCTGATCATGATCCCAAGATTACTTCTAACTTTTGGAAAGGACTTCAAAGGTCGTTGGGTACTGAATTAAATTTTAGTACAGCTTTTCATCCTCAATCAGATGGGCAGTCAGAACAAACAATCCAGACATTGGAGGATATGCTACGAACTTGTTCTATGGATTATCAGGGAAGTTGAGATCAATATCTTACTTTGTTTGAATTTTCATATAATAACAGTTTTCATTCCAGTATACAGATGGCACCATTTCAGGAATTATATGGGAAGCGTTGTCGAACTCCAGCTTTCTGGGATGAAGTGGGTGAAAGGAAGTTGATGGGACCAGAATTGGTAGAAGTGTTGGCAGAAAAAGTTCAGCTGATTCAGAAACACATGAGAACAGCTCAGAGCAGGCAGAAGAGTTATGCGGATAACCGGAGGAAGGCTCTATTTTTCGAGGTAGGTGATCATGTTTTTCTCAAGGTTTCTCCTTGGAAAAGTGTGATGAGATTTGGTAAGAAAGGAAAGTTGAGTCCAAGGTTTGTTGGACAATACGAAATTCTGGAGAAAGTTGGATCAGTTGCATACCGTGTGGCTTTACCTCCGAGTTTATCTCAGGTACATAATGTTTTTCATGTTTCAATGTTGAGAAAGTATATGCCAGATCAATCTCATGTTTTGAGTCCAGAGGTAGTTCAACTGGAAGAGAATCTATCTTATGAGGAACAACCGGTCCAGATTCTTGACCACAGGGAGAAAGTGTTACGGAATAAGGTGATTCATCAGGTAAAGGTTTTGTGAAAAAACCATTTGATTGAAGAGGCAACGTGGGAATATGAAAATGCTATGAGGGATAAATACCCCCACTTATTTTGATAAGTGAATAAAATTGCGAGGACGCAATTCCGAAAAGGGGGGAAGGATGTAACATCCCAGGTAATTAAAGAATAATAAATTTTCATATTTATTAATATTTACGAATTAAATATTAATTTTAATTAAAAGGGGTTTCTACGTTCGATAGCGTACTCGATACGCAACGATGTGTTTCTTTGAAAACTTACGTTGCACACAAGTAATAAAATAATATTATTTTATATGTTAGATAACGAGTAGTCATTGTACTGGAGGGAATGGATAGAAATAACTAAAATATGATTATATATGTTTTTAAATGTTTTTACATTTACCCAATAAAAGATAAAGGCTTAAAATATGGAAAGAGTTTAATTTTAGGCATTTATACCCTAATTTTCACGAAAGGTCCACTTATCACCTTTTGACGGAGAACCGTCATTAAATATAGTTTTGATCGATCTTATAAATTCTATTGGACCAAATATAACTCTTCTTTTGAATCGGTACATCAAAATTTACTTTGTGTAAATTTTTGGTACCTTTCTGATAAAGTTCATTTTTTTAATGAATAGTGTAAAATGTTGTATTTTAATTCAAAACATCTTTTTAATCTAATTTATTTATATGATTAGATTATCTTTTGAATTGGTTTTAAAGTGAAATTAGAAAATATTTTTACCATTAAATCCAATAGTGGTTGTTGGAATTAATTTCAATTTGAAATCAGACTTAAACTAGTGTCAATCTTTTGATCCTTATTGTTTCATAAAAACACGCTATTTGCTCTGACAACGGGAATTAATTATTAAATTAATTAATGTGACTTATATGTTTTGAATTTTTTAAAATAGACTTCATTTTTGAATTCGTAATATCAAATATAGCTTAGGGTGAATTTTTGGTAATTTTCTGAAAAACATCAATTTTTGATGAATAGTGAAACCACTATGTGGTACTTATAAAGACTGATTTTCCGTTTAAATGAAATTTTGCCATCATTGTGTTTTGAATTTAAAAAATCCGACATACATGGTTGTCATTAGGAAGTAAAATGTGGTTCAATGAGATTATAATAATTTTTTGGTGAATAGTAACTTATTAAGTTCTTAATCGCGATTAGTGGTAATTAGTGTAGTTTAAGGTAAAAATAATGCTTTAGTAAAATAAGATGAGCTTGAAACATGTCCTACCCTCATTGGTTGTGTCATGGCCGACCAAGAAAAGCCATGGGTCAACTTGGGGACCCCATGGAGCCACTTTGGTTGGGAAATGACATAAATAACTTTTTATTTAATGTAAAAGTAAAAATGACACAAACATGATATGTTTTACTAAAACAATTTTTAAATGGGGTTATACAAGTCAGATTTTTGATTATAAATAGTAATTGGAAAGCTAAATAGATTTCCAACATCATAGTAGTTTTTTATAATTTTTAGACATTAAATGAATTAAATTATTTATGACATAATAATGATGCAGCGATGACATCATTATTTGACGATTTAAATAAAATGGAAAGATAATGTAAAATCTATGAACTACACATGTCCAAAACCAATTCGATGAGTGGATTTCGAACCCTTATCACCTTATCCATGAATTATATCAATGTGGGACCTTTTAAAAACTGAAACACATTTTCAAATAAAGTAATATTTCTTTAATTTCCAAAAGTTCCCCTCCTCCCATCTTATAAAAGGCCCCCACCTCTACCTCATTTCACACACTCCTCAAGCCTTTGGCTCAGCCAACCCCTGCCCATTTACTCTCTCCACATCACTCTCCTCATCCTAAAGGATTCCCTTTGGGCATAATCCTTTCAAAGGAAGCCTTTAGGCTCAAATCAAAAGGAGTTACACTTTTAAAGGACGTTAAAGAACGATCGAGTCAAGTTGGACCCGAGGTAAGGGACTTCGTCTCAATCTCCTTTCATTGAGGCATATTTAGTTTTATACACAACTTTCTTTTATACGGTGTATAAACCCCTTTTGACTTTTACTTTTTTACAAAATTAATCTTTTTCTACGAAGCGTTTTACAAAACGACAAAAAGGAATGTTTCTTTTAACGTACGCGGCGACAACGACCTTTTCCGCCACCGCAAGTATTATTTGGTCTTTGGCTTTCTCAACAAGCCGTAATGTTTTTAGAATAAAATAAATACTGTATACTCTTTTATGTATTTTGGTATTGAAAATGGTTTTGAAAAAGGATTCTATTATGTCAATATATTTATGAGATATTGTGATTGAAATGTGGAAATGTTATCATTCCTTTATATTGGTTTTATGATTTTATATTGGTACTTGGACATTTTAACGGGTGGTTACGTTATAACCTCCAATGCATTGGGTATGGAAGTCGGCCGTATGGCTATTCCATTAAGTATGTATGGAAATTGGCCGTATGGCTATTCCATTAAGTGATATGTGTGGAAGTCGACCGTATGGTTATTCCACTTAAGTATGTTTATGTCCCATGTTACCTTTATATATGTTATGTGTTCTTTATATGGGTTTTATGGTAATACTTTGGTTACAAAAAGGTAAGTAATGATACTTTATTCAGTGAAGAGTTTTTACTACTTCATGAAGGTGAAGGTATTACTTTGATAGAGTATACATGGTTTACTTGATTTTGAAAAACTAACAGTTTTCATTCTTTGTGTATCCCTTACTGAGGTTTTTATGCTCACCCCAAGTTTTTTTGAGATTTTATTCACAGGACATAATGTGGAATTACGTCAAGGATGGGATCAAGGGAATGTCATGCTATATAAAACATGGAACTAGACATGTTTCTTTCAAGAGTTTTTTTATTATTATGGAAACTTAGTATAAGTGACTACTTTGTAATCTTTTGAGATGTAATAGTTATGTTCTAATTCTCTAAAACTCTAAACCTGAAAAGATCCTCAACGTGAATTATTCTTTTAATTCAATATTAAGTAAGGTTTAAGGCTGGGGCCTTATAGCTTTCATCCAACCCGAAACTTGACCCAACCCTAGACATGGCATGATGGATGTTCCTAAAACTCATCAACTGGGAACTAGTGTAGAGCATATAAGTAGTCACAATGGGAATAATTTTCCCCAAATAAACTAGGATCAATAACCAAACAGAACACATATAAAAACCAACAATATCTAAACAAAAATAAATATAAATAACCAATACAGTTACAAAAACTGATGAATAAATAGAAGTTGAATAAAAAACTAAAACTAAACCATGACACACGATCTTTATGTGACCTATTGATCACAAAAAAACCACATGAAAAACATAATTTAAAGGTAAATTGAACTAGAAACATGAACCTACAAAATAGATCATGTCTACCAACACCTAGTGGCATAATTAGGGCGTGAGATTAAACAACTTAATAGGTAACCACCATAGAGTCAATTAATTTACATTCCCAAAATAGTCCACAAACCCTAGTTAAAAATACATACAGAATATAATATTTTAACCATTTTAGGAAACCAAACACAACAATTCAAAAATACACATTTTAAAACACCACACATAGATTTCCTTTTAAAAAATACTCTCCCAAACTAAAACCCAGTTCAAAACGAAAACCGAAATAAAAATCCATACCAGATGAACAAAAAGGGTATATGTTGAAGGTAAGGAAAATAAATTGTAGAATAGCAGGTCTAATACCAAACATGAATTAGAAGAAAAAAAATAATTAGATAGTCAATTATGGTAATTTCATAAACATCTCTAAAAGAAATCTCTGTACATACTCTGTTCAGATTCACTTTTCAACATATGGTGTAGCTCCAAAGACAATAACCAAATGGACATTCTAAACAATACAATGTAGTGGAACATCCCTCTTCTCTTCAAAAAACACTAGGGGGACCAACCCATCAAATCAGAGTCAACAAGAAAACATCACTCAACCTTCTAGATAGAACCTACGAATCACATGATAATAGTGCTTAGTAAATGGGGAGGTACTCACACTAATGGTTCAACAAAAACCCACAACCATCATGATTTCCTAAACCCAAACACCAAAACCACCTATGTGATCCCCCTAACCTTTTGGAATCTACCATATAGGTGCCCATATATCAAAAATCCATTGAAAAGTTCCAACCCGAACTTCACATCACATAATCTTTCCAAAACCAATTTCTAAACCATTATGAAATACCAATAAGGCCTTTAAATTTTCTAATCTAAATTCATTTAAAAAAAATTTCCAAACCATTTCCAAAATCCATATGAAAAAGCACTTAGAAATGAAAAATCTTTAACATGCATTTAACTTTTCCAATCCAAAAGAATATACAAAACAATTTCCTATTAATTTCAAAATTAAGTGAAAATAAGAAATAATATAAAAAGTTTGAAAATTGACCTTATTAAAATTATTCACCAAAACATATCTCAAAATTAAAAATAGGTAAAGTTTTAGAAAATGTGTTTGAAGTAAAATTTAATGTAACTTGAGACAGAAAATTTACAATTTATAAATCAAGGAACTGTTTTAGGAAAAAGAATGTAGAAGGGGGGGGGATCCTTTAAAAAACCATGGTTCGAGGAAATGTCATTACGAAGATCTACTTTCATTTTTTTCAATCTATATATTCACCCCATGCACATATATATGTACCAACATATAATGACACTATTCAATTATCCATGAAGTCACCCAAAACACATTTTTATTGAATCATGACGTTGTTTTCAACCAACACAACAAGCCACACATAAACACAATGACATAAAATTACTTAATTTCAACGTATAACACTAAACTCACAACCTAATGACTATTAAAAAACAAAAACAAGGGAAAACTCTCCCCAAATAACCCAATTTTACTTTTATAGATCAATTGAAATTTCATCAAACACATTGTCTGAATTTAAATATAAGAAATAATTATAGAAACCCTTTGGAAACCATTTCACACACATTTTCTATCATGGAAACACCAAAAAAATTATACTAAAACACAAAAATCAAGATTGTAACATGTTTAAATCATTAATGTAAATCTCATGCATTAAAGGAATGTTTCAAAAGGAAATGGATAAAAATACCTACCACAATGACATGATAATGTAATGAAACTTTGGGAGAAGGAATAATACACCCCAAGAGATAATCTTTACACCTTGACATCAAAGAAATCAATCAAGACATCAAACCTTACCCTAAGGGTTCATACAAGAGAGAAAACACCAAGAAAATACTGATAAAAAAAGAGATGAGGAAGGAAAAATGTAAGAAAACTGAAAGAAAAAGAGATATGATCCCTAACCATTTAATTCAGTTGAAGAATCACTAAGAAACCATCTTGAAATCCACTAAGAGGGGACTAGAGGAGCCACAATTCCTAATGGGAGAGATCTAAGTCTAGAAAATCCGTGTTCTGTGTCCAAGGGAAGAAATCCCCCATAAAACAAGGAGAAATTCCAAAAGTACATTTCTACAGGTAGGTTGCATGGTTATCCCACACGATTAAACAACCCATGCACAAACCATGAAAATACCCAATGTCAAGATTTTAATGGGCTACATAGTTATGTTTCATGTTTAGTTTTACCATAAAATTTAATCATGTGACCTATGAAAACATTGTCTACATGGTTAAACTAATTTTTAACCTGAATTTTATAGACTGAAAAAATCCCCAAAGATCACCATTTTCACCCGAAAAATCCTATAACTCAAGTGGATAAACCATCCAAAAAACATACCCCATAGTGAAGTGACACTAGTGGTTTTTCAAACCAACCACCATGACATTTTATCCCCATACCATTCAAACATACCATGAACAAGTCCATAGACTAACCAAATCCTCCAAAACACAAAACATAAATACTGGAAGTAAACCTAGACCTCAAAAAAAAAACAAACCCCTGAAAATAATTAAATAAAAGAAAACCTAAGGATAGGTTGTGACTATTATCGCCACCCCAAAACACTTTATATCCCTATAAAGTCACCCATCCAAATGATGAAAAAACTAGACCCCAAACTTGAATGAAGTTGAATGAAACCACAAACATCGGGGGTGAAGTTTCACTTCATGAGTCACAACCTACCAATTATAAAGAAAACCCCAATGGAAATAACCAAAAAAATGGGTGAGGGGTCTCCCCACCATAGGAACCTGAGAAGTTTGACCAAAATTTAAACTCCCAATATAATGGAATCGATACAAGAACTCAAAAAATGGTCCAAAAACCTTCAACAGAGGGGGAAAACCCATGAGAGGAACTGGAACCAAATATTGAACAAAACCATAGATCCTAAACTCCCCATAACAAAAACAACTCCAATGTGAGAATGAACGGAAACCAGAACTAGTCAAAAAAGTCTTATAACACCCATGAATGAACCATAATTAAAGAATAAAATTTAAAAATGAACCACCGCTCAAATTAAAAAATGAAAACCCCGAAAGATTATTATAAAAAAGGGGATCTGACAATAGTAGTGAAAATTAATACATATAAACATTAACCATCTCTACTATAACACTATAAATAAAAATAGGGACAACCCCACACAACTAGAAATTAATGAATACATGAAAAGATTAACTTTGGGGCCTATGAATGGATCCCTGATCTATTTAAGCATATGATGCTCCATAGAAGGGAGATGAAATCCTATAATCAAGACTCGATCTTCTAACCATGATGATTCAAAATTCTTTCAGAGATCCCAAATAGATACATCGACAATAAGAGTTTGGAGGATTATGACCAGACAACTTCTCATGCTTGACCTGACCACATTGAAAGAACATTAATTAATGGTTCAATGAGGAAGAAGCCATAGATAAAAAGTTAGAGTAATTTGGAATACGTTACATAGACACACACCTCACACCAGATGGTAAACCTTCTTGAACAACAGGAGATACCAAATTTTCAATTTCAAATGATCTGAAAACCAAATCAACTAATAAATATTCATCCAATGACGTCTTAAATTGAAATTCATCACATGAGAGTTCTTTTTACATGATATCTAGATAAAGACCAAAAATTAAAAAAGGATCCTTCAACTGATCATGTGATGTTCCTTCTAGATAATAGGTAAATAGATCCTTGAAGTGGTCATCATTGTCTTTCACTACATATTACCTTGCTATGCATTTAAGATCTCTCCTACGTTCCTCACATTTATATCCTCTACTACAACCCATTGGATGAAATTGGTCTTAAACACTTCACAATAAATACCAAATTGGAATGATGTCAAGAAGATCAAATTCCACATTTTCGTTATTAAACCATATGAAACCATGACAACTCGAACCCTAACCACTTTGGGAGTTTCCAACAACATAAAGCGGCCCTTGAATTTTTCAGGACACAACACAACCTTTAACAGACCTTGGTCACCTTTTAATACATTATATAACATGGATGAATTTGACTCTGCCACCCCACATGGAGTCTGGGCATGGTTAACAACTGGAAGATATTCACTAGAAACTTCTAGGAAATTTCTTGGACATCATACTCTAAACATAATAAATATATTGAACCAAATTCAACATCACCCAATACACAACCAAAATAACACCTCAAGCCAAAAACAAAATTCTCACAATCCAAACAATATAAACACAACATAGACACCATTTTCAAAATCCCCCATTTAATTTCCATTTCAAGATGATTCAAATCTCAACACACATTCAACAAATCATTAACTCAGTTTCAAATTCTAATAAAATGGTAAATCCCCCATAATCACACCTTGAATCCATTTTCCCAAGGAATCCCATTTTTTTCAAAAAAAATTTTCTTTTTGATAATCCACTCAAACTAATGAAAAACAACCCAAATGAACCAATCACATAAAAAATATTGGATGAGGAACTACTGGCTACACAAAACTCAGGTATATAGTTTTTGGCTATACCCCAAGTAAGAGTCAATAATTAAGAGGACCTTGAACCATGATATAAAATTCCATGTGGGTCACCACTATGTGATATCAAAAAATGAAGATAAATCAACTCCATTTTCATTCCTTATCCATACCCCAAAACCCAAACAAAAGTCTGAAATATTAGACTGCATTTGGAAATACAAGGATCAAAATGATTAAGGGTTCATGAATTCATTCCCATAACAACATATAGGGTCATGAAAATCCTAAGATATGGTCTACCTAACCAAGAAAATTATAAGGGCCTCTTGTGATTCCATTTTTTATGGACCAAGATGATCTTGAACACAACCCGACACCTGACACAACTCGAGACAAAACCCAAAGGGCATTCCCAATCCCCATGAACCAGAAACTAGAGTTGAGCATCAAAGTAATCACAATGGGATTGATTTTCTACCAACAGACAAGGATCAATAACCAAATTGAGAACATAGAAAACCCATCAATAAATAAACATTAATAACGATACAAACTAAACAAGATACAATAGCAGATGAAAAAAATAAAATTAATATAAACCTAAATCAAAACCACAGTAAAAGATCTATGTGAGACCTCTTGTTCAAAACCAACCACAAGACCAACCTACTCCAATGTTAAACCAAGAAAGAAACACAAAATTTCAAAATATCTCAGGTCTACCAATAATGAGTGGAAAAAGTAGGGTGTGATCTTAAATAAATCCATATATAATTAACACATAGTCCTTGAATTTCCTTTCTTATAACATCCCACAAACACTAGTTTGAAAAACATATAGAAAATAAGATTTTAATCATTTTATGAAACCAAATAGAAAATTCTCCAAATTCCTTTTTTAAAACCACACATAGATATTTCCTTTTCAAAAAGGATTCACACTTTACAAAATTTTAAAACCAAAACCCAAATACAAATCCATTCATGATGTAAAAAGGGGATATGATGAAGGTAATGGAAAAAATGAAAAAAATCATAGACTAATTGGGATAATATCCAACATGTAGAAAAATTAAACAGAATAAAAAGATAGTTAATCATAGAAATTTATTAAGCATCCCTAGAAAATATCCCAAGAAATACTCATGTAAGACTCACCTACTGAAATATGGTGAAAATCCTCTGACAAAAACCAATGGGCTACTCAGAACTAGCCAATATAGTGGCATGTACCACTTAGCTTCTCAGAAAATATAGGGGGTACAACCAGTCAAATAAGGGTTGAAAAGAAACCGTCACCGGTCCCTCTAAAAGAATCCCAGGAATCGGAGGAAAATAGTTCTTGGTGAAGGGGAAGGTCCTCACATGGGTTTTAACATCCCAAAAATTGAAAACATAGTTTTATTATATAATAATTTATCAAATGGATAAATTTATAATTAAATACAACTAATAATATTTTTTTGAGTTGATTTTATTTAAAAATTATATTTAAAATCAAGTATTTGAATTAATTTAATTATAATAATTAGAATTAATTATACCTATTATTTACAGTCTTCAAATAAATATTTTAAAAATACTTTTTTGACTTTTCTTAAAAGAATATTTTAAAATACATATATTTATTTTATTGTTTTTTGTAAAATATAATTTATTTCTTTTGGAAAGGTTATTTTAAAAAATATTATTTCAGTATTCATTGTATTTTTTTATAAGTTAATAAATCTTATTATAAATATATATTATCTTAAATGAATGAATTTTATTAAAATTTCTTAAAAATGAATGAAATAATTTATAATTTTGCACAGATCATTTATCCTAAGATAATTATATATATATATATATATATTATTTTAAATTATAAATTTATGTAGTTTATTTTATAATATTTTAAAAGTATTAATTATGGTATTATTAATATTATTAATTAAAATTAAATTATATGATATATATATATATATATAAATATTTGTGTGTGTGCGCGTGTGTGTGTGTTTATAAATTATAATTTTTAGTTTTGTATTATAAATTATGATTAGATTAATATTATAAAATCATCACCATTATATATATATATATATATGAAAATTATTATGTATATGCTTTATAAAACATAAAATGAATGAATATTTTTTGTATAAAAAGAAATGAGATGTATATAATAATAATTAACGGAAAAAATAAAAATAAAAAATCTGGTTTTAGGTGCTTGGGGGTTGGTCCGAGTTGAGAGAAGGGAGGGTCACATTCGACCGAGGGAGAGTTGTGGTCGAGCACCCAAATAGGTGTTGACCAAAGATATCGATTCGCCGACGTCTGATAGATGCTAGTGAGGAGTGCATTACGGGGCCTCATTTGTGGTCAAGGAAGATGAATGTGCACCGTTGATGATTCAGGTTACATCGATGGTTCTGAGTGAGTTATGGGTTCTGAAAATCATAGAGATCCAGACATGGGGGTTCATAACTTCTTCAACCAACTGAGGTAGGAGTTTTTTTTTCTCATTTTTAGGTTTTTTTTCTATTTCATTTTTCAAGATCTAAGGCCTTTGTTATCGAATCTTGGTGTCAACCTTTTTTCTATTTCTTTCTTCATTATGAATTGTATATATCATGGTATTTTTTCAAAAATATATATCTACAAACTCACATTACTGGTTTAAATTTATCAACACGTGGTCATCTTTTATCTTCATAATCTATTGGTCATTTTATGTTATTACTATCAACATATTCATATTGAAAATGAATGTATAATCTCTAGATGCACTTGTTCATTTCACTTATTCATTAAGAGTGCATCACAATATTGACCCCTATACTATAACAAATCTATGATAATCTCTGTTGGTCCATAGTTTTTAGAATCGTTTTATATACATTACTGTAAAAAAATATTTGTCTTTTTTATAAAAATCATTAATGATAAAATGAAAATAAGGAAAAAAAATCAATTGGGATAGCAATGAAAAAGGTATGAAGTGTTGAGTCTTCTATTTTTATACAATTCAAAGTAATGAATCTACTATTTCTAATTTATTTAACAAGGGTTTATATTTATGTTTAATGGTTAATTTATTCTTTTGAAAGGGATTTTTTTATTTTAAAATTTTATTCTAATTTTAAGAATTATTTTATTTATCTATGTCAATTTTCAAATAGATTTTAATTGATAAAAATTTGGTTTAAATTTATAAAAGGGTTATATAGATTGATGGTTTATTTAAATTTGATTTTAATCTATGGTTATTTGTATTATAAATATCACGACATATATATATGTATATGATAATTATGGGAAATTAATGTTATTTTTTGAATTTTAATTCAATATTTTATGTTATTATTAGTTTATAATTATTACATATTTAAGAGTTATACCAAAAACATTTATTCCCAAAATTATGAACGTATTATATTTAAATACAAGTAATATATATATATATACTTGTATAATTATAAATATTATAACTATTTTAAATAAATTATGATTATACATGTTAAGAATGTAATAATTTTATAATTTCATATACATATCATTCACAAATCATGGTTATGTTCATAAATCGATGATTTTTTATGACACCTCATAGATTAAAACATATATATATAGGTATATTCATAAGCATTGAATAAAATTTATATTTATCAGAACCACCTTTAGAAATGGATTCTTAAGAGATTATGAATGAAATATAAGTACATGTGTAATAATTAATCTTCTATGTAAATATGTAAAGTCTTGTACTAAGAGACTTGGTTGTGCTAAGTCTAATAAGTTATTTTCAAAGAAGGTTATATTTATACATTTATATGAAAATACAATTCTATGTGCATTTAATAATTGTTTTTGTTTTAAAATACAAACATCAGTGGAAAATTTATTATATGTAAGGAAAGAAAAAAAGGTTTTTATAAAAAACGGCACTTGAACATGGTAAATATGACAGTGATTAGGGACCAAACCCATACATTAGAGTTATGGGTATACCAAGACAACCTTCTATACATTAAGTGGCATTATGTGTTTTTTTTCAAGAGATTTCTTAATGTATTCTAAAAATATAAATGGATTATCATAGAGAACATTCAAAATAGAAATTAATTTCAAAGTAAATAAATATTTTGTAAAAACATTATACAAAATTATTTCTCAATTGTATTTTAAAAAACCACTTACTAGGATATTTAATGCATACCTCTTGTCATTAAACTATTTTTCACAGGTCAAATAGAGGTTCTATGTTGGGCAGATTCAAAAAAGAGTTAGCACTTTTTATGTACATTAGATATTTTATTTTTTCATACTTTTGTATATATTTGATAAAAATATGAGGTTTATCTTATCCTACAGAGCCTAGAGCGGAAAAAGATCCAAGAAATGTAAATTCTATTAGTATTTTAATTTATCTATGATTTAAAAAAAATTAAAAAATATGAACAACATTTTATGCACTGAACCTCGAAACATGGGTTTGGGGTGTTATACATGTTATCAAAGAAATGATCTTGACAACTTGGGGGATTACATTTTTTTGTTTAAGGAGTAGAGTATCAGAGTTTTTCGGCCATACTTTTGTTAATTATAAAGATGGAAATGCATACTTTTCTAGAGTTTGATGAACGAATTGTGAGGATGAAATTATTTTGAGGGGGAATAATGTAATATCCTGAAAATTACAAACATAGTTTTATTTAAAATTTTTTTATTATATTGTTTAATGTATAATTAATACCAAAAAAAATATTTTTTGAGATGATTTTCATTAGAAATAATATTTGAAATCATGTGTTTTAATTAATTTAATTATAATAATTATTATTAATTATACCTATTACTTTTAGTTTTCAAATTAGTACTCTAAAAACAAGTATTGTTTTTCTTTGTTTAATATAGTATTTTAAATTATATATATTTATTTAATTATTTCTATAAAATATAATTTAGTTTTATGAAAAGGTAATTTATTAAATATAATTTTTATATTAATTGTATCTTTTCTTAAAATTAATAAATTTTATTTTAAAATTATGTTAATGTAAAGGAATAAATATTAATAAAATATCTTAAAAAATAATAAAATAATTTACTATTCAACTTACATCATTTATCATCAGATAAATATACATATATAGTTTTAAATTAAAAATTAATGTAGAATATTTTTTAATATTTTAAATGTATTAATTAAATTATTATTATTGTTATAAAATATAATTAAACAATATGATTTATATAAATATAAATATATATATATATATGTTTTGAAATTATAATAATTATATTTGAATTAAAAATTATGAATATATTGTTTTTATAAAATAATTACTATAATACAAATATATGAAAATTATTATGTTTATGTTTTACAGAACACAAAATGAATGATTATGTTTTTTGTTAGAATAAATTATAAATCTATAATAATAAATAAATTAATAAATGGAAATGAAAAATCTTATTTTTGGGGATTGGGGGTCCGTCCAAGTCGAGAGTAGGGAGGGTCACGTTCGACCAAGGGAGAGGCATAGTCAGGCCACCATAGAGGTTTAACCAAGGAAATCGAGCCGCCGACATCCGATCGAGGCTAGAGAGGAGTTCGATGATGGGCCTCAACTGTAGTCATGAAAGAAGACTGAGCACTGTTGAAGATGGAGGCGTCATTGTTGATTCTGACCAAGTTAGGGATTCCAAAAATCTTAGAGATCCAGATCAGATTGTTCTGATCTTCTATAACCTACTGAGGTAGGAGTTTTTCAATTTCATTATTCTTGAACTGAGGTCTTTTTTGTCGAATCTTATTATAGACCTTTTTCCAATGGATTTATTTATCAGGAATTGTCTATTTCATGATTTGTTTTTCAATAATCGATTTTTGAAAACTCACATTACTGTTTATAATTTGTCAACATGTGATCATATTTTATTTTTATAATAGATTGGTCATTTTATATTATTACAATCAACATTTTCATACTAAAAATGAATTTATAATCATTGTCTTCATTTTTTCATTTCTCATATTCATTGAGCTTTCACCGTAATCTTAAACCTATCACTATATCAAATCGCTAAAAATATCTACTAGTCCCTTGTTTTTTGAGTTTTTTTATTTACATTAGTGTATAAATTCTAGATGTTTTTACTATAAAAAACATTATAGATAAAATGAAAATTTTAACAAACACAATTTATAGTTGGGAGAGCAATGAAGAAGGTCTGAAGCTACTTGTCTTCTGGTTTTAGACAATTCGAAGGAAATAATTTATTACTTTAAAATATATTTTGAAAGGTTTTATATTTATGTTTAAAAGTTAATTTATTATATTAGAAGGGTAATTTATTTTAAAATTTTATTCTAATTTTTAAAATTATATATTTTATATATGTTAATTTTGTAATAGATTTCCTTTTATCAAAATTAGGATTTATTTTTGGTATGGTTTATTTTTGTTAAGGTTTTGTTTAAATATGATTTTAATATAAAATAATGTTTACTATAAAATTTAAGGTATATAAATATATATTATTATGGGAAGTTCATGTTATTTTAGTAATTTTAATTCTTAATTATAAGTATTTTTAAGTTTATGATTGTTATATATTTTAGAATTATTCTATATACATTTATTCCAAAAAATTTAAAAGTATTATATTTAAATACAAGTTATATATATATACCTGTATAATTTTAAATTATAATAACTAATTTAAATTAATTATTATTAACCAAGATAAGTATTTCATAATCATATCTTATCATATAAATGTCTTACAAAAATCATGATTATGGTCGTACATCAATTATTTTTCATGAAAGTTCATACATGAATATGCACACATATATATATATATGCATAAGTATTGAATGAAATTTCCAATTATCAAAACCACTTTCAGAAATGGATTCTTATGAGATTATGAATGAAAATTTAGTACATGGATGATAATCAACATTCCATGTAAATATATAAAGTCAGGAATCAAGAGTTCCGGTTATGCCAAGTTTAATAAGTGATTTCTAAAAAAGGTTTAATTTATAAATTTATATACCAACACATGTGTATGTGAAATTAAGACTTTTTAAAATTAAAAAACCTCTAGTGGAAAATTTATATATATGTAAGGAAAGATGAAAAGTTTTTATAAAAATCCGCACAAGAACATGGTTTACATGATAGAGTGTGGAGTGTACCCATTCCATATGAAAGTGGATTGGCCAAGATGTCCTTACATGTATCATGTAGCCTCATGGGTTTTATTTTAAATCTCTTTGTTAATGTTTTGTATAAAATAACTGGATTATCTTATAGCATTTTCAATGTATAATGTAATAAAAACGTATTAGACTTTGTTATAAAAGCATTTTAAAAAATTATTTTTCAATGGTGTTTTAGATAAAACTCTACTGGGAAATATACTGCTCAACCATTATCTGAAAACTATTCTTCACATGTCAACAAGAATTTATATGTTGGGCAGCTTCAATATATTGTTAGCACTTGCAATGTATATTAGATATTTTCTGTTACTTTTGAACAACCTTGATAAAAATATAAGAATTGCGTAATCCCCTAAAACCTATACTGGGAGAATCAACTAATACCCAGTACCACTATGATTTCCAAGACCCATACACCAACACCACCTATTTGATTCCCCTCTACTTGGAAAATCTTGGTTTGAGGTTCCCATCTCAAAACAATCCATTCAATAGTTCTAATTGGGCCTTTACATCACATAAGCTTTGTAAAAACATTTTCCAAACAATTAACAAATACCAACCAGGCCTTTAACTTTTCTAATACAAATGAATTTAAAAACCTTTTAAAAACATTTCCAAAATTAAAATGAATCACTAATTATAAATGAAAAACCCCAAAAAAGACATACACATTTCTAATCTGAATACATTTACAAAAATCTTTCAAAACCATTTCTAAACTAATTGAAAACAAGCAACAATATGAAATGTTCCCAACAAGACCTTAGGCCAATTCATTACCAAAACATATATCAAAATTTAAAAAAGGCCATGGTTTATACAACACATATAAAGTCACAATTAATTTCACATGAATCAGTATACTCACCTTTTAGAAATCAAGGAACTATTTTAGGGAAATTAAATTGGGAAGGGAGGGGAGACTTTGAAAACCCATGGTTCACAGAAATTTCATTCCTAAGGGCCATTTTAATTTGTTTCCCCATACCTATATGCACTACATTAAAATATGAATGTACCAATATAAAATGGAACCCTTCATGTATGTATTAAATCACCCACAAACCATTTTCAAAGAAACATCACATGCTTTCATACCAACACAACAAGACACACAAAAACATCACACCATTAAAGTCACCGATTTCAACAAAAATCCTGGAATCACAACCCAACCCTAATTAAAAATCATAAACAAGGTAAATAAACTCTCAAGTAACATAATTTTACAATTAAATATTCAATTTAAATCTCATCAAACACCTTTTGTGCATTTAAATATACAAATAATTTAATAAATCGTTTGGAAACAATTTAGAACCCATTTTCCACCATGAAAACACCAATAAAAACATACTAACACACACAAAAATGATTTTAAAATGTTTAAATCTCTAATGGAAATATCATGCATCAATAAAATGTAATGAAAACTAAATTGGATGAAAAACCTACCCAAATGATGTGTGAATGCAATGAAAACTCTAGAGAAGGAAGAATAAAACCCCATAGATAATCTACACACCATAAAATTAAAGAAATCAAGTCACACGTCAACCCAAACCATTAGGGTACAGAAAATATAGAATAAGGAAAAAATAATAGGAAACTAATAGAGTAGAAATAAAAAATATATGAAAAACAAAGGAGAAATAAAGGGGAGCCCTAACCATTCAATCTTGGTGACGAATCACCATGAAAAAAATATTGAAATAAACTTAGAGGGGGAGGCATCCTGGTTGGTGGAATTCAAGTGGGGGTTCCAAGAGAAGAAACCCTACTTAAAAATAACGACAAATTCCAAAATACCGATCTATGGATGGGTTTTACTATTATCTCACATGATTAAAAAAACAATGCACAAACTATGCAATTAACCAATGGTAGTAGTTTCACGGGCTACAAACATAGGCTTCATGGTTATTATAAATATGCATATTAACCATAAGAACTGTGCAAACATAGGATTCATGGAAAAAATAACTTTTCACCTTAACCATGAATCCTGGAAAAAGTCCTCAAACATCACACTTTTTACCCCAAAACTCCTCAAACTCACGGGGATCAAACATCCAATAATCACTCCCAACAATGAAGTGACAATAGGTTTGTCACAAAATCCATACCATGGAATTTTATCCACATACCTTTCACACTAACAATTAATAATTCCAAATCCACCCAATGAATCCAAAACTCAAAAAGTAAATCTGAGAACTCAATCTAAACCTTAAGCAAAGCAGCCTGAGCCAAGAAAAGAATAGTTTAAAAGAAAACATGAGGTCTAGGTATGACATATCATTTTCTATACATGGTAATTCTCAATTCATATCACATTCATTTGGGACTTTATTTATGATCATAATGTACATACATGTAAAATAAAATCAATTAAGAAAATACTCAATATGATTATAATGAAATTAAAATAATATATAATGAATCGGGAATACCTTGATTTTTAATGGATGGAATCCATTCCCCAATCTCAAAGGGAGGCTCTCTAAAACATGTCACCATATTGAGTGATGTTTTTTTGAAGAAAATTCATTCTTCAATGAGTGATAATTCATATAGTTCATGGAAACACAATTTGTTTCTTCTTGTAGAGTGAAATAATTTATTTGGGTTCCCCTTAAACACTTGGTTTTCGAAAGAGTAATAATCACACAGTTTAGAAATTATTCAAATAGAATTTATATTTTTCTTCTTGATTCTCATTGTGTGTGTGTCTTCATCGTCATCTCATATATTGTGATTCCTTTGTCTCCAATTAATGATTATCACAATTAAAATTATACATTACCTTATCTAAAATCTATAACCTAGGATATCTACTTTGAAATTGATGACAATTCTAATCTATAATGAATTAGGTCATCAATTTATAACAATTCCATTAATCCCAAATTGACAGGATGTTTTAGTGAAAAAATAGTATAATATTTTAGCATGAAATTCCATTTCCACCATAATTATTTTATATCATAGTGAATTTAATGGTACATTTTGTGTCAAAAATATTGTTATTTTAATCATGACACCTAAAATGGATATACTCATTTGAATAATTTTAAGTGATATATTAAAATTATACATTTAATAAAGGACTATATTATTTAAAATTATATACATGGGGAAGTAGTTGCATTCTACATAGGCCACTTTTATGAAGTAAATCTCATTATTCTCTCTGCATCTCACCATACAAGATTCTATATGAAAGTAAAGGAGATATTGTTAGATATTCACATAAAAATGAGTTGAAACTTATTATAGAACTACCATAATCATACCTTATTATATGTATGTGATTTATATTACATTTTATGACAGATATATATTATAGGAGATTTATAATATAGAAAATTAGCCTATATCAAATTATTCGATTTGGTTTTGATATGAACATCATGAGATGAGTTCATAATCTACATTGATTATAACTTTGTTTCTTAAAGTGTTTAATATATTATTAATGGTTTAAAATAATTTGAACCATTAATTGAATGATTTTTATTGATTCATCAAATGGGTCATAACATAAGGGTGTAATTTGATGACACTTGAAACTCCCTGAAAATTTTTAAAGAGTATTGTTGTTGTGGTCTATAAAATAGAGGTGATATTTATTATTAGTGTGTGAAAAATAGTTGTGTTAATTATCATTAGTTTCATGAAATTATTTCTATAGAATACATTTCTCTCATGCTTGATTCATCACTATTGGAAAAGGAATTTGAACCCCTGTGTGTCTTTGTGAGTCCTCTGGTTATGAACTAAGATCCAAAAGATGTGTCCACCCCTTAGTGGTAAGTGATATTATTTGTTGCTTCATGATCATTATCTTGAACACTTCACTCTATATTGAGGATAAATTTATTGTGATATAAGCACAAATTTCATTACATAATTTAGATTGTTTAATTTATTAATGATATATAAAGAAAATATATAGGTTATTTCTACTATTTATGAACATAATATGGTCCCTAAAATCATCCAACTGATACCATATCCTTTTATGTAAAGTATTAAATGTGTTAATATACTAATTTTTTTAAGATATTGTATATTTTTATTCATTCAGATTGTATCATAAAATATATTGTATTAAATTTGATATGTTTTTTATAACCATAATATATGATTAACATAAATCATAAGGTGTAATATATATGTGGTTAACGGGTTTGAACTACCATGAATGATATAAAATATAATATCATTAAATATGATTCCAAATAAGGGTTTCTAAAAATATTATATCTCAATGTAAATAATAGAGTTATTGAATTATAAAATACAATTTGAGTTTTATGATATCACCAATTGTAGAAAATGATATGTATTATTGGACATGATAGTATTTGATAACATAAAATATGATATATATATATATGGGTAAAATCTAACGAGTATAAGCCATATATAATGATTGATAATATGAATTTCCCTCATAAAATATAACATGCCTTGAAAAATAAAAAAATTGTATTTTTATATTATGGATTATAATTTTTTAAATTCATATATATTATAAATGCCACGCATTATAAAAATATTTTCTTAAATGAAAAAAATAACCATTAAAATGTTATATTTCATTCTCTTGTTTTATAAAATATAAAATATTGAATTATTTAAAGTTATTTATCTAATATTCATGTTTATTAAATTGTTTAATAAAAATGAATATTTTCAATTATTTAATTAATATGGTAAATATTTTTTAGAAGATTAATCCTTGTATTTAATTTTTTTGTTATTATATAATATTTAGTTTCTGTCTTCCTCTTCTGTAGTTTATTTTTAGTGATATAAGAATTAGAATAATATTTTGAATAGTTTTTATGATTATTATTTATTAAATACATAATTAATTCAATTCTATCATATATATATTCTCTCTAGTGGGAGATACATATGGTAAAACTACCCACTATATAAAAAGATTATGTGTTAAACTAGATATTTGAGGGTTTGATTATTTGTTTCTTTGTGCCTACCCATGTAGATATTTTCAATCACATATAACTCCATAACATTACATGAATGGTAAATATACCTTACGCATAGAATGAATTTAGATATGTATGAATATGTTTATATTCTATTTTTGGGTAAATTACTCAAATTTTTGGTTTATGAAAAGAGTGACACATTAATGTGAAGTGTACACATTAATTTCATATATGGTATATGGATTCCAAAACTAAACCCTTAGATGCAGGCACACCTAAAATAATAAACACATGAAATGATTAAAATTTCTTAAATTAAATAGTTATTAATTTAATATAATTTGATTTATAATATGTTGGTGATATTTTTAAAAGGAATACCATTTATATAATACATGTGAGATTCCTTTAAAAGTGGAAACTAGAATTATATCCATCAAAAAATAGGGTAGGTTCAAGGGAAAAATTGTTCCTATATATTATTTTATTTAAGTTAATAAGGTCATGGGTGACACTGGATCATCCTTTGGTAGGTTATGTCAAAGAATGGTTCCCCAAGTTGTCTTTTACTGGATTGTTCTTAACATATTCTTTGGGTTTCACCAAGCTGGGAAGCCCTATGTTTTAATATACTATAGGAATTGAGAATATATTTTCTATATGATGGATTTAGGATATTATAATATCACTCAAATATCTATGAATAATACAAGTTATGATTGGGATGATTTTATCTGAAAAATAATTATGTCATGAGAGGTATTCCAAATCATACTCACTACACAGTGAAATATGGATCTGGAATCATTAAATAGATATGATGTATGGGATATTAATTTATAGTGGTGTTAACATTAATTAAATTTTATTTATTAAAATATACAATACATGATACTCACCCATATACATGTCTTTGTTATATATTATGGTGTAGTTCATGATAATAATTTTGAGATACCTTATAGGTATAACCTATAAAATAGTTGGAGATTGGTATTTAGGGTTGATAGGTATTCTCATTAAAAATTATTCATATCCTCTAAATATAAATGGTATAAAATTAAATACTTGAATCTCTAATTCATTGGTATCATAAATCGGGTATTCATCACACATTTTAGCTGACAAAAAAAATTTAGATACACGAGGGAGTTAAAAAAGGGTGAAATAGATCTTCAAGACATTAATGGAGAAATATCTTATACATTATAAATTGATAATTGTGAAATAAGTTTACCTAGGGGCCAAGTAATTGAATTGGGGAAATTTTATTATATTTCCACCAAAAAAATAAATTTTATTTTTAATCCTATTTGGACAAAAGGGTATTCTCATTCACTAATAAGAACATGAGTTATATATATATATTTATGAATGATATGTTTTATAGAATTATGAATTTTATAAATTGTTTATACATTATAGATATATATATATTAATTCTTATTAAATTTATAATAAAAATGATTGGTTCGATTCTAATTTCACTTACCTTAGGCATTGTCTCTATGGATATATATATGAAAATCACATTCATAGACTCCATAGAGATGGTTTTTTAACTTAATTAATTAGTAACTACATGAGAATAAAAAAATATATTATTTGGAAATATAATCAAGGTTAATTTAGTGGAAAAGGTGAAAGTATGTGTATGATATTTGGTCTCATACATCGTGATGTACGTAGCCTTATAAGATCATAAGAAAGTGGTTGTTTTAAGCCCTTATTTACCTTTATTTATGATATTAACAGATAGAAAAATGTATTTCTGGTAAAAAAAGTATAAATATTTAAAAATCTCAAATATTTTTATATAAAAGTATATAACCATCTATCTATAAGTATTAAGATCCTTTGATTGTATATGGGAGGGGAAAACATGATCCATGAGTTAATTGATCATTTGAGGAATTGAGGAATTGTTTCAAAAATCACACCACCAAAAACATAAAAAATGGATAGTGTATCTAATTAAGTAAATAATACATTTTTAGGCATGGTTGAATCAATAATGATTCAATGTGACCTTATTATTATATTTTGAGTATATTATATAAATACCACTACATTTATACTAAACAACATTCCATATGAAGGTCTCATTTAGACACAATATGAGATATATAGTAGTGAATGTCCTATTATGTATATTTTAAGATTTATGTTTGTAAATACTTCATATGAAATTTTAATTTATATTATCATAACTACAAATTAGACAATTTATTTTTCATCGGTTATCGAAATGATACTAAAAAATATTATTTCTGTAACCCTATTGATTATAATTTTCTTATGAACCAATTTTATATATTATTTTATAAGTAATTGATTAATATTGGGGTTACTCGGAGTAATGTTGAGCTTGATTAAGTTTAATAGACACAATTACGAAATTTTCTTGATATAGAGGCTTAACTAGTTATAAAAAGAATTATTGAAAAACAAGAAACTCAATAAAAAAACCTCAATTGAATGGTAGGATTTACCCTGATCAATTGAGATATATATTACTAATATCTAATGATTATGAGGAAATAAATATAGATTATGAAACTACCACATAACATGATTCCATTAATATTTTTTATATAAAATGGTAGGAACTAGAAATCTAAAATGGGATCAGCCTATATTGACATTGTTTGGAACCTTGAAAATACACCTAAATGGTTGAGACCCATTGTGGGAAAATGGATATTATACGAAAAGTAATATGGCTGTTATAGTGTCTACCTATAAAGCATTCATTGTTGTAAACGATTATATTAAAATGCTTGGTATTGATTATGAAATAACATTTTATTGAGTTTCAATGATAATGTCCATTTAGATACTAATTACCATAAAATCTCATTTGATTATGAGATATATCATATGGATGTCAAAATGAATTTATTAAAGTGGAATTTAGAAAAGAACACATATACGATACAAACCAAGGTTATTAAAATTTGAAATGAAACATTGACGGTTTGAAACCTATATTGGCACATTTATTGATTAAATCATTCTTCTCGGAGTTGGAATATCAAATTTGACAATGAGATCAATGATTTTAGTTTCATCAAGAACATATATTATTATAATTTATATAGTTGAATTAGTGGGATCAGAACAATACTCATGATTTGGTATGTTATTGACGTACTACATATAAAAAATAATATCCCAACACTTCGCTATATAAATATGTTCCTAGGAAAATATTTATATATCAATTATATAGAAAAGAAACTTATATACAGGGTTCAAAGATCTATAATGATTAATCTAATAGGCTTATTGGTCTCATTAAAGATACATACATTGTTAAGTGATTAATTTATTTATCGTGTAGAATTTTTTGAAAGAACATTTTCAAATATTATATAGAATAAATCTTAAAAAGATTCAAGATCCTTTTAAAGACTAAATAAGGAAGGATAATTCCCTATATCCATCCACAATAAGTTATATCATGTATTTCGTGTTATGCTCCCTACAAGAAATTCTCTAACATCTTTGAATCGAAATTATTTTCTAATAAAATCCTGATGATAGTCTCTAAATTGTTGTAAATAAAACCCATAAGTACATATGAAATATTAAGGATATATTCATAGTCTTTCCATATCCTCTAATTTACATTAATTTTCATTTAGTGATTCATTTCATCCACAAACCATAGAAGTATTTCATTAATGATATTTTATTTTTAGTGAGTTTTAATTCAATTTTTATTATATAGGGTTCCTAGAGTAGTTGCAATTTTCTTGGTTGGACATTCGTCGTTGAAGTTGATGTGTTGTGGCTTATTGGTAGGGGTTTGTTTTTTTGGATCAATGTATATTTTTGGTGATTTTTTTGTTGTAATGTTATTTATTCCTTGGTTATAATTAATATTTTTTTACTAATATTATACATACATGTGATAATTTTTTTTAATTTAGAAGGTTCATTACATGGCTTCCACACTTGAAATAAAGTGTTTTAATGTTTTTTCATTAATTGAAAAGTTAATTTGAAGGAAAAGTATTTGAGAAAGTTAATACATGAATTTTTGAGTAATTTTTTATTTCTAAAATTCTATGACCCAATTTTGGTATTGAAATAAATGATAGGTATATTATCAACATATATTCTAAAAGTGAATACGGTTATTTGGATTGTGAATGATTTCATTATAAATATGAGTTAGTTTTGTAATGTATTTAAAATGAAATTTGAAATGGATTTTTTGAAATAAAGTTCTGATAGTGGATGATTACTTGGAATCACAAATCAATTTTAAAAATTCATGTTTTTTATTTGATAATGTAATTTTTATGATGTTTTTGTGAGACATTCATTATCCCCTTTCAGGTATTCATGGATGATATTAATTTTGGACTATGAGGGGGATGATTTATCATGTCATGATATTAATATTATTAGAATGGTTTTTTTTATTAGGGATGTTGAGGTATGGTGAGATTTATTTTATATGGTGATTTTATATATGGTGTTTTTGTTTTTGATTGTTTTCTCAGATTTAATTATTGTTTTCATGGGAATCCTATACTAAGAAGGAAGTTTAAATTTATGCTAAAAAAGTTGGTACACATGGTAACCATGTCACTATAGTTTTTCAACACACCATCCTCAATGAGAGGGAGGGGTGCCCCACAATAATTCTAATATGCGCCTGTTAGTTGGGGTTTTTTTAGAGACATCATAGGTTTACAGTTTTCCCCATGTTATAGTTTATCTGGGACCATGTCAGTATATGAACTATATTATTTCTTATGATTCCTAATTATGATGATGAAATAATAAATGGGACTTTATACCTAACATATTTATATCCCATTGTTTTATTTCTTATTGGGGAACTATTTTGTGTGGAGTTATTATTGTTTACATTCGTATCATGGTTAATATGAATCATCCTTGAGTTAAGTATTTATTTTATGTGATGTGATTTGTTCTTTTAAATGAATTTTTTTTTAAAAAAATTAGAAAATTTATTTTAATTTAAAAAATTTTTGTAATTATTGAGAATGATTTTTATGAAAAGTTGCAATGTGAATGTTTTTTAAAAACTTATTGTACCCTTTATTTAAAAAAAAGAAAAGTGAGGTTTTATTGAAAAAGAAAAAGAAAAGTTTTATTTATTATACTCAGACACAAAAACATAATTTTGAAATTATTTTTTAAAATTAAATTTGAGAAATGTATCCTGAAAGGAATTTCACAATCTATTTGTAGATATACTAAAAGACCTGGTTTTTCTACAAACCTTATAAAGACATCGATGTGTGTATATAACATTCTTGTTTCTTTTCATATTCATAGATGGATATCTTATTATTAATGTTCATGTGGGGCTGATGAGGGATGTATTGGGTCATGGTGAGTGACTGTGGGTCACATGGATTGGTTAATATTAATTTAGGATTATTGTCTTTTCTTAAGATTCTTATTTATTATCCAATTCATCAAGCCATACATTTTATTTAATTTTTAGTTACATGTTGTATGTATGGATTCAATTATTTATATTACCTATGAGATATATTTTATATAGATGATGTTTTAATTAAAATTATTTTTATCATTTTTAAATTCATAAATGAGTTAGTTTGATCTATTATTTTAAATTATCGATTCTTTATACAAGAAAGTCCAAAATATATACATATTATTCATATTTCAAGGAAAGTTCCTGCTACATGTTTACTATTGGTCTAGGAGGAAATCATTCCCAATTTTGTGTACAATATACCATGTTTCTTGATTTAATAACATGGGTATTTGGAACTTCCTTCGTACCATGTTTCAAGTTGACCTAGGGATTTCAGAGAGTTGACCCAGGATGGTTCATGACAAATTGGTTTTAGAGAATCCACCTATTTTTAGTCTGTGTCTCGATTGTTTAGACAATTGAATTTTGATAAATCAATATGTATATCATGAAAAGTTGTTTGATCACTACATTACTTGATGATACTTGAGTTACCATAGGTAGTTATTACTTTATTCTTTTTTTTATTTTAGTTTTTATTATTTGACCATCCATTGATCGTTATGAGTGTTTTTTTTTGAAATCATTTCTAGGACTTGGGATAGGAAATCAAAAGATAATTAATTGATAATGTTGGATCATTTTTCTAGAATAAAAATATGTACTCATGTAAATGGTTCTTATATTTTCATGAATATTGTCACATAATTTTTCTATGGCAGAAAAAACACGCATCAAACTGTTTCACAATTGTACATACCCCTTGGACATATAATTATATATCCTTTAGAAAAAAGAGGTTTTAATAATGATGATATTGATTTTATTGAGTGTTTTTATCTGAATTATTTAACTATGTGTTTTGGAATTTTAATTATGTTTTTACCATATTAAAATTTATTATTTTTGTTATTTTAAATTACATTTTTGATTACATGTTGTTCGTAATGTTTTTATTCTAAAAAGTGAGAAAATTTTCTAAAATTATTTCACATAAAAAATAATTTTTTGGGGTGTTTATTTTTAAAACCATATATCATGGGTTAATTATAAAATAGAACTTATTTGGTTTAATAATTAAATGGCGAGTGTTTTTATTATAAAAAATGTGGCATTTTTTTTGAAAATGGAATCGTTCAAATGAGATGACTTTTTAGGAATAAATTCTATTTAGATTTTTCAAGAATTTGAAAAAAGTGTTTTGGATAATTTATTAAGTGTAATTTTTTGTGGGATGTTTTTAGTTGTTTTATCTTGATGATCCATGTTTTAATTGGTTGTTAGTTTCTGGTGTGGTTGTGTGATTTCGATTTTTGAAGCATGAATTGGTATTTTCATTGGTTCATGTTATTTAGAGTATTCCACCATGATTTTTTTGGTGATGGGTGGAAATTATACACATTGAAAAGATCTTTAGTTTTATATTTATCATTAATTTGTAGTTATCCCTCTACTTTTTCACTCTATATAGATGCGTAATTTATTGATGAAGACAAAATATACATTACTCTTGGATCCTATCAATGAATACATGAAACATTCTCTACCTTATTTTTTTTATGATCAAGGTCCGATTAAAGCAAAAAATTGGCTATAGAGGTTTGATACAACCATTATTACTCTAAAAGATCATAAATATTGATGAGTGAGGGATGAATTTAGTTGAAATTATGGTCCCATTCAATTATAGAGGGACACTATGATTAATCCAAACTTATGTGAGGGAATGTTTTATGAATTATTCGTGACCATGTTTATTCAGTATCAATATTTAGAGGATGTGAACATAGGAAAATACAAGAAAATAATGATCTTTCACCCGGGAGAGTAGTTAGTGAAGGATTACACAAATTGATTCTTAGAAATAGTACTATTTTTCACAAAGTTATTTAGTAATGATTCATTGAAGACTCATTTCATTGAAATAGGTCTTATATTGGACCTCAGAGTAGCTCTTTTTGAATCTATCCTATCTTATTATGAGGAAGTATTTGAAAGGGATTTGACTATGAAATATGATCAAGTAAATCATGACAGAAATAAATTATAAAATAAAGTTAATGAATACCAATATTCTTAGAGTGGTGTTTTGGTTGGACCCCAGCTGTAAACATTACTTAATCTTGAGTTAAGTTGATAATTTGACATTAATTCACATTGAGGATCTTTTAATGTTTATATATTTAGAGAATTAGGTCACAACTGATACATAACGACTTAAATATTACATATAGACACTTCTACACAATATCCATTTTTAATAAAATAAAAACTCTTTAAAAATAATCATGGTATCATTTCAGGTTTTAAAATCATAACTTTTCCTTGATCCCATTGTTGGATCTATTCTTCTATAAGTCCTATGAAAAACATTTCAAAACATAGGATGAGAATAAAAATCCCCGTAAAGGATACATAAAGAACGAAAACTATTAGTCTTAGGAGAACATAAAAACCATTAATACTTTATAAAAAATTAATAATTTTTACCTTTAAGAATTAGTAAATATAATTCACTGAATATAAACTCATTGCTTACCCTTTTGTAACCAAAATATTACCATAAACCAATATAAAGAAACATATAACATATAATGGTAACATGGGACATAAAAATACTTAAATGGAATAACTATATGGTCAACTACCAAACATACAACTAAATGGAATAACCATACGACTTACTTCCATACCCAATGTATTGGAGGTTATAACATAACCACCCATCCTTGGATTATCACACAACCACTAGTCATTTGGTTTATCACGTAACCACACATATTTGTCTATCATGTAACCACCCATATAATTTATATGTATCATTTAAGAATTATAACACATAAAACAATAATTAAGGAAAAATAACATTTCAACACTACAACCACAAGAGATAATTTTAATATATTGTAATATTCTAGCATTTTTTAAAACCATTTAAAACATTTAATAAATTGAATTTTGAATCAATGTGTCCCAAAACAATTTCAAGATTTTGAAATAAATGTATATTTTAAAACATTAACTTCCATACAAATAAATTCTTAAAAACCATTTTGAAAACATGGTCATGAAATATATTGTTTTAGAAGAACAAATCTGGAATGCCTTTAAAATGATGTTTTAGGTAAAGTGTCTCTTACCACATGGGAAAAAATTGAATAAAATCATTACGGAATACAATTCAAAAAACATTCAATATCACAATAATATAGTAATTCATTATATAATGTGTTAAAAGTGCTTTATGTACAAATTGTTGGAGATTGAATGTGCAAAACACAAGATATGTCCCAATGAAAGGAAATTGAGACGAAGTCCCTTACAATGATCATATTAGTATATTAATGATAAATAAATTAAATAATTATGTGTGAAAAGTATAAATACACTCAATATAAGTGTATATTTAGTGTAAAGAAATCATTGGTAATTCACCCATATTCATTGAAAAACAAAACTAGTGACATATTTGTTTAATTCAATGAATGGATATCGAGTTATGATTTACCCTATAATGTTTTTATAAATGACGTAAGAATTTTTAAATAGGTTGATTATTGGTAGTAATAGTATATACACACAAACAGAAGTTGAAATTAAAATATAATAAATAAACAGTGAATCCACACATAATCTTGGCATAATATAATCAATGTAGTATGTGTAAAACCAAATGAGTGGAAATTGAGTTTATAAATTCCCTTAAAAAGATGATTTTTTTATAAAATAGATAAATTATGTGTATTAACAATAAATACACAAAAATAATTTATTAATACAATTTAGTATATTATAATTCACTTTTCATATAATCATATCATTACATAATCATGAAGTTGAAGAGTAATCTGAAAAATGGAAATTTGGTTACGAAGTTCCCTAACATTGAGTTCAAATCCCCATGTATGTTCATTGTTATACTAGAATAATAAAAACAATTTAATTTATAAATTTTTGGGAACCTTTTTAATGTTTATTATTTCTTTTATATCATTTATTACCATGTTTTAACAATTACATAATTATTTATGTCAATATTGGTTGTTTTGTCGATATTCGGAACCTGAGTCGAAAATGAACTTGGTTGGATGTAAATTGTCCATGTAGTCAAAATTAAATCATCTGAGGAATGATATTATTTATTAAAATATTATATATATACCATATATATGTATTTATAATAGTCCATAACTTTTGTAAATATGAAATTAAATGCACCGTTCATGGAGACGGTAGGTCGTACGTATGCCTAAACACTGCTTTCAGTATTTTTCATATTAAAGGAATGAAAACTAAATGATAAATAGGTATTTTATAATTATGAAATAATATATATGTTATATATGTCACATAATTTCAAAAACACCATCCATTATACATTATATGTATGGAACTAATGAGTCATATCACTTTAAGGGGGCGGTAGTCCGCACTTCCTTAAATGAAATTATCGTATTTACACATTATAAAATGAAAAAAATATGCTTTAAATAAATATTACACAAGAATAGAGAAAATATAAATTTAATATATTTCATTTATAAATACATTTTCATCATCATTTCCATAATGAGAGGTGGTAAGAAAAAATTGAACAATCATTGTTTCGTGGGACAGTAGTTCGCCATACACAAAAATAGTATGTTCGTATCCATTAGATAAAGGTGTGTGTAAGTATAGTTTTAATCCATCTATTTAAAATATCAAAGTATATTTAAGATACATTTATTTGTTATTTAGTTATATAATAATTAGATCATAAGGATTTTAGAAGGAAAATAATGGAAAGTAACATGAGAGAAGACGTTACCTCTAAATCGGGTAACTTCTCTTGATTTGAACCAAAAGGAATTCCTGAATAAACTTATCCCATGTTATGGATTCTGGGTGGATTGGAAGGATGTGTGGAGGTTATTTTTTAATAAGTTGGATGCAATAAGTATCTTTATTGGTGTGATTAAGTGGGTTGAGGTGGTGTCCTTTTATAAGAGGGAGGAGGGGCACTTTAGGAAAGTCATGAAATATTATTTTAATATAAAATTAAATTTTAATTATAATTGTTACAAAGAAATATATTTATATGATAAGATGATAATGGATGAAATAGTCTCAACCAATAGGTTTTAAACATGTTTAGATAACCAAATTAACCTTATCTTTCAGATTTAACCCTTATTTTATAAACATTAACTCTTATTATGTCTTCTTGTATTTTCATAATATATGGTTCCTATAGTTACTATAAAATGGAAATAAAACAAAAATTGGATTGTTAATAAATTTTTAACTTTATGTTTTTCAGTTTTTCTAATCTTAAATTTTTAGGACTATTATATCATTTAATAAAATAGTATTGGTTTTAAAAACTCAGTTATGTCAATTTTGACATTATTTAGTAATTGATTTTTGTTAAATTCATAAAAACATGATCCTTCAAAAAAAGTCATTAAAAAAAATATAATATGTCAATATCAACCATAAAATTTGTTTATGGAATAAAAATTTTCAAATTAAATTTACTTTAATATTTATAATGTCATTTATTTGAATATTTCATTATTAAGGTAATCACTACATCACCATTACATCATAAATAAAGTTGTTTATTTAATATATACAACTTATAATTAAAATACCACGATGTTGGATATATTTCAATCTTTCTAATGAATATTTTTAGTTGAAGATATAATTTTTTTAAATCAAATTAAAGTTGTTTTATTATAATATACATGTTTATGTTATATTTCTCTTTACATTAAATTAAATCTTATAACATGGCATTAACACACCCATGTGGCTCCATGGGGTCCCAAAAATTGAATTAAGGATGACCATGGTAGGAAATATATCATAAAATAGGAATAAGACATGTGTTAGGGTAGTTAAATATTATTATAAAATTATTTTTTACCCTAATTTACCAGATTTACACTTTAACCATCGTAAATAACAAAAATTTATTAAGTTACTATTCATAATGTCTAAAAATAAAAGGGAATTATTTTAAAAATTTGAAAACTATTATTAATAATATGGAATACATTTATAAAAATTCAAAACAGATTTTTTTTTTTTGAAATTAATTTAAATTTAATTCCATTTTTCAAAAAAAAGTGGGGTTTTAAGAAGTAAAAACTATCAAAAGATTGACATGTGTTTATGTTCAATGTAAAAGTGAAATTACTTCCAATGAAAAAAATTGGATTAAATGATAAAAAATCAATCCAATTACAATTTCAAACCTGTTAAAATAAAAATCTTTCTATATAAATAAATTAGACAAAAACATAATTTTGAATTAAAATGTAGTATTTTTCACTATTCATTAAAATATGAATTTTATTTGAAAAATACTAAAATTGCATCCAAAGTAAATTTCAATGTCTCTATTATATAGAAGAAACTTATTTTGTAAAATATAACATATAAAAGAGACAAAAACTAGATTTAAAAAGGGTTCTCCATCAAATGGTGGTAAAACTGTATTTTTAGAAAAACGGTACTATTATCTCAAAAATTGAATTTGATCATATATCATATATATAAAACATATAATATGAATATAAAACATTAAATTGAATATATAACATATATTTTTCATTAAATAAAAATCCATAAAGAATGATATGATTTTAAAAACACAATTAATCTATTTTAAATAGGCATTTAAAAAAATGCATCCCTTGTATTAAATTATTTTTTATTTTTGTTTATAATAAATTTAATAACCAAATAATAATTATTTAAACATTTGAAAACCATATTTTATAAATCAGTTGATAATATTCATTCCTTTATTTACAATGACTAGGCATTAACTTTCATTTAAAATAATAATAATATTCTTATATTATTTTTTGGTATAACTCAACGTTGTTTGAAATGTAAGATTAAAGAGAAACATGTTATTTCATGTCTAGTAATATTTATTACACATCGTCCCATTTAAAGTAAAATTAATATAAAATTTAAAAATACTAATAGATATTAAAATTCGTTGTTCTATAAATTCCTAGGATGTTACATCAATCCCCCTTTTGGAAATTACGTCCTCGTAATTTTAAAACTGGTTTAAAAAATATCATTGAACATCAGAAATCAAAAAAATAATCATTAAAACTATCACTTTAAAATAAATAAAAGGATATATAAAGGTCACCCAAGATAACACATAATATGAGACTACGTAGTAAAACATGGAAATGGAAAAAACTAATCGTCTTGTTCTGATGGAGGGTGATAGAGAACATGATATAGAGAAATTTAACAACCAGAAAACCATAAAATTGTTATGGGTTAAGGAATATTTGATTTCCTAGTATGAAATGTAAATGTAAAACCTTTTTCTAGTATTATCCTTTCTATAATGTTTCAGAGTTTATTTATGATCTTTATTAAGAATAAAATAAAATATAATTACTTGTCAAGAAGAGTTTTATCATTTAATAAATATATACCACAAACTCATACTTTATCAAAATGATGATTATTCAAAATGGCTTGGTCACACCTGAAACACTAGAATCAACTTCTCAAGAATCACATAATCCAAAAAGTTGAACCATATATTTCTCTTGTCTTTGGACATTAACCAAAACCAAAATGGTTATTACAAGATTCTATAATACCACAAAAATAATAATACTTTATAAAAATAAATATTACTCTTAATCTAATAAACATTACGCAAAGTTAAACAAATAACATTCAATAAACAATTTTCCTTAAAATTTTTCAAATTAATTCAAACTAAGATTGAAATCCAAAATTAAGAAGGATTTGTTCACATAGTCTTCCATGAAAATTATTAACAATTATATCCAAATAACATAACTTATTTTTAATTTTGAATAATTAAACTTAAATATCCTAATCAGGTATTCTCTATGATAGGTTAATCATTTCCATAAATAACCTAAATCCCCATATGTCCACAATAAATACACAGATTCTTCAAAAATAAAAACCAACCATTACTCCTCAAATAAATTATTTTAGTATTCTATTTTCATTAGAAATATAGGATTCACAAATTATAAAATGTATTCCAAAATAAAATCTATAACTTAATCACAAAATAATTTTCCTATACAATGGATATCCATTTGATGAAACATAAGTTACCAAAATAAAATTATTCTCAATCCATTAAATCATTCAACTAAAAATAATAAGTAATACTAACCAAGGACTTCATGTAGGCCAGTGGTAGGTGATAAATCCTAGCTGCACATTAGATATAGGTTCGATTTTGACAGCTTTGTCCAACACAATGGGTTGTCACATGGTCTACGTGTTGTCCTTTTTAAGAAACTATATAATTTTATAAAATTCTCTAAAATGAGATAAAAAACTCAATATAACAATAAAATATTTTTCCTCAATTTTTAACTAAGACCACACATTTTGCATCCCAAAAATTAATAACCCACAATTTCCTCAATGATGAATGCCTCCAAAAATATAATTAGTGACCTTTATATTTCAGATCATAAAGCCTATAAAATGGGTTTATAAAACATTTAACTTATGATCATACTTATGATTATAAATCCATGATGATATTCATAACCATTAAGAGAACATCAAAATCTCAAAAGTTGTCTAAAAAATCCTCTGATACCAACTATAAGGACCCATCCTTAAACAATACATAATATTGAGTTAAGTTGACACTTTGAATTTAATTCACTCTGAGGATATTTTCAGGTTTGGTGATTTCGATAATTAGGTCATAACTGAAACAAAAAAACATAAATATTACATATTGACACTTCTACGCAATATCCATTTTTTCATAAAACAAAAAATCTTTAAAATGATCTATGGAATCCTTTCATATTTTAACAGCATAACTTTTCCTTGATCACATCCTTGTATATATTCTTCTTTAAGTCATGTGAATAAAATTTCAAAAAATGGTCTGATCATAAAAATATCAATAAGGGATACATAAAGAAAGAAAACTATCAGTCATGGGAGAACATGGAAACCATGAATACATTATACAAAAGTAATACTTTTGAACTACAAGAAGTAGTAAATATTCTTCTCTAAATACAAGCTCATTGCTTACCCTTTTTGTAACCAGAAGATTACCATAAATCTATATAAAGAAAGCTAAAACATATAATGGTATCTTGAAAAAATAAATATATATATATTGAATAACCATACAGTCAACTTCAAAAAATATGACTAAATATAATATCCATTAGTCCGACATCCATACCCAATTCATTGGAGGTTATAATGTTACCACCCATCCTTGGTTTATCATGAAACCAACCATCATTTGGTTTATCATGTAACCAACCATCTTGGTGTATCACATAACCACACATAAAATGTCCAAGTACCATTAAATAATCATAACACATAAAACAACCATAAAGGAAAAATAATATTTCAACACCGCTACCACATGAGATCATTTTAAGGTATATAAATATTCAACCGTTTCCAAAACCATTTAAAATATTTATAAAAGATAATTTTGAATCAAATTTTCCAATACCACATTGAACATTTTAAAATAAATTTATATTTTAAAACATTCATTTCCATATAGATATATTTTTAAAAAAACATTTTGAAAACATGGTCATGAAATATAAGGTTTTATAAGAATAAATCATTTAATCATTTAAAACAATGTTTTCGTTAAAGAGTTACTTGCCACATGAGAAACTCATGAATAAAAATAACTAAATAATAACATTAAAAAACATTAAATAACATGATGATATACTAATTCAAGATATAACGTGTCAAATTTGTTATATATACACCTTATAGGATATTAAAGGAACATAACATAAAGATATACCTCAATGAAAGGATATTGTGATAATGTCCCTTACAAAGACTGTATTATTAGATTATAGATAAATTAATGAAATAATTATGATTGAAAAGTATAAATAAATCTAAAATATGTGTATATTTAGTGTCAAACATGTAGGGGTCATTCACATATAATCTTTCAAAAACAAAACCAATGACATGGATTATTAACTCCATGAATGGTGATTTAGTTAAGATTTCCCTTAATAAGTTTGTATAAATTACATATGAATTTATCAATGGGGTGATTATGTTTAGAAAAACTATATCCAGACAATTGGATGTTTAAATTAAAATACAAATATATAAATTATGATTCCCCACCTAATCATGGAATAATATAATCAACGAAGTATGCATAAAACCCAATGAGTGGAAATTGTGTTTAGAATTTCCCTTACAAGGAACATTTTGTTAATAAAATAGATCGATTATGTGTATTCACTATAAATACACATAAAATAAAATTATAAATAAAAGTTAAGATATCAAGATCTATTTCTCACAAAATCATATTCAACAAAATTATGAAGTAGAAGATTAACCCAAATAATGGAAATTAGGTTAAGATGTTCCCTTACCTTGAGTCAAAATCGCCACTAATGTTCCTTGATCTTCTTGAATAATAAAATTTATTTAATATGTACTGGTAAGAAAACCATTTTCAATTTTATTATTCCTTTTATAGCACTTATTACCATGTGATAACAATTTCATACTTATTTAAGTTGATATCGGTCATTTTTTCGATATTCAGTACCAGAGTCAAAAATAAACTTATTTTGATGTAAATTTTAAATTTAGTAAAAAGTAAATCATATCTAGAATTATATAGATGATTTAAATATAATATATATCCCGTATATATGTATTTATAAAAGTCCATGACATTTGAAGGAAATTAAATGCACCGTTCTTGGAGACGGTAAGCCATATGTACAAATGAATGATACTTGCATTTCTTTTTCATGTTAAAGGAATGAAAAATAAATGATACATAGGTTAGTTATAATTAAATATTAATATCTATGTTATATATTTTATATAATTTCGTTAAATTCATTCATTATACAATATATGTATGGCATGAATGAGTCATATCTCATTGAGGGGGCAGTAGTCTGCACTTAATCAAATAAAATTATCATATATACACATTTTAGAAATCATAAAGGTATGTTGTGAAAAATTAAAGAAAAATAAATAAAAAATAAATTTAATATATATGAATATAAATTTAGATCCATCATAATGGTCACCAAGAGAGGTGTTAAAAGAAAATTTATCAATCATCATTTCGTACGAGAGTAGTTCGCCGTACACGGAAACAATATGTTCGTATCCATTAGATGGAGATGTGTGTATGTGTAGTTATAATAATTATAATAAAAACATACTATTATGTTGAGGATATTTTTGTATTTATGTAATCATATAATAAGAATATATTAGGGTGTGGAAAAGAAAAATAAAGGAATGGAACTTGAGAGAAGACGTTACCTATAAATTAGGTAACATATTTTGATTTGAGCCAAAAAGGCTTTCTTGAATTGCTATATTCATAATTTAAGACATATGGAAGGCTGGTAGGGATTTCTGGAGATTATTTTATAAGAAATTTGATGAGACATGGGGCTTGAGAGGTGTGAGTAAGTGGGTATAGGTGGTATAGGTGGTATCCTTTTATAAGAGGGAGGTGGGGTAATTTGGAAAGTCGTGAAATATTATATTATTATAAAATTATTTAAAAAATTTATAGTTAAAATGTGATATATTTATAGTATAATATGATAATGGGTATAAATATCTTAAACTAATAGGTTTTATAATTGTTTTTACACAAAATTGACCTAATCTTCTAGCTGTAACCTTTTGTTAAAAAACATTAACTCTTACCATGTATTCTTGTATTTTCATAACATATGATTACTATAGTTACTATAAAACTCCAAGAGAACAAAAATTATATCATAAATTACATTTTTAACATTATATAAGTCATTTTTAAAAATATTAGATTTTTAGTACTGTTATATCATTTATGAAAATTGTGTTTATTTTAAAAACTCATTTATGTCAATTTTGACACTATTTAGTAATTGATATTTGATAAAGTCATAAAAAGTTAATTACATAAATAAATAAACCATAAATAAAATATAATATGTTAATATCATCCATAAAATTTGTTTATGGAATAGAATTTTTTAAATTACATTTATTTTAATATTTATAATATCATTTATTGTAATCTTTCATTAATAAAGTAATCACTACAGTATCATGATGTCATAAATAAATTTATTTATTTAATGTATAAAAATAATAAATAAAATATTAAAATGTAGGAAATATTTTATCTTTATAATAAATATTTATAGTCCAAGATATCATTTATATAAACCAACTTATTATTGTTCTAGTAAAATATACATGTTTCTGTTATATTTCACATACTTAAAATTAAATCTTAAAAGTTGTAATTATCATAACAAAGTGGCTCCATGAGCTGAAAACATATTCCCAAGGATGACCATGGTCATACATATCTCAAAAAATATGATTATGATATGTTTGAGGGTAGTTTAATATTATTATAATATTATTTTCGACTCATATTTAACAGTTTACCCTTTAACCATGGTAAATAAAAATAATTATAGAAGTTACTTTTCATAACATAACAGAAATAGAAGGTAATTATTTACAAAATTTGGAAATTATGATTAAAAATATGAAGTCCATTTTTCCATAATCTAAACATATAATTTTTTAAAATTAATTTAAGAATTATTTATCATTGTCTAAACCAAAAAGTGGGTATTTAAGAAGTTAAAATAATCAAAAGATTGACAAATGTTTATGTCCAATTTAAAATTGAAATTAAATATGATGAAATAAATTATATTTAATGATAAAAACGTAATCCAATTACAGTATAAAACAATTTTAAATGACATTCTATATATATAAATAAATTAGATAAAAAGGCAGTTTTGAAATAAATGCTGCATTTTGAACTATTCATTTAAATATGAATTTTATCAAAAAAATATTGAAATATAATCCATTTTTTTATGTCCTGATTCTATATAATAAGTGTATTTTTTCAAATAGAATACAAAAATGTGAAAAAAATTTATATTCAAAAAGGATACTTTTTCAAAAGGCTGTAAAAATGCATTTTTAAAGAAATACTACTTTTATCTTAAAAATTAAATGTAATTATATATCATATATAGAAAAAATAAGATTAATTTAATACATAAAATTGAAAATATAACACATATTTTTCACTAAATTAAAATCCATGAAGAGTGATATGATTTTATAAACCCAATAATTCTATTTTAATTAGGTTTTCATAAAAATACATCCCTTATATTCAATTGGTTTTTATTTATTTTTATAAAAAATTTGGTAAACAAAAAATCATTATTTTAACATGTTTAAACTATATTTTCATAATTCAGTTGACACTATTCATTCCATCCATTCAAATGGCTAGGCATTAACTACCATTTAAAATAATAATAATAATATTATATTATTATTTGTTGTAACTCAAAATTGTGTGCAATGTAAGACTTTGGAGAAACCCATTTTACATGTTGAGTATTCTTTAATACATAGTGACCCATTTAAACTAAAAATAATTTTAAATTCAAAAAAATTTAATATATATGAAAATTTATTTTTTGATAAATACATGGGATGTTACAGTTGTCTCTAATGAGAAGAATAGACCTAGTGTGTGATTTCATTTTTGGAAAACCATTTCATTGTATGATAAGTTGTTTGAAGGTTCTAAGGACTTGTCTATGGTGTGGAAACCTTTTCTTTTTTCATATATTCTATATATTTAATTATTTGAATAAATGATCTCATGTGTAATGTAGATTTGGATGATTTTGAATTTTGAGATCAAATTTAGGGGGATTTATGTTTAGTTGAATTTCATAAGTTATTCTTATTTAAAATTTTCAAAGGTATTTATTCATTAATAATTGGAAAATATGTTTTGTATTAGTTGAGTTCCTTGAGACACTGAATTTTTTGTTTTCTTGCATTTATGTATTGATGAAATTGGTTGTAATTAGGATTGTGCTTCAATGGTATGAACATGGGAAACCCTTGGATCAATTATTAGGAATCTAGGTTTTGTGATGTGTAAATGTATTTTATTAGTTTCCAGTGTTGGATATGAATTTTTATTAGTTCTTCATGTGAAAATGTTTTGGGATGGAGGTCATATTATACCCTATTATTTTTAAAGATAATTCATGGTATGAGACCATCTTATTTCTATATGGGATTATTTTGTGGGTTATTAACTTTTCAGTAATGGATGGATATTTCATAGTTGTTGGCTCCTCATTTTTTTGATGGATGCGATTCTATAAGGAATTTATAATTCAATTCAAGGATAGTTATTGTTTCCAGTGATGTTATATTTATCTTTTGTGAAAATTGTTTTAAAAAATTTTAAATGTTGGGGATACCTTCGAATGGAATCCATTTTAGTTAGGCCTTTTCACAAGGAATTAGATATGTGTGGTTTTTATAGATCTTTAGTGATGTTTCTGTGTCTCTCCCACTGATTTCGAGGGTTGATTTGTGAGTAATTATTAATTTCATTAGGATCATCATTATATAACTCCACACATGGATCCTCTATCTATGATGTGTCATTATATTTTATCATTATTTCCACTCTATGGTTACCAAATAATTTATGTGGGGAGAAAGTAGAATTTTGGGGATAATTATGACACCTAGTGTCACTTTTTATATCTTTATTATAAGATTTTATAAGATTTTATGATTTTTTTACTTTTATTTGTTATTATATATTTCAAGAAATCCATGGGGGATATAGAATTGTGTTGGAGTAGGCCATGTTGTGTCATAAGGAAGTCATGTCAAAGAATATTTTTTTTCCTTTATATAATTTTGTGTGAAGTAGGACACTACAACTTCGAGTTGACACTACACCATAGTGTTTTCTATAGGGTAAATACCACAATACAACACACACGTTTCACATTTTTGGGGAGATAGATAGAAAAACCATGGCTCTTCCATGATATTATGCTTTTCACCATAATGGAATAATCCACACTATAGTGTCCGGACACAGGGTCCCTGGTTCTACTTGTCTAAGGTTTACCATGAGACATTCCATAGTGGTCATACTATAGTGGGGTGTCTGTGATGAACACTACACTGTAGAAAAAGTAAGTTATGCTATTTTGTGTGTCTAAATATAGAAATCGTGCCTTCTTGTATGGTCCACACTATGGAGGTAGTATACCAAGATTTTTATGTTAGGAAAATTCATATTCTAACCATGTTTGACTTAATTTATTTAACCGAAACTTTTTATTCATTTTCTTTTTAGATCATATGTTGAAACTTGACTAACAATTAGAGGTGGGGGGTTAATTATGGTGTTAATAGATTGATTATTTTAATTATCATAATTTTATCTTATTCTTTAAGAACCTATTCTTGTGTTATCATAATAAATTATTAGACCAATTTCTTCAAAAAATAACTTATATCACAGACCATGAACAAATTTGGAATGTGGAGCACATAAAAACACTAGGGTTTTACTTGGTTTACATAAATGGGATAATCAAAGTATCACACCCCAATGATGTGTTAGTTTTATAGGAATAATACTACTCATGTTTGCATTACATTCATTCATAAGGATGCCATTTCAAACCAAGGGAACTCCCTCTTTCCCTATATTCTCACTGCTTCTATGAGGGACATAATCAGTTTATATATTTGAGGGTATCTCTATCAGAAATTTGGTGTATATATATATATATATATTAATGGATGCACTTTGATCATTGATCTGATGCCCACCAACATCTTTTAACTAGATGAACTCAATTTCTCATGAATGAGGGTTGGGTCTATATCTTCTATCAAACCACAGTAATAGTCAAAAAAATAATGGAAATTTAACGAGCCTATAATTACTCCTTTTAATCCTCTATTCTTATTTAGATAGATATATTAGAAATATATTTACTTATTTTTCTCTTTCACATTCACTTGTAGTTCACCAGATGAGGTGGACATATTTTCTCTTACTGAAGCTTTATTCTATTGAGAAATTTAGAATATAAACACTATGAAACACCAATGAGTCCTCCCCCACTTTCAATTTATATATATACTAAATCTATCATTATAAGTAGGTCCATCTCTATCTCTATATTTTATTCTTTAATATGAATTTGATATGACTATGATGTTTCACCCTCTCTTTTTATTTAATAGATATTTCTATACCATAGAAGCCTTACTCTCCATATTTATTATTTGAAGATGTAGATATGAAAATATATCAACCATCTCTCTCTAATATCTCATAGTTATTATATTCACATGAATGTGAGAGAACCTTCCAAATATTGATTAGAAAAACCTATCAAATATATCCACATTTATTGAGATATTCTTATTGAATGTTAGGATATTTAATATTTTCATAGTAAATCATATGAAACCCTCCATAAACCACAACTGAAAAACCATTGAAATTGTTATATGAATAATTTTCATATTATGAAATATGAAATATGAAACATTATCATGATTTAATTTCTATTTATATGAACTAAAATATTCATATATAAATTATATATATATATTAGTTTTCCAAATTTTTGACCTTCTCAACACATGTTCTTAAAATCTTCCACGATTCCCAGTCCTGACTCTCCATTACACTCTTCAGGGAAAATATTTAATCCATGTGACATAAAACACCAAAATTACTGATACTAACAAATTAATTTTGTTAAAAATATCCATTCAAATATCCATGTAATATATAAATTATATTTCTATACAAATTACTTCATTTATGATTCTAGGTGTCTTTTCCAAAATAGGTCTATGAATCATGACTTTCAACTTTTGAATAGTGATAGATTTTCTAGCAATTGTTAATAATCCCTGAACTTGAAAAATATCAAGGATAAAATTTTCTTTTTCCTTCATAACATTACACATACTCTAACATTTAAATTTACATTGTCATGACCCCCTCCCACCAAAGATTCCCCTCCTGAGCTGGAAATGGTGAAAGGGGGATAACGACCCCCGAGTCCCACCTCCAATGGGCCCTGGGGTGGCGACTAGAACCAAGGGCCTGATTTTTCACAAATATGGGAGCCATTACCCTTTTTATTTTTAAAGATCGGGAAATAGGACAAGTCAACCACCAAAAAGGAAAAGAACCAGTGTATATAAATAAACCCAAACCAAGCCCACATGCATGTTTAAACAATTTTACAACAAGGTACAAGTATAAGAAAACTCAAAGTACATTACCAAAAGAAAACAAGAGAACAACAACTGCAACAACTCCAACTGTCCGACTAGTAGGGTCTCGCACGGCCCTGGTAGTCCTCCTGGAAACCTGAAAGTAAACATAGGGTGATCATACAAGTATACTAAGTAGGGAAACCTAAAGCTCTCGTGCACAGGTGGGGAGACATCCTAATGTCCCGTGAGAACAACAGAAGAAACCTAGCAAGGAATTCTATACACCCAACCTCACCAGCCACACTCACCCAAACACAAGCACAACAGGTTGTAGTATATAAGAAACAAGATTATTGGGTACCCCTCACCAGTTCCCTTTAGTTAGCCTTTCTTCCTAACGACGAACATCCTGACGCTGCCACACTCTCCCCGCCCGCACACACCTGGGCCTCACATCCACGTATCCCACCCGCACACACTTGGGCCTCACAACCACGTATCCCGCCCACACACACCTGGGCCTCATCCCGAAGATTCTCGGGAAACATTAGAACCTTCCCGAAGTGTCTTGGGCTAAACCACCCCAATTGAAACCTACCTGAAGAGTCTTAGGTGTAAGGTCGCCTCAAGCCATCACAGCCTAGTGGAGAAGGAGCAGGAAGGAGCTAGTAACAAAGGAAAAAACACCCTCTCAAATAAAATGGGAGTGTTCGGCACTAAGTTCTCAACATGGGTGGGGTGCGATAAAACACAAAAGGTACAGACATATATATATATATATATATACCAACCACACAACCCAACCTATAGCTTCTAAGAAGAAAACTGAGCACGTGCCTTGGCACTGCTACTACGAAGTATGCATACAAAAAACAATCCCAACCCCCTTTAGGTTTTCACGTTTCAGTAGAAATAGTTTATTTAGTTTCTTAACTACTGGGAAACTATCCACAACCAACCACATCAAACGTTCATAAAACATATTCCTGTTATCCACAAATCGAGTTAGGAAAAACACGAGCAACACAACAAATCCCTTCTTATCAACCAACCAACCCCATTGATTATTATTTTCCTTCCGTTACCACGCCCCAACATTCATTAACTCTTCCACTTTTATTTAATAACCACAACCCACTATCCGTTCACATTTAAACCCAGCCCTGTAGCCCCGCTTCCAACCACCATAACCACAACAGTACCGTATATCATCACCTCTTTAATACCATTTATTACAGCCCCGCTACCCATCACCATCATAATATTCACACCAACCCACAACCAAGTCAACCACAGTCCTGCTGTTCACCCGATCCACAACAACCCACAAAACATTCCCAACACATGCCACATAACCAATAAATCACCCACATGTTCATTATTCCATTTTTTTAAGAGGGGTGATCACACAAGGGTTCCAGATTTTAAACAGCCAACTTTACGTGATTAACCAATTTTCACATTCCACAAGGTTTCCACCCATAAGAAAATCCAGAAGGAGAGGGAAACATTTAATTTCTTAACCAAATCCCCCCCCACGACTGTGATTTTTAGTAGGTAGAAGCTCATTCAATTCACAACATAATATCACAGGATATAAAGTAACAACAATCACAACTTCCCATCCCCGTTATATAATCCAGTTATTATCTTTATTAAACTGGTTCAAAAGTGTTTCACGTAAATAATAGAACACCCACCTCGCATGACGTACAAATTAGAGAGAAGAAGGTAAAATCCCTACCTCAACAGGTTCCGATCGCAACCCTCCCCCAGATCAACCATAGAAGACGTCCGTCGGCGTCTGTCACTTCTGTCGGGTCCCGGGAAAACCTCCTCGGGTGGAAGTCGGAAAGGAAAGGCCAAAGTAAAGATAACGGATCCAAGCTCGGAAGCTCCACCTCTTCATTACGATCTCGTGGCCGCTGATGGATCATAAATTGGAGCTTGGACAATGAAGTTATGGAAGAAAGAGCCTTTGAGTCTCTTGAGAGGCTCTGCTCAGAGGAGAGGGGAGGAGAGGTGTGAGTTGAAAGGAGTAGGGGACCCCTCCTTTTATAGGCGTGAAAATAAAAAGTACATGGCGTGTAATTTATGGTACAAGACGTGTACTCGGTTCTTTCACACAATCTCCACGCGGCTTCCAACACGGCTTCACGGCCGTTGACTGGTCAACACACGGTTTGAGGGTAATGCATACGTGGGGAGGGACTACACGACATGTAGTTTAGACACATGGCGTGTACTCATTTATTGAACACAGCAAGGACACTACTCCAACACGGTACACGACTATTGACTGGTAACGCGTACGCGGGGAGGGACTACACGGAGTGTAGAACTGGTCACACGGCGTGCACCCATTATTCCACACAGCAAGGAAACGGCTTGCAACACAGGGTATAATTGGAAATGGGGTACATGAGGTATACTCAAACTACACGGAGAATAGTTTCAAAGTTCTGGAAAGTGTGGGAAAAGTACATTTTACCCTCCAGAACACTTCATGACCTTCTTATTGACAAAGGAATGGGCTGGTGAGGTCCAGGACATTACATCAGATACCTCTTAAAACATTCTCGTCCCTGAGAATTCAAAACCAACCCAGAGGAAACCAACAAGATACCTCTTAGGGTTCTCGTTATAACAGGAACCCAACCAACATCCCTAATCATATGTGTTAGGTATTCCTTCTCCTATGTCGATATATTATCCGCTTTAGGCGGCACTGACTCGCCTGCACGTGTTTAATCGCCTCCTCATTAGTGCGTCTCAATTTAGAATTGGGTCTTCCCACTTTCATACATTAGGATTTTTCAACTCGCACTAACACCCACAGCACACAACCAACACACTACCCAAACACATGGGTTTGGGAAATTCCTTCACCTATGTCGAGATATTATCCTCTTTAGGCAGCACTAACTCGCCCGCACGGGTTTAATCGCATCCGAATTAATTTATCTTGACTAAGGGTCAGGTTTTCCACTTTCCACACATCCGTACATGTTACACATTACCAGGGAACAAAGAAACAAAAGGTCTCACAACTGATAAGCCAAGCATTCCATATATCAGAGGTACATAGTACAACATTAACACAAATCTCAGAAGAACAAGGGAAAAACACAAGTCAAAACAACTCTGAGTACTGAGAGTGCATCTGGGTCTCCCGCTCCCAAGTGCTCTCCTCGAGGCTGCCATGCCTCCACAACACACGAACCAAGGGAATGGTTCGTCCATGGATAACCTTCTCTTTACGATCCTCGATTCTGACTCGTCGTTCCTCGAAGTTCGCGTCGTCTCCCATATCTATCTCTCCCCAGTCAATATCGTGGGAGTCGTCGTGTAAGTACGGACGAAGTTGGGAGATGTGGAAGACGTCATGAATCTTCTCCAACTGAGGTGGCAGGGCCAGCTGATATGCCACCTCACCGACTGGCCTAAGAACCTCAAAAGGTCCGATGAACCTAAGTGAGAGCTTGCTCCCTTTCCCAAAACTCCGCTACCCCCATTGAGGGGAAACCTTCAAGAACACATGATCTTCCACCTCGAACTCCAAGGGCCTCCTCCGACGATCAGCATAAGACTTCTGTCGGTCCTGAGCCGCTTTCATCTTCTCACGTACAAGCTGGACTTTCTCTGTGGTGCTCTTCACTACCTCTGGCCCAAGAGCACCTATCTCACCAGCCTCTGCCCAGCAAATGGGTGAACGACATGTAATTATATACAAAGCCTCAAACGGTGTCATGAAAATAGTAGGGTGGAAGATGTTGTTGTAGGAAAACTCTACTAAAGGCAAGTGTCGTACCCATGATCCTATGAAATCCAGAACGCATGCTCGCAGCATGCCCTCCAATGTCTGGATAATCCGCTCCGTCTGCCCATCGTTCTGGGAGTGGAAAGCAGTGCTAAGGCGTAGCTGGGTTCCAATAGCATGCTGTAACCCCCTCCAGACTCGTGAGGTAAACCATGTATACTGATCTGAGATGATAGTCCTCGGAACTCCATGCAAATGCAGCACCTCGTCTATGTACCTCTGTGCTAAGGTACTCACAGGGCCCGACTCCTTGATTTCTAAGAAGTGAGATGATTTCATCAGTCGATCCACCACCACCGAGATAGCTCCATAACCACCCTTATCTCTGGGTAGTCCTGTGACAAAGTCCATTGATATTTCATCCCACTTCCACTCGGGGACATCTAAAGGATGCAACAAACCACTGGGAACACGGTGTTCAGCCTTCCCTTGCTGACACACAAGGCATTTAGCCACAAACTCTGCCACTTCCCATTTCACCCTGGGCCACCAAAACTATTCCCTCAGGCCTTGGTACATTTTTCAAACTCCTAGATTTACCGCCAAGGCTGAGCTATGGAACTCACGGAGAACTCCCTCATGAATTGCCTTCGAAAAAAAACCTTCCTTGGAAAATCATCTGATGTCGGATGTCCTCTGACCATCCTTCTAGAGAATTCCCCTAATTGACACGATCCCGCATCACTTATTCCTCGGGGTCCCCCCACTGAGACTCTTCCACCTGCTGCATCAAGGAGGAATGCACCGTCATCTGAAGCAAATAACCTCTAACATCTTCTACCCTGGCATCCAAGTGCAAGGCAGCCAACTCTCCCATCGCCTTCCAAGAATCTACAGATTCCTGAACCACTTCTTGATGTGACTTCTTGCTAAGGGCATTAGCCACAACGTCTCCCTTACCTTCCGTGTAAGAGATCTCAAAGTCATAGTCTTGGGGAAACTCGACCCATCTATGCTGCCGTAAGTTCAGGTCACGTTGGGAGAAGATATAACGCAGGCTCTTGTGATCTGAGAAGACCACAAAGCGCTCCCCCAAGAGGTAATGTTGACACAACTTCAGTGAAAACACTACTACTGCAAGCTCCAGGTCATGGGTGGCATAGTTACGATCGTGAGGGCACAACTGCCTATACCCATAACAGATCATACCCTTCTTCTACATCTGAACGCACCACAAACCAAGGCCAGAAGCATCACAAAACACCTCATACAACAACCCTTCCTCTGGAAACCTGAGTACGGCAGCACTGACCAACTTCTCCTTCAGGTAGTCAAAATCATTCTGGCACTGCTCGCTCCATAGGAAGACCTGGTTCTTCCTAGTCAAAGCTGTCAATGGAGCATCAACTCGAGAGAAATCCAAAACGAACCTCCGATAGTAACCTGCTAACTCCTGGAAACTATGAACTTCGTCCACGCACTTGGGTGTTTCCCAACAAACAACTGCCTCCACCTTCTACGGGTCCACTGACACTCCATGTTGAGACACCACATGCCCAAGGAAGTGTAATTCTTGTGTCATGAACTTACACTTCGACAATTTCCCATAAAGCTGGTGGTGTCGAAGGACTTCCAAGACTGCCATGAGATGCTCAACGTGCTCCTCCTCTGATCTTGAGTAGATCAGGATGTCACTGATAAACAAAACGAAAAACCGGTCCAGAAAATCTCGGAAGACAACGTTCATAAGTCCCATGAACACAGCAGGTGCATTCGTAAGTCCAAACGGAATCACTACAAACTCAAAGTGCCCATACCTTCACATGAAAGCCGTCTTCGAGATGTCACTGTCCTTTACCCTCGGCTGATGATATCCCGATCATAGATCAATCTTAGAAAACCAACCTGCTCCCCTCAGCTGGTCGAAGAGATCATCTATCCTTGGGAGGGGGTAACGGTTCTTGACCGTTACCTGGTTCAACTTTCGGTAGTCTATGCATAGCCTGAGACCACAATCTGCCTTCATCATGAAAAAAACCAGAGCACCCCATGGTGATATGCTGGGTCGAACAAAACCCTTCTCCATCAGATTGTCAATCTGAATCCGCAACTCCCGCAACTCCGAAGGTGCCATCTGATAAGGGGCCATAGAAATCAGACGAGCACCAGGCTATAAGTCTATCCTGAACTCAACGTCTCGTTAGGGGGGGAGGGGTATAGTCACTACCTCCTCAAGAAAAACAGCGAGAAAATCTCCAACAACTTCCGGGACATCCATCATCTCTATATCAGCTGGAACCACTGATAACCCACCTAACATGGAAAGCAGAGGCTCCACACGCTGCCTTCCCGTCTGGAATCTCCACTCACCGAAAAAAGATACGCGCTTCCCATCTACGTCAGAGAACACGACTCTTCTTTGGAAGCAGTCGATAATGGCACTAACCGAAAACAACCAGTCGATTCCTAGGATGACATCGTATGGCTACATCTGTAACAGAAGAAGGTCCCCACTAGATTGATGTGGTCCCAACGTCAGCCCACATCCCCGACAAACACAAGATATGCTGGTCTGGCCTCCAAATGGTGTACTCAGTACCAGTGGTCTGGAAAGTATCTCTACGTCTAGTCCCAAAGCATGGGCTATACTAGGTGCAACCAAAGAGTGCGAGGCTCCTGAATCGAACAAAGCCGAAACAAGAGTGCTGAACAAAAAAATCGTACCTTGCACCACCTCTGGTCCTGCTGGAGCTGCCAACTCTGCTACGTGCAACAGTCCACACCCAGCTCCTCTGCCTCTCTGATGTCATCCACCTCCCTGACCATGCCCTGGTCAAGGTCCCTGAGGATCACCCTGAGGTCGGCCTCCTCCTGCAAAGTCTGTCCTCGGAGAATCATGGTGCTGCTGCTGCTGGAAGGGCATTGCTGGAAACCAGTGCTGCTGAGGTGGGCGATGAACCTTCCCACCTCCACCGTATTGAGCTCGGGTCGGGCACCGACTCTGAACGTTCCCAAAACCTCCACAAGAAAAAAACTTCGGTCCTGGGCTCGTGAAAAATGGACGAGGACCCGATGATCTGAACTGGAACTGCTAGGGCCTGCTCCCCACTGGCCGGAACCTGGAAGGTCCCGTCGTAGGAGACCTGCTACTGACTGCCTTCCCCTTCGACGAACCTGGTTGGATCCCCTCTCGGGGTGCACCTCACAGCGAGTGCATCCTCTCTACAACCTCTGCCTTCTTCTGTACTACCAAGTAGGTCGGAAGGGTGAAGGGGGTGACAACATACTGGAGCGAAGGACGAAGCGCCTCCTCAAAATGTCTCGCCTGAGACTCCTCATCCAGAAAGAGATCCGGAGTAAAGCGCAGGAGATCTTTGAACGTGATCCCCATCTCTCGTACCGTCATACTCCCCTGCTGAATGGAGAGTAACTCCTGCCGCTTCTCCACCTTGATCATGGAAGAAAATAATTCCTCTCAGAATTCCTTCTCAAAGTCAGCCCATGGAACCTCTGCCTCTATCCTCTCTCCGAAGTAGAGCGTGCACCACTGTCGTGGTGCACCTCTCAGCTGACTGACTACTAGGGGAAACCAGTACACCCTCAGAGCACAGATCAAGGTAAAAGCGATCCCTAGCTCCTCAATCCACCCCTCCTTCTCCATATCCGAAGTTTTACCCTCGTACTTCTTGAGGGTCTACCGCTGGAAGGAACGGAGAGTCTTCTGCCACTGGCTAACTTCCTCCTCTCGGTCAATCCTCAATTGATCGACCGCCTGAATCTGTTGGGCCTCAACCGTCTGAGCCACCCAGGGATGACGTCTAGGTGCCATAGCTGTACGGTAAACAAGGATCGCCTAAGCCCAAGTAGTAAGGAAAAACTCAAGGTTTCATTTTATTATTTTATTTTATTTTCTTTCCCAGAACACCCAAATAAAGTAAAACACAATCATGTTGATGCATGTACCTTCCCTAGGGTCTCTACCCTGCAATCAATGTAGTCTCACTTGGTCGTTCGGTAGGCTCAGAGTCCTTGCATCGGATCATGGGGGGCCCTAAAATCCCGTGTCCTAGCCGGTCTTCCATGGCCTGTGTCACGCACCAGGATTGAATAACACTATTTCCCTACCATCCCATGCAATCCTCACTATGCCTAACTCCAGAATCCATCCTATCTCTCAACCATCACCTCTGATACCATTCTGTCACAACCCCCTCCCACCAAAGATGCCCCTCCTGTGCTAGAAATGGTGAAAGGTGGATAATGACCCCCTGAGTCCCGCCTCCAGTAGGCCCCAGGGTGGTGACTAGCACCAAGGGTATGAGTTTTCACAAATATGAGAGGCATTACCCTTTTTATTTTTAAAGATCGAGATATAGGACAAGTCAACCACCAAAAAGGAACAGAACCAGTATATATAAATAAAACTAAACCAAGCCCACATGCATGTTTAAACAATTTTATAACAAGGTACAATTACAAGAAAACTCAAAGTACAATACCAAAAGAAAACAAGAGAACATCAAATGCAACAACTCCAACTGTCCGACTATTAGGGTCTCGCACGGCCCTGGTATTCCTCCTAGAAACCTGAAAGTAAACGTAGGGTGAGCATAAAAGTATACTTAGTAGGGAAACCTAAATCTCTCTTGCACAAGTGGGGAGACATCCTAATTTCCTGTGAGAACATCAGAAGAAACCTAGCAAGAAATTCTTTCTACCTAACCTCACTATCCACAATCACCAAAACACAAGCACAACAAGTAGTAGTATATAAGAAACAAGAGTATTGGGTACCCCACACCAGTTCCCTTTATTTAGATACTCTTCCTAACGATGAATGTCCTGACGCTGCCACACTCTCCCCGCCCGCACACACCTGGGCGTCACAACCACGTATCCCGCCCGCACACACCTGGGCCTCACATCCACGTATCCCGCCCGCACACACCTGGGCCTCACAACCACGTATCCCTCCCGCACACATCTAGGCCTCATCCCGAAGATTCTTGGGAAATAGTAGAACCTGCCCGAAGATTCTTGGGCTAAACCACCCCAATCGAAACCTACCTGATGAGTCTTAGGTGTAAGGTCACCTCAAGCCATCACAGCCTAGGGGAGAAGGAGTAGGAAGGAGCTAGTAAATAAGGGAAAACACCCTATCCCATAAAATGGGAGTGTTTGGCACTAAGTGCTCAACATGGGTGGGGTACGATAAAACACAAAAGATACAGACATATATATATATATACCAACCACACAGCCCAACCTGTGGCTTCTAAGCCGAAAACTGAGCACGTGCCTCGGCACTACTACTACGAAGTATGCATACAACAAACAATCCCAACCCCCTTTAGGTTTTCACGTCTTAGTAGAAATAGTTTATTTAGTTCCTTAACTACTGGGCCACTATCCACAACCAACCCCATCAAACGTTCGTAAAACATATCCCTGCCATCCACAAATCATGTTAGGAAAAACATGAGAAACACAACAAAGCCCTTCTTATCAACCAACCAACACCATTGATTTTTATTTCCGTTCTGTTCCCATACCCCAAAATTCATTAACTCCTCCACTTTTATTTAATAACCACAACCCATTGTCCGTTCACATTTAAACCCAGCCCTGCAGCCCCGCTACCAACCACCATAACCACAACCGTACCGTACATCATCACCTCTTTAATACCATTTATTGCAGCCCACTGCCCATCACCATCATAGCATTCACACGAACACACAACCGAGTCAACCGCATCCCTACTATTCACCCGATCCACAACAACCCCCAAAACACCCCCAACACATGCCATGTAACCAAGCCATCACCCACATTTTCATTATTCCATTTTGTTTAACCGGGGTGATCACACAAGGGTTCCAGATTTTAAACAGGCAACTTTACGTGATTAACCAATTTCCACATTCCATAAGGTTTCCACCCATAAAAAATCTAGAATGAGAGAGAAACATTTAATTGCATAAGAAAAGGCCCCCCAACGACTATGATTTTCAGTAGATAGAAGCTCATTTAATTCACAACATAATATCACATGATATAATGTAACAACAATCACAACTTCCCATCCCCATTATATAAGCTAGTTATTATCTTTATTAAACCAGTTCAAAAGTGTTTCAGGTAAACAATAGAAAACCCACCCCACATGATTAACAAATTAGTGAGATGAAGGTAAAATCCCTGCCTCAACAGGTTCCGATCACAACGCTCCCCCAGATTAACGATAGAAGATGTCCGTTGGTGTCTGTCACTTCTTTTGGGTCCCGGAAAAACCTCCTCGAGTGGAATTAGTAAAGGAAAGTCCAAAGGAAAGGCAACATATCCATGCTCGGAAGCTCTGCCTCGTCGTTACGATCCTGTGGCTACTGACAGATCGTAAATCGGAGCTTGGACGAAGAAGTTATGGAAGAAAGAGCCTTTGAGTCTCTTGAGAGAGCTCTGCTCAGAGGAGAGGGGAGGAGAGGTGTGAGTTGAAAGGAGGAGGGTACCCCTCCTTTTATAGGCGTGAAAAGAAAAAGTACATGGCATGTACGTTATGGTACATGGCATGTACTCGGTTCATTCACACGGTCTCCACACGGCTTCCAACAGGGCTTCGCGACTATTGACTGGTCAACACACAATTTGAGGGTAATGCAGACGCGGAGAGGTACTACACGGCGTGTAGTTTAGACACACGACATGTACTCATTTATTGCACACTGCAAGGAAACAGCTCTAACACGTTAAACGACCGTTGACTGGTAACGTGTACGCGGGGAGGGACTACAAGGCGTGTAAAACCGGTCACATGGCGTGCACCCATTATTCCACACAGCAAGGACACGGCTTGCAACACGGGGTATACTTGGAAAGGGGGTACACGGCGTGTACTCAAACTACACGACGTATAGTATCAAAATTCTATAAAGTGTGGGAAAAGTACATTTTACCCTCCAGAACACTTCTTGACCTTCTTTTTGACAAAGGAGTGGGTCAGAGAGGTCTTGGCCATTATATACATAACCATTATATCTACCTTTATACAACCAAATTTTCTGATACCCTTATATAAACTTATCCCGACATTTACGTAAATATCATTCACTCAGCATAACCATTATGTGTGCATCAAATAACCCTTACATAACCTTTATGTTCATCTAGATTTTATTACATAGGCTATGTTTGTACCAACGTATATATCTCACTATATTTATGCACATCTAATCAAACACTTCTTATATTGTACTCCATAGTGAAATTATTTACAAATTTAAAATATCACATGATCTAAGACATTATGCACCAAACTAATCATCTCAATTATATAAGAATTCCACCACATCTAATACAAAAATATTGGAGGGATTCCTCATTCCCCATAGAAACCTTCCCAAAAAAATCACCATGTAATTCAACATTTTGAGATTTCCATGAGACTTTATAAGTTCAAATGTGCTTCAACAACATGATGTTCAATTTATACAATGTATAAAGATTTATTGAGATTAGGATGAAATAATTTGATGATAAATTAATTTCCATGTCTAAAAAATGAAATAATTTTATTGAAATCCCACAGGTACTACATAAAACATGAACAATTATCAATATTTACCTCTTTTCAAATCATAATGCCACTCAGAACCACATGATATTAATTAATCATGATAAACCATAACCATGAATAATGTTTTACTAGATCTAGTTCTATCCTATGGCCCACCTTACATTATTTTACATGTTGAGGCTAAGAAACCTCCACCCATATTGTTCCATCCCACATGCATAACAACATTAATATGTGCATGCACCTAAACTCTTTCTCTAGCTTCCCACTTTTCCTAGTGCTATTGAGCTTGAACAGTAGCTTCTCTAGTCTGGATGCTCAAGTTCCATACATTGGAGTCTTATCAACATTTTTTATTGGGATAAATATATAATATAATATACAATCCAATAGAAACTAACACATTTTTCTATATTCAAATAAAAATACCATAACAAAAATGATCTCCACACATTTTCAATAAATATCCAACTTCATAACATATTTTCACCAAATCTATCAAACACATTATGAATAAAACAATCTCAGACATTTGATTTTTATTGAAAATAATACTTATATATTTTTATTCTTCATTTTATTTTAAATGAAATACAATGGATTATTTTTATGTGATATATCTTAAAAAAATATCCCCATTTGGAATAGAATTTTGTAATGAGAGCTCTTTTTTATATCCTTTTTCTTTCCACTCTACTTATTTATAAATTAATTGGGATAAAAATAAACAATTTGTTGTCAATAATTTTTTATTATTTTTAGCTTGATTTTATAACCTTAGAAACAAACTCCTTACAATATATTATTTTACTTTGGTTATTGTAGCTACATTAACTCAAAAAAATCTAGTGAGTGAAATTACCAATTATCACTTGTGGTGTTAAATATCGTAAAAGTATACCAAGTTTGGGAATAGTGTTATAAATATTTTTTTTAACTTTTTAATAGAATTCTATATCTCAAATTGATATTAAATAATTTCTAAATAATATATCTATCCATTTTTTAAAAAAATATCGTGATCTCAACCAAACTCACCCCAAATAGTTAGCTTAGAAATTATAAATCACAAGTGGTGTGAGACGTACCTTTTAGAATAAATTTTTACCATTTCTAAATACCAATTTGGTAAATCCATTTGACTCCCATGTTATACATATTATCAGAAGTTCCTTTAACCAAGGATGTGGTTAAAAAACCTTTATGACTTTCTCTATAACTCCCCCTTAATTTTTACATCACATATTTGAAATATGAATGAATTTTAGGCACACATATTTTTTGAAAATAAAATCCTCTTTATATATAATTTCTAGTAGTAATAGTAAATCTATATTTTTGTGCAAAACTTCATAATTTTAGACTGAAGAATATGTTTTTTCCATTACCTAAATTATATGTGACCTTTCTTTGGAAAAACATCTCTAAGGATTGGGTCTCCCCAAAAATATTGTATCAATCCATTCATAAAATTGAAAATAATATAAAAGGGGAGAGGTTTACATCCATCATTCTCAAATTGAAGAGTGAGGTTGGAATTTATATTATAACCCTCTCTTTCTAAACATCTTCCAACATTTTCAATGATTATTTTCATTTTATCTTTTACATTTACTGAACTTTGAATTTACTTATTTATTAATAGACATCCCAATAGTGAATTTTTACTTTTAGTAATATATAATTAAAACCTTCCCAAACATCATTCTCCATGAATTGAAATATCTACTAATTTTTATATATTGATTTTATTCCTTGATTTTTGTAATTTCATGTTCAATATTTTCAATTATTGAGACTCTATTTAGAAAAATGTTATCAATGAACTATTTAGTGGGAAAATTTTATTATTCATAGATAAGGACAGTTCATATTTCATGTCATCTATATTATCCATGAGAGATACTACTTTAGCCTTTGTTTCAAAATATGCTTCTAAAAGCATTCCTCATAATGAAAATTGAATATAGTTTTCAAAAAACTAGATATATCTTTTTTCCCTTCATATTTCCCACCATTCATTGAAGATGAGAAACTCCTCTTGATGAATACAATTGTTTTAATGTTCTAATTTCATTACAAATAACTAATGTGTTCGAACCAAGGATTTTTATTGCTAATAATGGAGTTTGGATTGTATTTTTTGTCAATCTGCACATGGATGACTAGGGAGTTTCTAAGGAATGAGGTTATACATTTGAGGATGCAAGAATAATTGAAGGTTTCATTGTTTTGCAGTTTTTTCCAAAATTTTGGGGCTTAAAATTGGGTGTTTGGTGTTGGAAAACAATGGTTTTTCATATATAAGTGATTGGTTTGAGAAACGAAAAAGAAAATCGGAAAAATAAGGGAACTGCATACCTTAGAACATGAACTGCATACCATGTTTCAAGAATGGTTCATGGCCACATTACAAGTAGTTGGAACATTATGTAGAGTGGTATGCAGAGTGCTATGTGGAACATAAAACAGTTTTCCGCAATGGTATGTGGTGAAGGAAAGTGGTATGATGAATGTTGATGGTTGAAACGAAAATGGTTCATGGCATGGTACACGGTGATGACATTAAATAAACAAAGTGATGACGGTTAGAGGGACTGATGTGATTCATAGAATAGGAGCGGTACCCGGTGGAGGCTAAATGTAAGCATATGGAGTTCAGTTTACAGTGATGATTGTCTCATATTGAAAATTTGGGTAAATCAGATTAATGAATTTTTTGGAGTTATGAGCCTATTTAAGGAACATTTATCCCCTTTGTTATGTAGAAAGATTAGAGATTAAAATTTTGGAACGAAATTCGGTGAAGTTGAAGTGGTACGCGGAGGAGAAGACAGTACGCGAAGAGAATCATCTTTGTAAGGAAAATAGTTCACAGAAGAGAGTACGGTTTGTGTAGGAAGCTTTGGCAGTACACGAGGGAGAAAGCCAGTATGCGGAGGAAGATGGTACACATAAGAGTGGAGAAATATGCGAAGTAGGGAAGAACGCAGAGTAGCACAGTATGCGGACGAGCTAGATGGTACACAGGAATAACAGTGGTACATTGAAACAACCATAGTATGCGGAACACACAAATAGTCTTAAAATTCACCAAATCAGTTTGAAAAATTTATTTCCATAACATATTAGTGTATTGGAAAATAAATTTCATTTTTGGGTGATTACATAACATCAACAGATCATCCATTTACAGTTGAAGATGCTTGATCTAATGCGAAACCATTGAAGCGGCATTCATGTCGTTAAAATCTGTGAGGATTCTTCCAATGCATTGAGCAAGGGGGAGTCATCGAAAGTGATCTAAGGGATGCCGTGTGATATCCCTAATACCTTGTAACAGAAGTGTTACTAGCATCGAGTTATTGTGCTAAAATCTTATAACCCACAACTTGTGAAGATTAATGGTTTTGTTATGACTGAAACACTGTCGGAATATTCTCCTTGGATGTAGACCATAGTGGTGAACCAAGTAAAATTGATGTGTCATATCATTGAATGTGACTGTTTATTTTCAACACATCCTCTTCAGATAATTTTAATAGGTTCCTTTCTAAATGGGAATTAGATCCATTAGTTTAAAATAAAAAGTTGACACCCTGATTCACCCCACCCCTCTAAGGTTGTTCCAGGGTAATTAAAGTGGTATCAGAGCATGGTTGTTGGTGTTAAATCTGTTTTTTATGTCATGAAGAAAATAATGAATATAAGGGGTATTATTTTGTTTTATGGAAGTACATTTCATATATAGAATAACTAGATGAGAACTCATCTAAGATCTATAAGAATGGAGGAATTATATGTTACTGTGCAAGGAATACAAGTCACTGATCCTACAGGACTCTCAATGTTAGATACAGATATGAAATTGCATGATGTTGATGCAGAAACACAAAATTTTCTCACAGAAGCACTTTCTCTTCAAATTCATCTAAATATAATGAGTTTCACATATTCCAATTTAATGAGGAAAAAACATGGGAATATTTATAAAGGATATGTTAGAGCGAAGGATGGTAAACTTCAAGTTCTACACAACAAATTTGATAATCTAAAGATGCACCCTGATGAGAATGCAGACTCCCTTTTCAATTTAATTACTGATGTTTTATGATTAATCTGAGGTTTAGGTGAATAAATTAAATACATTGACATTGTAAAGAAAATCATTAGAATAATTCTATCCCTTTATAATGAAAAGGTGTCAGCCCTTGAAAAAAAAGATCTCTCGACACTCTCAGTAGATGATCTGCTGAGAAATATATCAACATATGAAATGAGAATCAAACCAGAAAATGATACAACTCGTGTAAGAAAGAAAATGGAATTCAAATCCACATAAAACTAGAAATTTCTGGAGATTGTGGTGATAAAGTTGGTTACGAAAAGGAAATTATTACTCTCATTTTCAATAAACTCAAGATGGGAACAAGGAAATTTTAATGCAAGGTACCTCTGGCTTGTTTTTTTTGTGGAAGAGTTGGGGACATTGCCTATCATTGCCCAAGAATGTTCAATGATGAATAAAGAGAAGATAAAGACATTTAAAATCCTCAGAAAAGGTTTAAAAATGGATATTTTAAATCTGGAAAGAAATTTCAATGGAAAATATTTTGGTTGTGAAGTAAAATACGATGAAAATGAACTCTTTAAGGAAGAGGAAGCATAATTCAAATATGGGAACCATGCTTCCATGATGGATAACATTGAAAAGTCATAACCATTGATAAATAGAGCAAGATATAATCAGTTGATTACATATGCATATCCCATGTTTCAACTTAAGGATGCTTTTAGTAATCCAGAGAATAAATATAACAGATAAAATAAGTGGAAATCAATGGTGTAGGAATCATCAGAATATATTGATCAGCTAGAAGTAGAAATTGAATGACTAGATGAACTCAGGAAAGGTCAATCATCAATCCTTGAAATCACTGATAATGTTGTGGAACTAAAACTCAAAATTAAATAAAAATCAAAGTTCATCAATGAAATTACTTTCAGGCCGGAGGATAAGTCCAAGACCATTGAGGGACTCAAAAAAGATGTTTTTTCTCTGAGAAGTAAAATAGAAAGTATATCAATTCCAATAGAAGAAAATAAGAAAATACAATTTGGAAGGATCTCAAATTATGTGATGCTAGAGAAAGAAATATTGGTTCGGATAGAATATGAAATGATCATTAAAGATCAAAGAGCCGCATGCATGGGGAATAATGAAATTGGTTGTGATGCTAAAACATCAAATGCTATAAATAAAGTGAACCGAAATAATGGAAATTTGAAAGTTGATCGTGTTAAAAAGCCACCAGAAGTGTTGAAAAAGAAACCCTTAAATAAAACTAAAAGGATAACTGAAGATTATCCTCATGTTTTTAAAAAAGATATGAAGTCAAACTCTTTTCCCAAGGAATAAGATATGGGGATAAATAGAAGTGAGGATACATTTCCATTCATGAAGTGTCTATTTTGTGGCTATCTAAGCCATACCATTTCATACTGTAGAGAAACAAGGAGCTATACGAATGGGGAAGAGTTAGAGTTAGAAAAGGAGAACATATTCATATCCTACTTCTTATATAAATAATAATTTCTATGGATATTTTATTCACTTTCTAAAATTGTCCATAAAGATATGTATTGCTACCAGAGATATGAGAAGATAAATTCTTTGAATGATCAGAGATGAGTCAATACATATCAACCAGATGGTGTTGCTATTTCAAAAATGATTTATCTTATAGAAAAAAAAATTTAATATTTAGAACCCAAGTACCTAGAAGAGAGAATTTAAAGGCCATCAATGTCATATACTCAATATAATATCCCGTGGAAAGAGAAGAGGAAAATTGAAAAATCCAATTTTGTAGAAGTATCCCTCAAAGAAAAAAATAACCACAACACCTAGATTCTTGATAGCATATGTTCTTCTCACAAGACAGGTAATGTATACATATTAGATAATGTCAAGAAAAAGGTCTATCGAACCATGAGGTTCAGTAACAATGGTGCATTAAAGATAAAAGGCAGTGTAAGTACGGAGATGGATAATGGAGAGATAAATAAAACTGAAGTCCTTTATGTGGATGGTTTGTGTCACAATCTTCTGAGTGTGAGTCAACTCTATGACTTAGTCCTTATTATGACATTCAATCAGAAGGGATGTGCTATAAGATGAATGTATGAGAATACTATCATGAAAGGTTATAGAACATATGACAACTTGTATTAGGTTGACATAAAATAGATCAATTTCTACTTAATGGTTGAAAATGAAAACAACTAATGGTATCAAAGTTTGGAGAAAATATAACTTCAAGACATGGAAAAGATATATAAGCTAAATATATTCATAGATATCCCTAATCTGAAGCATGAACGAGAAAATGCTTGTAATGCTTGTATACGAGGGAAACTGGTCTACAATTCATACCATCCAAAGAATAAAATGGCATATCATCTTCTTGATCTCAATTATTAAGAGGTATGTGGCCTGATAAATGTTGCCATAACTCATGGAGAAAGGTAATTCATCCTTTTTATAGATGATTATAGTAAAATGACATGTGTAATTGTTTTACACAAGAAATGACATGTGATTTACTTCATAAAAACATATCTTTAAATCACTGAGAATGATATTATACGAACAATCAAAGTGATGGAATCTGACAATGGAGGGGAATACACATCCATTAAATTTTAAAATTAACTAGAGAAGCATGGGACACAACTAGAGGTAGCTTTTATGAGAAATCCCTAGAATTATGGAGTTGTTGAGTGCAGAAATTTTCAGGTAAACAACATAGAGAGGACAATGCTGATCAAGAGTCGTATTCCTACACATTACTAGAAATAGGTAGATCAAGATGCATTGTATATTCAGAACCGAACAGAACTATATATGGGTGTGAAAAAGAAACCATATGAATTCTGTCATGGATGTAATCCCTCCTTAAAATATTTTTTTTTGTTTTCGAATGTAAATGTTTCATCCAATAAAAATAATAAAATCAAGGGAAGTATGGTGATAGTAAAGATGAAAGAATATTTCTTGGATACTCAATGAAAAACAAAACCTACAATTATTTCAATAAGTGCTTGGGTAGAATAGTGGAAATCAGAGATGTCAAGATCATTGAAGAGAAATTTAGGAAAACATCATAGAATTATTTTGATGATGTGATAGAATATGAGGATGAATGTGAACATAGAATAAATGCTAAAATATAGGTAGAGGAAGTTGTTCAAAAGTATTAGGATTCACACCATGATGTTGACTCAGAAGAAAAAATATAAGAGGAAGCTATAGCTAGAGAGAATTTAGTCGAACCCCAAAGGAGAAATCCAAGAGCATCTATTGATCAGTACAACATTGTCGGGGATCAGAATACACCTAAAAAGATGAGGAGAATGAGGAATAATTCTAAATATGGACTTTCATTAGTTGTGTAACAATCCTCATTTGAAGATGCTTTAAAAGGATGAGTCATGAGTGAAACTAATGAATGAAGAGTTAGATCAGATTGACAAAAATCAGACTTGGGATTATTTCTGAAGACCTGAAGGTCACAATGTGATTGGTACGAAGTGGATTTTCAAGAACAAATTTGACGAACATGAAATGTGATCAGAAATAAGGCGTTCTTAGTTTGTAAGGGATATTCAAAAATGGAAGGTGTTGATGATGAAGAGACATTTTCTCCAGTTGCAAGACTAGAGTCAATCAAACTATTTCTTTCCATGGAAATCCAAAGAGGTTATAATGTGTATCAAATGTATGTCAAGACATCATTCTTAAATGGTGTATTGGAAGAAAAAGTCTACATTGAACAACATGTGGGGTTTCTTCTTGGAAATGATTAACTGAAGGTTTACAAATTATAGAAAGATCTTTATGGCCTGAAATAGGCTCCACATGAGTAGCAGTCTCAGTTGGAATCTTATCTAAGAAATTATGATTTTAAAATAATATGAGTGGAAAAAAATATGTATGTGAAGAATTATCAAAAGGATTAGTTCATGGTACTGGTATACAAGGATGATATTATTTTTGATGGAAGCAGATGTGGACCAGTGAAAGAATTTCTTAATCACATGAAGTAAGAATTTGAAATGTCCATGATTGGTGAACTCACAAACATTTTAGGGTTGGAGGAGATTAAAAAAGATAGATTACACATTCATTTCTCAAGAAAATTATGCAAGAGAGTTGCTAAAGAAATTCAATATAAATGATTCAAAACCAGTATCGAATCTGATTTCATTTGGAATGAAACTCATAAAGTATGAGGATGGGACCTTGGTGGATCCCACCATCTACAAAAGAATCATTGGAAGCATATTTTACCTGACAGATACATGAACAAATATTGTCTTTGCAACCTGACTTGCAGCCCTCTTTTAGAGTAATCTAAAGGGAGAACATATGGCTATGGTGAAAATAATCATGAGATATATTCAAGGTACCCATAATTATGGGAACTACTTTGATGCAGGAAGAGATAATGGAATTTCCACTTTTTATGATGCTGACTAGGATGGAGATGTAGTGAAAAAAAAGTCTACTAGTGTTAGAGCATTTTATATTGGAAAGAAGTGTGTTGGCTGGTTTAGAAAGAAGTAGGAAGTTATTTCTCTTAGTACTATTGAATTTGAATATATTTTTTCTACCAAGACATGCACTCAGCTACTTTGGATGAAGCAACAACTGAATGGAATATGGGATGAGGTGAAACAACCAATGGTTATTTACTGTTATAATTAGAGCACTACTAATTTTATGAAGAATCTTGTTTAGAATTCTCATTAAAAACATATTGAAATCAGATATCACTTCATCAAGTAAAAAAGTTAAAAAATGCATGTTCAAAATGGAAAATGTTGGAATAGATGAGCATGTGGCTGATATTCTGACCAAGACACTATCAGCGGTTGTGTTTCAGAAACATCAGTTGCACCTCAGAGTTTAGCCACCTCTCAGTGCATTAGAAGGTTACGATATTCCCCTTCCCACTATTGTTTATCTATTTTTACTCTGTTTGTGGAAATAATGCAGGTTTATGAAGGAGTTAAAATCCAGGGGGAGAATAGTTTGTTTAATCAACAAGTCAAGATTCAGATCATTGGGATTATTTCCCATGGGGGAGAATGGAAAAATTCAATGAAGTATGGGAGAGAATGGAAAAATTCAGTGGAGTATGGGGGAGAAAAGAAAATAGTGAGAACTTAAATTATATCCTCTCTCTTGTTTTATACACATATCACTTACATGTAGACGTAGAGTAATGGATGAGTTGTTTGTTAAATTTCTAGGTTTTGATCGTGATTGCAAATCAGTGAATTTACCTGGAGATTTCTAACAAACCCAAAGGGGGAGATTGTAAGAACCAAATTTGTTCATTGCTAATAATGGAGTTTGGATTGTGTTTTTTATCAATCTATACATGGATGACTAGGGAGATTTCAAGGAATAAGGTGAACACATACCTCAAAACATGGACCGCATACCATGTTCCAAGAATGGTTCATGTCAGCATTTTAGGTAGCGGAAACGATATGTAGAGTGGTTTGTGGAACAAAAAATAGTTCGCAGCAATGGTACGTCATGAAGGCATGTTGTATGTAAAATGATGAAGGTTGAACCAAAAAATGTTTCAGAGTGTGGTACACGGTGAAAAATGTGGTATGCAAAAAGCTGAAGGTTGGAGATATTGTTGTAGTTCATAGAAAAGGAGCGGTACATGATAAAGGATAACAGTACATAGGTGGAGTTCAGTTCACAATAAATATTCTCCCACATGGAAAATTTGGATAAATTGGATAAGTGAAATTTTCATAGTTATGTGAATATTTAAGGAATAGTAATCCCCTTTGTTATGTGATGTTAATGGTGATTAAAATTTTGAGAAGACATTTGGTGATGTATGAAGTGGTGTGCGGAGGAGAATATGGTACACGAAGAGAATCATTCGTGTAAGGAAAAACGTTCATAGAAGAAATTGAGGTTCACGCATGAAGATCTCGCAGTACGGAGCAGATCAAGGAAGTATGTGAAGCAAGACAGTACATGGAGGAGTGAGCAGTACACAAAGTAATATTGAATGCGGAGCAGCACAATATGTAAAGGAGATTGACAATATGCAGAAACTGCAGCGGTACGTGGAAACGATAGTAGTATGCAGAACACCCAATTAAGCATGAAAATTCACCAAATCAATCTGGAAAATTAATTTCCATAACATATCAGTGTACAAGAAAATAAATTACAACTATGTGTGACTAATAAACATCAATAGAGCATCCATTTAATGCTGAGGATGTATGATCTAATGCTAAACAATTGAAGAGACCTTCAAGTCTTAAAACTATGTGAGGATTCCTCCAACTTAGTGAGAAAGTCGGAGTCAGTGGAAGTGATATGAGGGATGCTGTGTGAAATCCTCAAAACCGTGTAAAGTCTGTGCGCCTAGAACAGAGTGACTATCCCAAACTTATGTAACCCATAACTTGTGAATATTAGAGGTTTTGGTATGACCGACACACTGTTGGCGTATGCTCCTTAGATTTATCCCTTAGTGATGAACCTTGTATATCTGTTGTGTCATTGCATTGCATGTGATTGTTTATTTTTATCACTTCCTCTTTAGATAGGTTTAATAGGTTCCTTCCAACGTGGGAACAAGATCCAGTAGTTTAAATAAAAATGTTGACACCCTAATTCACCCCTCCCCTCTCAAGTTGTTCTAGGGTCCTTCATAAAGATATAACACCTATATAACCTTACAATAAACTATACCTTAGGTCATGTCATTTTCTTAGTTTGTGTGATATTATAGTCTGTAAACCTATATTATTGAAATTTTAATCCACCATGAACACCAAGATAGTATTTCCAATTTTCCAATATATATTACATTGAAAAATATCAATATTTGAGGACAACTTATTCATATTCTAGTAGGTCTATACTGAACATTCCTTGAGTATAGATTAATGTTATTTCTTACTTATAATGTCTTTGTGTAGGGCCCCTCAGAAGTTTATTTTTTATTTAATGAATGATTCTCTTTGTCATGTTTTTCAATTCTCAAACCCTTTAACATTAATTTTTATTTCTCAATTTTATAATTATTTCCATAGTGAGAAATATCCACCTTCACCTCATACAATTTTTTTAGAACAAGAAATGATTTTATATGAAGATTCTTATTTTTCATGAATAACTATACTTCATAGACAAGTTATACAATTATATAATTTATCTCTATCAAACTTTTACCCATTTTGTGATGATTGCTTTAGAAATCATGCCTTCTAGTAAAGGCATTAATTTTCAACCTTCAAATATATTGTGAGTATACCACATTCCATTATCAACCAATATGACCTGAAATTTATCTTTCAAGGCCTGAAATAACTTATATTGGTTATACCAAAAACCTCCAAATTTAACATATAAAGTGGTTACTTCATCCTCATAATTTTCAAGAGCCACAAAATCTATATCTTTATATTTACCTGGATAATTTTATATGGGGAGGAAATCAAATATACATAATGAATTAATTTTATTTACCAATATAAAAGTACCAAATTTCTTGATATTCCTCTTCCTATTTTTCTCTTTGGATTTTAGAAAACATACACTCATTTTTGAAAAACATTACAATAATGAAATGTATATATTTTTTCTTATCATAATAATAAACTTGATTTCCCTCTTTTAACTTAGTTCTTTCAATGTACAGTTTTTCAGGTTCCATCTACATTTCATTAGAATACATAGATTAAGTTATTTTTCTGAATATGGATTATTGTGTAGCATTTTTTATAGTTAACTATTCACATGAATCAGTCTTAAAAATTATTTTATTTGACTTATATAAAATTACATGAAAACTATACAATATGAAAGCAGACAACAAAACACAAAAAGGGATACCAACATGTAAAATAATATTAAAAATTTCTTCTTATAATTAAACAAATTAGTTTTATCATGAATTAGATCCTTCAGAATAAATACAATAAAATAAAATTCAACTTATATAAGTTTGTTTGAATAATATAATAACCTTTTAGAAGTGATACCACTGGTTGGGGCCCAAGACACCCTATTATGGGGCGTAAATCTAGGTGTCATGATATTTTAGAATATTATTTTATCATTTTTATGTTTTTCATTTATTACCTTGCTCCTATGATAGCGGGAAAAAGTTTCTAACAGGTTTTTCTTCAAAATCACTCACATAACACACTATACACACATGAAAGAAGTAAATCACTTAAGAAACCGAATTTATTACTTGTTTTACCCAAATATTCTAATTTATAGATCACACATCAATGTTTTTTGGTTTTCCAGTAAGCATCAATACTCAAATTTATATTACATTTTTTGGAAGGGAGAATTGATGATCTAGGGTTACTATTTCTCTTTTACTACTCATAATGATTTTATGAAGCATAAATTCAGCTTCTAGATATGAGGGTATCTATATAATAAATATATTAAGAAATAAATAATTTCATCTCTATATTTGAATGTATTCACATTGATATTCAATATATTTCAATTCATTGTTATTGAGAAGATAGACTCAACTATTTTTGAATGAGGGTTAGGTCTGTGGATCCAATTGAATTACAATAACACTCCATTATATAATGGTAATTAATAGAGCTATTAATTAATCATCAACATATTTTATTATGATTTTTGTAGATCTATTTGTAACCTTCTTAATATTTAAAAATTTCACAATTAATTTTTCTACACTAGATGAGGGATTTCGTTTTTCTCCTGATAATGACTTATGTCTTCAATAATTCATGAATATAAATAGTTAGAAACAACACCTGAGTTATAATTCACCATATATTAATACACAAACCAAATACACACACACACACACACACATATATATATATATATATGTGCCTATGTAAGTAGGACCCTCTGCCTCTTCAATTATTTTATAAGAATTAGATATAATAAACAGTTCTATCCCCTTTTTTTCTTCAACTGAGATCACCATATCATACAAGACTCACTCTCATTATTTATTCTTTGAATAATTATATATATATATAACACAGGGCTCCTTATATTTTATCTCTTTGTATACTTATATTAACATTAAAGTAATAGAATATTTTAAATAATGAGTAATACTGACTATTAAAATCTGTCTATATCTCCCATGTTCTCCACATTCAGAATTTCAATATTAAATATTTTCAATTTAAAAATATGAATCTCCTATGAAATTATAATTAAAAAAACCCTGATAATTTTGTATGAATTGTTTTTATATTTGTATATATTAAAACCAAAAAGTTTATAACTGGCTTATTTTTCAAATAGATGCACTACCATCTATATATTCGAATCATATTTATTAAGGATTTCCTAATTTTGATACTTATTGATATATGTTCTTCAAATATTCCATTATTCTCATTCTTGACTCTCCATTATTATCTGTAATAAAAAAATATAAACAACAGTATATTCAAAAAAATATTATATTATTTCTTAGATGTTCTTATATATTTTCTATTCAATTCTCCATGTAATATGAAAGAGATATTTCAATTTAAATTAAATTATTTAAGCTTCCTATAATAGTGTTAAAAATATATCCAAGAACCAAAACATTTACCTTTGGCATGGTAATATCTTTATGATCATTTCCTAATCAGCCCTGAAATTTAGGTGAATTAAGGATTAACCCAACATAGCATATCCAATATTTACATATCCTCTACTACTTGACAATTCATATCCATTAAATCTACCTTTACAAAGCCTATAAAAATAATGATATTGTTCTAATAACTTCTCATAGCCATTATTGAAATCACTTTTAATCTACATGACCAATATGGAGGCGTAAAATCATACAAAGAAAACTCACTTTTGCATCTAATTACCATTATGTAGTCTATGCCTCTATTTATTTTTCTGACTCGCAACCTTTATGAACATCTAATAAAACACATCTCATATTATAATCCATGGTTTAGTCCTCTAAAAATGTATAAAAAAACACGATACAAACCATCATGAAATGGGATGATCTTTATCATAATGCAAGAACTCCAAAACATATTAGAAAATACTAGTGGATGGATTCATATTTTTTCAAAGAGATCCTCCTAGACCCCTACACCATGTGAAATGTTGTGGTTATATTTAAATGGTAATTTATATTTTAGAATTCCATTATCTGGTGTTTTATTGAATTCTTGTGGCATGTCAAGGTAAATAGGTCTTGGGATGAAGGATGATAATGAAGGATGCATGTTCATATCAGATAAGGAATGCATTCTTTTTGAATCCTATATAATATATTTTAATATATAAAATAATTGATATTTGATTAATCCAATATCTGGGTTATTCTCTTCCCCCCTGCAGCATATGAACCAAGATGTTCCTCAACTGACCAGTCATGTTAGACTAGAGCAGGTGGTCCCCCATGACTCATGATACTGACCCGTACATGTGGATGCTAAGTACCTTTTTCCCATATTACAATTTCTCAATGATTGTCATGCCTTTAGTCATGAAAACACCTACATTCCTTCTCAAACCACCCAATCTACTTGGAACTATTATCCTAGGCCACCAGCTTTTCTGGTTAGGCTGATTGGGTGTTATCCTAAAAAATGATAGCCCTTTTTTTATTTTATGAACCTTTATCACCCATACATATCAAAGGAAAATAAAAACCATTTATTTATTAAAATAAAACCACCATAACATTTTTCATCTTCATATATTTTCAATAACCCACAAAATTCAAATTTATTGTAAAAAAACCCAACACACACCATTTGGACAAAGTACGAAACGATGAGTGACTTAAGGAGTCACTTTATACCTCTCCCATTTATTCTTACCTCAATTAATAAAATTTCATGTGAATTTTTGAGTTTTCCCCCCCTTTTCCTCATATTCTTAATTTCTCATCTCCTTTGAACCCGTTTTAATTTTATTATTTTTTTATTCCACATACTATAGGTGACTATTTGATATGAGTTTATGGTTTAAGACTATTTTATTTTTTTATATTGTATGTATTTGTTTTATAGATTAGGTTTCATTTATTGGACGAGCATTTTTATTCAAAGGAAATATGGTGCGGCTTGTTGTGAATTGTTTTACCTAGAATGTGGTAAGTTATTTTGTTTAATTAATTTTACTTTCCCATCATTGTGTCCTTTTATAGTTTAAATTCCATGTTCTCTGAAATTATACTTTCACATGATATTTTTTTCAGTTTCAAAGTTTTATAACATGGTTTGAACACCTATTAAAATGGTAATTCTAACTATTTATTGAAATTATAATGTGATATTGAGTGAAAAGATTTTATAAAAAATATTACATGGTTATTTTAAGTATTTTGTTTATGATTATCATACATTGACCTTATCTGGGTCTTGAAATTTTTGAAAGGATGATTTTTCAAAGTATGGTGTGAAAATGAATGTGGTGTTTTGGATTTTAAATGAATTTATTAAAAAATGGACTTAGTTCTTTAATGGATTTAAAATGTTTTTTAACATGGTTTTCATAAATCATGTTATGAATGATGATTTCAAATAGTATAAAATTACTTGGAATCTCGTGTATTTTTTTTAGAAAATATCTGTTTGGAACATTAGAAAATAATTTCCATGAATTCTGTGTGAGACCCTTTTGATAACCATTTATTTTATCATGATTTAAATATGTACCCTTAAGGGGAAGATATATATCATCATATATAAGTTTTTGAAATGGTTTTTCTATTATAAATAAGCTTGAGGTGAGGTGAGATTAATTTTTAATGGTGATTTTATTTATCTTTTTTTATATTCGAATTCTTTCTCTATTATAATTGTTGTTTTAATTTAAACCCTATTAATGGGGATGTTTTTTCTGATATCATACTCAAAACAAAACAATGGGTTTCATTAAAATATTAGATTTCCCACAATGTTGAGTTATACCAAAAAATAATACAATGATATTATTATTATTTTAAATGGTAGTTAATGCCTATCCGTTGTATTAATAAGATTGAATATAATTAACTTTATTATGATTTTACATATATTTTAAATGATTTTACATTTATGAAATAAATATTAGATTCATAAAATAAGAATGAATCCAATTTTAAGCATGAAATACTCTAATATTTTCAAATGGTCGGTTAACCTCCTTTTGATTGTGAACCCTTCTTAAATCTAGTTTTTTCACACATATATATGTTATATTCGAAAAAAATAAGATTATTATTTATAATTGTAACATCATAATTTAAAATGGCTGAAATTTTGGTATTTTTCTAATGAAGTTCATATTTTAATGAATATTGAAAAAACCTGCATTTTAATTGAAAACTACCTTGTCATCTAATTTATTTATATATTTATATTGTAATTTAAATATTTTTAAATGTGTAATTGGATTTTTTTTATAATTTAATCCAATATTGGTAATTTTATGTAATTTTAATTTTAAATTGAACATAAACACATGTCAATCTTTTGATATTTATTACTTCTTAAAAACACACTTTTTGGTTTTGAAAATGGGAATTAATTTTAAATTAATTAATTAAAATTCTTTATATTGATTTTTAAAAAATTGATTCCATATTTGGAATCATAAGGTCCAATTTGGGTGAATATATACCTTTTATTTTTTTTACATTATAAATAGTAACATCAGTAATTATTTTATTTTCCATGGTTAAAAGGTAATTCTGTTAAATAAGGGTAACAAAATAATATTATAATAACATTAAACTACCCTAAAACATGTATTAATCCTATTTTTTGAGATATTTACGACCATGGGAATCTTTGGGTTGATTTTCAGACCCCATAGAGCCACTTGGACGTGAAAATGACATTTTATAAAAATTAATTCAATGTACATTGAAATATGACATAAACATGTATCTTTTACTAAAAAAATTTATGTAGGGTTATATAAATTATATATTTCACAATAAATATTAATTATAAAGATAATAAAATTTCTTATATCATGATATTTTTTTATAGTATTTATACATTAATTAAATAAATTTAATTATAACCCAATGATGAAGCAATGATTGCTTCATTAATAAAGGATTAAAATAAATGATATTATAAATATTAAAATAAATTTATTTTGAAATTTTTTATTCCATAAAATAATATTGGGGATGTTTATTACTTTTTATACTTTAATTAATGATGTTCTTTTGAAATAATCTTATTTTAATGGATTTTTAAAAAGTTATGATATGAATAGTATAAAAATTGGAATAAATGAATTTTTCAAAAAAGACTATTTTATTATATGATATAACGGTCTTAAAAATATGAGATTCATCAAAATTAATTATATAATGTTGAAATTTTCATTAATTAACCACTTGTGGTTCTCATGGAATTTTATTGTAACTATAGCAACCATAAATTATAAAAATGCAAGAAGACATAGTAATAGTTATTATTTTTAAATAATGGTTAAAGAAAAAAACAATTGGTTAAATTTGTGAACTATATTTGAATAAATCCTATTTGATGAGATGTGTTTGACCCAAAAACTTTTTATTTATGAAATAAATGACATTGGGAATGTTTTAAAAAGAAAATCCCTTTATAAAAATAATAAAATTTCAATACCTTCCTAAAGTGCCCCTCCTCACTCTTATAAAAGGGCATCACATCTATCGATTTAACCACACATATCAATCACCTTGAATCATCTAAATTATCCCCAAATAATCTCCAAAAATCCCTCCCTTCTTCCTAGAATCCTTACCCAGGGAAAAAGAAAATTCAAGAAAGCCTTTTTGGTCAAATCAATGGTATTCACACATTTTATAGGTAATGTATTCTCTGAGATTTCTTTCCATTATTTTACCTCTCCAATACCTATGATATTCTTATTATTTGATTAAATAAATAAACAATATCCTAAATATACTATGATTCTGATGTGATAAGGATTTTAACTACACTTACACACACCTCCATCGAATGGATATGATCATACTGTTTCTCTGGACGGTGAACTAACGCCTCACGAAACGACTATTGTTCAATTCTCACATACCACCTCTCATGGTGGCCATTATGAGGGAAATATGTTTATATATGATATATTTTATATTAATATTGTCTCTGTGCTTCTATGTTTTTTATTTACAACATACATTTATGCTTCCTATAATGTGTAAATATGATAATTTAATTTGAGGAAGTGCGAACTACTGCCACCTCAAAGTGATATGACTCATTCATGCCATACATGGAATGTATAAAGGATGTAATTAATGAAAATATGTAAAATATATAACATAGATAATATAATATAATTATAATATACCTATGTATCATTTATTTTCTATTCCTTAAAATATGTAAAATAAATGAAAGTAGTGTTCATGCGTATGTACAGTTTACCGTCTCCATGAACGGTGCATTTCATTTCTAATCTCCAAATGTTATGGAATGTTATAAATAAATATATACTGGATCTAAATAAATATATATAAGATATATATGATATTTAAATCATGAATATTATTCTGTAGATAATGTAGTTTTGACCAATGGATAATTTTTAATTATAACATGTTCATTTTTAGTCAAATACTAAACTACGACCAAATGACCAATATGAACATGAATAATTACATGATTTCTTTTAATTTACATTTTATTTTGTTTGGGTATGTTATTATATATCCTTATTTATATCTATATTATATCTAAATGATTAGGGAACCATATCTTTCTCATCAACTCATTTTATGAATTTTTAAGTGATGTCGTTAGGCTAATGAATTTTCATAAGGATATTTTTCACCTAGAATTCCATTCATTGGGTTTTACACATACTCCATTGATTATATTATTCCAGGATTATGTTTTGAATCACTATTTATTTATTTATGTACTATTTTACACTTCTCATTATGTCGATATACTATTTCTACACATAATCATCTCATTGATAAATTCTTACGTCATTTATACGAACATTGTAAGGGAAATATGAAATCAATATCATTTCATTGAGTTAAATATCATGTCATTGGATTTGTTTTTCCAAAATACGTGTGAATGTAATATGATTGTTTTACACTGAATATAAAATTATATTGGGTGTATTTATATTTCTCACACCTAATTATTCCATTGATTTGCCTTTAATCTAAGGATATGATCTTTGTAAGAGACTTCATATCAATCTCCTTTCATTGAGGAATGTTTTGTTTTATAAAAAGCCTTATTTTATATGGTGTCTAATTATACCATTTTTCTTTGAATTTAATTAAATGGTTTTAAAAAGTAATAATTCCTCAAAATGCGTTTCACTAAACGAAAAAATGAATGTTTCATTTTAACGTACACGGTGACAATGAACTTTCCACTGTCGGAAGAATTATTTGATATTTGGCTTCCTTAATAAGAAAAAAAGTTTCTAAATGAAAAATAAATAACAAATAACCTTTTTTTATATTTTGGGTTTTAAATGGTTTTTGAGCAAGCATTGATTTTTTTCAATATCTCGAAAAGATATATTGTGATTTTAGTGTAGAAACGTTATCTTTCGTTTATGCTTGTTTTATTTGTTATGAATATGTTATGGTTCTGTGGCATTGTTTACATATACGGGTGGTTATATAATAATCCAAGGGTGGGTGAGCTCGAAATATATCTCCATTGTATTGGGTATCATGAAGGAGGTATATGTTAATGTTTCTCCTAAGAGATTTAGGTAATATGCTATGATGGGTATTTCAAATTTAACTCTCTATGTAGCTGTATAAAATACAATGTAATTATGTTATGGATTCCATAAGTTACCTTTATGATTTATGATTTCAATTTTTTATTCATAAATCTTATTATTTCATGAGGTATGTTAAAGATCTTATGTTTTATTATTGAAAATTATGATTTCTTTGATTTTTATGTATTTGTAGACTACTGTTTTCTTCCCTTATTTTATATCCAATACTGAGATTTTTATGCCTATGAAATGTTTCTGAATTTTTTTTCATAGGCTGTAAGGAAGGTTAAGAGAAAATAAGTATTCATGAAGATTTTTATCAATAAAATAATTCTTGTTTTAATCAAGGAGTTTTATTGTTGTGAAAAAAATATGTTAAAGAAGATGTGTCTACATTGTAATAATTGAGATGTATTGTACTAGTTATGGCCTAATTATCTAAAATACTAATCCTGAAAAGATCCTCAATGTGAATTCTTAACATAACTCAAGATTATTTAATGCATAAGTTATGGCCCCTTATACCTTTGATAAGAGAGAGTTTGTTACAACCCAACCTACAAGGGTCTGACCCATGACTACTCCAAGACCAACTCTAATAAGCCACGGGATGAAGACTAGTGCCAAGTAGGCATATCCCACAAATGGTATACATTAGTCTAAAGTACATATACACATGCACACAACTCCATTCTCATGTAAGGATGAAATGTAAAACAATTGAAAAAATGGATGCATACATCTAAGATCCCACAATAGAGTATGACAGAAAAGTACTGAACATAGAAAAGGGGAAAAAAGACTAAAAACAGTATAGAGTATAACCTACTCCAAGGCAGTAAAAAAAGACAAAAGTATTCTCCTAGTAAACACTAATATCTTTGATGCTCCAGCTATGCTCCACCCACTCCATGTCCTCCCATAACATAATCAAAATGGGCATCGTCTTCACAAGACACATCATGTATAGGAAAATCTCATGAAGGGATGAGTATTACAATACTCAGTAGGAAACCTCAAAAAACCTAAAAAATTAACCATGTTTAGTTATCACAATAATGGATATATAAAACAATATATAATTGAAACAACCTAGATATACTTATCAAAGACACCAAGCCATCAAGAGATCATAACAAACTGTCACCCACATGATTCTACTCGAAGTAATGCTCGTTCTGGTAGAACTCACTCAATGAGACATGATATCAACAGATTTAATGAATATGATAAGATCATTGGGCTCCAACCAATGATAATTAATTGGCGTAAGAATAATTTGATACACACATATAGGTTCATGCGCATAACTTCTATGGGACACCACAAACCCAATGTATATCAACCCACTATGTAGGGGATCATACATCAACAATTCCACAAACCCTTCCGATATTAAAAGATAGATGGAAGATAAACGCCTTCATAGGGAGTTCACATAGATTCCAAAAACACTAACTAGGGAAATAAAAATGATATAGGATTTCACTCTAGTTTCATGGAGGGACACCACAACTCTATCTGAGACTCAACCCTTAAGGGGATCACAATAAAGTGGTGTGGTTGTAGTGCTGTATTGTACCCTCAAGGGAAATTACCCAGGGATCAAAATCAACATATACAATACCAATCTAAGAAAAAAAAATATCTTAAAGCACTCTTTGATGGAGTACATGACATTTCGAGTTTTACCAAGTTCTATCCGTGTGGAAGAGCGTCACACAACTTGTTGTCTCAAAAATAACCTGGTGTGTATAATGATATAATTGACATGTAATGACACCCAGTATCCTACCTATGTTTTATGGCCTTGTTTTATTACTGATGATGTGTCTGTATACCGATCTGTGTATGCCAATCCATGTCCATGTTGGAGCACACGGTGTGTCCATGACCATGTACTCGAACCCATCTCCATGTAATCTCTTGATTACTTGCGGAGTCAACCAGGAAGGGTCACATTCCATGTGGTAGTGGTCACATAACTTGTGATAATTATCTTCATCTAGAAAGAATCGCCACCTATGAAGGGGCCCCACACACCATGTAATCCTAAATTACATGCTTTGTTCTTCAGGATATTATAGAATTCCTGATTATTCATCTTCATGCCTTGTATGATCCTCTGGACTCCGATCCATCAACCAACATTCCATAAAATTCCAGATACAAACCTATTTAACCTTTCCATCATTAAATATATGAATTCAATCTTCATATCTACTCACAAAATGGATCTAATCTTCATTCTTCATTCCATGATGAAGAACACCAAAGAATGTGAAATCGAGAATCATATATTATCTAAATCCCTATGTCCATTCCATTGCATCACATTAATTCCATGTCGATCCCATATCCATGATATAGAATTGTTACACCATTAAATGGGTTTTTAATAATCGATCAATCAAAAACTGTTGATCCCTAGGCCCAAAAAAGAACACCCCTGGTGAATCACGCAACCAAGGGGGAAATTCACAAGAACACATGAGAGGAAAAAACCTCGGCTGATTTTTATAACGACCATGATTTGTTTTTAAGGTATAAAATGACGAGAATAGAAATAATTCTCCCAAATAACATCATAATTATTACCATACTACTAGGAAACAGATCTCAAAATCAATCCATTCATCGAATAATTTTCATTTATCTTAGAAATTAAGAATATGAAAGAAATAAACACTAAACAAACATCCTTCCTTGGATTGGATTGATTACTAAAGAAGAACTATTCATATTCTTTGTTGTTGTCAAGATCCATAAAATTAGTTTCCTATTGATCACTGATCCGTGATCTTCTCATCGTTCACTTGAGAGGATCCTCTAGATTATCTCTCTAATAACTCTCTAGAGGTTATAAGGATATAAATTTAACCTCGTAATCTTGACATAAGGATGTTTTTTAATATCAAACAAAGTGCTGCATTTTATAATAATTTTATTAAATAATATTATTTATTTTACACCCAATATAAATCTTCTTCAAATGATCAGCACCATCAAATTTTATGTAGTTCCTAGGGAAAAACCACCATTATGAACTCCACAGTGCCATTCTATTTCATTTCTAGGCACGTTTTTAAATGTTATTCCAAAATTTTAGGATAAATACATGATCTTACTATTAGTAATATTTTATATATTACAAAAAATTATTCTGGGCACATTTGGCCTTAAAATCACACACCGTCTCAGTTTCAGGTCTAAAAAAATCTGTATGATCTATAAAAATTATACAAAAATTTAGAGAAGTTACATTCTACACACCTAAAAGATTTTGATCTCAGAAAGAGAAAAAAATTTCAATGAGGAGGGGGTTTTGGGCTCGCATCTAGGTATACTGCTCCTAGGTAACCTCCTAAAGCATCTCGTACTCCCACTGGTACACACAAGGGTAATCAAACACCCATAGATAATCTTCTCCTGTCAATCCTAGACCTCCATAGGTTACTCTTCAATGGTTTATCCATCATCTATGTCCATATCACCATAATTTATAACATTTTATGTGTCATGAACATAACTCCTTAGAGGTTACATGTGAAAGACATCATGTACCTAGCCCAACTACGGTAGTAGAGCTAAGCGGTATGCCACTTCACCAACTCTATGTATAATATAAAAAGGACTGATGAATCTTTTAGATAGCTTACCACCATTGCCAAATATCTTCAATCCATGTAGAGGTGAGACCCTCACGAACACATGGTCTACCTCCTCAAACTCCAGGGGTCTTCATCACCTGTTAGCATAACTCGACTGATGGTTCTGTGTTGTGTACATTCAGTCTTGGATGATCTTCAACTTCTCTATAGTAGCTCACATGAAGTCTAGGCCCACAAGTGATGACTCTCCAAGTATATTCCATAAAAAGGTGACTTATAGGGTCACTCATTAGAAGAATCAAATGGTTCCATATCAATGGTATAATAGTGACTATTTTTGTATGTGAACTACACCAAGGGTAGGTGATCCTCCCATCTTAGGCCAAAGTTTAACATGAAATCTTGCTTCATGTCTTCGAGAACCTGAATGGCCCACTTAGTCTAGCCATTAATTTGTGTGTTCAAGAATATGGTCAAGAGTAAATAGGTCCCGAATGACACTAAAATTCCATCAACAAAAATTATTTGTATTAAGAATTGTAATAAAAACCAACCAACAATGTATCTTTATAGAATCCGACAATCTCTAGCATGTAGAGATGTCCCAAGCTATCCACTATGCTCTCCTCTAGAATTGCTAGAAAGTGGTCTGAAATGGTGAGTTATACTATAATAATCTTGATAGAATCATTACCCATAGATGTTTGTGGGAATAAAATCATGAATTATATGGATATCCCATCCCACTTTTAGTATGTCAGCTAAAGGGGTTGCATTAAACTGGATGGAACATGGTTCTCAACCTTCACTTACTGACATGTAATGCATTGACAGACAAAATCTAAAACTCCTTTTTCCATTCCTATCCACTAAAATAGATGTCGTAGGTCCTGGTACATATTATCCGCACTTGGATACATCTCCAAAGGGGATGTATGAAACTCCCACAACACCTCCTCCACAATGAAAAGGGTATCATTGTCCATCCACTAAAAAATATAGCGTTCTCTCCACCTTTAGAATATACTTCATGAGAATTTCCATTGAATATATGAGTATGTATGGTCTCATTGTCAGTGTGTCCATGTCAAGAATGCTTGAAACACTATAGAATTTTTGGGTTAACAACCATCAACTGAAGATATGAATCATTATCCCCATCCAAAAAGTAAAATTGCAATGAGGATAACTACTCCGACACCTCAGCCAACAACTGAGAAAAATATCTCTTTCTGGGAACTTTTTCCACAACATTCCCCTTCCCAATAGTATGTAAAATCTCAAAGTCATATTCCAAAAGAACTCTAGACATTTCTTCTTTCTCATGTGAAGATCCCTCTATTAAAAGATATATTTGAGACTCTTGTGGTTAGAGTATACGATAAACCTTTCACCCTCATGTAGTGTCATCACGTATTTAATGAGAAAACCATTGATTATAACTAAATTTTGTGGGTCATATAGTTCTTCACATGTGTTCTCAAAAGGCGTGAAATATAGGCATTAAGAGCTTGCCTCTACATCAGAACACAACCATGTATGGTCCTAGATACATCGCTAATCACTATGTACTCTACACCATCATCTGGTAACCTTAAGATGGGATTTCCCATAAACCATTGCTCATCTCATGAAATCACTACTGGAACATTTCCATCCATATAAAATCATTCCCTTTCCTAGTCAAGGCTCTCAAGGGTGCTGCCACTTGGTGGAAGTAAGATACAAACATCTGATGGTACCAAGCCAGTCCATGTGAACTCTACCCCTAGGTAACAATATTTTGTGGCCCATAAGAATGCACTACATCAACCTTCACTGAATCCACTACAACTCCAGAATCATAAAATAAATATCCTAGAAAATGGACCTCATTAATCCAAAACTGAAACTTTTAGAGATTCTTCTAATGTATGTGCTTATAGATTGTGTCTAGGACCATTCTCACGTGTCTCGCGTGCTACTCCTTGGACATTTAATATAATAAGATATCATCAACGAATAATACTATGACCTGGTGTAATAAACGTTGAATGATTTTATTAATGAGTTCACTAAACTTGACTAGGGAATTAATAATGACAAAAAACATCACCAAGCACTCATATTGATCGTAACAACATCTAAAGGATGTATTTTTTATATCATCACCTCGTACTTGCATCTAGTGATAACCCGATCAAAGGTCAATATTTGGGAACCACCAATACCCTCTCAATTTATTGAAGAGGTCTTTGATTATTGTTAGTGGATAATTGTTATTTATGGTCACCCAGTTCAAGATTCATAATTCCAAACATAAACACTATCTCTTGTCCACCTTCATGAAAAAAAACACTAGTGATTCCCAGGGGGAATGTTGGGTATCACAAATCCCTTCTTCTACAAGTCCACCATTTACATCATTAGTTCATTGAGGAACTATAGGACCTATGTGATATGATGGTGCAAATATCAGTTCAATCTCAGGATGGAATTAATTACAGAAATCTACATCTTGGTGGGGATGTAAACCTGGAACATCCTTAGAAAATATGTCCTCATACTCTATTGGCACTGTAAGAAACTAATATCCTAATGAATAAACATCCCCCATAGTCATGATGAATAAATTTTGAGTAATATTATATACTCTCATATTGCTGAGCTCGTCCTTCGCTGCCACAGATTACTTTTCACACACAAAGTAAAACCTCATTCTGTCACAACAGACACTCAATATCCTCCCCAAAAAACAGTCAATATGGGCGTGAAGTGTAGGTAATTGGTCCATACCAAGAAAAACTTTGTAATTCCAAATTATTGCAATAAATTGATCCTATATAATACTACTACTTCCATGAATCGGGTCACACTATCAACATAATTAAAAAAATTACTGAGTCATCACACATCAGAGTCACTAACCGCTAGGGTCGATTCATAAGATCGATTGAAATCTCTTTGTTTCAAACCAGATAAGATTAAAGTAATGAAATGATGGCACTAGTGTCTATCAATACTATATCTAAAGTATAAAAGTCATATATAATACCTCAAATCAACCATGGAGCCTCAGGTTCATTGGCCTCCATATCTTTCAAATCGACTTGTCCCTACCCAATAACCCTCTAAGTCTATCGTGGACCACCTGGGGATGGTGGTGGTAATAGGGAAAACCTATCACCTCCTCCTACAACCCTATCGATCACTCTTCCATGTACACCAACCTTTATACCACCATAATCATTCCTCTTTCTCTGTCTTAGTGATCCCTTTACTATCTCTGGATCATCTTTATGAAAGGTCATGAAATTTCATTCCACATGTCCTAGACTGTCACAAGAGAAACACTTCTCATACCTCTATTGATTTGAGCCACGATCAGAGCCCCACACTACTGAACCCGAGTCTCGGCACTACCTTCTAATGTTTCTAACATACATGGATCTCTGTGACTACTATCTACTACGTGCTATCAATGCCTCAGCTACAAGGTTCCAACTGCAAGCTCCAAATACTAGAGTATTCTATTCTATAATGATTTCTACCAATAGGGCTCAGTAAATAACTCCATCATATGTGGGAATTCAAAGAGATACCGCTAACACCCTGATGTCCCTACGCAAGACATGATCAAAATTATAACCATTAAATAACTAGTCCTACACTATATCAAAGGGTTTATGCAAGATATTAGTAAACACTGTTAAATACTCTACCATTGTCGCACAACACTACTGCAGATGAAGAAGCCCCTCTATGCATACCGATTGCAATGTGGGTGGATTGAACTACTCTTTAATGATATTCTCAATGTCTTTCATGGGGATAGATGTATCATGGTATGACTAAGTCACCAATTACCACCATTTCTCCATAGATACAAGAATATTAATCACCAAAATGACTTCCATCTGATTGAAAGGCATCCCATGAAGGTGGAAAAAGTGAGTAACTGCCTCTATCCCATCCTCAACCACTTGGGGGTCTTGATCACCCACAAACCAAGGAGGTAACCACCTCTGAAATTCATTCAATGCACTTAACCTACATGCATCCTCAACTAGTAGTACTGGTTCTACTTACTGCTCATAGAGAGGTGGAAAAACTGGTAAACCACCCGAAGGTGCTATCTTTAGTACATTCCCCTTTACTAAAGCCATGTCAATAGGCCAATATTCCTCGCGATCAAATGTTGGGATCCTATATAGTTGTCTATGTGGTGGAATATTATAATAAAACCAGATATACCTTGGTCAAAATAATATATTTGGGGAGCTAAGTCAAGAAGGCCATGGAAAAAACAACCATTCCTATATGATGCTTGTATGAAAAATTTCCCTACAACCCAATTTTTAAATTTACCATATCGAAATGAAGGTGATCACAGTCTTGGGGTATGGATACACCATCTATTGCACCAACACTGGAATCCTTATTTTGAAATCCAAAATTGAAACACTAAACACTATTTCTGAAAACTAATCTCACCACTTTAGGTTATAAAGTAGAACCACCCACCTATGATACCACTCTATCATGATACGACCCACTGAGGTCTAACCTGTGACTAACCCAAGACCTCCTATAACATGACAAGGGCCGGTGAAGATTACCATTAAGGAATATCCCACAAATAGGAGGAATTAGTCAAAAGTATATGTACACACACAGAAATCACCAAGACCACACAACGGTGAAATTAAAAACAAATAAATCAATTCTTTCATACATCTAATATCTCACAATATATTATGATGGTAAAGTAAATAAAATAGAAAATGAAAAACCCAATTAAAACTATACAGACCCCAACATGCTCTAAGGGTGACGAATAAGTCAAAAGAACACTCTCTGTAAATACAAAAGTCTATCAAGATCTAGTTATGCTCCACCATCTCCATATCCTCTTAGGAAACCAAAAAATGGGGAATATTCTACACAAGAGATGACACATGTGGGGAAATCATATGTAGGAGTGATTAAAACAATATATTGTAAGACACCTTTGATGTACTAAAAATGATTCCCTAAGTACAACCAGCCAAATAAAACATATAAAAATCAATTTATAATATTAAAACGTTGATATAATCAAGAAACAAACAACACCATCATATAGTCATAACCTACTGTTAGCCGAACGATTCTTCTTGATGTAATGATCATTCTGGGAGACTCACTCCATGATCCCTGATATAATAAGAGACACTCGATTAGGAGGTCTAGCTTATTGGGCTCTACCCAAAGGGAACTCACTGGTCTAAGAATACTATGATACAATGATATGGGTCATTCACAGAACCATTGGGGGACACCACAAACCCAATCTGAATCAACCCATTATGTAGGGGATTGTACTCCAAAGATTCCACAAATCCTACTAATATGAAATACTAGATGGCAGATCAATGGAATAATTAGGGAATTCAATTTGATTCAATAAAATCTGACTAGGGAACTATGGATGATAGAAGATCACACTTTGATCTTACAGAGTGACACCACATCTCATTCTGAGACTCCACCTCTAGAAGGGATCACAACCTAGTGATGTGGTTGTAATGCTGCATCTGTACCCTTCAAGGAAAGGACCAAGGGAACAAAATCAACCTATACTGGTTTAATTTATGAAAACAAAGAGACTCAATCACTATTGAAGAGATATTATGGCCTGTCCCAAGGAGTAAATAGTGTGTCCAGCTATCCCAAGTTTTAAAAATGAGGAAGAGGCTCACACGACATGTTTTATCTATATACATGGTGTGTAGATGAATATACATGGTGTGTTGAGACAAATGGTATCATGATCATGTAACCTAGACATGTCTATGTATGAAATATGTGTCTGTGTATTTTTGTGTGTATGCCAATCCGTGTTTTTGTAGGATTACACCACTTTTCCATGACCTTATACTCCAACTCATGTCTGTGTACTCTATGGAGTTCACACTGAGTTAATTGGGAAGTTTCAACCATTTTGTGATAGTGGCCACACACCATATGATCCTTATCCTCATCATGAAACCCAATCCTCTACTTTAGGGTCCCCACATATCGTGTAATACCAGATTACATGACCTGTTTTGTGGGATTTTACGAAATCTAAGATTCATCCTCTGCGCACCTCATCCAATACATCAGCCTTCAGTTAGTCAACCTAAATTCTCCAAAAACATTAGATCTATCCTTGTTTATCCATCCCATCATCGATGGAATGTGTTCTGTAGCTAGATATACTCGCAAAATGGATCAAATCACATTTCTTAATTCGGTGTCGAAGAACATGAAATAGGGAATCATCCATTATCTGAATCAATTGTTCTTCATCATTGAACCTTATTCATTATATTCTGATCATAGATCTATGATATTGGATCATTTCACCAAGAAATAGTTTCACAATGATCGATCGATTGGGAATAGTCAAACCCCATGCCAAACAAAGAACACCCATGGTGAATCGTTGAACTGGGGGAGAAAAGAAATATAACAAATGAGAGGAACAAAACCCAATCAATGTTTTTATTGATATAGATTTATTTCTATAAAATAATAAATTAGGAGACTAAAAATAGTTCTCTTAAATCACCCCTAATTATACCCATTACTTAATGAGACTGATCCACAAATTAATCCATTCATCAATTGATTTTAATTTGTCATTGAAATTAAGAATGGTGAAGAAATACACAGTAAAAAAATCATACTGAAATTTTGTTTTATTTCTATTGAAGAATGATGTGTCTTTTTCATTATTGGATTGATCCATCGAATCAGTTGTGCATTGATCATCGATCCACGATCTCATCATAGTTCACCTGAGAGGATCTCTCTAATGACTCTCTATTTGTTCTATAATAATACAGATAACCCTATAATTATTACATAAGAAAATATTTAATTATATAACAAAACACTCTATCGTAAAATAATTTTATTTATATTATGCCTGTGATGAATTCCCTAGAAATGATTTATGCTGATTAATGTTAAGTTATCGATAGGGTAAAACCACTATTTTGAACTCAATGGTACCCTCATATTTCTAATATGGAAAACAATTTATAATTTATACAATTTTTTATGGATAACCATTTGCATGTGCTATTAAATATATTTAATATATTTCAAACACTTATTATGGGAACACATGACCTCATAATTTCACTCCATCTCTGTGTCTTGTCTTTAAAAAATCTATCTAATATCTAAAAATAATAAATAAAAAATACAAGATGTTATAGAGGATATGATTTATGTTACACTAGTCGGTACACATGATTCTAGTCTTCTCTGAAGTTGTATGATATGCTAGGTCTAGTGGGGGGGTCCCTTGATGATTTTTGTTTGCGATGGATTGGTGGATTGTGTTATTTTGGAAGAAACGTTGGTGGATAGATGGTATGGTGTTATTTTTTTCTAGGATCCTATCACTTAAGGACCTAGACTGTTTCCCATGATACGTAGTGTTGTTTATTACAACATATAGAAGAATCCTAGGTTTTCTTCGTTATATCCCCTAGTTTGATGGGAACTTGTAGAACAACTATGTGTAGAGATTTTAATGTTTACTTCTAATTCATTATTAATTTAGTTCCTACCTGATATGTGTTTTTATTTTCTGCGATATAATTAGTTCATTTAAAATAATTTCAAAAATAATATTTTGAAAAAGTGTTTTAAAGGAATGAATTTTTTTCAATTGATGTGTGGTATTTTAAGAAGAGTTATAAAGGAGATGTTTTAAAAGGCTTGTTTTACCTTAAAAAAATAGAAAAGTGCTGTTTTTTTTTTGAAAAATAAAATCAAACATTAGTTTTTTTATTATAATTACTCATGAAATTTTAGTTTCTAAAATTATTTTTAGACTATAACTTTTGAAATGTTTTAATGAAATTTCATAAATTCATTGATGAAATCTAGATGAGATTGTTTTTTCTAACACTCTACGTTCACACTAATGTATGTATTTATCATTCATGTATACTTTTATACGACCGGGTTGATATTAGGTTAATAATTTAAGTTTTATCCTATGATGGATGGAATGGGACAGAGTGAGTTACCATGGGACACATTGAAATGATAAGTATTCATTTGGGATTATTTTTCTTCTTGGGATGCCTATGAATCATCCAATTTTTACAGCTTTGTATTTTATTTATTTTCTAGCTTCATTTTTTGTGAATGGTTTCATTTATTTATATTAGTTTTGTGATGATATTTTTTTTCAAATTCGGTATTATTTTTAAACAATTTCAATCATTTTTTTATCAAGACTTAGTCGGGTGATTATTTTTTAACTATTATTTCATTACTCATGGTAGTCCAACATATAGACATAACATTCTATATTATTGGTATGTTCTAAAACATTTTTATTATTATTTGATGCTGAAATAATTCCCATTAATGTTTTATTAATACCATAGTTCTTTTATCTAGCAATTAGGTTTCAGGGATGATGTTAAGCCCTTATTATGGGTTGACTCAGGTGAAATGTTTGGTTGACTAAGGATTGTTCATGATAGGAGGGACATGGAAATAATATGCATCCAAAATTCCATTATAGTTTAGTTAATGTATTAGTATTTTAGTTTATTTCTGAAAGTATCAAACTTTTATCACCTTGTTTTTGGAATTTGATTACATATATATATATGTTTCTCTCTTCCATTTTTTTTATCAATTTTAATATCACATATTGTTAATTTTATTATCTCCATACTATTTTATATATTTTATAAATGGATTCATTTAATAATGTTTACATAAATAGCACAATAAAAAATATTTTGTGAACCGTAATTATAATTATATTATTTTTTTCAATCCAAATTAATATTAATATTTATTTATAATTTTAAAATAATAATTGAAATATTTGTATTCATATTGTCATATATGAAAATTTATCAATTGAATTCATTTTATCATGATAGGATACTCATTATTCTTCTATTCAGTACCCTCCTACCTTATTATGGTAGGAGATGATATTAAAAATTTGTAAACATGTTAGAATATATTTTCTCAGTTTATCACATGCATATGGGATGGATCAAAGGATATATGTTGTATTTGAAAATAGTTTTTACTAATTTTTAATGATAAAATAACACTTATTAATATAAAAGATTAAATTAATAGACCCTTAAACCGAAGATCTCGATGTTATGTCACTGAAACCATGTCTCGAAAAAAACTAAGAATATGTGTACCTTACACAAAATATGTCCAAAGGTCCTATATTTAATCATCTATATCAATGAATATGAATGAGAAGAAGCCAAATTAATCTTTTATCTATGATGATCCCCTAGATAATGTGAATAACCCAAATTTGGGTGGTATTATTTTTTACACTATGATATGATAACATATCTTAATGTAAATGAAGAAGAAGAATTGGGTTTCGACATGGAGAATTTGTATAATTATTTAATAAAAATGTCATGTCCTTCAAGATATTTATATTTTCTATAAGTTGATTCTTTGAAACACCATTTATTTACTCATTCATTACTTAATGGATATGTAATGAATCAATTATAAAATTTATTATATTCAACCAATATAAGAATTCATCATATAAACCCATTCATATGAATATCCCAAAATTTTATCATATCAAAAGCGTAATAATCAAAGATAGACAACATGGAAGAGAAACCAAATGTAAAATTTTGACACTCATCTAACATTATCAATTGGGAAATTATATTTTAAATCTATAATATGATTAACCCATATTACAATGATATCATACCATATTATATGATATTTAAATGTAGTAACATGATATCCACATATCATACCTAATGATATTACAATAAATAGTAATAATATTTCTTATTTTCCCATATTTCATACCATACAAAATACTCATATCATCACATACTGTATAACCAAACATATCATATAATTTATATTATCTTTAGGTTACATCTCTATCAGTATCTTACTTGTACAAAATACATATAATATTTGTCCCATTTTACATTATGTTTCATTGTCAGGGCCTGTCCCTGAGGGCCCATGTTGTGAATACCCCAAAACCACCTTCCATAGGCCATGGGCTGGTGACTCGAACCAAAAAAGCATATCCCAACAAAGGGAAGGCATTACTTTTCAACCTGTACACACACGCACATTGGATACTACAGAAAGTAAGTAGAAACTGGAATAGAAAACAAGTACAAGTATTGTAGAATGTGAAAGGGGTCGGAATACAAGCCCAAGTGAAAGGAATGTATAGTAAAATAAGTACAAGATCCAGAGGTCATCCGACAAGGATCCTACATGAAGGGTAGGTACAACTCACTATTAGATGTCACTATGGAACACCACGCCTATCGATCCACCTCTGAGCACCGTCTATCCCGGGATCCCCAAAGTCCCATTCAAAGATGTTCGTCGTCTACCCAAGACACAATATGTATGGGTGAATCCCATGTAGGGGAGAGTATAAAAATACTCAGTAGGGACCCAAGACTAAATAAGGTATCACTGAAATCCAGAAGGAATAAATACCACAATGAAAGATATCAAAATAAATAACAAAGAAAAAGACACATCTCACACCTAGTATAAATTAAGTACATATGTAAAGATGATTAGTCATAAACCTATATTATCTTATTATATTGAGAGGATGTGCTGGTTATCCACAAAGGGTCACTCTATAGCTGGTCCATGAAGATTCACTCTTTTTTAGATCCAAGAATGGTCACTCTATGGCTGATGCACGATGGGTAACACTACTATTGATCCATAGAGGTTTTCTCTCATGCTGATCCATAAATGGTCCCTCTCATGCTAATCTACAAATGGTCGCTCTCATGCTTCATGTCACAGCTAGCCATTGGATTCCCACACATAGCACGCTTGGTTCTTATAGAATCTTCTCCACATGCCATCAGGCATACATCAACCAATTATAAGTCCCTCATAAAGTAACCCAAATGATTGTAATATCATAAGGGTCCCATCCCAATAGACGGTACACCAAATAGACACCCTGTTAGTAAGATATGTGAATTTTTGTAAAAAGTGCCTGGTTGGATTCGAGTCCGATCCGACCCGGACATATGCCAATTTACACAAAAACTCATGTAGATTTTCTATAGATGACCGCCTCATTGTAAGGGTCCTTGTTTTGAAGACTTTGCATCAATTGGATGCACGTTATGTTAGTTATTGACATTATCAAAAAGGGGGTTGGTTGGGTCAGGGGCCAGTCTGAAAAAACCCAGACCCAACCCATCCTAGGTCCAGTCCGTTGGGTTGCAGGCCTGTTTGGCTGTGTGTCCAACATTCTGGACTACCCGAGACATGGATGGAAGCTGCGTCCGGATTCCTTCTCACCCTGCGGTCGACACAAGGCTGTTTCCTATGCCGCAGTTAAGCGACTACAGCTTGCGCCATGCGTCTAGCTGGACTCCTGCATGTGGTCGTTGAACCACATGCCTCCAGAACATCTAAGGGGCCCAGACATGTGCTTTCCATCCATGTGGCACCAGTTGACAGCACACCTCCATGCCGCCACAGTGCTCCAATGGGCGTTCCTCCTCCCTCCGCCCATGACCACCACTATGTGCCACCACTGGTCACTGCTGGGCATGCCAACGGTTCTTTTTGTGGGCCACTATAATTTCTCCGATGGTCCGTTCCTTGAAACTTTTGCGCCTAAAGAACCTTATGGCTATAACCATCCCTATGATGGCATCGAACTTCATTTTCCCCTATATCATGATTTCGTCCATGAAGAAAGCACAATGTGGTGGGTTTTAGACCTTGTTCATGTCTGACCATGATCTTTTTATTCAATGTTCGAAATAGGGTATGTTCAAGATCATATTATTATCAGGATATCGACAATATCTATAAAAACCCCATGTAAAGCACCCTCCTACAAGAATACCCGATCATTGGATTAACCTATTTGTGGGATGATCAGCATTCACTATTTTAGAATGAAGAACGAGAATTGGAGCACAAAGAAATCCCTATATGTATTCAGATCTATCGTAGGAGATGGATGTTGATATAATTCATCATCGACCCATGATCGGCTATCATTTTTTAACATTATTCAATTAATGTATATGATCTTGTTATCCATGATATTTTTCTCCTCACTCTGATCCTCCAGCATTCATCCTTTGAGAGAGTTTATCTTGAATTTTTTGTTCTTAATTTGAGAGGAATTATGCCATAGTTTCATCAAGGAATCCCCAGGGTTTAATTTAAAACTCTCCAACATGTTGGTTAAATAAAAATAAACATGTCACAATGTTTCTGTTACCCTGCGATGATACATTGTCGCATTGTTTCATTAATAAAATAGTGCAGCGGTTACGCATGCACAATAATCCATTAATGACCATAATTTAATGTTCCTTGTTATCACCTCATCTCTGCACCATGAACCACTACTCAACGATGTGAAAGAAAATAAAATAACCTTTTCTGATTTATTAAATTATTTTTTGAGAGGTCCAAAAATTAATTTTTCTACCCGACCCTTGTCGGTGAAAGTGATTTCATTTCTAGGAAAATAACAAATTTTCGAGTTCAACGGTGCTCTTATATTTTTGATCAAAGCACCAGTTAAAATGTTAGAAGAACCCAATCACATGTTTACTTAAGTGAACTAAAGAAAAATTTAAAAATTACATTCCAGACACCCCTGGCCTCAAGATCCCATGTCGTCTGAGCACCTGGTATAGAACTAATACCATATAATTAAAAAAAACACAGAATTTCTGGGACATTACATTCTCCCCAACTTAGGCTTTACGTACTCGAAAGACAAAAAAATTATAATAAATAAAATGGCGGTACTGAGATCAAATTCGAGCCTCCCACTCCCATGTGCTCTCTTATAGAATCCCGTGCTACCCCCAAATTCGCACCAAAAGAGTCAACCTTCCACAAAGGACCTACTCTTATTGATCCTCTATCTCTATTGGAAACTCTGCAAACGATTCCCCATCGTCAATGTCCTGTTTTCCCCATTTGATGAAATGGAATGGATCATGCATGTACCTCCTCAGCTGCGACACATGGAAAACATCTTGCTCCTTGTTCATATGTTGGGGAAGAGCAAGGAGGTATTCCACCTCACCAAATCTGTTGAGAATCTAGAAAGGTATGATAAACCTCATAGATAACTTGCTGACCTAACAAAATATTTTTAATCCCCTTCAGGATGATACCTAAATGAAAACATAGTCTCCCTCCATGACCTCCTAGGGTCTCAACATATGATTAATTTCCTGGTCTGTTCAGTCCTCATCCTCTCCTAGATTGTGTACACCTTCTCAGTGGTAGCACATACCAACTCTGGACCCATGAGTACTGACTCTCCTGGGTCTATCCATGATAGAGGTGATCTTCATGGCCTCCTGTAGAAAGCCTCAAATGGGGACATACCAATGGTGGAGTGATAGGTATTGTTGTATGAAATCTCCACTAGTGGTAGGTGGTCCTCCCAACTGTGACTAAAACACAGGACACAAAAATGAATCATGTTCTCAAAGGTCTTTATAGTCCACTTTAATTGACCATCTTTTTGGGGGTGGAAAGCTGTGTTCAAGCATAGCTGAGCCCCAAACTCCTTCTGTAACCCCGTCCACAACTGGGATGTAAAGCCTTCATCTTGGTCTGAGATGATCGTCAGAGGAACCCCATGAAGCCTTATTATCTACAAGAGGTAGAGGCACCCCAACCCCTCTAAAGATCCCTACCCCCCAAATGGTATGAAGTGATCAGACATGGCTAGTCGATCAAAAATCGCCCAGATAAAGTCATGCACCCAGGATGTGCATTGTAACCCTATCACAAAGTCTATGGTGATATCATCCCACATACACTTTGGTACCTCAAGTGGATATGTGAAGCCTATTGGGACCTAATTCTCAGCCTTCACTTGTTGACAAGTGAGGCATTAGGAGATGAACTCTGCAACTACTTTATTAATCCCTAGCCAGCAGTTCTAACATCGGAGGTCCTGGTACATCTTAACCACACTAGGACGTACTGCCAAAGGGGATGTATGGAACTCTCTCAACACCTTGTCCCACAACATTACTGTTACAATGATGTCTCCTCTGAAAAGGATAACATGCTCCCCTCATATCAAAAATCCATAAAGATCCCATCTTATGGATAACTGAACATGTCGAGCCCCATAGTAAACATCCACATGTTGTTCCTCCCTAACTCACTATAAGAGCGGGGATGTGATAGACATTGATATAAGGTAAGATCTTTCATCATTATGACAACCCTGGTCTTTTATTACACAATTAAAAATGATTTATTACATAATATTCACTTTATAGAACATAGAAAATTGAGAGGTCTAGTGTATTTGGGTATTAGTATAGTTATATAACAACTTAAAACATGAAATACAACATCTTTATTAAATTTTTTTTTACATTACCACTACATTCCCTTGTACGTTGAATTTCATTGGATAACCTAAGGACACGTTTATGAAAAGGGTGATCTATAAAGCCCATTAAGGTAATAATCATGGAATAACATTAGAAATACAATAAATATTAGATAATAGGCATATCAATAGAGAACAATAGAAGTGTAAACATAAAGGCATGATAAATCATGATACTCATAACATGGAAATGCGGCAACAACACTTAACATGGAATTAGCATGAGCCAAGGCCCATTGCAAATAAAGCATGAGTAAACCCTCATTGAACATGAAGAACATGTAAACCCTCATTGAACATGAATTAGCATGATTAAACAACCATTGAACACGATGTATCATGACAATATACTTTACCAAATGCATTGGAGCACTATCAGGGCACACCCTACTTAAATATTTCACTTCATGCATAATTGTGCCACATGGATCATTAACCATTTAATAATTCAACATAATCATTTATTCCATGATAAAATACTGTGGAATACATACATGAAACACTTTAAAAAATAAGTAAATGTTCATAATGGTGAATACCCTTTACAGAGAAATGGGCATGGTATTCACCACACAATGAATTGGCTTGGAAAAAGTGTGGTGCAATTTCGGAAGCATAACAGCGTGACATAAGAACTCATAAAAATGGTTTATGAGAGAGAAAGGGGTTAATCATAATATTTACATGACATGGACAGTAAGGTGGTCATATAGATACATGTACCGACAAATGTAATGGAATTTAGATTCATGATACCAAATAATTTCTTGAATGTAAATGATGAGAGAGAAATTTCTTTTGGAATTTCAGCATAGTAACTGGGGCATTTGGGGGGAATTTAATGAGAGAGAAAGGGGTATCTATTGATTCAATCATAAATAGGTCAGTATGGGGGAGGTTTGAAACTATACCCCAACATTTATAATTGAAATTAAAATTGAATTAAAATTTAAAAAACAGTGGACAAAAATGAGAATGGAAGAGAAACCCTTACTTGCAAGTGTGCTTCCAAAGGCTTGAGAGAGGCTTGAGAGGGGATTATTGGGAGATTGGGTAACCTTGGGAGGATTCTATAAAAAGTATGGAAGATGTTGGAAAAAATCAAATGGCTTTTAGTGTGGAGTAATTTGGTGATTGAGTGTGTTTATATAGGAAAGGAAAGGGTGTTGTTTATTATTTAGGTTTGGGACACCTCACATTACATTAATCAAAACCACAAACCATAACATGGTTTTTCCAATGGTTTTTCCAAAGGGGAGTGGAAAAAATAATTTCTAGGTCCAATGTACTAACTACTTAAAATAATGAAGTTTCTTATGTGGAGGTGAGTCACACTCCCAAATAAAACAATTTAAAAAGAAAAAATGATTAATAAACCTTGAAGGGTCCACTAAAGCTTTATAAAATAAATCAAACAAACCCAAAATCACATTATTTTAATTTTAATACATATATTTGCCGAAAATAACGTTTATATTATTTTATTACATCATTATTAGGTCATTATGATGTCATAAAACACATTATATATTTAAACGGTATTTAATTTTTACCCAAAAATTTGACTGTATCAGAAAAATATGAAAAATTCACCATTGGATAATTTCTACATCTTGATTATAGAAATAATATTTATATTATCAAAAAAAATTTCTAAATATTTTAATTTTAACTTTTAAAATAAAACCTAACATTTAACGAAAATTCATTGGTTTTGACAAAAATGGCTTTCAAACCTTAATAAAAATTACATTTTCATTCATAAAATTATACAATCACTTATATTTAATAAAAAATAATTTAATAATAATAATAATTTTTATTAGACTATTATTTAATTTAAAAATCTATTAATTCATCAAAATAGATTTCTTAGTTTAACATTAACTAAAAATACTATTTATGCTTTAAAAACTATTTTCTAAGGTAACAATAATAAAATGAAAGTATATTCATTATTATATACAAAAATAATGTACATAACGATAGTTATATGGTCTTGTTAAATAACCCCTTAAAACACCCATATAAGACTAAAGGGTGAGGTGTGCGATGGTGACATACTCTTGGGGTGGCTCAGATAAATCGCACAGGTGGTAATCTCTATCAACTTCCACTTCTCCCATAGGCAGTTCTGCTCAAGATTAATGTGTTCAAACTCATCTTGAGCTTGGTCAAGAGTGAATCTCAAAGACACAACCTCCTTTATGAGCTCTGACAACTGGGCTTCATATGTGGCACGTCTACTGGATGAGAATATCGCTTCCTTTTTCTGATTAAATTGGATTTGTTAAAACTCAATATTTTTACTTATCATGTGACCCATTTTCAATGGCTATATTAGAAATGGTCACAATTACTAACATAAAACAAAAGAAGTTGACATTTTATGTAAAAATTTTATATAAAGAAATATTTAATTTGATCAAGAAGGATTTCCATTAATGAAAGTTTGGGTCGTTAAAATCTTCCCACTTATGAAATTTTTCCCTCGTAATTTCTTTTCCCTCACTAAAATAGATGTGGGAAACTATTCTTCATAATTTATTCTTATTCCCACATCTTATATTCACACATGTGGTATCGCCACAATACCTTAACGAGGGGCATTGTCTTATTTTTTATACCTTTTTCTCTAAGATCTAAGATCTTCACTGGTTTCTCGTCATAAGAAAGATCATCCTCTAACTATACCACCTCTCAAGAGAGTATATGTGAAGGGTCCATTATGTACATATTTAAGAGGGATACATGAAATACAACATGTACTTTGGCCATTGTAGGTGGAAGTGATAACTGATAGGCCACATCCCCGACATGATCAAGAATCTTGAAGGGGCCGATGTACCTTGGACTTAACTTCCCTTTCTTTTCTAACCTCATGACCTTTTTCCATGGAGATATGAATAGAAATACAATGTCTCCAACATTAAACACAAGGTCTCATTGATGGTTATCTGCATAACACTTCTATCGACTCTGGGCTACCTTGATATGTTGTGGAATGGTTTCCACCTTCTCCACCATTTCATTGACCATTTCTGGTCTAAGAAGCTTACGCTCAACGACCTCGTCCCAACACGCCAATGTTCTATACCTTTTCCCATAAGGGGATTCATATGGGGCCATTAGGATTCTTGAGGGGAAATTGTTATTATAATAGAACTCAACCATAGGAATATGTTGATCTCATCATCGTTTAAAGTACAACGAGTATGCTCTCAACATGTCCTCAAGTGTTTGGATAGTCCGCTCTGATTGTCCATCAGTTTGAGGATGATATACCATACTGAAGTTCAATTCTGTATTCAGAGCATGTTGAAGACTCTTCCAAAATGTAGAGGTGAATCTTGGATCTCGATCAGACACAATAGATAGTGGCACTCCATTCAGCCTTACCACTTCCCTAATATATATCTGTGCTAGTTGATCCAATGAGAAATCCTCATAAATAGCAATGAATTGTGAAGTCTTTTCAAGGCGATCCAATACATCCTAGATTTCATTTTTTCCTTTGGATGTCTGTGGATGTCTGGTGACAAAGTCCATGGTGATGTTCTCCTATTTCTATTATGGTATGGGAAATGGTTTCATCGTCACCTTATACTTATACCATTCATCCTTCACTTTCTGACACACCAGCCACTTTTATGTATATTTAGTGATCTCCTTCTTCATATTATCCCACCAATAACGCTCTTGTATATCTTGATATGTCTTTGTGTTTCCTTAGTGAATAGAGAAATTTGACCTATGTGCATCATCCAAAATTTCCTTCTTCAGCTCTGGACTTGATAGAACACATATTATTTTCCCAAATCTCACAATTCCTTCTAAATTAACATTATACACCGAGGATTTCAGTTTTCCTTTAGAGTCCAATTTCTCCTCAATTCCCACATCATCCATTTGCGAATCCATTAACCATTCCAAAAGTGACAATTAAGCAACCATTTTTTAAAGGATTGATGATGTTATCTTCTTTATGATTCCCATTTCCATCTTTATCACTTCTAATAAGATTGGATCCGTTTCAATTCTCATCAGTGATAGAATCGTTGGGTCCTTTCTACTTAAGGTACTGACCACCTTGTTTGCTTTCCCGGGGTGGTAATGTATTGAGTACTCATAGTCTTTGATCATCTATAAACATCTTCATTGGTTCATGTTCAACTCTTTCTATGTGAATATATAGTTGAGGATTTTGTGGTCCGTATATATTTCACACTTCTCCCCAAAGAGATAATGACGCCATATTTTCATAGTGAATATCACTACATCCTACTCGAGGTCATGTGTCGGATAGTTCTATTCATGAACATTAAATTTTCATGAAGCATAGGAAATGACTTTATCATTTTTCATCCACACACATCCTAATACCTTCTTCGATGCATCACTGAATACCAAAAAAAGTTATCCACTTGTGGGTAAAGTGAGCATGGGTGATGTGATAAGGCTCTTTTTTAACTCCTTGAAGATTTCTTCTCATTAATCAAACCAAGAAAACATTACTCCCCTTCGAGTTAGCTTGGTAAGAGGGTTGGAAAATCATGAGAAATTTCTTACAAATCGTTCATAATATCCAGCTAACCCCAAGAAGCTACGGATATCCATTTCCGATGTTGGCCTTGACCATCCCTCAATTGCACTTATTATAGAGGGATCCACAGATATCCCATTGCTTGAGATGATATGGCCTAAGAATGAGACCTCCTTCAACCAGAACTCACACATTCTATAATTTTCATAGAGCTTCTCCTTACGCAAGGTCTCTAGTACAGTTAATTGATTCTCCTCCTTATCCTCATTGGTTTTAGAGTATATCAAAATATCTTCTATAAAGACAACAAAAAATTAGTCGAGGTAATATCAAAGGACTCTATTCATCATGTCCATGAATATTTCTAGAGAATTAGTGAGTCCAAAAGGAATTAATATAAATTCGTAGTGCTCGTATCTTTTACAAAATGCAGTCTTGGGTATAACTTCCTTCTTCACCCTTACTTGATAATATATCATCCACAAATCCACCTTGGAGAAGTATTGTGCTACATGCAGCTGATCGAACAAGTCATCAATTCATGGGATTGGATACTTGTTCTTTATTGTGATTTTTTGAGCTCACTATAATCGATGCAAAGGTGCATTGACCCATCCATCTTCTTGACGACAAGGACTAGTGCGGCCCATGGTGAAGCACATGGGCGTATAAACCCTTTATCTAGATTCTCTTGTAGTTGTTTCTTCATCTCCTCAATCTCCACCATAACCATTCTATATGGAGTCTTGCATATTGGAAATTCCCCAGGTATATAATCAATTGTGAATTCAACATCTCTTCTAGGAGGAAGACCATTCAATTCCTTAGGAAACACTTTAGTGAATTCCATCACAATAGGCACGACTTCAAGGATTGTTGCTTCCTTGGACTCAATCATCTGAGCCAAATACGCATGCTTATAGGGTAGTAATATCTATTCTTGAAGTGATGAAGCTAATGAAGATTTATCTTCATCCTTGAACTTGTATAGAATTAGGGGTCAATTATCCACATGGAGAGTGATTTCACTCTCCCTACAATTTATGTTGGCTCTATATAAGGAAAGCCAATCCATGCCAATAATCATATCAAATTCTCCAATAGGGAGTATGATGAAGTTCACTGGGAAGTTTAATCCATAGATTATGATAGGGGAGGAGTTATATATGCATGGGATGCAATGATTTACTCATTTTTCGTACTCACCAACATCTTCACTTCCATGATTTGTGGTGGTGCTGGGATTTTTCTACTAAACATTAGATATATAAAATAATGTGTAGAACCTGAATCAAAAAGTAAGTTCACTATTCTTGAATGAATAACTAGCATAAATGTCACAACTTCGTTGATAGGTTTCACTTCAGTAGTACTGATGGAGAAATATTTCTCGTGCTACCTTGGAGGTTATTGGTTCCCTCAAAAAACCCTTGGCTTAGGGAATTGATTTTCAAGCTGCCTTGGTTCTTTGTAGGTGTAGAAATGAGACACATGTTGAGGTTCAAACGGAGTGTTCCTCTACTCTATCGTAGCTTCATTTCTTTCATGACGAAAGTTAATATCTAGGTTCTATTCTCTTCAACACCTAAAGAACTTCCTCGTACACTTCAGGCAATTTCTAGGGTGCTTCCTTCCGCACCTTTGGAAAGTGGGGTGCTGGATCTTTTTAGCACCATTGGATTTATCCATCGGACCACCAGAATTGAATTCTATATTATGCTTATTATCCCCATGATACCCTTGATATTATCTGATCTTCATTTCGACATTGAGGGCACAATAAACAATTTACTCATAGCTGTCGAAGTCACGGATCAGCAGTACTTTCCACAGGCTAGGTTTCAGCCCACCAAAGAAGAGGTAAACCTTGCATTCGGGTGTAAGGACAAAGATAAATGTGTATCATGCAAGACTTGTAATGTTTTACTCATACGATCCTACAAATTAGTCACCTTTTTTCTTGAGGGAAAGGAATTCCCTTTCCATTTTAAGCAGAAGGGTGTGCGGAAAATATTTATCGAAAAACATCTTTCGAAAATACTTCCATTCCAATGCCTCGATATCCTCCTCAGGCTTTGTATTTTTTTATCAATGTCCACCATTGATCAGATTCACCCTCCATATGATAAGAAACTAAGATAACATTATCTTGTTCAGAACATTGAAGGATGGAGAAGATCTTTTCAATAGAGTTTATCCATTGTTCGGCGATTGAGGTATCAGAAGATCCCTTAAAGATGGAGGCCTTTGTCTCATGAATCTCTTGATAGAAACTTGTTCTTTCTTATGGGGGGGGGGTTGAAAATTATTCTTGACCCATGTTTCTATTCAAATATTGTGTTAGATGAGAGATAATCATGAAAAATATTGTGATTCCCACTCTCATTGGATTGTGCATCTCATTAGTACATTCATCACATTGATCTTTACATCAGTTGTTAGCCTGATTCCTCCTATTACATACCATTGTCAGGAATAAAATGATAGTTATGTGTAACACATAAAGTGTAATACAAGGACAAAACTGATAACTTATAAATAACTCTTATTTCCTTAACAAATGAATCTATTTGCTTTTGTCTATGTTATTCATGATCTACTTTCTAAAATGTATTCTTAGGGAATTTTTTCCATTAATAATGGTTCATAATAAGGTTGTGAATTTACCAAATCATATCCCCCAGGAGTATTGTAACCAAGAGTGCATCACACCCCATTTTCATACATCAGTTCCCATTCGAGTCTAGCTCAATGTAGTGTTTTCAGTTTTTACCCCAAGGATACATCTGTGCCAGAGCCACCTCTACCTGATCGTATCCAATCATGGATGTATTTTCTTGATGAAACACTTACTCAGTACTCAGCAAAACATAGAGATGATTTTATTATATTTATTCTTGTCCCTAAATCTTTAATATGGTTTTGTAATCCTAATCCAAAAAATAACTAAACATATCATCTAATACCAACTATGACAACCCTAGCATTTTGTTACAAAATTAAACATAATTTATTAAATAAACTTCACTTGATACAACATAGAAGATTGATAATTCTAGAGTCTTTGTGTATTTGGGTCATTACATAACAAATTAGAACAAGAAATACAATATCTTTATTGAGTACTTCTTTTACATGACCACTACATTCCCTTGTACTTAGCATTGTATGGGATAACCTGAGGACATGCATAAGAAATGGGTGAGCTATAAATTCCAGTAAGGTAATAATCATGTAATAACATGAGGAATAAAATAAATGTTAGACTATAGGAATATCAATAGAACAGAAGAGACAAATAAATATAAAAGCATGGTAATGCATGATAATCATAACATGGAAATGTGGCAACAACACTTAACATGGAATTAGCATGAGCCAAATCCCATGGCACATGGAGCACGAGTGAACCCTCATTGCACATGAATAATGATTAAACCCTTGTTTCACTTGAATAAGAATGAGTAAAAAACCATTGAACATGATGTAATATGATACTATACTATACCCAATGCATTGGAGCGCTCTTAGGGCACACCCTTATTAAACATTTCACTTCATGCATAAGTGTGCCACATGGATCATAAAACATTAATCAGTCAACATATTAAATTATTTCATGATAAATGAATGTGAAATAAATAAATGAAACTATTTAAACAATATGTAAATGATCATAAATTTGAATACCTTTGATAGATATATGGGCACAGTATTGACCACACAAGGACTTTGGCTTGAAAAAAGCGAGGTGCAATTTCTGCAGCATAGCGACGTGGAATAAGAACTCATAAAAATGACTGATGAGAGGAAAAGGGGTGTATCATCATATTTACAAGACATGGATAGTAAGGTGGTCATATAGATACCTGTACCAACTAATGAAATGGAACTTAGATTCATGATGCAAAAGAATTGCTTGAATGTAAATGAGGAGAGAGAAATTCCTTTTAGAATTTCGGCATAGTAATTGGTGTACTTGGGATGCATTTAATGAGAGAAAAAAGGGTCACCCATCATTAAAACAAAAATAGGTCAGTATTGGGGAGGTAAGAATCCTTACCCCAACATTTATAATTGATATTTAAAGGGCATAAAATTTTACGATTATTGAACAAAATGAGAAAGGATGAAAAACGCTTACTTGGATGTGTGTTTCCGAAGGCTTGAGGGGGGATTGAGAGAGGCTTCTTAGGATCATGGGGCACCATGGGAGGATTCTAAAGAGAGGGGGTAGAGGTTGGACGAACTCCAAAGGCTTTGAGTTAGGAGAATGTGGCAGCTTGGGTGGGTTTATATAGGAAAGGAGAGGGAATTGTTTATTATTTAGGTTTGGAACACCTCACATTAATCTAATCAAATCACAAAATAGCTGATGGTTTTTTTCCATGGTATTTTTCAAAGGGGGGTGGAAAAAAATATTTTATAAGACTAAATTTTGAACTTCTTAAAATAATAGGATTGCTTATGTGGAGTTGAGTCGCACTCCCAAGGAAAATAATTTAAAAAGACAAAATGTTTAATAAGTCTTGAAGGGTCCACTAAAGCATTGTAAAATAAAACAAACAAACTAAAAATAACATTATTTTAAAGGTAAAACATATTAGGGACGAGAAAAAGTTTACACTATTTAATTACATCATTATTTGGTCATTATGATGTCATAAAACACATTATATATTTAAACAGTACATAATTTTTACCCAAAAATTTGACTATCTCAGAAAATGATGAAAAATTCAACATTAGATAATTTCGACATACTGATTCCAGAAATAATTCTCATTTTATATAAATAATTTTTTAAATATGTTATTTTTATCTTTTAAAATAAAAACCGATATTTATAAAAAATTAATGGGTTTTGACAAAAAATGGCATTCAAACCATAATAAAAATTACAATTGCATTCATAAAATTATACGATCATTTATATTTTATAAATATTAATTTAATAATAATAATAATAATTTATTAAAATATTATTTAATTCAAAAATCCATTAATTCATCAAAATTGGTTTCTTATTTGAACATTATCTAAAAATACTATTTGTGCGTTGAAAACAATGTACAAGGTAACAATAATAAAATGAAATTATATTCATTATTATATACAAAAATCATGTATATAAGCATAGTACTAAGGTCTTGTTAAATAACCCCATAAAACACACACATAAGATAGAAGGGTGAGGTGTATGATGGTGACAGACTCTTGGGGTGGCTTGGATAACATCACTTGGGTGGTAATCTCTATCAACTGCCACTTCTTTTGTAGAAGTTCCTCTCAAGCTTAACGTGTTCAAGATTGGTATGAGATTGGTCAAGAGAGAAGCCTAAAGACGCAACCTCATTTCTGAGCTCTGACAAATGGGCTTCTTATGGGGCATGTGTACTAGATGAGGCCATTTCTTCCTTTGTCTGAGTAAATGTGATTTGTTAAAACCCTATATTTATACTAATCATGTGATCACTATTCAAAAAATATATTAGTAACTGTCAAAATTCATGACATAAAACCAAAAAATTTGAAATTTTATATAAACATTTTACATAAAGAGAAATTTAATTAGATCAAGAGGGAGTTAAAATAATGAAATTTTGGGTTATAACAATCATCATCCACGATGTATATCTATATCATGGCTACTTATTCTGTCGCCTCACTCAACAACTGTAAACCAAAACTCCTGCAGAGCGCGTCTTCTACCACCTTCCCCTTCCCAAGATTATAGACTATCTCAAAGTCATATTCTTGGAGGAACTCTATCCATCGCCAATGTCTCATGTTCAGGTTCTTCTTTTAGAATATATAACTGAGAATATTGTGGTTGGAGTAAACTATAAATCGTTCACCCATAAAGTAGTTCTTCTACATCATTGAGGAAAAGTCCACCGCTGTTAAATCCAATTTATGGTTCATGTAGTTATAATCATGCTTCCTCAAATTATGTGAGTTGTAGGTTATCACTGCTCACTTCTGAATTAGGAGACAATCTCTTCTGGTCCTTAATGCGTCATATAAGACTACATACCCAACACCCTTTTCTGGTTGTCTCAGTATAGGGACACTCGTCAATGTCTTCCTCAACTCCTGGAAACTATTCTTGCACCTCTCCATCCATACGAAGGGATTTACCTTCACATACAAAGATGATAATGGTGCTTCTACTCTGGAAAATATTTGTACGAACCTTCGGTAGTACAAAACAAACCCCATGAAACTCAGAACCTCAGTCATTCTCTAGGGTGGCTCCCAAGAAACAACATATCTATCTTCATCGGACCCACCACAACTCCTGCCTCTAAGATAAAGTGTCCTAGATAGTTGGATTCCTAAATCCATAGTTGACACTTTGAGAGATTACCATAAAGATAGTTCTATAAGAGTGTATCCAATACTACATACTGATGTGTTGCATGATCCTCCTCCAATGCCGAGTACACAAAGAGTTCATCCATGAAGACTACCATGAAACAATAAAGGTAAGGCTGGAAGATCCTATTCCTGAGTCCCATCACCACTACTGGGTTGTTGGCCATGCCGAAAGTAATTACCAAAAACTTATAGTGGTCATACCAACATATAAAGATTGTTTTTGGTACGTCCTCATCCCGTACCCAAAGCCGGTGATATCCAGATATAAGGTAAATCTTAGAGAACCACTTCACTCCCTTCACCTGATCCAAGAGGTCATCAATCCTCAGAAGTGGATTCTTATTCTTCACTGTCACCTGGTTCAGGTTTTGTATGTCCACACACAATCTCAATCTCTCATATGCTTTCTTGGAAAACAACATCAGGGCTACACATTGAGAAACACTGGGTCTTATGAACCCCTTTCTTGGCAAGTACTCAAACTATTCTCTCAGCTCCCAGAGCATTGTGGGAGCCATCCGATATGTCGGTGTAGATATCGATGCTATCCTTGGGTACAAGTAAATTTAAAAGTCTACCACTATGTGGGGAGTTAGTGATGGGATATCTTCTATAATTATTTCAACATACTCATCAACCACTGTAGGAAATCTCAGACTCCTCTCATCCACCACATCGATGGTGAGGCTAGACAACATGTGAGTGATCATTTTCACCATCCTCTAAGAAAGTCCATACATTTCTTCAAAGGTTACCTTCTTAATAGTGAAGGAAAACCTGGTCCCATCCTCGTGGACCCACTAAAATTTGTGCCTAAAATATTATATCTGAGCATGGACTTTAGATAACAAGTCCATAAAAATGATGGAATTGTAAGGCCTCGATGCTGCTACTAGAAGATCCCAACCAAATCTCTCACCTCCTAGAGTATTATCACACTATCGACACCGATGTGTAATCATCTAATCCCCTCTCATAGGAGTCTCTAATCATAAGGATCGAGTTGATGGTTCCACTGGAATCACTTACCCTCAAACATGGTCCATAGTAAGGAAAGAGTGATTGGAAGATGAGTCTATAAGAACATTAGATAAGGTTTAAAAGACATAGATCATACCTATAATAATCTTTGAAGTGTTTTCGTCATAGGGCTCTACTGCCTGATGCTAATCCCACCCTTATCCATTAGCTCTCTGAGCCTGTGGTGGACCACCTGGGGTGGTGGAGGTCGTACCTCGAACCGTTGTCCACCGCCCAATGCTTAGACTACACCCCTGCCACGTCCACCACCCTGGGAACCTCTATTATCGCCTTGGTGGTCCCTCGAAATTTTAATGATCGTATGTGCAGTTGGTCGGGAAGTCATGAGCCATGTATCCTTCCCACCATAGGGGTAGAAAAATGTAGCCCTCATCTGACTTCTTATGCCTCGTGAGCTCTACACCTCTGACCAAGCATCTTGGGGTCATCCTATAGAAGGTATAGAACATTTCAACCTTTGTGTTGTCTACCTAATTCCTACTGCAGATGACTCAGCCACCTATCATCTAGTATAGGATCTCACCGCCGAGGACTAGTGAACTACGAAGCTCTTCACTAGTAGAGATTTCTCTGGCACTCCAGCCACTGATGAGATTCTGAGAAAAATCAGAGATGCCATGATATCTCATCAGAGTCTCTGATCAAAGGTCTATGACCTAAAGAAAATGTCTCATACCATATTAGTGTAGTAGTGGGGGGGGGGGGCTGGTCGGTAAACCTCTTCAACTACTTGGCCGCAGTCATGCTAGCTCCTGAATATGCACTAAGTGTAGCTTCTCTGTTACAAACTCTTCCATAAAGAAGGTCCTGAAGTCCAACTAGGAAAGAGTTGCCTCATCGTGTGTCTGGGGTATGAAGCTTCACCACCCCTACCATTCCTTGAAAAAGCATAGTGGCTAAGACCACTATCTTGTCTATATGTGTCTCTACCATGAGAAAAACCCACTGGAACACCCTCCAAAAAATCCTCAGCAACGTGAGGATCTTACTCACATCAAAACCTCAGAGGCCTATGTATATATATGGAACTCATGCAACATGATCAGTTAGTGATCACTATCTACTGGTGGGGATTGTAGAAAATGATTCTCTACAGGTGGTGGTGCTACTACTGGTACACCACCCGAAGATGCTATCACTGTAAGTGGTCCATGCACTAATGCCTCATCACTCGGTGAGCTGTCATCGTGATCCCTCATTGGAATCCTAGCTAGTTGTCTTCATTGAGGCATCCTATAGGGAAACAGATCCACCATAGTCATTATGTTATACATGGAGAGCTAACTCAAAAGATATTAAGAGAAAAATCTTTCCAAAACACATGAAATAATTAGTTTCATGTAATGAATCAGAAAATAGATTTCAAGGTCCTGGTATATGGATACGTCAGCCACCGCATCAACACTAGAATCCTCGGGCTAAAAGCCATACTCAAGACTCTTAACACTATTTCCCCCATAGAAAATATAGACTCTTAGTTCTTCTAGAACAACCGACTATGCTCTGATACGACATTGTCATGACTCATCCCCTAGGGCCTGTGTCATGACTAACCCAAGCCCACCTTCTATAGGCTAGGGGCTAGCGACTAGCACCAAAAAGACATATCCCAAAAGGGAAGGCATTTCCATTCAACCTGTACATGCATGAACAATCCATATTGAGGAATGTAAGCAAAACGTAGAACAAAAAACAAGTACATGTACTACAGAAAGTAAAAGGGTCTAGAATACAAGACCAAATGGAAGGAAAGTACAATAATGTATGTACACGTTCTAGAGGTTTTCTACCAAGGATCCTACCGGAAAGGTTGGCACAACTCACTATTGGATGTCACTACATCAAACCACGTCTATTGAACCACCTCTGATCACCATCTAGCATGGGCTCCCTAATTTCCTAGTTAAATAGGTATATTATCTGCACAAGACACAATAGGTGTGGGTGAAGCTCGTGTAGCGTTGAGTATAACAATACTCAATAGGGACCCTAAGACCTACTTGAGTCTCATAGAAATCCACAAAGGAAAAATATTGTAACGAAATATATAAAAGTAAATCACAAAGAAAAATAAACAGCTCACACTAGTTATAACTTCAGTATAGAAGCAAATATGATTAGTCATAAAGCTAGATCATCTTATTCTATTGAGAGGCTCTACTGTTGATCCACAAAAGGCCACTTTGTTTCTGATCCTTGAAGGGTCCCTTTGCTGATAATTCATGACAGGTTTCTCTGCGGATAATCCAAAATGAGTCGTGCTACTGCTGATCCATGAAGGGTGGATCTCATACTGATCCATGAGGGTTTTACCTCACGATGATCCAAAAAGGGTCACTTTCATTCTTTACATCCAAGACAACCACTAGATTTCCGCACTTAAAATGATTGATTCAAGAATAATTCTCTCCCGAATCGAGTGGTCATACCCCAACCATGATGATGTCCCACATAGAGTAACCCAAATGACCTTCCCATCGAAATGGTCCAAATTGAACAGACGACTCGTCGAATAAACAGACAGTCAGTAAGATATGAGAATTTTTTTTAAAAAGGGACTAGTTTTATTAGAGTCCAATCCAAACCTACTGTTCACCATCCTCCACCAAATGTTGTGTAGAGTATCTATAATGGACTGCCTCATGGAAAGGAACCTCGTTCCAAAGATGACACATCAATTGGACACCCCATCTGTAAGTTATTCACATTTTTCTAAAAAGGGGTTGGTTGGGTCAGGCTCTAGTCTGACTCGGTTGGGCCAACCTGATTTGGCATGGGGTCAACCATTCTAACCTTGGTCTACCCACCAAACCTAGACCCTTCCCAGCATTGGTTTGGTCAGAAGGTTTGTGGGCCTGTTGGGCCGCCTTTGCGGCCTACTGGCCTGCCTAGTCCGCTAGAGGCAGAACGGTTTGTCACCCTGTCAGGACATGGCTGGAAGCCGCACCCGGCTCCCTACTCGTCCTATGGTCAATAGACCATGGCATGTTCCACATGGCTGGCCAGTCCGGTTGTCCAAACTCCCACATGTAGTTGATGGACAGTGTGGCTTCAGCGCGTCTGAGTGGCACTGATGTAGGCTCCCCTCCAAGGGGTGTCGGTCGGTGCTGCACCTCCATGCCACCATGGCACGCTTCCTCCCTCCACCCATAACAACCACCATGGGCCACCACTGGACACCTAGGGCACACCAACATTTCCTTCTATAGGCCCATAGAGTTGCTCCGGTGGTCCGTTTCTTGAACCATATATGCCTATGAGACCATAGGTCTTCCACCTTCACTGTGACAACTTCAAACTCGCCATGCAACCAAATCAATATTTTTTCAATGAATAAGAGACAAACAAAGGGGCTCAAGCCTTATTTTTTGTCACCCCATTCCCTCCATGTTAGAATTTTGAAACATGGGATGGTTATGGTCATGTTCTATCAGGATATCAACAATTCATATGAAAAACCCTAAAAAATGAACCCTCCCACAATAATTCCCGATCCAGGGATGAAGGAGTTTGTGGATTGATATGTGTTCATTATTTTATAATGATGATTGTGTATTTATAGAAAAAATCAATCCCTTATAGGATTCAAATATTTTATAGGAGATGGTTGATGATCCAAGCCATCATCAACCTCTGATTCGTTGTCGTTCTTCACCATTTGTCAATTCCTGGATCGGATCTCGTTCTCCACAAGATTTGCCACCGCACTCCGATCCTCTAGCATTTTCTCTTGAGAGGGTTTTTCCAGCATTTGTAGTTATTCGTTAGAGAATAATTATGTCTTACGTTTTTCATATAATCCCTTTGGTTTAATTACAAACTCTCCAATTCTTTAGTTTAATAAAAGGACACACATCACATTGTTTCTTTTACACTGTGATGTTGCATCGTTACACTGTCTCATTTATGAAACAATGTAGCAGTAATTCATGCTAAACCAGCCATTAATGATCTTCATTTAATGTGCCACTCCATCGCCTCATCATCGCACCACACCACCACCGTCCGTCGCTCAACATTACGAATGAAAATAAAATAAATTATTCTGAGTTATTTTATTAATTTCTGAAAAGTCCAAAACTTAAATTTTCCATCTGACCCATGCTGGTCGAGGATAAGTCCTTTCTAGGAGAATCCCAACATTCTGTGTTCAATGGTGCTCCTGTATTTTTGATTAGTGCACCTGTTCAAATGATATAAAAACATGTTTACATATTCATGTAATTGAACTAAATAGAAGATCAAAATTACATTCCGGGCACCCCATGCCTCAAAATCACAGACCATATTAGCACCTTTTCTCGAAATAATTGTAAATAATTTTTTTAAAAAATTAAACAAAATTTCCGAAAAAAGAAACTCATCATATATAATATGTTATAAAACTATCCAAAACATCATTTTTATTTGTACATAACACTCTTATAAATCTATAATCAACATCATGATGTATCAAATTGGTTGAAATAACATGTAAATATCAATTAAAAAATCAGTTTTTATATGGTTTAAAGTAATATTATTGTATCCCTATAATTTTAGATAACATAATAAACATTTATTCAAACACATTATTTTAATCAACTATCCAATATGTATTTACAAAAATATGAATTTCAAAATTAAAAAATGTAATATATTATTATACACTCATAAAGAATTTATGCTACTAAATCAATAAAGGGATCTGACATGATCTCCATCAAATAAAAGTATTTTGATACCTTTTTTCAATTATTATATGGTATATTAGCATGTATTTTCATATGATACCTTTATTGAATACATCTTGTTACCATGATACACTGAGAATTTCAATCATGTATAACTACTTATACGTTTACATTTCTCTATATAGATATTGATTAGATAAATGACTACATAATATTTAATTAATCAGTATGGATGATAACATAACATTCCCCTTATCCATTTTACAATAAGGTCATATATATTCTCTTGGCATGGCCTTTAAATCCTTCAATCTATCTAAATCATGAGCCTAGATGTCATACTCATCATACGAGAAAAATAGTCCAATCATGATTAAACTCAAAAAATAACATCATAAACAACATGCTCAACCCCCCTATGATTAGAATAGACTTAAGGATATAGTAATAATTGTATAACAACATAATGGTTCTAATTATAGTCATCATTCTAAACATAGGTAATGGGAAAATTAAAATATGAAACACATGCCCCTAGTATACCCAATACATTGTGTATGAATTTCCAAGTGGTATTATTAGTGGGTCATCTAACCAAAAAACTTGTTTTGTGCCTCATGATAGTATTTAATATCCAATAATAAAATCCTATTCACCCTGAACATAAAGATTCACCATAAAATTTAATAAACATTAATGAAAATTAGTTCTAGTTAAAAAAATTTATGATATTGGAAGGTAATAATTATTCAATTTATGTTTCAGATGTATCCAACATGAAAAAAAGTAAATTATAGATTTCATATGTATAAATTGAAACATTTAATAAAAAATATCTCATGAAATGTTTTCAAAACCACGCATAACAAATGGTCTTATATCTTATATTAAAAACTACCAAATGCATTATATATTATATATTTTAGGTTTTATTAAACTCATTATTGATTGAGGTAATTCATACAACATCTCTATATGAACATAAAATAAAACCCCCCACTAAAATCCTTCAATGGGAAACATCTATATAGATTTTTTTGAACAATGGATGGATTAGAAATCATACTACTAGTGTTCATCCTGTTAAAGAAGAACAAGAAATCCTTAAAAATAAAAATTCAATGTTATGATGTTAGAAACTTTTATTATCTTTGGAAATATCATTATAAGTTTATCATCTTCATCATGAAACCATTATATCAAAACATATTTTTATTATTTGGATTCATAAGTATATCTCTTTTCATTTTTTTCTTTACCAATACATTATAAACACTTATAGGATATAATGTGACAATCCCATTAATATAAAATGATATAATATATTATTTTAGTCTTTTAATTTTTTTATATCAAATAAAACTCTTACTATACTATTAGAAAATATAATACCTAAAAATATCTTATAAGATTCAAAAACTATTTTGTGTTCATGTAATAAAACTTATTTCCTTTTAGTGTGAATATATAATAAATAAACCTTTAAAGAACTATATCCTATATAATATTCTATTTGTTTGTAGAAATAATTTGAAAGGAAGTCTTTATTCTCAAATATATTCCACTGATGGTGATGTGATATCTATTCATCCTGTTTAAAAAAAATTGATGAACATTTTTATGTAATATTTTTTGTAACCTTTTAAACTTTCAAAAAATTTATTTAATTTAATAAATTATACACCTTGGGTATCATATCACTTTATTTATAAAAACTATTTAATAAAAAGATTATATTTTCATATAATATAAATGAGTTATGATAACACATCCTATATCTATACTAATATATGATTGATAAATTTATTTTAATTCTAAAAAATTTACAATAGAAACATTTGATACTAAATTTAAATGAACACTTCATCCTCCATCACCTAATTCCTTAAATTTGATATGCTATATATTTAAAAAATTTATATATTTTAAATTTGGTATCATATATTCCTCAAATTTAGTGATGTTTTTATAGAAAACTAGTTCTATTAGTTATCCATGATCCATATTTCACTACTTGATAAGTATTCTTTGATATTACTCTCACCACTAGGCTACATAGGACGTTGATTATGCTAATAATATTATATATTTATCATGGATATCTAATTAGATAAATATGTATCATAATCCATCATATGGATTCAGTCAACATAATTCCTCTCGAATCCTACCTTTTATGGATTCCAAACTATGTGAACCCCCTAAATCATAATGGTTTTTTGGATACCTAACTTTTAGGGTAACCTATTTCCCCTATTCCTCATAAAGGATAATCAATGGGTACCCTACATTGGTAGAACCTACATAGTTGAATGATCAAGGTATTACCATGTGTTTTCTTTATAAATAATCTTACACATAGTATTTTTAAATCTATTCTTAAATATCTCACCATCTTATATTATGTATTCACTTTTATGTTTATGAATTCTTATAATAATTTAGTTTTTAATCTCATTTATTCCACTAAATAAATATATTCTAACTATATTAATGTGTAACTCCTTATAGAACTCATAACTTATATTACTAACTGAAATTAAATAAAAACTATATTTTCCCATATTTAAATGGCCACCACGAATAAATTACCAAAAATCCATTCATGTAAAATCATAGAATCGTATGAAATAAATAATACACATAAGTGTAACCATGAAGAGATAGGTATCGAACCCCAATTATGTAGATAGAGCCTAATCTCCCAGGTCAAATAGTTTTCTAACACAAAATCTCTCAACCCATGGGTTTTTACCCTTTAGCTACCTCAATTCATTCCGAATGCTAACAATTAAAATCATTAAATAGTAAATAACTTCTCAATTAAATATCATAACATAATTTATATAAAATTAAATGTAAAAAATTACAAAATAAACCATCATACAGAGCATGTAACTACTATAACTCTTGTAGGATAATTCATTTAAGCAGTTTAATACTTTAAACTAATGAAAAAAATCATTCATAATATGACATTTATATTCATGAAAAAAGAATCAAATATTACTAAATAAAAGAAAACTTCATAAATTCAGACATGCCATTAATATTTATAAAAAATTATAAATAGTTTATAATTGATCCAAGAATTACAAATATTCCACAATAAAATAACTATTAACACATTATATTTATTTCTAATCTGAACACATTTATATTATCCATTTATATAAGTTTTTATTAAATATATGATATTTGAAATACAATAATTTTATATATCATATATTTTAGTTATAAATTTTCAATGTCAATGTATCGTATATATAATATTCATTGAACAATTGTTATATTATTTTAACAAAAAACCTTCTCATATGGTATAAATTTTTTCACAAATAAATAATGTAAATTGGACAAGTCCAAATTATTGATTATGTATAATTCATAAATAAATATAGGCACTTTTATATTTTCCCTCATTATTTAATTTATAAAAATTTACTAATCTCATAATAATTTTCATATAAACATTTTATATGAAAATTATAATCCATTCCATCAAATTCAAGAGTTAGTTTAATATTAAAAACTAATATCATAAATATTTATCTATTAAATGTCCTAAAAAAATAATTATTTATAAACAATTTATAAATAACTAATCAGTTAAAACATTATAAATTAATTAAATAAGACAAAATTAATTTTTTCCATAATTTATTACCACTTTATAATGTATATAATTCATTTCATAAATAAAAATTAGAAAAATAAAGCTTTTTTCATATTATATTTTTTGATATGTTTATGTTTTAATCCATATATATATTCATAACTAACATCATGTTTTATGATTTGTGTTTTCTACCTAAGATATATATTGAATGTGCTATCTGTTGTATTTGATGATATCTGCAGACCATTGGCCACAACAAAGTTCAAAATTCATACAATGAAATATAATAGGCCATCGATATACCCTTTGAAATATGGTAAGTCATATTGTATGATGAATGGTATATCATAATGATGAAATAATTCTATGTTGTATATCCATATTAACATTATAAAATAGAACTTTCATAGGATATGACTCGTCATATAACATGTTATGATATGTTAAAACTAATGGATTTATACTATATCAATTGTTACAATATCACTTATTATATACAGTGATGGAATCATATATTTTGATATTATATGTGGTAAATACATCCATATAACAAAAAATATTATTATATACAATTAATATTATGATATATATGTTTTAAATGAAAAACTGTATTATATTCAACCGTTGATGTATGATATACACAATTTCTTAATTTGGAAAAAAAATTTGGGAATCAAGAAATATGGTAACTTTGAAACCATTGATGGGTTTATAATTATTTAATATCCCCCATCCATGAAGAAAAAGATAATAAGAAACTCTTAAACCCAAGATCTCAATACTATGAAACCAAAATCATGTATGAAAAAATACATGTGTATCGTACATCAAATATGTCCACAACTACTATCTAAAATAATTTTATTTAGTGATGATATTTCAGAAATACATAAGGGAGATTTATTTTATGGTGTATCCATAGGATGACATAAATAACCAAATTTTTTTTGGGATTCTTCTTCATCTGATTAAATGACTGTATCTCTATAAGACAAGTATGAATGAAAGAGATATTTTAAAAAGAGAATCAGAAAAAGGATTAAATACCACTTTCATGGACTTCATAGTCCTTATATAGGCCTTAGGGATCCTTCTTAATCTTCTATGAGTTTACTTATAAATTATAAAACAAATTATTAATGAAGAAGCTATAATATTTGTACCCATTTACTGATACATGAATTCATCATTTTAATGAAACCGTGTGATTCTCCAAAATGTTTATTCATATAAAATGTTAACAATCAATTATATCTATTATGGTAGAGAATCCCAATGTTATTGTTTAACATTTATATTCCATTTGTAATGTCCTAATTTTCCACGTATTATTTTTAAATATTATATGGAATTAATTTGAGACTAATTGCTAAGACAATGTGCAATTTCGAGGATCGATGTTCCTAGAATAAATTTTTGAAATATGTTAAAATATTAAATAACACATGCAGGACGTTTTCCCGAAAAAGTGGAATAACATATAAATCGGTGCCTGGATAAAAAAATATTAGGGCCTCATTGCATTTAGAGTACTGGCTAATGCAAGTTAGTTGTGAAAACAGGATTTGGTGATTTTTAATGAGTAAAATAAATTATAGATTTATTTTTTTCCCTATTTCAATGGCCTAGTGACGTAACAACCATTATTATTTTAAATAATCTTTTAGGTTGGGATATAGGGTTAGGCTCATAAACTATTAATTCCCTAGAGGTTTTAGAGAGAAAACCTATAGAATTATTTCCAAAAAGAAGATAGAGACTTTGACCAGAGATCATTCTTGAAAGATCTTCTGAGTATTATACGATCTTAAAAAATGAGCAATCCAATTACCAATTGGAATGCATTAATTTGGATATATTTTTGCGGTTTTTTGATTAAATGACAAACACGGACCAACCAATGGACAGGTTGATCTGTGGTTTAATCGTTACCTTGTGGGATGGATTTATTTATGTGATTAACAGGGTTTGATTATTTTAGAATTTATTTTATTTGCTAATAGTTTTTACAGTAATGGATTGGGGCCAGAAAGAATAACAGTAAGGGTTTGTTCCTTGAATTCGTTTCTTGTGTTTTTCAATCCCATGTTTTATAAGCATGTTCTTCATGGGTTTTCATGTTTATGAATGAATAATCATTTCCATTTTATTTCTTGAAATAATGAACCGAAATTTAGGATCATACATTAAGATGAACTAATGGAGGTGCGAAGATGATATACGTGGATGAATCGAAGTGGTTTTGAAGAACCCGTTCTTTGATCATTTTTCATTGGGATGGATATAAATAAATTTCCGAGCCAATTGAAGGACAAGAACACATTGATTTGGTGGTAGGGTGGTGAAAAAACCATGGATTTGATGTTCTATGGTGAACGAACCACTGAAACATGATCTGGATCGTCGTCCAAGGTGCACGGAGGAAGAACACAACTTTCTAGAAAAACTTGATGAACACAACAACTAACCCACAGTTACATGGTGTATGGCCCAAATGTTTGGAAGATAGGATTCCAAATGATATTTAAATGACATATTACATGTGACCCCTATGACATGGTATGTAGTCCCTTCATAGAGACTCATCGTGTATCTCAAGAGATACAGCAACATGGGGTGGAGTACACAGGTAGCATACACGGGGTGGAATCCACCACAAAACATGGCCTGGACCAAGTACAAAAACAACTTCATGTACGAGTACATTGGGAGATCCACACAGGTTGATATCATATACTGACACATATCCATAGCACATGGGAGGACCCCAGATGATAGGACACTGCATGTGGTTTTTTTCTACACTTCGTGTACCCCTCTTTGGTGCGACTTGTTTTAAATGACATAGGCTGTTATACACATGGAGTACATAAGGTCAAGAGAAATAGTGTGTGACACAACTAAAATCCATGTTCCACTTTTTATTTAGATTAATACTATTTTTCATTTTATATTATATTGGTTAAATTTTGGGTTTGTTCCCGTATCATTTCACCAAAGGTAGGTAAAAATCATTTTCCACTCATAGGACTATGATCCCTGCAACAGGACTTCTGGATAGAATTTTCGTAATCCCCACTGAGAGGCCAAGAGCATGATTAACTATTAATTATCCATTCCCTTGGTAGATTCCTCAAAATTATTGTGATAGAATTTATAGGGTTTTGATCCTTTACATAAGATGTTAATCCAGATTGAGTTTTCGGTACCACCCCATAGCCTTGGTTATGATCCTCATATGTGTATCATATCTCCCTCTTTATATATATCAACATATCTCTCTCAACATTATTATCGATGAACAATAATTCTTAGATGGAAACCATCAGTCCTATCTGACTCTAGAGTGTGTTCTACCGAACGAGTGATTGGTGGAATCTTTGAGATGAATCCATAGTTCCGGTATACAGTGGTTGTGACAAACCTCTTGACGATGTTCCATGGATTGAATATATCTAGATATTCTTGTTATATGTGTTATAGACATATACTATGTAAAGATGATTATATTTTCCTTTGTATATTTCTTTGTGGTATTAGGGTGTCCAACTGAGTATTCTTATTCTCACCTTTGTTCGGGCTTTGATTGCATGAGTTATGTCTTGTAAAGATGAGAGACATTTTGATAGATTCCTAGGTAGAATAGGACCAAACGGGAATGGTTAGATTAGTAAAGACAAAGGTGTGTTCCTACGGCTATAAAAATATGACACTATACATTTTCTTATAGGTTGGACTTTTGGTTACAGAATTCATTTTTGGGATTGTATTTGGACAAATTTCACATTACATTACCTTATTGTCATACATTATTAGTATGGATATTGTGATATTCATTCATTGATTACATAGATGTTTTTAACATTGAAAAATTTTATGGGATTTGATATTGGTACATGCATATAGGTATATTATAAATTTCTCCCATTTCAGTGATATTCCTACTCTATGCTAGTCTCCATCCCAAACCTGGAATAGGCCCCACTAGAAAGGGTCACGATAGAGTGGTATCAGTGGTGTGAGATTCTAATATAGGACTAGGATTCTGTGAGATTGGTTTGGGGAAATATTGTAAAGTGTTTTGAGATTTGTTTTCAAGATAGGGACTCCAGTGTTGGTACTGGTGGCCAAAATATCTATACAATGAGACTATTATAACAATATTTTCAACTCTGTATGTGAGATTAGCGATTTTAGGGAATATGATGGTACATACATCATATAAGAATGGTTTTTGGTATCCATTTACTTCTTGAGTCATCTCTCTCAATATACTCATTAACTGTGGTATATATTGTTTTCATTTCGGATCCCCCCAAGACATATACCATCAAATATTTATTATCTTGATCATGAGGATGGACCCATCAGGTATGAGGCTTCAATATAAGGACCAGTTCCCTAGATGTTACCTTCAGGTGGTGGACCAGGTATACAACCACAAGTTGAGAAGTATTTGGTACCAATATATTTGGATCATAGGCTGAGCATGCTACATAATTTTTAGAGATATAGACCCCTAAGATTCATATGCGAGCCTAGACCTCCGGTAGCTAAGGACTGGATTGAGGCAGTGACATGAGTTTTCCGCCTAGTCCAGACACCTGTAGATCAGATGGTTGTTTTGGTGGTGAGACTTTTACATAGATCTGTGGGAATATGGATGAGTTTTGATATCCATAATCATGAAGAGGTGACCCACTCATAGATATAGTTCTAGAATATCTTTAGAGATGAGTTCTCACTAGTTACACTAAGAGATATGCATATAAAAGAACTTCTTCAGCTCTATCATGGTAGCATGATAGTGGGTGCTTATTCAACTAGGTTCCCCAAACTTTATAAGTACATGATGAATATGGTTAGAGATCATTAATTTACGGATAAAAAATTTGAGTGAGGTCTGTGTAGAGACATCTGAGACAACTCCATCCCTATATGAATTCCTACAAATGTTGGGGTTCTTGAGTGTGCTTTGGAGGTTGAAAGCTTCATAGATGAGAATATACATTAAGTGATAGTCAATAGTGGATGAGGAGTAAAGATCTCGGTAGTAAGGATCAGACGTTAGTCTTAGGGACCAGGAAATATGATATTTTGTAGGAGGGGTCCTAGGATAGGGGATCTATAGCTCAAGGCTCATATCACGGGTCCAGTCTTCCTAGGGAGAGGTGGGTATATTCATGTGATGTCAAGGGATATATCACTCCAGATTGTATGAACCATCGTGTTGTTGAAAGAGAGAATATTAACTGACTACTGAAGTAGATATAGTGATAAGAGTAGTTAGATCTGTAGGTTTGTAAAATTGGAAGATGATATGGGAGAGAGGAATTAGATGGTTGACATTTTGACTTATTACCACCACCCCCCAAAGAGGTCCATTCTAGGTTCAAGGAGATGAAGGACAAGAGAGGGGACAAATGCATGTAGTCGAGGCATATCACCCCGGGGTTATATGAATGATTCAAGGTGTGATATGTGTCTTTAATACTTTAGATGCAGCATTGATAGACGCAGGTTCTAGTCATTATTTTCTCACCATATATCTTGTTTGAGACCTAGATATTCTGGTTTAACTGTTGACATGAATCTTACGCTTGAAGACCTACTAGATAAGGCATTGTGATCACACACTTGTGTTGATTGTGTGACCTGACCCTTAGAGGTGAGAGATTCATTTGGAAGATCTTAATGATATCATTTAGTCTATACGATGTAATTGTCATTATGTATTAGTTATCTTCTATCAATGCACATATTGATTGTTTTAGGTGAAGGGTGTGGTGCATCTGCAGAGATGTGGTGAGGATTTCCTTTTTCATTGAAAAGGAAACCCATGTAGTAAAATATGAACCCAAGAATAGTAGGGTGTAATTGATTACTACTTATTTGGCTAGCATGACTATTAGTGCAATATAAGTTATGTATTTCTAGTTCTGAGTAGTAGTAGAGGAGTACGTTGAAGAATTTCTGAAGATTTTCCTTGATTACCTCCTCGACAGAAGATAGACTTATACATTGATTTACCACATGGGACAACACCAATATCTATATCCTCAAATAATATGAATCCCAAAGTTCTTCGTGAGATGAAAGTTTAGTGGGAGGAATCTGAGAGGAAGGGATTTGTGAGACCCAGTGTTCCACCATGGTAACCCCTAGTTTTGTTTTCCAAAAAGTAAGATGAGATCTTAAGGTTGTGTGTGGAATATTGATGCTTAAATCAGGTTACTATAAAGAAAAAGTATCCAATACCAATGATAAATAAACTACTTTATTAATTGAGAGGAAAAAATGGGGTCTCAAGGTTGATATCTGATCAATCTATTACTAATAAATAGTATGGGATGAGGATCTACTAAAGACGAATTTCAGATTTTATTATGGTCACTATGAGTACTTGGTGACTCTTTTTGGCATGACGAACACCGTAGGAGTGTTAATTGGACGCATGAACTAGATATTTTAGTATTATTTAGATTAGTTCATTATATTCCTCATTTATGATATCATTTTTTACATAGTGTCTGAGGAGAAGCATGCTAGACACATAAAGATGATTCTGGACGTACTCTGACAGCACAACCTTTATAGGAAACTCTAAAAGTTCTTATTCTGCATTCAGTCAGGGAACAATCTGGGACATGTTATCTCATTAGATGGAGTGGTAGTGGACCCAAACAAGGTCAAGGTAGTGTTATCATGGGCGACACCACAGAACATGATGAAGGTGCATAGATTACTTTGGATAGATAGCTTTTATAAAATATTAATACAAAATTTCTCTAGGATATCAACATCTATGACAGCATTGACTCAAAAGAGGAATCATTTTGTCTGGACAAAGAAGTTCGAACATGGTTTTTAGCTGATGAGGATGAGTTTGGTGAGCACTCCAATCTTGATATTTCTAGAGTAGGGTGTCAAGTTTGTAGTGTTCTATGATATATTAGGCACTTGTGTTTATAGTGTCATGATGTAGAGGCAAGTGGTGATTTTCTATGGTTTTTGATAGTTTGGAAAACATGACTATAACTATGAAACCGACAATTTTGAGTTAGTATTAGTTGTCATCATGTTGAATATGTTGCAACAATACCTGATGTGTGATCGATATATCATCCACACCAATTACAAGAGTCTCATGTGTATATTTTTTCCGAAGGATCTTAACATGAGACATAGATGAGGGCTGGAGTTCCTATTGGAATATGACTTTGAGATTTCCTATGATCATCAGAAGAAGAACATGGTGAAATATTCTCTAAGAAGGAAATCTAGTTTGCAATTTCTGAAAGTCAAAATAGATAAATTTGTCTCATTATAGTTATCCTTTATGGATGGAGATAGAGAAACTTACCTCTAGTCGATGGTTGTTTCCTATAAACTCTAATAGTGGGTCAAGGAGGCACAACTTGGAAATATCTATTGTGATACCCTACATACTAAAATTTCAATAGGTAATTCTACTGATTGATATATAAAAGGTGGGGAGAACATCTATATTTTCAATGTTTTCACAATAGTACCAGTGATGTTGTAGGTGGAGGTTTTGATAGAGTTTTATATTTTCCTTTTGGTGGTACATAATTGTTTGGTGAAGATGTACCAGGACCACCAATCTCAGTTTTGGTGTCTAGTGGTGAATAAATAAGTGGCATAGTTTGTATCTTGATTCCTTTCATATCAGAAAGTGAAGATTGAGCACCAGGTTCCAGCTGGTTTAGCTCAACCTCTTGAGGTGCTGGAATGGAAGTGGGATGGTAAATCGATGTACTTTATTATGCTTATACCATGTAAATTCAGGGGAAAAAATATTATCAGTGTGATCATGGACCGACTCACCATGTTGTCCCACTTCCCTACTATCCATGAAAAGAGTTCATGAGAGATATTGGGACACCCCTACGTTCAAGAGACCATTTGAATCCATGGAGTCACATTGATGATATTTTATGATCATTATTCTCATTTTATATATGTGTTGGGGAAGGGATTACATGAAGCATTTGGGACCCAGTTATTCTTGAGAATAATGTTTCACTCATAGAAAAATAGTTGTACGGAGCGAAACATTCATGTTATATAGGAAATGATGTGAGTTCTTATGTTGGAATTCAGCTATTGTTGGGACAACAAGGGATTTTATGTACAATAATAGATACCATTCCACCATTTTTATGGAACCATTCTAGGCTCTGTACTGGCTCCCATAATGGTCACAACATTTCTGGGAAAACCTAGGAGAGTCAGAAATCCTACGCCCGAAGTTGGTGTGAGAAACTAGAGAAGGTGGAGATCATCTTAGAGATGATGAAGACTACATAAAGATGTCAGAAGTCTTATGTTGATAGATGATGAAGGAATTTTGTGTTTGGGGAAGGAGACCATGTGTTCCTATGGGTTTTCCCACAACATGAATTAAAAAGATTTTGTCAGGGCGACAAGTTATCTTTATGGTTTATCACCCATTTTCAGATACTGCGTAGAGTTGGTGTGGTGGTGTAACACTCTTCTATACCTCCACAGTTACATCTGGTACATGACATATTCTATGGGTCATAGTTGAGGATGTGTATGAATGACCAATCACATTTCATCGACATGGGTGAGCGGGACATCAAGGATGGAGAAACCTTTGCTGAGTAACCAATAGAGATCAAGGATCAAAAGTAGAGGATATTTTATGGGTGAGAAATTATTTTATAGAATGTCCAGTGGAATCATTGGAATATCCATGAGATCACTTGGGAGTAGGGGGATCATATACATGCTATCTAACCTAATATTTTTGAGTATCCTTTGTTTTAAATTTTCATGGATGTAAAGAACCATGGTGGGGAGAATGTAATTTTATGTATTTACCATGTATTATTTTTAAATATTAAATAGAATTAATTCATGACATGGAGCTAAAATGATGTGCAATTCGAAGGAAAAGTGTGCCCAGAACAAATGTTTTAAATTTTATAAAATATTAAACAACAAGCACACAATGTGTTCCTTAAAAAGCATATTAACATCTAAACAGTCTCCCAAATGAGAAGTCTGAGGGCACCGTTGCATTCAAAGAAACAACATTACACTATATACAACCTAACATATGTTGGCATGGGTCATCTTTGAAAATTAGTTTTAGGAATTGTTAATTAATAAAATAAATTGTATATTTATTTTATTTCTCTATTTCATTGACACAATGATTATTATTATTTTAATAAATCCTTTAGGAAGGGATCCAGGGTTAGGCTCAAAAACATATAATCCTCAGAAGGGTATGGAGGAAAAACCTAGATAATTCTATCAATGTCAATGATAGAGAATTGGATCAGAGATCGTTCTTGATAGATCTCGCTAGCAGTAATTGATCTTCGACAATGAACAATCCTATTCCTAGGTAGATGTGTTATTTTGGATCTCTTTCCCCATTTTTTAGATTAACAATGAAAGTGGACCAACAAATAAATAGGTTGATCTGTGGTTCGATTGTAACCTTGTGGGATGGATTTAATTGTGGGGTTATCAGGGTCTGATTATTCGACAATTGTTTTTATTTTCTAATCATTTTTATAAGAATAGAGGAATACCACAATAAACAATGGTCTCGGTTCATTCCTCTTATAAGATATTTTTGTTTTCTCTCCCAATTTTTTTATATGTGTTCTTTGTTCTTCATCATGTTTATGAATGAATGAACATTGTGTCCGTTTTTCATGGAACATCAATCTAAAATTGAAGATCAAACAAAGTAACAACCTAATAGAGGTACGAAGATTATGGTAGAAGATGAATCAATGTGGTTTGAAAGAAAAATCTCATCGAGTGGTTTTCATTGGGATGTATTTGAACATATTTTTGAGCCAATTGAATGTCTGAAAGACATAAATTTAGTGTTAGGGTGGAGAACAATCCAAAATATGAGGTTTTAAGGTGAATAGAACAAAAAATGGGATCCTAATCATCAACCAAGGCATGTAAAGGACACATGATTCTTTCAAGAAACCCCTGATGAATGGGGTGTGTAAACCAGGGATGGATGGTCTGTGGTCCCCACTAAGTAGTGACTAGGGTGTCAGAAGATATTTAAATTTCACACGGCATGTGGAACCAATCACACAATGTGGATGCACTTCCAAGAGACTGGACTTGTATCTCAGGAGATACACAGTCATGGGGTGGGGTACATGGTTTTTCTACAAGGTGTGTACCCCACCACACAAATTGGCATAGAATAAGTACACAAACTACTCTATGCACTGGTACGTGGGTAGAGGAACACTAGTCGACACTTTCAATGGGAACTCGACAAGAGAACACATGGAGACCCTAGATGATAGGACATGGTGTGTGGCTCCTTCTACAAACCTTGTACCCCTCTTATACATGACATGGTTTAAATGACATGGGCTGTTTTACATGGGTAGTACCTTCAGTCAAGGGGCATGGTGTGTGACACTACTACATGATTTTCACCACTTTATACATGGACTGATCTACTTTTCCTCTGTATCCTTGATAGGTTTCATTAAGAGTTCATTCTCTTATTATTTATCTAAAGGTAGGTACTAATCATTTCCTACTCATGGGACTATGATAACTTCATTAGGACTTCTTGGATAGAGCTGTTAGAATCCCCCACCCCCGAGAGGCTTGGATCATAACCCTCTTATAATTATTCCTACCATAGGTAGAGTCTACGGTATTGAAATGTCCAAATTTATAGGGTGTCAATACTCTACTTATCAGGTAAATAAAGATTGAGTTATTGCAATCACCCCATGGAATTGGATTTGATCCTCATCTATGTATCAAATTTATCTTTTCAGAAAAAATAAGTATATCTCTATCATAATGGTTCCCGATGAGCAATACTTCTCGGAAAAATTTCATCAGTGCCATCCAAATCAAGAGTGTGTTCCCTCGGATGAGTTATCATGAAATCTTTTATCTAAATATCTATTGCTTGTATAAAATGTTTGTGACATACCTATATAATGTGTGTCGTGGATTTAGTATATTTTTATATGCTTTTTATATGTGTTTTGGACACATACTATGTAGATATGACTATACCTTCCTTTGTGTATTTCATTGTGATTTAGAGGTGTGCTACTGAGTGTTATTATACTCACCCATTAATGATATTTTCCCACACATGTCATGTATTATGTAGTTCAGATTCTTTTTGAATGGGTCCTAAGAGGCCCAAGATCACATAGTTATTTGTGAGATTAAGCTGGATGAGGTGTTTTCCTATGGATATAGACATCAGTCCCGGTAACTTTGAAGACATGTTGGACTTTTGGATACAGTCATATTTGGTGGGCTTGTATTTGGCATAGTTTCCCTTTAAATTGCCTTCCTGTCCTACATTGTTTGTGGGGATATAGTGGTATTCATTCATAATTTACATAGTGGTGGTTTTACATTTCATCATTTTGTAGGATTTGAGATGGGTTCATGTGTACGTGAACATATGAAATGCCTCCCATATTAGTGACATGCCTACATGGTGCTAGTCATCAGCCCCTAGCCTATTATAGGCGGGCTAGAGGAGCCATGATACGGTACCCACTGCGATGGTTCGTGACACCATTATCAGTCATATAATGCATTATTAATCATATTATATGACTGAATTACATTATTATTATCCGAAATAGTTTTAATACCATGAGGGGGTGGGGTGGGGTGAATCATGGTATAAATGATTAAAAAACATCCCCTACTTGTATTGTTTTTTCATTAAAAAACACTATTTTCCCTCTTTCCCTTAAGAACGTATGTGAAAAAATGAAATCATTCATGAGACACAATGATATTACATGGTTCACCATCACTCGGATAAATATAAGGAGAATACAATAAAAATGTGATGATGTACCAAATCCACTAAGGATCACTTCGATAATACAAGGTTCATGATACACTAGTTCTCTGTCAAGGCCCATGTCCTTTACAATGATTAGGAAAAAATCACTACCTCCGAGTGGTCACTCACTCGCTCTATCATTAGATGGATCACTACCTGTGAAAAATTCCACCTTCTTCATCTTCCTTTTCTCACTAAATTAGAAGGGATCCACACATAGTTTATTGACATATAGGTCTTTTCATTAGCAATATTGAAAACATCCTCACCTATAGATATATGCCCTATTGAAATCCCAATGTTCTCCAAATGATGAATACCACTTTACAATATGTTTTTTTGGAAATAGTTTTTCAATACTTTCATGATGATAACTACCTTTGTAAAGATCATGTATTTCATGAGATCAAATAGCCTTCTTAAATAATCCAATTTTCATGAATCTCACCTATCCTTCATGAAGCTTCCAAATTTTACAAAGATCACTTAGCCTTCATGAAGCTCAAAATTCTCAGTCAGATTTTTATAGCCTTATCAAAATTCAATATTGTCATGATGTTCACAAATAGTGGTCATCTTTTATAGCATTTTTGGAAATACTTTATTCATGACATTTTTTTATAAGAACAACCATCATTAATTTAGATCATTTGAATTTTTATTAAGTAGTTACCAAATTTTATGAAGGGGTAGAGGCCTATTTATACGATTTTCTTTTAATTACAGAAGCATCCATCCACATCATCACCTTTTAAGGAAGCTCTCTCATCCCGTTCGAGATGGTCCCAATTTAGGAAAAGGACCATGGTAATTTACCATTTTTGAAAATGTTATTAGTAAATCACTTTATTCCAAAATTACTACACTACCTTCATTAAAAACCTCATCTGTCCTAATATAAAATATTTTTTTGATAATATTTAGTATCATAAGATTTAATACTACCCCTAATTCACTACCCCATGTTAGTTTCCCCCCTTTTCTTGATTAATACATTTCACCACCTTTTAGCCCTAATTTATCCCACTTTATCAACAAACCCAAAGGACACATCATTGTGGAATAAAATAGGGTGAATAACATATATTAGCACATTAAGTAGAAAACATACTTCAGGAAGAGGGTGTAACACATCCACACTTTATTAAATGTTAGGAGTTAATTGAAATCCAAGAGAATATCAATGGAATTAATAGTGTTCTTTATGTAAGGCCATTTTCAGAATTTATGAAACCTATAATTTTATAGAAGAATAATAAAACTTCACTATCACTTAAACCAACTTATCCATGTTAAATTGACACATGATTTCAATTTGATTTTCCCTTGATTGATGGATTGAATTTTTCTAAGATTTATAGTTCATTAATTATCAAAATGTATTCCAATCAGAGACTTCACTTTATCTCCCATATCATTAAGATGACGCTTCATCCCCAATAACTACATATATACTTGGGTGGCCAAAATATATCCATTTTCTATATTGATAAATGAAATTTAATCCTCTTCCTTTATTGGCAAGGAAATAAATGACCTAATAAGATAGAATGATTCACCTAACATTGATTTTCTATCATATGATGTTCAATCCAACTCTGCATATATATATCCCAATAACTCTTAGAAATATTTTTCATTTCACAAAAAACCATAATAATTTACTCCCTTGATATAAATAAGTTCTATTTTCACTAATAAGGGGTTTTATATAGGGTTTATTTGATATCATTATTCTTATAATGTAGTAAAACACTATCATTTCTTGTCATTTTCTAGTACAATTGACTGCCAATATTTTTTTTGTATTCTATGAAATTAAATGCATTTTCATTATCATCCTATGATAGTTTCATCTAAGTAGACACTAGACTTTTCATCTCTTTGGTATTATCCATTCTAAATATTTTTAGAAACCTCCTTTTCATATTTATATTGATAAATTAATATTCCATTTCTTTCTTGTATCACTTTTAGATGAAGTAAAAATGTCATTTCACCAATAAATTGCATTTGAAACTCAATTTTCCAGAATTTTGAAAAATATTTTCAGTAAAATTCATCTAATGAACTGAAAATTATATCATATAAATTCATAAAAACCATCAAAAATTTATTTATTTTAGTGTTGACATAGATATTAGAGTCAACTGCACCACACAAGAAACCAATTTTTTTTAATAAAACTAAATGATCATTGAATACCATTTTCTTAGTACTTGTTTCAACCCATATAATGCATATCTCATAAAAAACTCTATTATCATCTTCATGAATGATAAAACAATTTTTATAATCAACACAAACATCTTCTTATAGGCCCCATTCAGAAATTCTTACATGAAATCCATTTGGAAAAGATTGAAATTTCATTTAACTACCGTGGACAAGAATAATCTAATGGTATCTATCCTTGAAACAAGTAAAAATATTTTATCAACACTGATACTATCTATCTAGGAGTACCATTTTCAAACTGTTAATTCTTTATTTGGAATCATTCTTCCATATTAATTCATATAGTTTTAAAAGACACATTTAACCCTGATAAAATTTATATCTATTGTCCTCAAAATAATTTCCCATGTCTGGTTCTTCTTAATCTGGTCAAGATCATCATTTATATCTTGAATCCCATTTTTATCTCTACCAACTTCCTTAAAAAATTTGGTCTCTACCAATGATAAAAATGATCCTTGTTTTACAGACTTCATCCTCCTTTTTCCACTAGAACTATATGATCACTAATTATTTTCAATCTATCTATTTTATCTCTTCTTATCGATATTTGAGTAGATACTGGTTTTTTCCCATTGGTTTCATTATCTGAATCATATTTGGAATCAACCTTTATAACTAGAACATCCCCGATATTCTAATCTTTTCATCACAATCCTCCTAAGACTAATTATGTATTTTTTTGAATATTCTTCTCATTTGATATGATAGATTCATCATTTATTTCAACTAACATTCTTAATATCATACTGAAATATTTATATGATTTGCTATTTTTTGGGTAGGCTAAGAATATACCTTTATCTCCATCTGATTCAGACATAATGTTTTTATCCATATTAAGAATTAATCCAGTACATCCAAAGACTCAAAAATAATTGAACATTAGATTTTTTCTTTACCATAGATCATTTGGTGTGTTACCTTATTTTAGTCATAATAATGCTCTATTTATATATAGAATTATTTCATCACTATTTCATTCAAAAAAGTATCCTGAAAATATTTCTCAATGAGCACTATTATAGCTATGTTTTTGTTAATTTTATTTCTTCTCTCAACTACTTCATTTTTTATTGAGATATTACTGCTAAAAATTGGTTCCTTTTCCCATGTTTCTTAAGATAATCCCCCACTTGGCTATTTTTAAACTATGATAATTTTTTTTCCATATGTTCTCAATTTTTTGACCAAACATCATTTCAACATCCCTTTAATAAGTTGCCATGAAACTGAACACATCATGTTTGTGATTGATGACTAAAACCCATGTCATTATGCTAAAATAATTAATAAATAGAACATAATATCTCCTTCTATCAATATATATTGGAAAAATTAATCTGTATACATCAATATACACCAACTCAAGAACTTCTATTGACCTTTTTTCTTTTTCATTATATGTATTTTGAATGATTTCCCCTTGTTTTAAATCATCACACACATGAGTACAATCATTTGATAACTTAGGGAGGTCTCAAGAAACATCACATTTCACCAAATCATCCAAGGATTCTTTGGTAAAGTGACAAGAATGTTTATTTCGAAACCTATTTATATTTTTCTATGAAGAGAATGGACATATCTTCTTCTCCACTCATAAGGTATAGATTCCCATTCATACACCTTCCTTGGAAAACAACTCCACCACCTTTTTTCCTTGATGACACATAATTTATTGGAAAGTCTTATGGAATGACATGAATCACAAAATTTCCTTAAATTTAGTGTGTTTTAATTAATATGACTAATAAACAATTCATCAGAACATTTATTTTATTTTCCCCCAAAATTTTATTTTCTTAATCCAATAATTTTCAGGATTTTATCATTAAAAATTATCACAATACCTTCCTTATCATATCTAATTCCTATCACTAGTTCCTTATTTTCTGTCATATGGGAGGTTCATCCACTATCAATGATCCATATTCCAGTGTGATTTGATGCTTTGTAAACAATATCTATAACCACGACATATTCAACTCTCTTAGTTTTGATCCCTATTTTTGAATTTATACCTTGTACAAATAGATAATATTGATCATCCATAAATTATGAAGGACCATATTCTTCTTGAAATGTTTCAAATAGATTTTTTATTTTCATCTCATTTTATGAAACATTTATCTTCTTCTTATGACTATATTCGGTATTTTTGCGCATATTCCTATACATTGTTGACGAGAAATATCATTCCATGTGTCTGATTCCTCCACAATAAAAACAATGACCATTAAATGATATCATGTAATGTTGAGTTTAGTATATATACCTTTTTTGGGATTTTTCCCTATGATACATTTTTCCTAGGGAACAATCATTTTGTGAGTGTGACATATTCCCACAGTAATAGAATCTAGTGTGGGGTGAATTATTGTGTTTCACTAATCACTTCTGATTTTTTATTGGGTTCTCTGAACCATATAGTTCTGATTCATACCCAAATAAATCATCAATCGTTGGGCATGTTCCCATGGCCTAACTTGAACCATTTATACATTCGGTTTTAAATCAACAAATATACTAGTTGCAAGGTTTAGACATATCATTTTCATCTCCTAAAATTTCATTGTATATTTCACAAGAGCTTCAAACACTAAATTTACATCTTCTACTTCCTTTATAACCTTTTTTGCTGGAGTGAATATTTTTTATCAATAATTCAGTTTCATTCATAGTTTGTAAACCTCCACCTCAAGAATTATGATGAGTTTGTCTTAATATTTTTCTATATTATTCAAACCATCAATAACACTTTTCTTTTCTTCAATGTTGATATTACACTCATATGTCATATCAATGTTCTCTGGATTTAGAGAATTAATCTTTTCAATTTCATCTTTCATCTTACAATTCTCTTATTCGTTCTCCTTTATAAGGAGTATGGAATCCACAAACCACTATATTGGGTTTCTTTTCTTATCTATCCAAAAATCTATCTCTTCATGTGTAGCATCCAATTTGACTTGAAGGTCAACTATTCCATAAAATTATATTTATTCATTTTATCTTTTTTTGATCATTAGTAAATTTATGACAGACACCACAATATCATTTTCTTCATGATCCTAGAAGTCCTCCAATTCTTCTTCCTTATATTATTATTAACTATCATCTTCTTTTGAAAGAATACTTTTATTATTGGTGAAACTTTTCTACATATTTTTCGTACCTTCTAAATAGACTAAATACTTTTTAAGTGAATTTTTACTTCATCCTCATCATTGTATTGAAATATCTCCGACCACCTCATTATAATATGTCCAAAATTTCCACATCAAAATAATTCTTGTGGGAGTTTCCCTTGGAACATTTATTTTCCTCTATAAATTTTATGAAAGGAATTAGATGAATTAATTGTTCTCTTCTCAATCCCTCACATCATTAATAGTGATCTTCTTCATGGCCTTGAATCCCAATTCATTAGAAAATTATTTTTCTATAGACTAATTATCCTCATTTCTCATCTCATATGAAAAAATAGAATTCTACAGGCTATCCAATGTCAGCTCATTTAGATCTTTGTCTTTTAAGTTATAAAGTTTTAGATTGAACTTTGTTTAAAGTATTATAAATATGTGGTTCATAATCCTTAAATATTCACAATGTTTTCTGAGACCCCACATGTCTTCCACAACAATATTCACCCAGTCAAAAAATTCACCAAGACATTCATTAGCGTTGTTTCTTAGATCCTCATATATTCCCATAGAACTTGTAGCATTTTTGTATGAATTTTTTTCACTCTCAGAAATATTTGGTAACATTCCCCATATATATTGTGATGATTTACTAGAAATCACATTCATATATATATATATATATCATTGGATAGTTATCCCACTAACAAATTGATTACTTTAGGGTCAATATCCAATTCCCTTCAGTAAGATTCTGATAAAACACTACTATTGATATTTTTTGATGGTCCATACATCACTACTGTAAAGAAATAAATTCCTAATGAGAGAAAGTAGTACTACACAAAATTATTCCACTATTAAAAAAATTTTCCACTTAAAATCGAAATGCCATCATGATTGAAAATCTATATTTCATCTACTGAGAGAGAACCAATACGTTCCAACCTTAACTTCTAACACAAATTTTTATCCCAACTATGTTAAATACCCTAACTAGGGGGGTGAATTAGGGTATGAATGATTAAAATAACTTTACCTTCAAATATCATCTCTTCATTAAACAAAACACTCTTCTCGCCATTTCCAATAACAATGTATGAACAGAAATTAAATCATACATGAGGCAAAGTGATTTTACTTTGTTCAACCTCACTGGGAAACATCTGAGGAGCATACAATAATAGTGTGTAAATATTACATATCTAATAAGGATCACATCCAAAATAAAAGGTTCCACATAGATCACTTCAATTGTTAGGATCACATCATTCATAATGTTTTGGGACAACTCACTACATCCCAAGGTTCACTCCCCCAATCTCTCATTCAATGAATCACTACTAGTGGAAAGGTTCAACTTCTTCCTCTTACATAGAACATTTCTCTACAATTGATATTAACATAATTTATGGACTTGTAGGTCCCTTTATTAGAAATAATTAATGCATCCTAAATAGTTGAGACATTATTTGTTGAAGTACCACTTTCATTAAAATTTGGAATACAAATTTACCACAAATTTACTGGTCATTACTTTCCAAAAACATTCATGATGATAACTACCTTCGTAAAGCTCATCTATTTAAAAAATCTCAAATTATAATCATGAAAAAACCAAATTTTCTAAATCACTCATAGCCTTCATGAAGAAACCAGCTTTTATGAATCTCACATAGACATCACCAAGATAAAAAATTTCAGTTGGTTTTTATAGCCTTTATATAATTCATTATTTTCACGATGGTCCCAACATTCAGTTAGATTTTACATCCAACAAGAGAATCCTTTCTTAGTGATTTTTTCTATAAGAAGAATCATCACCAATCACCTTCATGAATAAAAATCCTTATAATTTTTTAAATTATTTATAAACTTTTTTGAAGGGGGTAGAGGCCTATTTATAGAAATTTCTTCCTATTATGGAATCTTCCATCCTCATCAACACCTTATCTAGAATTTCTCCCATCTCTTTCATGATGATATTTATTTTTATGAAGCACCATTTAAATTTCCCATTCACGGAGCTCCTCATTGTCACATAAATCACTGCCAACTCTTCTTGCATTCACAATTCTCATTCATGATGATCAAAACCAACATGAAACCCCCTCCATGAAACCCAGTCTTCATGAACTCATTCCCTTATGATATGTTTATAAGGTCTTCATTTAAATCAATTTCTTGTGATGATAAGACTATTCTCCAAATTTTAGGCCCTTAAAAGTTGGAAAACATTGGAAAACTACCCCACCTTTTGTACACAATTTTATGTACCACTTCAAGGAATTATATTCCAATATAATGGATATTTATTAACATGCCGAGTCAATAAATAATTTGGAGGTCTAGAAATAAATATGGAAAATTTTTTTTTCAATAATCACAATAAATTTAGAAACACTATAATGATACCATGATCCATTTTTCCCAAAAATTACAATAACATCATATTTTATGATACAATATGTAATGATAGTGATTTGATATCAATATATCATGCCTACAAATATTCCCACAACAAAGTATATAGCATTCCTTGTTTTTATATATTCCCCACCATACAACATACTGACATAGTCATCAATGATATAGACAAACACATCATATTATTTACATTGGATTTATGGAATTTATCTATCAAATGAGAATCATATTAGTTATAAGGAAAAAATATGATTTTTAAGGAATTTAATGGAAATGTAAAAGGTAGCATCATATTTTATGATTCATAAAGTTTGAACCACCCAAGAAGAGATAAGTTATTAGAGAAAACATTATTAAAATCATTCATGAGTAACTTTATTATATGTTAATTGGCAGTCATTATGTAATTTAGATAAAAAATATTTTCTTATCTCTATAACATATTGAATTTTGTACTCGTAAAAAAAAGAGGTTAGGTGGTTCTGATTGATTAATTATAAAATGTTTTTGAGAGATTTTAATTCTACAATAACTTCATATTATATTTGTTGGGATTAAATTGATAAAATTGTAAGGGAATTAGATAATTTGATAAAGATATGATCATATATTTTATTTATAGAATATAAAAAGATTTATTTTTGTTACTTATAATACTATGTTTATAAATTGAATAATTTTATCATTATTAAAATAAATAATATATTAATGCTTTTATATTTATTAAATAACCACAATTTAGAATATAAAACAAGGAGATATAAGGGAAGAATGTATACCCACTTATTTTATCACAGGGAGGATATGCAATTCTACAATAAAAAATGATGACTAAAAAGATTAATCAGTTTAAATAAAAATTGACTATACACATGGAGGTCATTCCTCCATCGGTTTCTATAAAAAATGGAAAGAGATGAGTGTGAGGAAAAATGGGAAATATCTCACTTAATATTCAATAAAATTAGATGAAAAAATTATAACAAACTGTATATTTATTTTATGGTGTTTCATTAAGATTATTATGATAATTTTCATTTCAAAATATTATTATAGGGTGAAATTAAAGTGTATACAGTATAAGGAACCATTCTAATATGGGTAAGGACATGAATACTTGTAATGAATTTAATAAAGGATGGAAACCCATTATATGAACTAGTATATAAGTGCATTTTTCTTTTAAGAATATATTTAGTCATCATTGTACTTTATTGACGGAGGGAACATAGAAGGGTGAAATATGAAAATTGAAAACAAAATTTTGGGAGTTAGTATAGTATATATAGGATACAAATACACTTAATTTTGAATTTATATATTCCAAAATATAGTGTCAGTCTGAGGCTGTATACCGTACATTTCTTATTTTTCTAGACTCAAAAATAAAAAATAAGTTATAGGTAGAGAATCCATGATATCATTACATTAGAATGTGGTATTATAAATTAATTTCATCATATAATATATCATAAGAACCTGGTTGGTATATAATATTATGAATGTATAGGATATTTTATTCTTATATATTTATAAGGAGCCTAAATTTGGAAAATGCTTCAATTTTTTTTACATTATCCATATAGACTTGTACATCAGATTACAAAAAAGGTATACATAAAATATATTTTTATTTACAATTATTGTAAAATTATTTAAATATTATCTTTTATATATAATTATAATATCTAAAGTGTAATTAATCAATTTTACATAAACTAAAACATCATATTCAAACACCTTTGGATAATACTTATCATGTGTCTGAAGGACTATCTAAATTATAAACATATGATTTTATATTAATGTATATCTATCATTTTCTAATGAATTCAATTTTTTTAATGATATCATTTAGTAACTATAATGATTAAATATGCCATGGATCTTGTTGTTGTTCAAATGTTAAGCATTATAGTATCTAGAAAACCTTTCCGTATAAGTCAGTTATGATATTATATTTGTTTATTCATTGATTATAATTTACAATATACACATGAAATTTCTTGAATGATTGTCTACACACTTTTTTTAAAAAAAAACGATACACTGACTTTGTAGGGATTAATGGACTTTTAATTCATTTCAACAAATTTTTTTACAGTAGATCATGCATGAAAAATTGAATACACCTTAAAAGTTTCTCTAAAAAACAAATAATGTGTTGCATGATTATATATCATGATAGGTATAAAAAATATTTCATAAAACCGTTATTTATATTATCATTAATGTTGGAATTTTTATATTTTAGTAGACGTTGTATGTTGTGTATTTTACAACACTAAGAAAACTACTCATTCTTTTTTCACAAGACTCATGAAAATTTGAATTTTATATTAAAATAGTTAGGTATCCAATTTTATTACTCATAAATAATTCGATAATAAAATTTAATTATCTATTATTTAATATAAAATAGAAATATTTTCTATAAAAAATTATGATTTATAAAAAAGGGTAAGGAAATATTAAATATGTTCATGCATGAGTGACAATTATTTTATAAATAGTTTTTTAGAAATTTATTAAGACAATATTTTAGTATACAATAGCTTGTTTTCAAACTATAGTTTCATTATCAAAGAGATTCTATATAATAGATATATTATCTTCTATAATTTATATTCAAATTATCAAAATAAAAATATCTATTGATTTTGACAACATAAAGTTTATGAAAATAATTTATATTTTATAATACAAAGGTATTTTTATTGTTTAATTGTTTTTTTAAATGTCTATCATTTTTATGGCACTAAATCATATTCTACATGTGATATAAAACTTTTATAACTAATATGGATATATTATTTTATTAGTTTAATTAAATTTTAGTTCTTATGTAAATATGTGGGTCGAAGAATTTTTATCACAACATTTACAATCTATATTTATTTTATTATAAATTTGATATGTAGTAACTATGTTGTAATACCCCATTATATTTTTTGAGATGTTTTCTTTATTTCCCTAATTATTTCTACTAAATTTTTTCCTGATTTTTATGTTAATTTTTTTATTTATATAAAAAATATTATTAGGAATGCATAATTTTCACACCCGTTATTAAAATAAACAATTTTGAAAAAGGTCCTGTCATACATTTGACGTTGGGTTTTTGAAAAAATGGCATTATTATTTTAAATAAGTTTTTTTTGGGAAATCAAATTGTAACCCCCTGCATTTTATTTTAATTTGATAAAACATTCAATGTCAGTTTTAATTACATTTTTATTAAAATATATTATCTATTTTCAGTTTTATAAAATATCTAATGTAAGAGGATTATTTTTTATAATTTTGGTTTAGGTAATTGAAATTTAACAACGGTTCAAATAAAAACAGATATTTATTTTTTTATTATAAGTTATAATAACATATTTAAAAAATATAATTTCTATATTACCCACAATTACATTGTACCATAAAAATACTATAAAAATAAATAAATCTATAATGAAAAACCATTTTGTATATTGTTCACACGAAATAACTATCACTATTCTAAAAAATTATTTAATTAACATTTAAATTATACTATCTCTCATATTTATAAAGAGAATTGGTAAAAATATCAATTCAATTTAATATTTAATTTCATGATTTTAATATTAGACATTAAATATATCATATAATCTAGAGGTACAGTAGTAGATGCTGTAGAAACAACAACCGTAGTAGTATTAATAAAAAAATACATAATAAAAATAATGAAAAAATAATTCATAATTTAATATTAATAAAACATTTATATAAAACATTATCATGAATTATAATATTTATATCACACAATGAAATTGAGAACTTATATAATTTGTCTTTTTAAATCAAATAGAATGTTTTGTGAATTTTGGAATACTTTTTTGATATTTATTTATTTTTAAATAGATGAATGTTGTTATATTAAAATGAATAACTCAAGATCATTTAAATATTTTCATTACCTAAATTAATTAGTTAAAATGTGAAAATAATTCACTATTTAATTTTTTTATTATAGTTTTATAATGTTGTATCATAATTAATAAGTTTCATTATATTGTAATTCTTATATATATTTATATATATTGTTGTGAAATAATTATGGATTGTCACAATTCACAAGGATTTTGTTTTCCATGTATATTATTTACTATTTTTTTATCTCTTAATATATAACCCATGTTTTCAATCTTATATTTTTAATTACTCTTAGAGATAAGTACTATCTATAACATTGATTATATTAACATTTAATCTAAATATATATATATATACATAAATATTATAAAGGAATAAATAATTTTGGGTCTATTATTATCTCTATTACTTGTCATCAATTATCTTATATTTTTATTGTTATTGTATGATCATATTCATTTTCTATCATTTTCTGAATTATCCAATATCAGGATTCATTTAAGATAAAAAATGAAGTTCTAATTTCAAAATCCTGTATAGTTTCAATTTTTTGTTTCATCCTATTTTATAATAAATTATCAATATGAGTTATAAAAGGAAAGAATGTATATTATAACCTAGTTTATTTTACTTTCCATGGTGAAATTTTCTAAACATAGTATTCATTTTCAAAATCATTAAAAACATTCATCTTTTATTCTTATTATGTAATAAATCACCCCTATATGATCAAGATAGAAATGCTAATTGTACATCACGATAATGTAAATAAACCTATTTTATGAAGATAATGATATTGAATTCAAGATCTTGGTAAAATTTAAAATGCTCAAGTTTGATAAAAATAATTTTTTCAAGGTTATCATATAATAATTGAAAATATGAATAGATAACATTATTTGTAGTCGAAAAATGGAAAACCAAATCCAATGAAATTAAAACATGTGGAATGTGAATAGTTTTGATATGAACTAAAAATTCTTCAGCCACACAACTATCATGCACTAAATCATTTTATTGATATTTATTAATGATCAAATATATAGAAATTTAATATTTTTAAGAAAAAGTTTCTTACCAGACCATGATGTATGATGATATTGTTTATAATTTTGGAATATCCATTTTCTGTATAGACCTGGGTGATATTGATTATAATGATAATGTATAAATTATCATGATGATGATATTATACATATTTGGTAATTTTTTTCAAATAATATTTTATTTTTTAATTTTCTATCTTTTATTTTACATAATATATGTATATTAAATTTCTTAGGACATGAATGATAATCTTTTTATGATGTATTCATGTTACTAATCATGAATACACTATAAATGATGATAAAATAATTTATCCAATTCCAAAAGATAAATATAAATATTTATTAATATAATTGTATTTCATTTGTCGATGTTAATGTAAATATCGATAAAATAAATTTTGGGGTTAATATGAAATAGTGTGTCCCTTAAAGAAAAGATGTATATAATTCCATTTAATATGATTTTTAAAAATATTTATATTTAAAAAATATCACTCATGTAGTAGGAATATCATAAAATGAATGTTTATTATTTATTTTGTCTTTACAGATTGAAAATTTTATGTTATGTCATTGATTCAATAACATCCCATAAAGTTGATTTATTTTCATAGAGCTAATGGTGGGGTCATATCTTGTTTTAGAAACTATTTTTCATATAATTAATTTAACCACCTGATGTAGTTCAACAAGAACAATCATTTTAAATAAAATAAGTGTTCAATATGGGTTAATTATTATGATGACTAATTAATTTTCATTTATGAAAAATGAAATAAAATTAATTATTTCTAAAATTTTTTCCATGAATTAAATTTAATTTTTATTGAAAAGTTTAATATAAATAATTCATTGAAATAATTCATTATTATTATTCAATATAAAATTATAAATCACGAATATTTATGAAATCTTATAATATGAATAATTAATATTCCCTTCATTCCTTAAATTGAATTAGATTATAAAATTAATTTATTGAATTATAAATATGGCCAAGAAAATAAATGTATTTTTAATATTAATGATTATCATATATCACATATCATTCCCATATGAATCTATAATAATTTTATGGAGAATCTACTAGATAGTAGAAACCTTTTAAAATCATTCAAAACATAAGATTCAAAGTGAAAAATAATTTTTAGGTTATGAGAATAAACCATTATGATTATATTATAGACTCTCCAATTTATGAAAAACGAAAAATTAAAATTTTAATAATTATGAAATATATGTGTATTTTTGTTTTTCATTACTTATATGAATATGTTGAATATAAATTGTAGGTGAAAATTATTGGACATAGTTTATAGAAATAAAATTCATTGTATTCACCCATATTTATTTAATATTAAAGTTTTATTTTAACTAAATCTTTATTTCATTATATTGTTCAAATATTTATTCATTTAGTTAAATTATGTATTTTTTAGTTATTTTTTATGTGAAGAAAATGAATTTAAAATTATTCATAGTAATTTAATATAATTATATATAGGTGTTGGATATTTATGTATGGATGAGAAAAATTGAAAATACAAGGGGGAATAACTTCCATCGGATACCATAAACCCCTACATGATGAAGAAGCTTATTTTTATTTTGAATTAATCCCTACATCATGGTAGATTATGACTCACCTCATAAAAGGTGTGATCCACTACATAGTGTACCAAGAAACCCTTTACCATGGATCATATCAACTATATTATAGGCAATAAATTCCATCATGGTGGATCATGTTCCTCAAAGTAATATATTTTCTCATGTTACTGCCACTTCACAACTAAGGAAATGATTATGGTTGAATCCATTTTTATTCATTCGACATTGATCCTCAGAACCATCTATGTCATCCATGGAAGTTCAAAATAACATGATATGAAATCATAAGAATGTATATGGGATTTAAAACCATTTATTTATATAGAAAGAAATATGGATAATATGAAAATCTTAAGGGTAATAAAAATGAATCATCATACATACTAGCTATACTAGTTAGAAATCCATTAAATAACTTAAATATATTGAACACACTCTATAGGGATAGATTCAAGCCTATAATAATAAAATGTGTAGATTAGGCAGAGGAATCTAGATGATCTGAAAGGATTATACGTTACATTGAAATCATAATGGATTTTTTGTCACATGATGGCTAACAACCCATGTTTTTAGGAGATATTTATTCCAAAATAATTTTAATTTGTTGATAGCTTGCGCTACATAAAACACCGAGTTCTAACAAACCACAATATATTATTTATATTAGAATTTGATAAGGCTGTTGTTTCTTAGATGTTAAATGTGAGTAATGAATATTGATAAACACATTTTAAATAAAAAATATAATAATTTTTAATAAATAAATATTTTTTATAAATAGATACATAATTTTTTAATGTATTTATATTTTTTGAAAAATATATTTTCATGAAAAGTGCTTTAATTAATTTTTATGAGAAAATAATAAAATTATTTTAAAAAATAATTTGAATTTTTTGAATCAAAATTTCAAAAATTATATTATGGTGATTTTCTTTGATTTTTCTGAATAGATTAATTTTTTGATGAATAATGAAAAATACATATTTATATTGATCAATATCTTTTTATTTAATGAATTTATTGTGTTGAATATTTTTTTGAAATGGTTTGGAATGTATATTTAGTTCAATAATATTAACATTAAAAAATATTTCTTATTATAAATAATTTCATATTGAATTTTGATAAAATAAACTTTTTAAAAAATTGAAAGTTTTCCATTTGAAAAATCGCTTTTTCATTGCGTCTTCTAGTTTAATATGGAATTTAATTCTATAAATTATTTACATTAAATTTGAAAAAAATTACTTTATATTTTTAATATGTATAATTAATATTAGCTAATAAGGTAAACTTAATTTTGACCATGATGAATTATGAAAACAATAAAAATTATTTACTATGGTTAATGTTAGAATAGGTTTACCAGGAGTTTATACTATAATAATAAAGGAGAATGACATAGAAACTAATAAAACACTAATTTTATGGAAATATTTTTAAATTATCACCTATAATTTAGGTAATTAATCATTTTGGATCTCTGTTTAATGTAAAAAGCATCGTTACACTTTATTCTTATAAAAAAGTCCATGTGTTTTTCCTCCCCCACTTATAAAAGGACACCACCTATCCTCTCCAATTAAAACATAGAAAATAATTTGGTCAGCCCAATACCTATATTCATTTCCTTACATCCCTCCTCTAATCATTGATATCATAAATTGATTAGGAAAACCTCTTATGAAGGATTTAGGTATAATCCTTATAAAATTATACAACTTGTGTATTTGTTTTATTTATTTATCAACCTATAAAAATATTATAAAAAAACAATATAAAAATATTATTTTAAATATACTTATATATTATTATGTTAATTTAATTATTTACATCATTCCCCTCTTTCATTAATTAAGAAATGGAATTTTCAATCGCGTGTGCGGTCAACTACCACCCCGTGAATAAAAGTTATTCATTTTCCATAACCACATCTCATTGATGAATATAATGGATGATTTATAATTAATATATAATATTTATTATAATATTATACTACTATAATCATTATATCACATATTAATTATTACTTTTCATTCTCTAGGGATATGATTATGTCAATCATGTGTACGGCATGCTACCACCACGTGTAGAGATGCAATTTGTTTTTCAATAAATATTTAGATAGAATGTAATAAAAATAAATTTATTAAATATGTAGGATATATATGAAATAATAATGAATCTATAAAATAGATATTTTATTTAAATACATTTATTTTGATCCATCTAGAAAATGGAAAAAACATTCATGTATACATATGTCTTAATGATTCTATGAACGCTGTTAGTCATTTTCAACATCTAAATTGAATGGATTACTATAAATAAATAAATAGTGAATATATATGATATTTATCTCATGTTGAACATTATTTAGATAATATAACCATAATCTATGAAAAATAAGTAAAATTCCAAACCTAAAAAAATAAAAAGAAAGAATTTATTATTTGAAACATGATTTTAACAAGGAACTATTGATAAATATGTAATTGATATTTAACATGAAATAATATAGGGTATTGTAAATATTAGTATGGTTTAATAATATATGTATAATAAACTTATATTAATTATACATTATGTTTGAACATGTATGAAGGATGTTGAGACATACGGTAAGATATTTTTGCCAAGTTTAATTTGGGATATACATTATGTTATGAACATATCATATTTTATGAGATGTATAGAAAACCATATTGGAATGTAATATCAAATATATTTTTATTCTAAATATATTATAATTATAATTTAATGGTATTCCTCCATGGGTTTTATGATTAATGTTATCGATGTGGTAAGGGTTTAATGATACAATATCATTGTTAATTAGGATTGTATATGTTTATGATTTAAATAATGAAATAATATGATATATCTCTCATGAAAAAATTTCATTTTATTATACTTTATTTATTTTATGAAAATAAATTTTTTTCCTCTCTTTATGTAATAAAATGTTTAAAAAAATATTTTCGAGAAAAATTAACATTATTACTCACTTCAGTTGAATTTTTTTTTCTTCTATATAAATGTTTTCAAAAAAATGTTTTTAAAGGAAAATTTAAACACTATATATTGATTTTTAAAATATAATTTTTCACATTTTTTATTTTCTTTACAATGTAACTTTCATGTCATTTCATAAATAGGGATTGTTTGTGTTTTACTAAAAATGCCAAAAAAATATTTATTTTAACATGTATGAAATGAATTTAATTTCATGTCGTAATGACCACACAATGTTTTAAAGAATCCATTATATGTTTTAAGGGTTATTTTGAATGATAAGTATTTTGAAAAGGTTATATAAAATTTTAATTTTTAAAATTTTATTTTTAATGCGAAAAGGATATTTATTTTAAAAATTCTCAAAGTGAACATTAAAAACCATTTTCCTTCAAAGATGAAATCATTTGGTGATATTGATGATTTATTGGGTATATGTGAAGGGAAAAATTATTATTATTCATCATAATTAATTATATTTATAATGAAAAAATATTTACAATACCTATATCTTTTCCAAATTTTATTCCATGATAAAATGATTATGAAACTCACTTATTTTTTTCACAGTTTTTACATTTATGAAATAATGAAATGAATATATTACCTATTTATTTTCCATAGGTTATTATATGAATAATTTTTAATGAAAAAAATTTATTTTCATGGGTTCTAATATGTTAAATTTTTAATGATCGTGTGGATCACGTAATAATGACTTTAATTATCCCATTGGTGGGACATATTTCTCCCTGAAATTCTTTGGGTAAATATTGAAATGACATGAGATAAAAAGAATTTAAATTTGGATTGAACCCAATTTATTATGGTAATTGTTCCATTATAATAATTTTTGGAGTGAACCTTGAATACTATAATGGTTTAATGAAATAACTCATTCCACTATGATATACATAGAATTTAACTTTGACTATTATTGAAATGATTTTCTATGATTATGTGTATGACAAAATTCCATGTATTATGTCAATTTTATACTCTTATGAATCATTTTATTTTAATTATTAATGAATAATGACTTTTAAAATTCCAATAGTTATGAATTTAAAAAAAATATTTTGATCATTTAATGTACGGTATGGTTATTATATATTATACTCATGTTCTCATAAAATTATTCTCAAATTATTTACTTATTTTTCTCTTGTTTACCTTTAATGAACATCCAAGATATTCTTTTCTTATGTCTCTTTTACTATGTTTATGATGATAAGTATTACACACAAAATGTCTTAGAAGAGTTTTAGTTATGAGGAACTATGAGAGAGATGATTTAGTGTACTTATGAAGAAGTGATTTAGGATTTTAGGATTCCAAACAAATAATACCTTTATGATCCGCAGGAGTGTTCTTATGTAATAAAAAGAATTTATATAAAATAAATTAATTATATATGTATGAAAATCATTGTTCAATATCATTGGTATTAGAATATTTTTTAATTTGTCCTTTTGAAACTAAGATGAGAAAAATTTAGTGATAATCCTTAGGATATTCCTAATTATAGGGTAACATCTTAATGTTTTGGTAAGGAAGAGAAAATTTTGTTTACCTAGATATAAATCACTATATAGTTGATATACATTGACATAGTTCTAAACCATATTTAACTATGGGTAAAAAATATAATAAATTAATATTGGTCTTCAATTAAGGGTTACCTAGTACACGAAAATGAAAATTATTTTACACATGGTTTGACACACATAGGGGATATACATTGTTTAATTTATATTTTATTTATAAAATATCATTAAGGATTGGAATAGGCGATGACCATGAATAACCTAGGATAATCATAATGTGTCATGGATTTAAAAAGATTTTTCTTATTTTAGATATACTATAAATGGTTTTTCATGAATATATTTTCCCAATATGATTATTACTGATCACAAAATGTCTTTCTGTTTAAGTAAATCGAGGAGACACAAAAGAACCATGTTAATGCTGAATAAAATGGAAAAAATCAATGCCATTAACCTATGAAACAGAATTCTATAATATCTAGAAAAAATATCATTTATATTCTCACTCATATTTCACAAGCTACGAATCATGCTGAAATTACAAATGGCAAAGGAGGGAACACCATTATATTGAGTCTTTTATGCGAAAAAATACACCATATTTATAAGGACCCGGCCTTAAAACATTACATAATTTTGAATTAAATGAATAACTCACATTGAGGATCTTTTCAGGTTTAGAGTATTAGATAATTAGGACATAACTATTACATCTCAAAATATTAAAAAGTAGACACTTATACTTAGTTTCCATAAAATAAAAAAATCATAAAAATAAACATTTATTGTTCCATGTTTTAGTTAGCATGTCTTTCCTTGATCATATTTTTGACCCTATTCACCTTTATGTCCTATGGAAAACATTTCAAAAACATGGAATGAGCATAAAAGGCTCAGTAAGGGATATAAAAATATTAAAAGAACACACTAGTCCATGAAGACATAAGAATTGATGAAATCATACTTTACTCTTAAAACATAAGCACTTTAAAATACCTCAAGAAATCATAAGATTAATGAATAAGTCATAGAAATCATAAGACGTAAAGGTAAATTGAGGAATTCATAACATTATTACATAGGGAGTAACCCTCATGGTTACGTTTGGAATACCCATCATAGTATATTCCCTAAATCTCTTCGGAGAAACCTTAGCGTTTAACTCCTTCGCGTTACCCAATGCATTGGAGAGCTATATCAGGCTCACCCGCCCTTAGTTTATCAGGGAAGCACCCATCTTCATAAACAGTTCCCAAGAACCATAACATAATCATAAAAAATAACTTAAGCATAAAGGATAGATAACATTCCCACATTGCAATAACAATATAAAATTTTATGATATTCAAATAATTAATCCATTCTAAAAACCATTTTCAAAACCATTTAAAACATTTAATAATGAGATTTTTGAATCAAAGTGTCCTATACCACTTTTAAGCTTTTAGAATTTTAAACCATTAATATCCATATAAATAAATCCTTAAAACCATTTTGAAAACATGGATATTAATGAGAAATATTTATAATAACAAATCTTTAAAACATTTAAAACGATATTTTAGTTAAAGGGTTTTTAACAAAATGAGAGACACATGAATACAATAATTGAGGAATGACATTTAATTAGAACTTTATAATATCATGAGAATAAAGGTATTCATGATATAATATTCCAATGGACAGTATATACACCATATAAAATTTAACTGGTGCATAACAACAATTAATTCTCAATAGAAATGTAAAATGAGATAAAATCCATTATAAAGAAGGTATCTTTAAATAAAGGATAAATCAATCTAATAATTATGTGTGAAAATTATAAATACACCCAATATAATTGGATATTATATTTATAACAATCAAAGTTCATTAAGGCATATTCATAGGATGACATATTCAATAACTACATGTTGAACCCAAAGAAATCAAAATTGGGTTAAGAAGTTCCCTTGGTAAAATTCAACAGCCTAAGGACGTCACTTTAAAATTCAGGAAATTAGTTAATGAGAGATAAAATGGTATCTCATCACATTTACATAAAATTTTAATCAATAAGGATATAGAATAAAATATCCCAACATTAAAAGATGTAAATTAAAAGCCATAACAAAATAAGACTTTTAAAAAGAGGAGTGTGAAAGGTTCCCTTACCAATTTGGGAAACATTCGAAACATACACCACATTAAGGAAGGGTCATACAATGAAGATATAAATAACCATAAAAGAGAGTATATTATACAAATAGTTAAATAATGGGCAGTAAATACACCACACAAAACGAAATAGTGGAAAATGTAGCATGAATCTCACGAGAATAACAAGTGAGATGAAAATCCCCTTATTAAAATTCGGCAGCCTAACAACGCAACATAAAACATCCAAAAATGGATTGATGAGATAAAATAGGGTTTATTATCATATTAAATTAAAATTTACATCAAGAGTAATTTAAAATAACATCCCCCAACATAAGAAAGAGGAGATTAAAGTAAGTTACATAAAAAGAGTACATAAAAAGAAAGAGAGAGGTAGGATCCCTTACCTCAAGTCCGACTTGCCTTGTTCGTTTATTTATATTCCTGAATAATAAACTTTGTCCAATTTATAATTTCTTAAGGACATACTTTAATGATGATTATTCAGTTCATATCACATATTTATAATTTTATAATAATTGGTTAATCATGTGAGTTCATATCAGACGTTTTTGTCGATGTTTGGTACATGAGTGAAAAATAAGCTTGTTTTAAAATGATTGTCCATGTTTTTATAAGTAAATAATCTCCATAATAGTATTAATTATTTAAATATCACATATATCCAGTAAATATTCATTTTATACTATTCCATAACATTTGGAGAAAAAAAGAAATGAAATGAACCGATCAGGGAGACGGTAGGCCATACGTACGCATGAACAACACTTCCATTTCTTTTTCATATTAATGGAATTAAAAATAAATGAGAGAGATATATATTATAATTCAAGTATAATTTATATGTTATATAGGTCCCATATTTTCATTAATCTCAATCTTTATACATTCCATGTATTGCATGAACGAGTCACATCACTTGAGGGGCGGTAGTCCACACTTCCTCGTACGGAATTATCGCATTTGCACAACATGCAAAGCTTAAAGGTATGTTTTAAATATAAAATAAAGAAACATAGAGTGGACATAAATATAATATATATAATATACAAAATAGAGTTATCATAATTTCCACCATGAGAGGTGGTAGGAGAAGATAGAACAATCATCGTTTCGTGAGGCAGTAATTCTCCATCCACGGAAACAGTATGTTCTTTAACCATTAGACGGAGGTGTGTGTAATTGTAGTTTGAATAATTCTCATAAAAACAACATAGTATATTTAAGATAATGATTTTGTTACAAAAGAAATGAATAAAAAGTGTTTAGGGGGTTAGAGAAGCAAAATAATACAAAAGAACTTTAGGGAAGACTTTACCTTTAAATCGGGTAACTCCTCTTGGTTTGATCCACAAGGGTTTCTTGAAGAGATTTATGCCTAAGGGAAGGCTTATAGGATGAATATAGGGATGTGTAGAGATAAAATGGTCAGATATTGGCTGATCCAATGGCTTGAGAGGTGTGGGTAAGGTGGTAGAAGTGGGGGCCTTTTATAAGAGAAGAGAAGGGGCACTCTTAAAAAGTTATAAAATATTACTTTATTATAATTTTTTTTATGTATTTTAGAGGTACCAAAAAGATATATTTCTAGGATAATGTGATAAGGTTTCAAAATCCACACAACAATAGATTTGGGACAAGTTTATGACTTAGATTGTACCATATCTTCTCATTTTATTAAAATCGTTCATTTATGAGGTAATCACTGCATCATCACGGTGCCATAAATAAATTAATTTATTTAATGTCTAAAAAGTATAAAAAAAATATCATGATGTAGGAAATAGTTTTAGATCTATAATTAATATTTAAAGACAAAAATATGACTTGTATAACCCCGTGTAAAAATTGTTTTAGTAAAACAATACATGTTTGTGAAATTTTAATTTAAACTTTAAATAAAAAGTTATTAATGACATTTTCCAACCAAAGTGGCTCCATGGGGTCCCCAAGATGACCAATGGATTGTCTTGGTCGGCCATTACTCATACAATAATGGTATGACATGTTTCAAGGTCATTTCACATTATTATAACATTATCTTTACCTTAAATTACACTAATTACCTTTAATCGCGATTAATAAAACATAAAAGCTATTATTCAACAAAAAATTATTTTAATCCCACTGAACCACATTTTATATCCTAATGAAAACCATGTATGTCAGATTTTTGAAATTCAAATCACAGAAGTGGTAAAGTTTCATTAAAACGGAAAATCAGTTTTTTAACTACGACTTAGTGGTTTCACTATTCATTAAAAATTGATGTTTTTCAGAAAAATACCAAAAATTCACCCGAAGCTATATCTGATATTCCAAATTCAAAGATGATGACTATTTTACAAAATTAAAGACATATAAGTTGCATTATATATATTAATAATTAATTCCCGTTGTGAGAACAAATAGTGTGTTTTTATGAAACAATATATATCAAAAGATTGATAGTAGTTTAAGTCCAATTTCAAGGTGAAATTAATTCCAATGACCATTATTGGATTAAATGTTAAAAATATATTATAAGTATAATTTAAAACTAATTAAAAATATAATATAATCATATAAATAGATTATTTTAAAAAGAGTTTTTGAATTAAAATACAACATTTTTCACTATTCATTAAAAAAATGATCTTTATGGGAAAAATACAAAAAATATACACAAAGTAAATTTTGATGTCCTGATTCTAAAGAAGAATTTTATTTGGTCTAATAGAATGTATAAGAGTGAAAAAAACTATATTAAAGTGGTTTCACCATCAACATGCGATAAATCAACCTTTTAGTGAAATTTAGAGTATTTGTGCTTAAAATTGAATTCTTTTCTTATTTTAAGCCTTTATCTTTTATTGGATAAATGTAAAAACATTTAAAAACATATAAAATCATATTTTAGTTATTTCTATTCATTAACTCCAATACAACGGCTAGGCGTTAACTACCATTTAAAATAATATTATTTTATTATTAGAGTGCAACGTAATATTTCAAAGAAACTCGTTGTTGTGTATTGGGTACGCCATCGAGCATAGCATTCCAGTTAAAGTAATATTAATATTTTATTCCAAAATATTAATAAATATGAAAATGTAATATTATTTATTTACCTGGGATGTTACATCCTTCCCCCCTTTTGAGAATTGTGTCCTCGCAATTATAAAATTGGGCTTGGAAACATCACTGAATGCCCCACATTGGAAAAGGAGTAAATTAAAATGTCACCTTAAAATAAAGAAAGGGAAGTTCAAAAGTCACCCTAGTTAACCCATACTAGGATTCCATGTAGGAAAACATGGACATGGAAGAGAAAATAAAGGGTTGTGTTCTGATGAAAATTGATATAAAACATGATTAGGAGAAAGTTAACCACAAGAAAATCACAAAATTTTGATGGGTTAAACGGTATCTAATTCCCTAGTAGGAAAAGATAGCGGACAAATTTTTTGTTTTAAGTTACTTTTCATTGAGTAATTTATTTTTGAGCTCAAATAAATCATAAGGTAACATACTTACTTGTCATGTAGACTTTCATCTTTTACTAGATTTCTAACACAAACTCATACTTTCAAAAAATGATGAGTATTTAGGATGACTTGTTCACATTAAGAGCACTATAATAATCTTCTAGAGAATCACATAACTCAAAAAAGATGAATTATATATTTTCCATGTCTTTATACCAAAACCAAAATAAAAATTGTTATAAAAAGATCAAATAATCCATAAAAGGTTAATCCTTTATAAAAAGAATATCTATTCTTAATCTCCAAAATTTGTCCAAAAAAAACAAAAGTTCAATGAAAGCCATTTGATAAACAATTTGTCCATAAAATTATTCAAAGTAAACCAAACTAATATTGAAACCCAAATCACTGAAGGATTTGATCACATAGTCTTCCATGTTAAATCTTAGAATTTATCTCCAAATAACATCAGTTGTTCTTAAATTCTCGTATTGAAAAGTAATCAACCTAATCCCATATTCTCCATGATAGGTTAATCATTTTCATAGATAACACAAAATCAACTTATTCTAGATTTATAATATCATCTAACTAAAAAGAATTTTTCATAATAACCAGGGACTTCACGTAGTCCATTGGTAGGTGATAAATACCAGTCGCACTTTGGTTGTGGGTTCTATTCCCACAGCATGGTCCGACACGACGGGTTGTCACATTGTCTGCATGTTGTCCCATTTTCCAAAGCTATATAATTCTTAAAAAATTCCCCAAAAAAAGATAAAATCATCAAAAATAACCATAACATAATTTAACCTCAATTTTACCTCATGCCTTTCATCTTTCATCATATAGTAACCCATAATTACCTCAAAAGTAAGGATCATATAAACCCTAATGGTTACCATTATAATTATTACCTGAACATCCACATCGAGTTGGTTCTCTCGTACATGATGCATCGGAGAACTCACCAAGGTTCAAGTGGTTAATCTTGAATCCATGATAGTTAGTTTAGAATAACCACGATATTCTTCATTGAATGCCTCATTTCATCCAGTCTCTTAATTAGAGAACTGCCATAGTTTCCTTCAAACCCATTGTCACTTTAGTGCCTTCTATATCTATCCATTTACTAAAACCAAAAATGTCAGTGTCATTATATCAACAAAATCATCATGTACTAATGATGAAGATAAACACTAAGATATACATAATCATTCACTTTATCTAAAAACTATGACTTTTTTTGAAATCATAGCCATTATGGTAATGTCACTTATGATTAAAGAATACCCTAACCTCTAAAGTTATCTAAACCGACCGTTGATACCAACTATAAGTACCTGGCCTTAAAAAATCACATAATCTTGAATTAAATGAATAATTCACATTTATGATATTTTCAGGTTTAGAGTTTTAGAGAATTAGGACATAAATATTACATCTCACAAGATTACAAAGTAGACACTTCTACTCAGTTTCCATAAAATAATTTTAAAATAAACATATCTAGTTCCATGTTTTAGATAGCATGTTTTTCCTTGATTCCATCCTTGACCCTATTCACCTTTATGTCCTGTGGAAAAAATTTCAAAAACATGGGATTATCATAAAAGTCTCAGTAAGGGATATAAAAATATGGAAAGAAAACACTAGTACATGAATACATAATAATCGATGAAATCATACTTTACTCTTAAAACATAAGCACTTTAACATACCTCATGAAATCATAGGATTAATGAATAACTCATAGAAATTATAAGAATTAAAGGAAACATGAGGGACTCAAAACATTCTTATGTAGGGAGTAACCCTCATGGTTACGTTTGGAATACCCATCATAGTATATTCCCTAAATCTCTTTGGAGAATCCTTAGCGTTTAACTCCTTCGCATTACCCAATGCATTGTAGAGCTATATCGGGCTCACCCGCTGTTAAATTTATCACGGAACCACCCATCTTCATAAACAATGCCCATGAACCATGACATAATCATAACACATAACATAAGAATAAATGAAAGATAACATTCCCACATTGCAATAACAATATATAATTTTCAGATATTGAAATAATGAATCCATTCTAAAAACCATTTTCAAAACAATTTAAAACATTTAATAAAGAGATTTTTGAATCAAAGTGTCCCATACCACATTGAATATTTTAACATTTTAAACCATTAATATACATATATATAACTCCTTAAAACCATTTTGAAAACATTGATATTAATGAGAAATATTTATAAGGATAAATCATTAAAAAAATTAAAATGATATTTTAGTTAAAGGGTTTTTAACAAAATGAGGGACACCTGAATATAATAATTGCGGAATAACATTTAATCAGAACTTTATAATATAATGAGAATAAAGGGATTCATGATATAATATTCTAAAGGATAGTATATACACCATATAAGAGTGAACTGGTGCATAACAACAATGAAGTCTCAAGAGAAATGTAAAATGAGAGGAAATCCATTATAAAAAGGTATCCTTAAATTAAGGATAAATCAGTCTCATAATTAGGTGTGACAAATATAAATACACCCAATATAAGTGGATATTAAGTTTAAAAAAATTAAAGGTCATTCACACATATTCAAAGGATGACATATTCAATAACTACATGTTGATCCCAAAGAAATTGAAATTGGGTTACGAAGTTCCCTTGGTAAAATTCGATAGCTTAACAGCATCACTTTAAAATTCATAAAATTAGTTGATTTGAGAGAAAATGGTATCTCATCACTTGGACATAAAATTTACATCAATAAGGATATATAATAACATATCACAACATAAAAAGATGTAAATTAAAAGACATAACAAAATAATTATTTTAAAAAGAGGAGTGTGAAAGGTTCCATTACCAATTTGGGAAACTTTCGAAATGTACACCAAATGAAAGAAGGGTCATACAATTAAGATGTTAATACCCATAAATGAGAGTATATTATTCAAATAGTAAAATAATTTGTATTACATAAACCACACAAAAAGAAATAGTGGCAAATGTAGCATGAATCTCACGGGAATTACAAGTGAGATGAAAATCCTCTTATTAAAATTCGGTAGCGTAACTGTGCCACATAAAACTTCCAAAAATGGATTGATGAGAGAAAATAGGGTCTCTAATTATATTAACATAAAATTTAAATCAATAGGAATATAAAATAACATCCCAAAACTTAAGAAAGAGGAGCTTAATGTAAGTTACCTAAAAAAGAGTACTTAAAACGAAAGAGAGAGGTAGGATCCCTTACCTCAAGTACGACTTGTCTTGTTCGTTTCATTATATTAATGAATAATAAACTTTGTTAAATTTATAATTTCTTAAGGACATCCTTTAAATATTATTAGTCAATTCATATCACATATTTATAATGTTATAATAATTGGTTAATAATGTGAGTTTATATCAGACGTTTTTGTCGATGTATGGTACATGAGTAAAAAATGAGCTTGTTTGATAATTATTGTCCATGTAGTTTTAAGTAAAGAATCTCAAGAATAGTATTAATGATATCAATATCAAATATATCCAGTAAATATTCATTTTATACTATTAAATAACATTTTGAGATAAAAAATAAATGAAATGTACCGTTCTTGGAGATGGTAGGTCGTACTTATGCATGAACGCTACATTCAATTCTTTGTCATATTAATGGAATTATAAATAAATGAGAGATATATATATTATAATTCCAGTACAATATATATGTTATATAGGTCACATATGTTCATTAATCTCATTCTTTATACATTCCATGTATTGCTTGAATGAGTCACATCACTTGAGAGGGCAGTAGTTCACACCTCCTCGTATGAAATTATCGCATTTCCACAACATGAAAAGCATAAAGGTATGTATTAAATATAAAATAAATAAGCATAGAGAGTACATAAATAAAATATATATCATATAAAAAACAGTTACATCATAATGGCCACCATGAGAGGTGGTAGGAGAAGATATAATAATCATCATTTTGTGAGGCAGTAATTCGCCATCCACAAAAACAATATGTTATTTAACCATTAAATGGAGGTGTGTGTAAGTGTAGATCGAATCCTTCTCATAAAAACATCCTAGTATATTTACGGAACTGGTGTTATTACAAAATAAATGAATAAAAAGAGTTTAGGGGATTGGAGAAGAAAAATAATACAAAAGAACATTAGGAAGACTTTACCTTTAAATCAGGCAACTCCTCTTGGTTTGAACCAAAAGGGTTTCTTGAAGAGCTTTCTGCCTAAGGAAAGGCTTCTAGGATGAAGATAGGTATGTGGAGAGATAAAATGGGTAGAGCTTTTCCAAGCCAATGGCTTGAGAGGTGTTGGTATGGTGGTAGATGTGGGGACCTATTATAAGAGAAGAGGAGGGGAACACTTGGAATGTTATAAAATATTCCTTTATTATAAAATGATTTTCGGATTTAAAAGGTCCCTAAAGGATATATTTAGAGGATAAGTTGGCAAGGTTTAGAAATCCACCCATCCAATAGTATTGTTACATGTGTAAGACTGAAATTTTTTCCTATCTTCTCATTTTATTTAAATCGTTCATTTATGAGGTAATCACTGCATCATCACAGTGTCAAATAAATGAATTTATTTAATGTCTAAAAATTATAAATCAAATATCATTATATAGGAAATCAATTTATATTTATAATTAATATTTATAGTCAAAAATATGACTTGTATAACCCCATGAAAAAATTGTTTTAGTAAATAAATACATGTTTGTGACATTTGAATTTTAACATTAAATAAAAAGTTATTAATGCCATTTTCCTACCCAAGTGGTTCCATGGGTCCCCAAGTTGACCCATGGATTGTATTGGTAGTCCATGACTCATCCAATAAATGTAGGACATGTGTTAAATTCATTTCATATTATTATAACATTATCTTTAACTTAAATTACACTAATTACCTTTATTCGCGATTAATAAAACTTAAAAGTTACTATTCACCAAAAAATTATTTTAATCCCATTGAACCACATTTTACATCCTAATGAAAACCATGTATGTAGGATTTTTAAAATTCAAATCATAGAAGTGGTAATGTTTCATTTAAATGAAAAATAAGTTTTTTAACTACCACATAGTGGTTTCACTATTCATAAAAAAATTATTTTTTTCAGAAAAATACTAAAAATTCACCCTAAGATATATTTGATATTAAGAATTCAAAAATGATGTCTATTTTAAAAAATTCAAAACATATAAGTTTCATTATTTAATTTAAAAATTAATTCCCATTGTCAGAACAAATAGGGTGTTTTTATGAAACAATCTATATCAAAAGATTGACACTAGTCTATGTCCAATTTCAAGGTGAAATTAATTCCAATGACCACTATTGGATTAAATGGTAAAAAATATATTATAGTTTTACTTTAAAACCAATTCAAAATATAATTTAATAATATAAATAAATTTGATTAAAAAGAGTTTTTGAATTAAAATACTTCATTTTTCACTATTCATTAAAAAATGAACTTTATCGGAAAAAGACCAAAAATTTACACATAGTAAATTTTGATGTCCCGATTATAAAGAAAATTTTATTTAGTCCAATAGAATGTATAAGGGTGACCAAAAATATATTAAAGAGGGTTCACCATCAAAAGGCGATAAATCGATCTTTTAGTGAATTTTAGAGTATTTGTGCTTTAAATTGATTTCTTTTCTTATTTTAAGCCGTTATCACTTATTGAATAATTGTAAAAACATTTAACAAACATATAAAATAATATTTTAGTTATTTATATTAATTCCCGCCAATACAACGTCTAGGCATTAACTACCATTTAAAATAAAATTATTTTATTATTAGAGTGCAACGTAAGATTTCAAAGATACTCGTTGTTGCGTATTGGGTACGCCATAGAGCATAGAATTACATTTAAAGTAATATTAATATTTTATTCACAAATATTGATAAATATGAAAAAGTAATATTCTTTATTTACCTGGGATGTTACAATATTTTAATGGTTACACTAATCCACTTGTTAAGGAGAAATGGATTAGTACTAATGAAATCCTATTTTCTATTATCTAGTTTCCAGAACAAGATAAATTCAATTTGGATGTCTATCGTTTTAGTAGAATAAGATCATCGGTTTAATATCATCAAGAATTGAAGGCAACAAGATAGAATTTACTCAATGGAGTTGGTTTAGTTTAAGATATTATTTTTTCATAATTCATCCATCACATTTATCATTTGATAATGGGGAATTAATTCAATGTTTTAAATAAGAAGGTTGATTAATTTGTTTTTATATATGGGAAAAAATTGAAAAGACATATGAGGCATGCTTATGGAATTATAATCCAACTTGAAAGTAATGTTGATAAATTATTCTATGAATTAATACCAAGTCTCTAAAGAGAATTATGTATAATGTACTTTAGTATTTATGATGAAATAATATGATGTTATCTCAATGTGGAAATAAATATTGGAGTTACCCATCAATCACATGTTTTTGATAATAAAAGAAAGATGGTGTTCATGGGTAAACACTAAGAACCATTTCAAAAAAAAATATGATCTTTCCTACATTCCCAATGTGTGAAAGAAAACATGGAGGAAACTGTGTTAATGGGAATGGTAAATGTTTTAAGTGTAGAATTGAATGTTTTTTGGAAATAAAATGCTAAATTATTCAAGAAATTTAAACTAATGATGAGAATAAATAATAAGCCCCACATAATACATCACATACACTCTAGTGTTTCAAAATCAACGAGTATGGGAACTATACTAACTGGTTCCCAATTCCAAAGGAGAAAGATGACGATCAATGTCATTAACTTCTTAAGCTAATGAATAATGGTTAATATCGTGAGATCACTATTTTTTATGAGGGGAGCGATAAAGATGTGGTAAAATTTACCCTTTCCATCAACTCTTGATATGATAATGACCTATTTTAATATGGATCTGACCATTCATGTATATGTGATGAATTTTAAAAGGGTATCAAGATTTTACCCACATTATTAGATGTTCACTTTTTAGTGAAAATCCCTATCTGTATGATTTTTTAATCTCAATTATATGATCCTCTCTGATTGATGTTTGTGGGGATTTGATTACTTAAAATCTTATTATTCTTCCTCAATGTGAATTTAATGTTATATAAGTTATGGATTATATTTACATATATAAATCCGACACCAAATATCATATAATGTAAGTCACATTTTCTGTTTGAAACAAACCCATGTTCATCTATCAATGCAACAACAAATATGATATTCAAATGGAAATTTCTTCTGTTGTATGGCTTTGGATGCTGATTCAAAATTGGAATTTAAATCAGATAGTTGAGGATATATTTAACATTGATGATATGCCTATTTTATGAGTGTTTATTTATGTCTTTCTTTAAAAGTTTCCTAGTCTTCCACTGAGTCATGATATAGATTTTTCAATGGATATCATACCTAGTGAAACCCCTATTTCAAGGAATACCTATAAAATATCTTTTATAGAGTTACAGGAACTGAAGAAGGAACTCTAAGAGAATCTCGAATAAGGATTCATTCATCTAAATTATCCACCTTGGGGTTCACCCATTATATTTATCAAAAATAAAGATGTATTGATGCAGCTTTTCATTGATTATCAGGAGTTAAAAAAGATCACAATTATTAAAAATTATCCAATTCCATGTATTGATAACTTTTTTGATCAACATTATGGAGCTCAATACCTTTCTAAGATTGACATTATTTCTAGATATCATCAATTGAGGGTTAATAAAGATGGTATACCCAAGATAAAATTTTATATTAGGAGTGGAATCTATGTATATATTGTATTGTCCTTTGGTTTTAATATTTCTCTTTCAATCATAAGGGATTTAATTAATAGTGTCCTTAGATATTAACTAATTTAGTTTTTTTAGGCTCTATAGATGATATTAAAATCTATTCAAACTGTAAGGAGGAGCATGAATATCACTTTAGAATTTTACAGAAGACCTTGATGATGGATATTTAGTATAAAAAACATAAAATGTTAGAATATTAGCTATACATGTTTTCATTTTTAGATCATATAATCTCAAAATATGGTATAATATTTGATCCATCAAAGATGGAAGCTATTAAATGTTAGACCAAAAAAACATAATGAATGAGATCTAATGTTTTTGTGGTCTGGATAGATATTATTGAAGGCTTCTGGATTATTTATCAGAAATAGATAATATACTCACCATGTTAACTCAGAAGGGGTCCATGTTTCTTTTTGAAAGATAAATATGAGGAAAATTCCATGTAAATAAAGAGAAGAATAGTAAATTCATGTGTAATTAAATTGATTTATTGTGGATAAGGGTTGTTAATATTTATTGAAGAATACAAAATGGGATTGAGATAAATTATTATACAGAATGAAATGGTTATGGATTATGCATCCTGAAATTTAACGTTCTTGAGAAAAAATTTCAACTCATGATGTGGATTTTGTTGTAGAATTTTTTTGAATGAGGAAATAGTGAAATTATATTTATGAAAAAAATTAGGATATAAATATTGACCAAAAAATGTTTAAATTATATATTCTCATAAAATATTTTAACATTCTCCATAGTATATGGTTATAGATAATGAATGAATATGACTACTAAATAAATTACCAAACTATGAAATTGAAAAAATGTGGTTTATGGTTTTATTCAAAAGGATATTGAAAATTTATCTATGATGAGGGTCACAACAGATCTAGTATTTATGTATTTTCAGAGTATGGATAGAAAACTCTAGGAGGAAGGGGATAAATATTATCTTTCCTAAATGAGTGTTCAACCATCAATCTGAGTGATGATTAATGTGGTATATATGAATGATATAGATCTTCTAAAGAAGAAGAGAAATGTTCCTATGCTTAAACTTATTTATTCTAGAATGATAGGGTCTAGTAATAATTTATGTGCTACACCCATACCCGGTATTATAAACCAGTTTCTATAGGAGGATCATAGTTATTCATTCTCTATGCATACTAGAAGTATAAATATATTTAGAGATTTGAAAGTGTATTTTTGGTGGGATGGAATGAAAAGATATTTCATAGTGTTTATGTCTGGATGATTTATATGTTGGTATGTTAAATATGAGATACAATATTATAAGTGGATGATAAATCTATTACCAATAAAATAATGGAAATAAGAAAACATCATAATGAATTTAATCATTGGACTCCCCAAAACCACTAAAGGAAACAATGATATATGGGTTGTAGTTGATCTTCGTACAAATTAAGAAAACTTCATAGATATCCAAGAATATTTATATATAGATCATCTTTTGAGGATATACATTAGAGAAGTGTTAAGGATACATGGAGTACCAAAATTCACTGTATAGGACTGGGATCCTAGGTTTACCTTGATATTCTAGAAAATTCTTCCATAAGATATTGATACAGAGTTGAGTTTTAAGATTATGTATCAACCTCGTAAATATTTTTAGACTAAGAGACCAATTAAGAACATGGATGTTATGTTGAAATCTATTTCTCTATATTTCAAAGGTGGATGGTATCATTCCATTACTATAGTTTATTTTTCAAATAAGAATAGATTTGAAATAATTATTCAGATAGATCCTTTTGATTCCATATATTGAAAGGCATGTGGAGATCCAACGTGCTAGAAGATAGTAATATGAATAATGATATTAGTACATTAGAAAACTAAGATAATAATTCATCCACTCAACAACACATAAGTGCGGCACAATTTCGATAGAAAAGTAATGATGGCAATTTTCAACAGGATGTGGAATTTGAAGTTTCTAAAAATGTGTTTCTAATAATTTTTCCATAGAGTAGGGTAATATTATATGGAAAGAAGGGTAAACTAATTGAATGGAATATCAGCCTTTTTTAAATTATTGATCATACTAGGATTGTAGCCTATCGTTCATTGCTTCCACCAAATGTCTCTCATTTCTATGAAGTGTTCTATGTATATGTATTGAGGATGTACATACTTGAAAATTAACATGTACTGAAATTAGATATTGTACAATTGGGGAAATATATTTTTTATGAGGAACTTTTTTTGGAGATTCTATATCGAAGAGATAAATTTCTACAGAATAATATCGCTCATCTGGTAAAGATTTTGTGTTAAAATAGCCTGTTTGAAGAAGCAGTGTTTGGACTTGAGGATCTAATGAGTTATTCACAACCTTATTTGTTTTCTTAAAATTAATGAATTTTGAGGATGAAATTCATTTTATGGGGGATATTATATAATACACCGATTTATTATAAAAAATAAATTTTTTCTATCATATTTAAATTTCTTCAATAGCTTATGCTATAGGGACCACTGAGTTCAAACAAACCACAACATTCTATTTAACATAGTCATTATAAACTAGTCATTAAACTTGTATGTATGAATAGGAATAACAAAATTTTAAATTCCAAGATTAATGTTTTTATATAAAGAAAACATATTGATAAAAGGTGCTTGATTTTTCTAAAAGTATTTATATGTTTTGAGATTTCTATTTTCAAAAAAATGATTTTATTACTTTTTTGTGAAAAAATGATAACTGTAATTGATGGTAAAATTAGAAAATAAATTTTGAAAAAATTTATTTAATTTTTGGATTCAACATTCATAAATTATATTGGGGTGATTTTTTGGTTTATTTTGAAAACACTATGTTTTTATGATTAGTAAAAAATAGTAGTTTTTATTAATAACTATTTTTAGTTTAAATATTTTATACGGTTTAATTTTGTTTTAAAATATTTTTAAAAGTAAAATTAATTCAATTATATTATATATAATTCAATATTAGTCCTTTTAATCAAATTTATATTAAATATTTACATAAAAACATTATATACTTTTGGAACTTTTATATTTAGAAAATAGTTTTTTAGTCATGCCTATGAGTTTAATTTTAAATTTAATTCATCCACTTATATGATTTTTATTATGAAAAATGTATTACATATATTTATTAAGTGTAAATAATATATCTAATAAGTTATAATAAACTATTTACAGTAATTAATTTTAAAATAGTAAAAATTAACTATCGCGATTGAGGTTAAAATGGTTTTACTGGGCGTTAATATAAAATAATAAGGGGTAAAATGACCATAAAATTTATTCAAACCCAATTTTTTCAACATATTTAGACATTATAAAATCTAAGGTACTATAATGACCAATTTGGGATCCTCATGGAGTTTTTTAACTTCAGTACACTTTATTTTTAAAAACATTCCATGTGTGTCCTCTCACTCAATTATAAAAGGCCACCCCGTCTACTCATATATTCACACATCAAAAAACAATTTCTCCATACAATACCATCACAATTAAAATCCTTAAATTACTCTTATAATCCAAAGAGTTTTATTATTAAAAAAACATCTTATTAAGACTTTATATATAAACTTAAAGATGCTCTCCGATAAAGAAGTAGAATTTGTAAAACTTGTGTATTTATTTTATTTATTCATCCACCCCATTAAAATATTATTAATCTGTGGTAATATTATATCCCAACTATATTAAACATAATTTTATGTTATTATGTTTATTTCATGGCCTAAATATTTCTCATGTTCTCTAAAATGGGAATTGAAATTATGGATTATGCATACGACAGACAACAACCTTGTGAACTAATGTTATTTGTTTTCTATCAACACCTCTCACAGGTAGATATTATGAAGGATTTATTATTTATATAATATATTAATTATATTATTATACCTCTATAATCATGATTTCATGTATTCCATCATACGTTTGTTGATGATCCTTCCCCAATGACCCTCTCAAACTAGTACCCATCCAAAATTGTCACATACCCAAAGGGCATTATCAATCCCCCCAGGACAATGACTGGAACCCAGGCCACAAAAACCAAATATATAGAATGGTTTCTCAAAAAACCATATTATAAAACATGACATATATACATATATAAAAAAATAGTGGAAAAAACATGAATATATATATATATGTATGTATATATGTGTGTATATTTATATGTATATAAATGTATATATATGATAAAAGATAGAGAATAATGGATGTGATGCAACTAAAATGGTAGCACAACCAACACCAAGATAAAAGTCCAACTAAAAATTTAAAATAAAATAAAATAGTTACTCTAATAGGGTTTATGTGGAAACATGGGAAAAATCCAACCATCTCACCACCAGTTACAAAGAAACAACTAATAGAAAAAATCACTGATCAATAGTGGCCCCATGATTTTTCCTATATCAAATGACATTAAATGTTTTATTCTTCACTAAAGGGGTGATATGGGTGTGTTATAATATTATTATTATTATCCCACCCATGTTTTCAATAACAATATTTTATACAATAATGTAAACCATTCTCAACTTTAAAAAAACAAGGCATACCATATTGTTTACCAGTTCTTATCTCAAAAGCACGGAGACACATTTATTTTATCCGTATTCAACATTTACAAGATAAAATAGTAAATTAATTTCATATATTTTTAAAAATTACAAACAAAATCATGTATAACATATCATATAAAATCCATGGATGTAAAATTAAAAAGTAAAAGGCAAAAAACCCAAATCGAATAAACAAAGCACATGTAACATCACATCACATACAAAAATAGGACATAATAACAAAGAAAATCATACCCCCCCCCCAAATATAAAATCACTCTCATAATGATCTTAGATACTAGAATTATATCATGGTAGCATAGAAACACTCAAAAAACTAATCCTGGAAAAAATTCTATCCATTGACTTGTATTATAGTATTTGGAAGATGTAAAACCCCCCATGGGTGAACCCCTTGACTATATCAATGGTTGAGGCCTACTAAGACACCGTCTGACTAAGTACCCAAGGCATCCTATGTTACATATTTTCTAAACCAATTCGGACAACCATTTAATAAAAACCAATCATTGAATAGTCTTTTAAGAAATCATTTGAAAATTATTTGAAAACCTTTTTCATTTATCATAACAATGGAAGGAAAATCATTGATAAAAAACCCACTTCAACACACACAAATCAAATCATTCAATCATAAAATTTCATTTATAAAATATTTTACCAAAACTAGAGAAATATAGTTCGTGAACATTGATAGAGATGGAACCACCATATTCAAAATTGGTGCATCACATGACCAAAAATGGATCAAACAAAAAGATGAACACAAGAATGACATTGAAGGCCTTAGAGTCAGTACACACATCTCAAAATCCATTCAATTTAACAAAAGGGTCATCGAAGAGGATGTAACAATCCATACCCCAAGAAACTCACATGTCACACCACAAATGGCATAATGGTTAACCTCTAAGGGAAGATAACAATACATATCTACAAGGAAACCTAGGAAATTATGATATTAGATCAATAAATATAAATCTTTTGTGTCACAGGGTTACCATCACCAAAATAAATAAAGAATCAAACGTTATTACTCACCCAGAGAGTTACCTCACATAACCCTAATGATCAAACAATGAAAAAATTGATCTCAAAGGATCAAAATTTACCAAAATCTCTAGGGAAGGTCCCTATGTTGGGATAATAGAGGTAGTAGTTAATGATGTAAAAAAAACTCATATAAGGCACAAAAAATATAACCTTAGGATAATTACATTATTTGTAATCCTATTACATTTCTTCTAATCCATTGGGTCGATATAATCAAAAAAGTCTATCTTGTTTTTAATACTGATATTTAGAAATGGAATTTCATGCAAACCATTTCCATGGTGTTTAACCATTCAAATTGTGTATTCAGATCACAACATGAGCTGTGAGGAAAATACAAATCATGTACTCCCATTACATAGTGTGTAAATTCCTACTAGATAGGGAAATATCTAGTTTTCTTCATAAAAATTGAAAATAGCCTCATGAATTCTATGAACATTGGGAGAACCCTATAAATAAATTCCATCTTTATACCCAGACTACATTAATTTAAACAAACATATATCCTTGAAAATTAGGTAACTATCCCCAACATATTATCTTTCATTAGGAGTCCCAATACACAAAAAATAGGAAAATGAATCAAGATAATAGAAATATCTAAAAGATAGTAATTATATGTTAAAAACTCCCCAACATCATAATTTCCATCCTTAGAAACACATGCATCCATTTCTCATGAGTATTTGATCAATGGTTACATAAAACCTAGAACAATAGAATCTATTTCTTCTATAAGTTTTTCACATGAGATTCAATGATCTCCAATGTTTTCTCCACAATAGAAACATAAATCTCTAACTCAATCAATTCCAAAATTAGAAAATGAGAGGGACAAATATGATATATGATTAACTTAAATATGTTTAAAAAATCCTCAATGACAATTGACAAAACTATAAAGTCCAAATGATAGTAATCCTTCCAAAGATTATTGTTGACCAAAAATGTTCCCATATATATTTGAGCCAACTTTCTCTATTTTTGCAGATGTTGTTGACCCAACCGAGGAGAAAAATTCAATAAAAAATATTCACATACAGAACACACTAAATGATGACACTGATGATAAATATAATATTTTTGTTAAATCTATGCTATAACAAGACACCAACGTATATCCTAAATTCCCACAAAAATCTCATGAACCAAAATTGGTCCCACCAAAGAAGCGTCTTTCACCTATTTCAAAAAAAGAGGTGATCTTCATAGACAACCATTAAAAGGCTCAGAGGGATCCATTATGATAAAAATCTAATATCCATTTTTATAATCAAACTCAATCAGTCCTATATGACTATCCCATGATCCACCAAAATCAAATACATGAGCATAGATCTTATCCTTTAAAATCTGAATAACATGATTTATCTAAAAATATATATGTGGGTGATAATCTATACTCAAATTGACATGAGGACCTATAGGTTCCGGAAAACTCCTCTAGAACCAATAAATAATCCTAAAACATATCTAAAATAATGATACAAATAACCCCATGTAACATCAAAATATCTTGTACATACAACTTAACTAGATCTTTAACATTACAGCATCCCTGTTCAGAATGAGATAACCCTAATTTTCCAACCAATCAACAAAAACATAGATAAGATTACTTCATCAGAGAGTATATGTTAATCATAGGAAAACATCTATGGAACTATCAACACATTTCCAAACCAGCATCGAAAGAGGTTGAAGCAAAAATAATAAGGTTTTAGAGGCTATACCATTATCTAGTAAAAGGTGTAACAGGGGAACACAAAATCATCAAGGTCATGCTTCATACAAAGACACAAGAATAACCATATCATGTCTTAATACATATCCATAGTTCCCATATTAAATACCATGAAGAAAAATAATTGTAAATAAAAAATGATCTCTTTATAGATGTTGTTATTACAAACCAATCCCCAAAACCATGAATACTTTCTAAAGAGATATATCAACCAGAAATAATATATCCACCATATAGGGTATCAAAAATACCCATTAAATAATCATAATAATATATAATCTGAATAATATACTCACCAAGATACATGGAAAGCTAATCAGCTGACAAAACCATACATAAAACATCACTTTAAGAATCTGGATTCAATAGATTAAACATCCCCATACGATTTCAATCTTCCTTCAAATCCTAAAAACGCTTTGATGGTACTTTCCTATTAAGAGTGTCTGTAATGAAATTCCACATCCATGGGGTATATATGATGTCCAAGTGAAATTTATGATGTTCTTCCACCCACCAAGTATGTTTTAGAATTTATTCTTTCTATGAATTGATATATCTTAAAATTTAACATCCAGAAAAGATAAGAAACCACTCCATAAAATGATAGAACCTCTAAAACATTCGCACACAAAAAAATATGAAAATATATAAATCAGAGGTGGAATAATTATTGAAATTAATTTTAAGATAAATAGAGTTATAATCTTTCTCATGACCATCCTTCATGGGAACACAACCAAAACCAGCACCGGAATCATCATAGAAAACCATATACCCTTTATTGGACTCAGTTAAGATCAAAATAAGAGATGATTTTAAAAGATGTTTCATCTCTATGAAAGAAAAAAAATACTTTTCATCCCATGTTAATTCCAAACCTTTCTTACTAATAGCCTTCAATTTTGACACCAACTATAAGGAATCAACGAGTACACATTAATAAAATCCAAAAAGACCAAGGAATTTGTAAATATTAAAGACATTCCATTGTTCTTCAAAAGAAAAATAAGCATTCAACTTCTTATGATAAAATGATAATCCATTCCTAAAAACCACGATCCTTAAGAAATACAATTCTTATACCTAGAAATTTTATTTCTAATGTTTTCTATAAAAACAATTAGTCTTTAGGATTTCAAAAAACAAACTCAAATCATTCTCCTGATCACACATTGATTTTGAATAAAAAAATCCATCAATGAACACTATACCATACCAGTTGAGATATAGATGGAATATACTATTTATCAAATCCATAAAAACTATAGGATATTTAGTTAGATGAAATGGAATAAGAAGATATTTATAATATCCATACATGATCATGGTATCCATTTTCAGTATATCAGACTCTCGAACTCTGATCAGATGATAAACTGACTTAAGATCAATATTTAAAATCCATTTCCCCAATAACGGAAAAAAATAATACACATGAGGTAAAGGATACCTATTTTTAACTATTACCCATTTAATATTATGACAGTCCACACACAATCTGATTGAACAATATACCGACATGTCAAAGAGCCTAGGGGATCCCCTTGGGGAAACACTAGGGCCTACAAACCCTTTCCCTATCAAATTATCTAACAGATCCTTTATCTATTTTATCTATGATGGGGGCATATTATAAGAAGGTATGGAAATCAGATACATACATTGAACTAGAACAATCATAAACTCTACTTCCTCTATCTAGAGGAAGACTATAGAAATAATCTAGAAAATTTTTGCTTAATTGATTATCAATTTTCGGGAGATCAACAATAGAAAATATTTAATCATGCTCAACTATGACCACATACGAAAATCTCCCGATAATTATGAGGGAAGGATTTTCATGAACATACCCCATATCCCACTCTCCATAAAAACACCAATGATCTCTCATTGGATGTAAGAAATGAGACAGACCGATGATAACAATCAACCTAATCACGATGTGAAACAAGCCAATCCATCATGATGATGATGCCTAATAAATCTAGATCAAGAATATGAAAATAAAAAAATAAATCCATATTAGTTTTTGATAGCACATTATAATGGAACTGAAACCCATTCACATTGATTTCCCTAGTGGTTTCACAAAATACAAAACTAAGTACATGAGCTTCGTTGGACATTTCAGATAATCAATAAAATATCTAGATATAAATAATTGGAAATAATCAATATCAAATAAAAAAGTATATATATAAGATACAATAATTATGGATCATATCACTCAAATTGGACATAAAACAATCTTTTCTAGAAACTTATCTAATGCGTGAAGGTGCTTTAATCTTAAGGCTTGTGGCTAGAGCCCATTAGATTTGAAGCATATAACTATGCTATAGTAACCTTTGGAGATGAAAATACTTGAGCATTAATGGGATTATAAATATCCTAATAGAAACTCTACTGTTGAATATAATTTTGAAAACAATAAAAAACATTTTAGGTGAAGGGATAGAATGTTGTGTGTGTCCATCCTTACCACACAGATAGTAATTCCGGGGTACACTACCTGCAACATATAGTTACACTTTACAGTTACTTCCTTGTGCATTATTTGTTTATCATCATAGTTTTAATGGTTGAAGTTCTATCTAGATTCGTGATCAGATAGTTTTTTCATCAATCCACTATATTTTTTCATTATACCATGTCTTTAGAAATATGATATCATGGGTTCCAATCATTTTTTCGAAGGAATATAAGATTATAAAAATTTGATTTAGGTGTCTATATTCAACTAGTTAATTATATGAGCTAATTATCCATTATGGTTAATTCGTTTGGATTTTTCATTGATGTGAAGTGATATATTGTTATTATGGTTTTCTAAAAAAGGTAAATATTTTGATAGAGTTTGGAATTGTAAATAGAATTTTTTATTTGTAAAGAGGTGTCAAAAAATAAAAGTGGATTATATTTGTATTTAAAATATTTTTCAAAATATTTCCTAGGGTTTTGAAATTTATATTGACAATTTAAACATTGGTAACCTTTCGTGCATTAGAAAAGATACACTAGTAGCATTAGTGTGTATCGAAAAAAAACAAGATAACCTTTTGGAAATCGATTCCATGTTACATGACTCAATATTTTTTAGATCCAAAGTTATGTCTATTTAAGCTCTTGTGTGTCTTTAAATAATTATCCCATAGGCTCGGTCCCCAAACAAGAAGATTGTTCCATTATTGTTGTTTATCAAATAATTATTTTAATCATGGGTTGTTTCTCAAGGGTTTTTATATGTGGTTGTATCAAATTGATTCACATGATAGTTTATTTAATGGAAATGTGTCTACTTACCTACCTATTTATTCATGTATATGATTTACAATTTATATAAATTCTAATTTTAATATTTATATTATGATAATATGAATAGATTTTATGAAAACTAAAGGTAAAATTATTTAATATGAATTATTATAAGAAAATGATTTATAAATCTATTATTGTTCTGAAATACTGAATTGATGCATTGATAATATTAGAACTCGTATATATTATGTAGTGGTATTCTACTGAGATTTGTGGTCACACCCTACATTTTCACATGAGTGGTTGTCGAACTTGTATTTTATAATATAGTTAAATGGAAGGGGATCTTGAATTATATCATCCTCACCTTTATTCTTTACCATTAGTTTAGGTGGGGTTGGAGGTGACTATTGTTCGCATGGAGACCTTGTGGTATTTAATTTTTCATACCTTCACGTTTAATCAAATTGAATTGGATCTTATATACCAAGATGTATTTGTTTCTTTTGATTTGGACTCTAGTTTTATGTCTTGTTCCATTCATTATAAGACTTGTTATTTTTCATTTCTTTACCTCACTAGGTGATGACTAGGTTGGGTGTTTGGTTTTGTTTATCCAAGTTGATATATTACAATTTTTATCAAAGGGAAGGATCGAAAAGATTTTTTAAAAAATTACTTGATTTTGGTACTATGATTTGTGTAGATAAGAGTTAGGACCCTCAGAATTTAAATAGTAACTGTGGGAAAGGGTCCTGGCCAGCTAAATTCTATGACTAAACTCGATTTACTATGGGAGGTTGGGTATTTTTTCTACATTTTAGACTTGGGTTTTGGGATCAATTTGAATGAAATATATTATATGCTTATTTGAATAAACATATTCATATTTTAAATGTATTTTTTATAATAATTCTAAACTTCTTTACATTAGAATTATTTTAAATATTTTATTTTTGTTCAGATAGTGGTCCTAATATATGGTAATGTTCTCATGATCTAATTGTTTGTTGTATTGTGTTTATTAGATAATTAATCTAGGAATAAATCTTCCAAATACAATAGGGGAATATTCAAGATATTTTTTGAAGGTGAATCCACTAGTGTACACTTCCTTGGATGAGTTAGTAATCCACACCATTCAGACTCTGGATCAAGATGGTTTTAATAAACCATAACGTGTAGTAGATTATGGCTCCGAGTTTACTAAGAAGAATCCATTGATCTTCTAGGGTAAAAAAGACCATAGTAATATGAGGAGTGGTCTAATTGGATTAAGAGGATCGTCGCCTTCTTGAAGACACTTTTGGACTCAAATGTGGGTTTTTTCACATACACACATGAGGTTCCAGGAATGATATCGAGGGACTCTATTGGGCATGATAAGTTACATGAGAACTATAGCTAGGATTATTTAATAAAATATTTTATCCAATGTTTAACCCTGATACATTATATTTGGAAGGTACTAGAGTGTTCTTGAACATAGATAAATAAGATCAAACAATTCTGGAATATTCTACCCATTATTCTAAGTTGGTTCATCTAGAACTGGAGCTTGTCGCTAATGTTTCCCTAAAGGCTTAATGGTTTGAGTTATTAATGAGGCATGATATTCATTTTATGTTGATTCTCATGTTTATTTTGACCATTGTGGTGGTAGATATAAATGAATCTTTCACTGAGGTAGACATAGAATGGAATAATGGTTTGAGTCGAACTTTAGTTGGTGAAGTTATGTTCTAGAGAGTTTATCCATTCCAGAAATGTAAATGTATGTGTGTCCAGTTCTATTTAGAACCAATTTCATGAACATCATTAGAATAGTAAGGGATTTTGTTTCTATTAGTGTGGGAGGTTTGGTCATACTATACCTAACAGTATAGATACTCCTTGGGCGTGTCAATATTGTAGATTATCAGGCCATTTGAATCCTATATATGAATGGATTCCATAAAGAATAAATGCTAAATCCACCCTAACCATGGGTTCATAGGATCGTACAAATGATTCCAAGGGTGGTGTGTAAAATCATGGGGCCATGGGGGATGTTGATGTAGATAATAAAGGATTTATTTAGGTGACTGAGTATGCCCAAGCAGAATTGAAGGAGAGACAACTACTGTTGAAGGTACAATGTTTATTTTTTCTTATATCGTCCTCGGTTTGTTTTATACACATACTACCCAATATTTTATATTATAAATTTTAATCGATTTATTGGAATTAATTTGAAACCTTATGACATTCATTTTGGATATTTCCATACCATTGGGTAAGAGGTATGAATAAGGTTTTAAGTGTCCGATGTGTCAGGTGATGATAGGAAACATTGAGGATGCATGTGGAATATTGATTCATGATATTGACAAATTTGACATGATAATTGGTATTTAATGGATGATTTGTGTTAATTAGTTTATATATTGTTATCACCATTGTTAATAGTTCTTCTATACCCATGGGATCACTCATGATTTTCATGGCGAGGGGGACTCAGTATTTTTAAGGGTAGAGCCATTTGTTCCTTATGCCAAGTTAATCTCATGATAGTTTTTAGAGACATTTATTGATATAGGGACCCCTATTTTTGTTTTTGACTTCCTTCAGTAGTGTTTTCATACCATGAGGTCTCTCTGTATGATTTTTTGGGTTTTCCATCCAAGATAGGGGTTATGTTTACCATTAACCTTACGTCTCAAATGATTCCTATTTTTATTCCACATTATCGAATGGAACCTACTGAGTTTGTATATGTTAACATCTTGTGTGAGTACATAGACCCTAAATGATTTAATCCTCATAGCATTACACTATAGTATTTTCATGTCCCATTTTCATAGAAGGTATACATAATCCTTAGAAATTATTTTGACTATCTAAACTTGAATTGGGTGAACATTAAGAAAAAATAGCCATTTCCTAGTATTGATTATCATTTTAAACAATATAGAGGGGAATTGTCATTTTCAAAGATTGAATTATGTTTAGGGTACCACCATATGAGGTTATGAGAAGAGGATATACTTATGAAAACATATAGAAGTTAGTATAGAAATTTAGAATTTTTGTATATTCTATTCAGTCTTATTGAAGCTCCTATGGTGTTTATGGACTTGATGAAAAAAATATTTCATCGGTTCTAGGAATATTTTGGTGTGTCATTCATGGATGAAATTTTTGTGTACTCCAATTCATTGGAGGAGTCAAGATACTATTTTTATGTATTTATTTAAACATTTAAGAAACCTCTTTTTTATGTTAAGCATTAAAAATGTGAGTTTTGGATCTGAGAAGAGAAATTTATGGGGCATGTGATATCTTAGAGGGGTATCTTAGTGGACCATAAAAAATTACGGGCTATTATTTCCTTTTCGCATCCCATGAATCTATTTGATATTCATCGATTTTTAGTTTCAGATGGTTACTATGGAATTTTTTTAGGATTTATACAAGCTCACATATTCAATGGATTATTAAACCTATAATGATGTAAATTTTTAATGGAATGTAAAATTTAATTTATATATTTTGAGGATATAGAGATAGTGATGAACTTAGAACAATTTTTTATTCTTTTAGGTCAAATTTAGGGTTATTATGTTCTATGAAATGATTCTAGTATAGTTTTGGGATGTGTCTTGATTTAGTAGAAATAGATGGTGGTTGATGGATGACACTACTTAATCCATCATGGTAAGAACTACCCTACCCATGATTTTTAGTTGGAATATATTATGCATGAACTCAAAATTTGGGGACACTTCCTCTTTGTGGAGTAGTTTATAGTGTATTTGGATAATAATACACAGATATACTTTTTTACTCAGAGGTTTGTAAAAATTATATAAAGATACTAGGTAGATTATATTTAAAAATTTAATTTTGTTATTGAATACACTCATAGTAATGTAAATGTGGTGGCCGATGCATTGAGAAAAAAATTACCAAAAAAAGCGATGAAGGAATCTATTGAGGTGTTATCTATGTTGGGGTTATTTTCTGATATAAGCTTGGGAGTAGAAGAGGTTAGTTGAAAAGGTGTTCCTAGAATTAATAAAACATGAATCTTCTTTGAATGAGTGATAAAATTTTCTAAGGTGATAGACATCGAGTGAAAATGATTTAGAAAAAGGATTTATGGTGGGGGGACCTTAGGTGAGTGGTATTATTCTCATAGTTTCTCTTTGTGCTTCCATGGTAGGTTGGTTGTACTGATTTCCTTGAGGCCAGAGTTGATATATAGTGGAAATTATTCTTTTTGGTCTATGTAACCTATAAGGAGTCAAATATGTATCATGGATTGAGACATCAGTAATTTTGGTATGGGGGGAGGAGGATAATTGTATATTTTTTATACTTGTGTCTAAAATGTGAGAGAATTAAGGCGGAACAAGAGATACCCACAATTTGTTTCTCTCTGATACCCATTCTAGTATGGAATTGGAATGCAATTTCAACGGAGTCCAACATTTTTTTCCTTGGAATCATTGTAAGAATGATGAAATTTGGATGATCATTTATCGAATCATGTAATTGGTTAATTTAATACCTATCAAGGGGATGATGATGGTAGAATTGCATGGGGGATTTTATGTCCAAGAGAATATGTGACTTCACAGGGTTCACTATGAGGTTGTATACGATAGGGACCCAAGGTTCAAATCCAGTTTTTTGGAGAGTTTATTAGTAGGTGATGGGTTCTAAAATTTGAATTTCCAAGTTATCATATATAGACTGATGAAAATATTGAGATGAATATCCAGGTTCTTGACGATATGATCAAGTATTGTGTGCTATATTTTGGAGGATCATGGGAAAGGGATTTTATATATTTGTGTTCTCCCATAATTATAGTTGATAAGGCACAATTAGGATGTACCAATTTGGGGGTTTATATAGGAGGCTGTGTATATCTCTTTTATATCGGGCAGATTTGGGAGAGTAGTCATCATTTGGGCTGAGTCTTGGTAAGGATATGACAAAGATAATGCATTTGATCCATATGAGATGGTTCATGAAATATCATTGTAAAAATAAATTGCAAACCATCATTTATAGATAATTTAGTTGTAATTTTGCGATCAGAGTTTTCATAGAGTTTAATCTCTCTTTGTACATCATAGGATGGTTATGTATGGTATGTTGTAACCGAGGGCTTTGAGAAATGTTTAGATCATTGAACAACTAAGAATAGGGGCCTATAATTTTAATTTTATATGTAGTTTGACTTATATCCATTAAATGTTTTATATTTCCATGATAATGTGTCATATTATAGATCCATCCCATGTAATTGGATGGGAGGATATTTCTCTTGATACCAAAAAAAACGTTTGTTAAGAATCCATTTCACATTATGGATTTCTAAGAGAAGGCACTTCCCAGTAAAATGGCTTCTCTAGTCTGGGTTTTATTGAAGTGAGGATGTGATATTTATAATATTTTGGATAGGTAATAATTGATATGATAGTAGTGGGCTTAAATTATTGATGGTCCACGAATCTGAGGGATTCTATGGGGAATAAATAATTTTTGGTGGAGATATTCTGACAACCTATTACACTTTTCAGGTACACCCCTATTTATTCTTTGTTCATCGTCCTTTTTTGGTGCACTTGCGGGATTATGGGGGATGGGGTTTCTTTACAAGGTAAAATGACATAATGTTTGGGGATGAATATTTATTTGAATTAATGGATTCTATTTATAAATGTGTCAAATACATAGTAGGGTTCTTCATAAGTTCATAAAATACCCAATGATGGGTTTTTTAGTTTTTCTATATAAGCATTAAATTAATGTATTTTTGTAGGAATTAATTGGTCATGTAACTGTGTTACACGATGTCTATTCAAAGAATTTTAGATTCTATTAAACTGATTAGGGAATTAAAGGATTATTGACTTTGTACTAGTTTGAATTAATTTAATGGAATAAATAAAGTTATTAATAATATGAAAATGGTTATTTTGAAGTACATGCGATTTATAGATTACACAAAGTTTAATAATATTACTTGTTGTGTAATAATTGAATGTTGGTATATTATAGTGCTATGTGTCTAATTTCTTATTTCATTTTCCACAGTATTTCTCCCCCTCAACCTATAATTAACTTGGGGATAATTTAGATACCTCCAATCCTTATAGATCACTATTGCAGTGATTGGTAGTTTTTGTGACTTTAGTTCATTTTTTCATGTATTTATTCTCAATAGAACTACATTCCTTGGTCTATGGAAATTTTTTTCCCTATTTCTGTATTTAGATTTATGATCAGATTGTTTTTTCTATCAATTATTTATAGTTTATTATTTTTTCTTATCTTTCAAAGGCTGATCTCAATGTTTCCAATCACCATTATTGATGGAAGTAATGTTAATACTATTTTGAGGTTGGTGCTTCTATAAAATAGTTTAATGAAATGAATTTACTATTGTTATTTATTAATTCCTTTGGGTTTTTCAATTATTTGAAGAGATATGTGGTTATATAGGTTTTCATTGGACATATTATTTTCAAAAAATATTTTTCCATAACAACGGATTTCATTGATTTGTAAATGGGATTTCAAAATCCGAAGTAGATTAAATTTTAATTTAAAATGTTTTATAATATTATAATCATGGTTCTGATATATATTTTCAAAATTGGTACATTGGAAACCATGGGTGAGTTCAGAAATTGGAAAAGGTAGCCTTACTGTGATTGACACCAATAGAAGGTAAACATAAAGATATCAATGGACCACATAATGAGTTGATATTGGTTGAATACAACATTATCCCTATTTAGGATCTTGAGTGTATAGTAAATTGTGTTCCATAGGGTAAAGACTATTACAAGGAATGTTTTTATTTACAGTTTTTTATCTTATAAATCTTTTTATCATGGCTTGTTTTTCAAATCTTTTTATAAGAGGTTATATCATATAGCTTCAAAAGATTGATTAATTCATGGATATGTGTTTACTAGATTAGATATTGATGCTTGGATGTTCTTTCCTATTTATATAACTTTTACATGAAATAACTCATGTAACGACTCAAAATTTTACTATTGAAAATTCATCATGATCTAATTAAATGTATTATTATGTAAAATCGTTATATAAAAAAAATTCACTTATTCGGATTTATGTTTTTTGATTTTAAAGTACCGTTAAGAATTTTTTCCATTGAGAATATAGCCATTGAATAGGGATCTCATGATTAGTATAAATATAGGGCTTTGAAAAATACAATTTACATAGAAACAATGAATATATGGAATCGTCGAGTAGAATTGCTCCGTATGAATCCCATTTTTCGGAGCTCAGAAAGGAGGTCTCATCACCGGGCTACACTCTTGGCTAATCCCATGATGATCTTCAACATGTTAAACTTGAACGGAACCACTTACGAGGGAATTAGAAGTTGATAGAGATTTCCACTTGAGCGATGTTATCCAAGCCACCCCAAGAGTCTGACACCATCACACACCTTACCCTTCAGTCATATTTATGTGTTATAAGGGGTTATGTAACAAAACCCTATAACTATTTTTATGTGTATCAATTTTTTAATAGAATATAGAATATACAATTATTTTATTATTGTTACTTTGTAAATAGTTGTTAAAGAAAAAATAATATTTATAGTTAATATTCAAATAAAAAATATATTTTAAATAATTAATGGATTTTAAATTAAATAATATTTGAATAAAATATTTGTACTCAATTACTTTTTATTTAATATAAATTATCATATAATTTTTATGAATACGATGATAATATTTATTATAGTTTGAAAGTCGTTTTTGTCAAAACGAGTGATTTTTTATAAAAGTATTTTTTTAATTTATAATTAAAAAACTACATATTTAGAAAATTATTTTGATAAAATGAATATTATTTTTGGAATCCGGATGTTCTAAATTATCGAACAGTGAATTTTTCATAATTTTTTGAGGTAGTCGAATTTTTGGGTAAAATATTTATACCTTTAAATATTTAATGTGTTTTATGGCATCATAGTGACCCAATAGTTTTGTAATAATATACTATAAATGAGATGTTCGACCAATATATTTTTTATCTTTAATATAATGTGATTTTATGTTTTTATTTTTTTATTTTACAAATCCTTAGTGAACCCTCGAAGACATATAAAACATTTTAACATTTTAAAATGATTTCCCTGAGAGTGTGACTCACCTCCACATAAGCAAGACAAACATTTTAATAAGTTCATCCATTTTCCTTATAAAATAATTTTTTCCACTACACTATGGAAAACACCTTGGAGAAAACCATGGTATAGTCTATTCTTTTGATTGGTTTAATGTATTGTGTCCAAAACCTAAATAATAAAGAATTCTCCCTTCTATCCTATATAATCCCACTCAATATCTCATTTCTCAACACTAAAACCATTTTCAGCTCACCCAAACCATTCCATACTCTCTCTAAAATCATATCAAGTTCCACGAGGCTCCCAATAATCCCCTCTTAGGCCTCTCACAATCCTTTGGGATTACACTTCCAAGTAGGGTATTTCTTCCTTTCTCATTTTTTCCAAATTTCTTTATGTTGTTTTTCCATTTTATTTTCAATTAAAAATTGTTTGGTATGTTTTTTCACCTCCTCTATACATACTTCCTTGTTATATAATAATTATAGTCCCATTTATCTCTCATTAAGGCCTCTATTGTACACTCTTTAAGAAGCTCAAATTCTGTAAGGGATTTCCCTCTCCTCATTTACATTCAAGAAATTATTTTATATTATACATCTAAATTCAATTAAATATATTGTGAAAAGTATATATAGTACCCCATTAATTTCCAATTAATGTAAATATTATGAGATACCTCTTTCTCTCTCATCAACAATTTTTATGAATTCTTATGTCACGTCGTTATGCTGCCCAATTTGTACTACGATTTTCCAAGCCAAAGTCATTGTGTAGTGAATACCATACCCATTTATATATCAATGGTATTCCACTTGAAGAAAATTTATGAATGTATTATTTATATTCATTTATGTATTCAACATTCTTTTATGGGGCATTAATTATGATGTTGAATGATTCCAAGTTGTATGATCCATGTGGAACACTTATCTATAAAATGAAATGATTAAGAAGGGTACTCCCTGATAGCGCTATGATGAATTGGGTAATGATTAGTATCATAATACATAAATTGAAATGAGGGTTTACTCATGCTAATTCAATGGAAATGATGGTTTACTCATGGTCCATGTGCAATGATCATTGGATCATGTTAATATCATGTTAAATGTGGTTGCCACATTTCCAGGTTATGATAATCATGCTATATCATGCCTTTATGTTCAGTTTTCTCTTGTGCTCCATTGATATAGCTATTTCCAAACATGTACTATATTATTAATGTTATGACTTGTTTTATTCCTTAATGGGATTTATATCTCAAACTTTTCTTATTCATTTCCTTAGGTTAGCCCATGCAATGTTAACTATAAAGGAATGTTGTGGTCTTGTAAATGAAGTTTTCAATAAAGATATTGGGTTTTATGTTCTAATTTGTTATGTAAGGTTACTAATTTCCCAATACACTAGAACTATCTATCCTTAGATTTTCCCTAAGTGAAATTTTAGTTAATAAATCATTTTTAAATGTGTAATAAAGATCAGAGTTGTTATAGTTGGTATAAGAGGTTTGGTTTACTTATTTCTTGGATTAAGATTAGGAAACCCTAGTGAAAGCCTTAGGGATAAGACTAAGTATAATAAAAGCAACCCTATATTTTGGTGAGTATTGAGTAAGAGGTTTATCATGGAAATAAATTTCTTTCTAGATTTGAGCAAGTAGAGATGCCTATGGTACAGATGTATCTAGGGATAAAACCAAAAAACACCTCTTTGATCAAGACTCGAACGAGAACTGGTGTATGATAATGGACCTATCTACACTCTTGGTTACGACACTCCCCAAAGATATGCTTTTTTAAATTCCTAATCTTAGTATGAACCATTATTAAGGTAATAAAAAAATTCATCTAATAATATATATTGGATAGTAGATCTTGGATGACATAAATATGTTAAGGAAATAAATGAAATTTATATGTTATCCATTTTTTTCATTGGATTACCCTTTATTTGATACCCCTAACAATATTTTTATTCAATCTAATGGATGGTAATATGAGGACATGGGATAAAAAACCAATGTGAATACCAATGTGATGACTGTTCTAATAAGATACCAAATATGATGGGAGTAGGAATCCCAAACGTTGTCACCACATTCTCTCAGTTGAATAATGTTATAAAAAGAATCAAGGGGTCAAGAGGAACGTTCAAACCCCCCTAAAGATATAAAAATCCAAAATAAAGAGATTTATTAGACAAACGATTTATACTATTAATGGATCATCTGATCCCTCAATCATCGAACGATGGATAAAATTAATTGAGATGATATTTCCTATCCTTAACTGTTTAGAACCAGAGAAGGCACATTTTGATGCTTATTTTATGAAGGGTGAAGTGAATCAATGCTTGAAATTAATAAAAAATATGAAGCCTGAGGAGGAGAACAAGGTGTTGGAATGAAAGGATTTCCAGAAAAAAAAATTAGATAAATATTTTCCTCGCACCCTTCGACTTAAGATGGAAAGGGACTTCCATGCCCTCAAGAAAAAAGACAAAAAATCCATCAGATCATATGAGGAAAAATTCACAAGGCTTACACAATAATACTCCAGATTTTTCATTACCCTCGAATGCAAGGTTGATCACTTCTTTGGTGAAATTAAACCATGACTATGGAAATACCTACTGATCTCTCACTTGGAGTGCTATGAGGAAAATTTATGATGTGCCCTCAATTTCGAAATAGTGATCAACAAATCTCAGGAGTATCATGGGGATAATAAGCCTAAGGTGAATATTAATTCTGGGGGCCCGATAGATAAATCATACAGTGTTAAGAAATTCTATCACCCCACTTGCAAATAGTGAAGAAAGAAGAACCCCAGAAATTTCCAAAAGGGGATGAGGAAATAAATTAGGTGTGGAATTGAAGGGAACATAGCTATTCACTACTAATAAGAAAAACCCACTATTGTGTTAGAGGATAGGAACACTCCATTCAACCCTCAACACATTATTCATTGCTTTAACTACAAAGAACCAGGGCACTTTTCAGACCAGCACCCTAAGCCAAGGGTTTTTTTAGGAAATCGACAACCACCATGGAATAAAGGGAGATATTTCTGCATCACTACTACCAAAGTGAACCCCAACAACAATGTGATGACAGGTACAGAAGTTATTTATTCAAGAATAGTGAATGTAATTTTTGATTCTAGTTCTACACAGTATTTTATATCCCAAATTGTAACGCCCCGACCCCAATTACCCTGAGTCTGTGCATTATTACATAACATTGGTATGATACAAGGAATCATGTCTTGAAAAACTGATCAGTTTAGTATCCTTGGTAGTACTTTATACATTCATAAGTTTTACATTATATCTTGAAATAAAAACATCAAAAACTTTTTTCCCCATTGAACACACTTATATACTTATCCTATCCCTCCAGGTCAATAATTAAATACTTCTTCACATCTTAGAAAAAATAAAACATAGAAAGGGGTGTGCTCAGATGCTCAGTAAGGATAACAATATAGTAGAAACATTCATAAATATGCATAAACATTAAAGGCAATATATTAGACTTAAACAAAACCCTTTTAAACTTAAACTTCATCATAATATAAAGAAGGTAAAATAAAATAAATCCATTTAATTATTCCAATGGATATTATACTAGTCGAATAATCACATTCAAAATCAATAAACACTTTTATAATGAGTGAATGCATAATGCCATACTTCATAACCACAGAGTCAATGCCTTTTGCCAAGACTAAAAGTAAGATTTCTTCAAGGCCTTGTGCCAAGACAGTAGTATTTCTCACGAGATCTACTGATGCATCGAGGCTTTATAGCGGGCACCAACTGTCACAAACTAATTCCAATGCATTCCTAATATGAAAAGTTTTAAACATAACATAAACATTTGTATTAAAAATAGCATACAAAATGTCAATACTTTATCGATAAACCATGAATGGTATAAAAATAACACATCCATAGTCAAAAATATTGAAACATTATCAAAATATATAATATTTCAATCATAAAAAATAAACATAAAACAATTTTAAAATCCATCAAAGGATGTTGACATCGATGAAATGAAAAATATTTGAAATAAATACCTCTTTATATTCTGAAATCATATAAAAGTGACATAATTATAAATGAAAACATTTCTTTTGAAAATATTATTATAAGAATGTATGGGGGGCTTCTACAAAGATATAATGGTTGAAAATAACCACACCCGCCATATAAGTTAAAAAAAATTCATTCTTACCTTAATTTTGTCCAAAAGTTCATAATGTACCTTGTTTGGAAAATGATAGAAAGATTCTTTTCAAAACATATATTTCCAAATAAGGGTATGAATGACTTTAACCCATAGTATAGTAAATAGTAAAAATGTTTCAAATAAATTTTTTAAGGAAACACAGATCTGGATGATAAAGTGGGCCTAGTAGATACTCACGTGTTAACAACCTTGGATAATTAAAGATATTTTATAATTAACCCTTACCTTGTACTTTTCCTTTGTCGAGGGTATGTTAACCTCCTGTATAATAGTTAAATTACTGTTATTAAATTATACAAGAACTATATACATAAATATGATATCATATATGATCTTATAATATTTATTTGTTATTAATATTTTAGTAATATCATCGTTTCAGGTGTTAACTGATCAGTTTTCCTTTATATGCTCGATTATGTAAGCCATGTTTGTTATAGATAGGATGTATTTTATTCATATACAAAATGATGTTATGTTCTTAAACTTTATTTTTATCATAAAATGAAAATTATTCTATAATGATTACGATGGGGAATGAATCTCATCGCATTCAGAGAGACGGTAATCCGTACGGACGCACAAGCGATAATATCATTATATTGATGATGAAATCGTATGTAATTGGATGGTATATAATATATACAGAATACATAACATGTTATATTTATTATTTAAATAAGATATACTCATTATTATTGACATCTATATAATGAAGTGTTTGAATAACAAACTACACCATGACGTGGATACGGTAAGCCGTACGTACGCATATATGGTGACTTTGTCATTCATATGATGGATAGAATAATGAATATGATTGTAAAATTTTTATAATAAAATCATATTATATAGATGATACTAGAGTTATTATATTTTAATTGAAACAAAAAATAAATAAGAAGCGGAAGAAGAAAATAACTTGAAAGAGATGATGAAATATTTACCTCTTCTTTGGGTTCTTCCTTTTGATTTGATCAAAAGGGCTCCTTAGGGTGGTTTTCTGACCAAATAAAGGCCTCTAGGATAAATTGAGAAGACTTGGGAGGATATTTATGTAGGTGTTTTCTGATCCAAATGTCTTTGGAGGTGTTAAATTAAGAGAGGGAGATGTTCCATTTTCTAAGAGAGGTGAGGGTCACTTTAAGAAAAGTTTGAAATATAATTCTATAATAAAATATTATTACGTTTATAATTAATCAAAAATTATTTATTTGGAGTCTAAAGTGAGGATGGGTATAAAACCACTCAAATAATAGGTTTTATATAGTTTTAGGTCCCTATATTAACCTTATCATTAAGATTTATCTTTTAGTTAAATAGTTTTACATTTACCATGTATCTTTGTATTTTTATATTATATGGTTAATAAACATACAATAAACTTATAAAAGAACCCCAAGTGGTTAATTATTAATATATATAACCTTATTTAAGTCCTTTGACCAAACCACTTATTTTTAAGAATATTATATTAATTAATAATATTTTGTTTGTTTTAAAAACTCAATTATGTCAATTTTGACACTATTTTGTATTTGGTTTTTGTGAAAACAATAAAAACATTATTAAATTGAAAAAAATCATTTAATCAACCCTAAAATTTCATATTAACCTATAAAATAATTTTAATTTATCAAATGTCTCAAATTATATTTATTTAGATATTTATAATATCAATTACTTTAATCATTTTTTAACAAGGTAATTACTGCGTCATCATTGTGTCATAAATAAATTAAAATATTTAATGTCTAAAAATTATAAATAAAATACCATTATGTAGGAAATATTTTGATCCTTCTAATTAATAATTGTAGTCGAATTTATATTGCATGTAACCCTATTTTAAAAATGGTTTAGTTATTAAACATTGAATTTAACTCTTTTAACTCTTCTTTCAATAAAATAATAATAAATGCTGTAATCTAATCCATGTGGACCAAAACGAATCATATTATATTCCTAAGATTATTTTAGGTATAATTTTACTTATCAAATAGAACTAGGACATGATTTAGGGTAATTATAATATCATGTTTACCCTTAATTACCCTATTTACTTTTAACAGTGGTAAATAAAAGTAAAAAGTTACTATTCACCAAAAATTATTTTCAACCTATTGAACCACATTTTATAGACTGATTTCAACCATGTCTCTAGGATTTTTTAAATTAAACTCACAGAAGTGGTAAAATTATGTTTTAAGCAAATTTTCTAATGCCCCTAGATGGTGGTTAAAAAACGTTAAAAAGTTCAATAAAATTTTATACATCTAATTTTATTATAAAATGACTCCCATGAATTAAATTGAACTTATATAGTTATTATATATATATATATTGGATTAAAATAAATTTTAATATAATAAATAATTATTTAAATAAAAAGTCTGTTTTAAATAAAAATGCAGTATTTTTCACTATTCATTAAAAATTGAATGTTTTCAAAAAAATACCAAAAATTCACACTAAGATAATTTTTATATACCAAATTCAAAAATTAATTCAATTTTACCAAATTAAAATAATAGAAGTATCATTTGTTAATTTAAAATTGGTTCCCTTTCTCAAAACCAAAGAGCAGGTTTTTAAAAAGTAAAAACTATCAAAATATTGACATGTGCTTATGTGAAATTTAAATGTGAAATTACTTATAATGACCAAAATTTTATTAAATGGTAAAAATATAATCTAATTATATTTCAAAACCATTCAAATGCATAATTTAACAGTATAAATTATTTCCATTAAGAAAAGTTGTTTTCAATTAAAACATTGTATTTGTCATTAATCGTCGAAATATGAATGTTATCAGAAAAGTACCAAAAATTTATCCAAACTAAAAATTTATGTCCTGATTATAAAGAAAAAATTAAATTATCTTTCATTGAATATATTAAAGTGTCAAATATTGGTTTTAAAAAGGGTTCTCCATTAAAAGGTGGTAATGTTTCATTTTTTGAAAAATAATTCTTTTATCTAAAAAATGAATTTGTTCTTATATTATATATAAGAAACACATAATATGTATTTTGAAATTATATAATGTATATAAGATTCAAAATGCAGTTAATACTATTCATAACTCCTTTTTGAACGGCTATTTTGGTAAGTTGTGGTGCCCTCGAAATTGATGTTGCGTGCAGCACAAGCTATTTAATTATTTATTTAGATAACATACAATGAAATATTGGGGTGTTACATTCTACCCTCCTAAAAAAATTTGGTCCTTGCAATTTAATTTTTTTTGGAAAATAAAAGGTTAAAAATATAAAAAAACTTTTGTGGAAAACCCACATTGGAAATTGGGTAAATAATATTTAGTATTAATATGAGGGAATGGGAATGAAAAAGTCACCACCAAATTATGATCTCAATTAGAAGAACATTACTGGTAATTAGAGACACATAATTTGAGAAGAAAATATAAATATCTATATGGAGTGATTGAGGTCATCAATCACAAACAAGCATGAAAATGGGGGCCTTAAAGCAATCAATCTCTGATGATTTAAAATAATGTTAGTTAAACATAAGGTATTAGGATAACACATTTTTGTTTTTAAAATCCCTTCCCTAAATATTAATTATTAATTTAATCATAGAATAAGAGGAAATAATATTCTTGAGAAATAGAGTTTCGTCCATAAACTAATTCCTACCACAAACTCATATTTTTCACAAAAAGATAATAGAATTCAAAAATATTCTATTTATCCAAATCGTATAGGGTTCAAAAAATAATGAATTTATAATTCATTTATCAGAATATTTAAACAAACTACATTATACAAACAAGGAAATCATTTATGATAGTGGTAAGTGATCCACCCATGTCTTCCTTCGGTTGTGGGTTCAATTCTCGCGGCCTTTCCAGATGCAACGGGTTGCCATCCGACCTCCGAGTTGTCCTTTTTATGACAATCCAAAGATACTTTCAAAAATGATTTAACCTTAACAATAGTATCCAATGTCAAACTTTATCAATTCCAACCTTTAGACTTATCCAAAATACTTCAATCCAAAATCATAGTCCAAAATTCATAAAGAAGGTAAACACAATGAAGATACTTTTTTCCATGTAATAAAATGTGAATACCTTCATCATGTATTCTTTTAAAACACTCTAACACCATAAATTATCATTACTCTTTCTTTATTACATTCATGATCCTTTATTTTTTATAGAATACTAGATATATTTTTTACATCCAATTTTTTTTAATATTCCATCAATGATGGAATAAAAAAACCCTTAATCAATTTCAATGTGGTCAAGAATATCCAATAAAATTTATCCAAATCAATCATATATTATTCCAAAATCACTTCCTCAGTATCTGGACCATATTATGGTTTACCTTTCCTTCAACCATGTATTTTCCAAAAAGTTTAACCTAAAACCGTGTCACATTACTTGGTACTATAAAATCTCAAATCCTTAAGGAAATAGTACTACAATAAAATCCTTATTTATATCCATAATTCATATAACCATTACATCATTGATACAACATTCAGATGAAATAATTCAATAATAACAACACAATAACACTAGTCATTCCTCTTCATATGTTGTAGTATGATAACTTGATTATTATCTAATAATATCATTTGGGGCATACACTGATGATTTAGACATTGATTCACATAGTGTCCCAACTCCTTACAGATAAAGCATTGTACATTTGAAACCTTTTTCTTACCCTTGAAATCATTTACTTTGAGTTGTTTTTCTCCACACTTATAACAAACACCCATACCCTTCAAGAAAGTACCAGGGTGTTTCTTCCCAAATTTACCACAGGATTGATATTCATATTTTCCCTTCTTACCCTTATTTTCTTTTCCAGAGTGTTCAACAGATACCTTTTTCTCTTTCATTGATTTAATATTGTAAGACATAGAGAATTATTTTTCTGTCTTGAAAGTGCGTGATACACTCTCCTAATATAATGAAAAGGATTGTGATACTAATGCTCGATGAAGAAATGGATTTTCCCCAACAATTAATTAATCAATATTACTCCATGGGTTACATATATAATATGTTTCATGTCTTTCTAAACTTTTAAAATTAGCCTCATACTTTGTGAAATTCTCATCATCCTTTTGACTCAGACTCAGAAATTGTCTTTCCATATCTGCTCGATGGTCACGAGGAAAGTATTTTTCTAAGAAAGATTCTTTAAAATATCTTCATTCCACGTTCGATACTTCTTCATCTTAATTTTTGTTTGGAATAATGACCATCATTTATCTACATCTACCGTGAGGTGATAAACTACCATGACTACTTTTCCTCGTTCGCTACTCCCCAAAGCATGAAATATTTTTTCTCTATGGAATTTACCAATTTATCAGATACTAATGGATTTTTAGACTCATTTAATGTTGGTGGTTACTGCCTCATGAGGTTTTCTAACATTGATCCTCCATGTTGGGGATCAAGGTGCTCCATACGGGTAAGGTTATTATTCAGAACATGTGTGAGTTGTCCCGGTATGGTGACATGCTGATCAGCACCAGTTCCATCACCATCTACACTATAATTATCTTGGGTAGGAGGGAAATATCTACATTGATTATGTGTTTTGATATGGTTTCCATTCCTTCAACAAGAAACCATTTATAAACAATGGAATACACTAAATTAGTTTATGAATTTCAATACATAATTACAAACTTGTAAAACACTTAACATAAATTGAACAGTTTATGGATATAATCTATAATCATAAAAATGATTTCTTTGAGGAGGTATATACTCATAAACCATTCATAATGGGTTGGAAGGAAAATGATAATTATCCTAATCATATCCCCCGGGAGTGTCGTAACCAATAGTGCAGCAAGACCCATTGCCCTGCACCAGGTCCCGTTCAAGTCTAGCTCAAAGCAGTGTTTTCGGGTTTTACCCCTAGGTGCATCTATGCCAAAGAAACCTCTACTTGATTGTATCCAGACCGGGATGTATTGTTTTGAAAACTCACAAAATCTCTACAGTACAAATATTTTAGGAAGTTATTCTATACTAATCCCCAAAGTCTATCTTAGAGTGGTGTTATCTAATCAGTGTTTTTATAAATATAGTTTTTCAAGGATTGTACTAAACTTCCTCTGTTACCAAATGTAATGCCCCAACCACAGTTACCCAGATTCGGTGCATTATTACATAACATTGGCATGATACAAGGAATCATGTCCCAAAATACAGATTGGTTTAGTAGCCTTGGATGTACTAGATACATTAATAAGTTTTGAAATACATCATGAAATAAAAACATCGACAACATTTTTTCCACTATGAACACACTTATATCCTTAGCATATTCCTACAGGTCAACCATTAAATAATTATTCTATTCCTGAGAAAAATAAAACATATAAATAGGTGACCTCAGATGCTCAATAAAGATACAAATATAGCAGAAACATTCATAAATAAGCATAAACATTAATAGCAATGTATTTGACTAAAAAAGCCTTCTAAACATATAGTTCAGCATAATATGGAAAAGATAAAATAAAATAATTCCATTTAATTATTCACATGGATATTCTACTAGTTGAATAATCATATGCAATATCAATAGCTACTTTCATAAAAATGGAATGAAAAATTCTAGACTTCATAACCACATAGTCAAGGCCTTATGCCAAGAATAAAAATAAGATTTATTCAAGGCCTTATTCCATGACACTAGTTTGTCTCATGAGAGATACTTATGCATTGAGGAGATATAATAGGCTCCACCCTTCACTTACTAAGACCAATTCATTCCTCATGTGAAAAGGTTTAAAAAAACATACACATTCCTATTAAAAGTAGCATAAGAAATGTCAATATTATATCCATAAACCATGAATGGTATACAAATTACACATCCAGAGTCAAACATATCACAAAACCCTCAATACAGTATGGAATATTTGTATCATGATAAATCAACTTCAAACAAGTTTAAAATCCATAAATGGATGTTTTCATAGATGAAATGAAAACTATTTGAAATAAATATCTCTTTCTATTTTGAAATCATATAAAAGCCACATTATTATAAAAGAAAACATTTATTTTGAAAATATTCTTATAATATGGTATGGAAATCTTTGATGATGATATAATGGCGGAAAATAACCACACCCACCGTAAAAGTTAAAAAATACATTCTTGCCTTAATTTTGTGGAAAAGGTTATAATGTACCATGTTTAGAAAATGACAGAAAGACTCATTTCAAGAAATATATTGTCAAATAAGGGTATATTTTAACTTAACCCATAGTATATTAAATAGTAAATTTTTTTTTGAATTACATTTTTAACAAAACATGGATGTGGATGATAAAGAGGTCCCAGAAGATACTTTCATATTAACCACCTCAGATAAGTAAAGAGATTGTAGAATTAACTCTTACCTTGTACTTTTACTTAGTCGAGGGTGTGTTAATATCATGTGTAATAGTTAAATAATTGTTATTAAATTATAAAAAAACTATTCACATAAACATTATATCATATATTATCCTCTAATATCACTTTATTGATAATATTATACTAATATCATCGTTTCACGTGTTAACAGATCTGTTTTCCTTTTTATGGTCGGTTACGTAATCCATGTTTTTTATTGATTTAATATATATTATTCATATATAGAATGATATCTAGTTCTTGAACATTATTTTTAATCATGAAATGAAAATTATTCTTGAATGATTACGATGGGGAATGAATCTCATCGCGTTCGTGGAGATGGTAATCCGTACGTATGCACAAGCGAAAATATCATTATATTGATGGTGAAATAATATATAATTTGATATTATATAATATATAAAGAATCAATAACATGTTATATTTTTCATTTAAATCAGTTATAATTATTTTATAACCATCCAAATAACGAAGTGCTTTAATAACAAACTACACCATGACATTGAGACGGTAAGCCGTACGTACACACGTATGGTGACTTTTGTCATTCATATGATGGATAGAATATTGAATATGGTTTTAACTTTTTTTATAATAACATCAAGTTATATAAAATATACTAGAGTTATTATTTTAGAATGGAAACAACAATGAAAGTGGAAGTGGAATAAGAAAAGAACGTGAAAGAGGTGATGAAATATTTACCTCTTCTTCCATTTTTTATTTGATCAAAAGGGCTCTATATATTGGCTTTATAACCAAATAAAGGAATCTAAGATGATGGGAGGAATGTTAGGATGATATTTGGGTAGGGGATGGCCGAGAAAAATGGCTTTGGAGGTGTGAAATTAAGGGAAGTTCCCTTTTATAAGAGAGGTGAGGGTCACTTTTGGAAAATCTTGAAATATTATTTTATAATAAAATAATTTATGGTTTCTATTGGCACAAAAATGATTTATTTAGAGGATAAGGTTGGGATGGGTCCAAAAACTCTCAACCAATAGGTTTTAGATAGGTTTAGGTAACCATATTAACATTATATTTTAGATTTAACTTTTAGGTAAATTGTTTGACATTTACCATGTCTTTTTTTATTTTTATATTATATGGTTAATAAACTTACAATAAAATTCCAATAGAACCCCATGTAGTTCATTAATAATATATATAACCATATATAAGATTTCTGTCAAAAAATTAGATTTTTAGGAATATAATATCAATTAATAATATAGTATTTGTTTTAAAAAATCAATTATTATCAATTTTGAAACTATTTAGTATTTTGTTTTTGGGAAAATAATAACAGCATGAATACTTCAAATGAAAATTATTTAATAACTTATAACATGTAATATTAACCTATGAAAGTATTTTAATTTATCAAAAGTCTCAAATTACATTTATTTGGATATTTATAATATCAATTAATTAAATATTTCTTTAATAGGGTAATTACTGCATCATCAAAGTGTCATAAATAAATTAAGATATTTATTGTCTAAAATTATAAATAAAATACCATTATGTAGTTAATCTTATTATATTTCAAATGAAAATTTATAGTCGAATTTATATTGTGTTTAACCCTATATTAAAAATGGTTTATTTATTAAACATTGAATTTAACTTTTTTAACTCTTCTTTAAATAAAATAATAATAAAAGTCTTAATTTTATCCCAGTTGACCAAAAAGGATCAACGTTTTTTCCTAAGGTTGTTTTTGGTCGATTTACACGTATCCAATAGAATTAGGACATGTGCTAGATTAATAATATTATTATTTTTACCCTTAATTACCCTATTTACTTTTAACCGTGGTAAATAAAAGTAAAATGTTACAATTCACCAAAAATTATTTTTTCATATTGAACCAAATTTTAGTTATTGATGTCAACCATGTCTCTCAGATTTTATAAATTCAACCCACAGAAGCATTAAAATTTAGTTTTATGCAGATTTGCAAATTCCCCTTATAGGTTGGTAAAAAACGTTAAAAAGGTCAATAAAAATTTATAAATCTAATTTTATTATAAAATGACTCTAATAAATTATGTTGAACTTATATAGGTATTATAAATCTATTTTCAATTAAATAAATTTATATAAAATAAATAATTATTTAAATAAAAAGACAATTTTAAATAATAACGCAGGGTTTTTCTCTATTGATCAAAAATTGAATGATTTCAGAAAAATACAAAAAATTAACCCTAAACTAATTTTGATATTCCAAATTGAAAAACAAAGTATATTTTAACAAATTAAAAAAATAGAAGTATCATTTATTAAATTAAAATTAATTCCCATTCTCAAAACCAAAAAGTGGGTTTTTAAAAAGTCAAAACTATTAAAAGATTGACATGTGTTTATGTCAAATTTAAAAGTGAAATTACTTGTAATGACCTAAATTGTATTAAATGATAAAAATATAATCTAATTATACTAAAAAACCATTCAAATTCATTATTTAACACAATTAATTATATCGATTAAAAAAATCCTGTTTCAATTAAAACATAGTATTTTTCCCTATTCGACAAAAAATGAAAGTTACCAGAAAAGTTCCAAAAAATTATCAAATATAAATTTTTATGTCTCTCTTCTAAAAAATAATTTTATTTCAATAAATCAAATATATAAAATTGTCAAATATTGGTTTTGAAAAGGGTTCTCTATTAAAAGGATGTAATATTTCATTTTTTGAAAAAAACTTATTTTATTTGAAAAAATGAATTTGTTCTTATATAATGTCTAAGAAACATATAATATGGATGTTAAAATTATATAATGTATATATGATTCAAAATAGAGTTAATACTACTCATAACTGCTTTTTGAACGGCTTGTTTGGTATGTTTTGGGGCTCTCGAACTCGATGTTGCATGTACCGCGTGCTATTGAATTACTTTAATAAGATAACGTACTATGAAATATTTGGGTGTTATAGAAATGTTTAGTAGAACAATACCAACACCACCACAAATCATAGAAATTAAGATATCAGTTAGAATAGAAAATGGAAAAATCATTGCATCCCATGAATATAACTACTCCTCTGTCACAATTTGTGGTTTGAATTTCCCAGATAACCTTATCATACTCCCTCTGGTGGAATTTGATACAAATCTTGGTATGGATTGGCTTTCCCTATATAGATCCAACATAAATTGCAGTGAGAGGGAAATAACTCTCTATATTGTGTATCGACCCCCAATTCTATAAAACATCAAGAATGAGAATTAATATTCATTAGCACCGTCATCTCAATCATGGATATTAATTCCCTATGAGAATGTGTATCTTTCACAGATGATTGAGTCTAAAGAAGAAACCATATTTGATGATATGCCTATTTTGAGGGAATTCACTGGAATGTTTCCCAAGGAATTTCATGGTCTTCTCCTAGAAGATATGTTGAATTCTCAATTGATCTTATACCTGGGGTGTTTCAATTATCCAATACTCTGTTAGAATGGTTGTTGTGGAGCTTGAGGAACTGAAGAAACAACTACAAGATAATTTGGATAAAGGGTTTATACGCCCATGTGCTTCACCATGGGGTGCACCAGTTCACATCATTCATAATTAGGATGGGTCAATGCGCCTTTCCATTGATTATCGTGAGCTCAAAAAAATCTAATTAATGAAAAATTATCCTCTGACCTGAAATGATAAATTTCTCAATCAGTTATATGGAGCACAATACATATTTATAGTGGATTTGTGTTTGGGATATTACCATGTAAGGTTGGAAGAGGAGGATATCCCCAAGGCTACTTTTCATAAAAGGTATATGCACTATGAATTTCTAGTAATTACTTTATAACTCACTAATTCCCCCTCAATATGAATGGACATGATGAATATTGTCTTTAGAAATTTCCTTGAAAAATTTATGGATGATTTATATATGATATTCAAATATTCTCAAAAACCAAGGAGGAGCATGATGAGAATCTAAGAACTTTATTAAAGACCTTGCGGAAGGAGAAGCTCTATGCAAAGTAAAATAAGTGTCTGTACAATTTTAAGGAAGTCTTATTCATTATTCATATCATCACAAGAAATAAGTATCCTGTGAATCCCTCCATGAAAGCAAAAATACAGGGATGGGTGAGGCCAACATCTATGATGGATATCCATAGCTTCTTAGGGTTAGATGGAAATTATTTATTATTTGTGAGAAATTTATCCCAACATTCATACCATCTTACCAAGATAACTTGGAAGAGAGTAATGTTTTCTTGGAGTGATGAATGTGAAGAGAGATTCAAGGAGTTGAAAAGAAGGCTTATCATTTCTCCCATTCACACACTACGCACAGGTGGAGATATTTTTGTGGCATTTAGTGAATCTTTGAAAAAGGAATATGATATGTGTTGATGAAAAATGAAAAATTCATTACCTATGTTTTAAGGAAATTGAATTTCCAGAAGAAAAAATATCCAAAATATGATCTACAGTTGGCTTCTTTAATCTTTGATTTGAAAATTTGTCGATTATAAGTTTTTGGGGAGAAGTATGAAATATAGACGAATCAAAAAAGCCTCAAGTATATATTCACACAGAAAGAGTTGAACATGCACAGACAAGTATGTTTAGAGCTGTCCAAAGACTATGATTTCTCACTCCACTACCACCCTGGGAAAGCGAACAAGGTGGAAGATGCTCTACCTATAAAGGACCCAACTATTCTATCATTGATGAGAATTGAAATAGATCCAATCATCATTGATTTTATGAAGATAAACATGGGAATAATAATGAAGATAACATCCTTAATAAATTCATAAATTATTTCTTAAAAACCTATTTTGGAATGGATAAAGGATGCTCCAATGGATGATGTGGGAATTCAGAAGAAAGTGGAAACTATCAGAAAAGGGAAATCATCATAGTTCAATGTTAATGAAGATGGAATTGTGAGATTTGGGTCATGACTATGCTTTCCATAAAATTCAGAGTTAAAGAAAGAAATTGTGTGTGATTCACATAGTTAGAATTTCTCCATTCACCCAGGAAACACTATGATGCATCAAGATCATTGAGAGCATTATTAGTGGTATAACATTAATAAGGAGATCGATGAGTATAAATCAAAGTGCATGATATGTCAGCAGGTGAAGGCTGGGTAGAAAAAGACTAAAGGGATGATGCAACCATTACCCAGACCAACATGGAAATGGGAGAAGATAACCATGGACTTTTTCACTCGAAATACGAGTACATCCAAATGAAACAAGGCTATCTAGGTTATTGTAGATTTTCTAAAAAATACTGCACACTTCATTGAAATTAGAGAGGATTTCTCATTTGATCAACTGGTACAAATATATATCGGAGAAGTGGTAAGGTTACATGGAGTACCACTATATATAATATCCGATCGAGATCCAAGTTTAACTTCTATTTTATAAAAGAGTCTTCTACATGATATAAATACTGAGCTGAAATTCAGTATGACTTATCATCCTCAAACTGATACCCAATCTTATCGGACTATCCAAACACTTGAAGACATGTTAAGAGTATGATCAATGAACTACAAAGGAGGATGGAACCCAAATCTTCTTTGGTTGAGTTATCTTAAAATAATGGTTTCCACTCAATAATCCAAATATATTCTTATGAAGCCCTCATAGAAAGTGGTGCAGAACACTGGCATGTTGGGGAGAAAAAACTCCTAGGTCTCAAAACGGTTGAAGAAAATGTGGAAAAGGTTAAGACCATCTAGTAGCACATTGAATCTTCTCAGTGTTGAGAAAATATCTTTATTGATAATCATCAATGAGACCTAGATCTTGATAAAGGAAACATGGAATTCCTATGCATATCATTGTGGAAGAGATTTCTGAGATTTTGGAATAACGAGAAGCTTAGTCCAAGGTACTTCAGCCATTTTAAAATACATTATCACATTGGAGAAGTATCCTATCGACTATCACTCCCATCGAACCTCTCTCAAGTACATGATGTATTCCATGAATCACTCTTGAGGATATGCATACTTGAACCATCACATGTACTCGATACATAGGTGGTACCATTTATGAATGACCTCTCCTAGGAAGAGAAGTCTTTGAATATCTTAGATCATGGAGAAAAAGATCTATGATATAATAAAATTACCATGTTATGGTGTTGTGGTGAATCCACAAGATTGAAGAAGAAATGTTGGAATCAAAGGAAGTGATGAGGTGAAGAAACATAGAGAGCCAAAGAGAATGTACCCTAGTGGTACATGCTTCTGCATGGAATCCAAAAGACCCAAGATGAAATCTAGGCAGGGGAAAATTTATGAGTACTGTAGTTGTACTGTAGCACCGGTGGGACCGTAGCACCGACATGACTGTAGCAGTGATGGAACTATTGCAGTGGCCGAACTATAGTAGTGGTGGAACTGTAATAGTGGTGGAACTATAGTAGCGATGTAACTGTAGAGGCGGAGGTACATTAGTAGGATGTGTAGTAGCGGTGGAATTGTAGCAGTGCTAGTACTGTAGCAGTATTATTCACAAATGGGTCATTTGGGCCAAAAAATGGACTTTCAATCCTTGTATTCCGGCCACTTGGCCTTGGGCCTCTGAGCTATGTAGTGGGCGTCCCTCTACCCAGATAAAAAGATTTTTTTGATTGAATAATAAATTGAGGCTTCATCGCTAACCTTTTTTTTGAGGACGAAATTTCTTAAGGAGGGAATATTGTAGCAACCCAAAATTTTTCTAATAAAATTTCCTCTTGATCTGATTTAATGTTTTATTATGTAAAATGGTTTTATAAAACATATGAACTTATTTTATTTTATTTTTTTGTATTTTAATATAACATTATGAATTTTTTTCGTAGCTAACATATCTATTGAATAGCGATCACATGATTATTATAAATATAGGGCATTAACAAATTCAATTTACACTAAAAAAGGAAGTAATGGCCTCATCAAGTACAATTGCTTCGTTCGATGACCATTTATTGGAGCTTAGAAAGAAGGTGGAATCACTAGGATTATCTCTTGACCAAGTCCAAGATGAGGTTCAATACATTAATAATGTTCAGAACCGCCTACCGAAGAAGTGGAAGTTAACATAGATTACCACCCGAGCAATGTTATCTGAGCCACCCCAAAATTATGTCACCATCACACATATTACCCATAGGTCATATGAAAGTTTTATAATGGTATATATAAGAATACTATAGCACTATGATTATGTTCATTATTTTTCATAGAATAAAGAACACACATTCATTATTTATTATTACTTTGTAAATAGTTATCAAAGCACAAATAGTATTTTTAGTTAATATTCAACTACGAAATATATTTTGATAAATTAATTGATTATTTAAATTATATAACATTTTAATAAAATATGATTACTAATTTTTTTAATCAAATATAAATTATTGTTTAATTTTTATTAATACAAGTATAATTTTATTAAGTTTTGACATCTGTTTTTGTCAAAACCCATTAATTTTCAATAAATGTCAGTTTTTATTTTAAAAGTAAAAATTCAAATATTTAGAAAATTATTTAGACAAAATAAATATAATTTCCAGAATCAAGATGTCTAAATTATTCAATTGTTAATTTTTCGTAATTTTTTGTGACAGTCGAATATTTGGGTAAAAATTAAATGTCGTTTAAATATATGATGTATTTTATGACATCATTATGACATAGTAGTGATGTAATAAAATACTATAAGTGGTATGTTTGGAAAATATATGTTTTAAATTTAAAATAATGTGATTTTTAGTTTGTTTTATTATTTTACAAAGCCTCTGTGGACTCTTCATGAATTATAAAACAATTTAACATTTTAAAATGATTTCCATGAGAGTGTGACTCAACTCCACATGAGAAATCCTAATATTTTAATAAGTTCGGCCATTTTCCTTATAAATTATATTTTTCCACCCCACATTGGATTAAAACATGTGAAAAAACCATGGTATGGTTTGTGTTTTTGAATATTTTAATGTGTTGTGTCCAAAACCAAAATAATAAATAATTCCCTCTCTTTTCCTATATAAACCCACTCAATATCCTATTCCGTTTCACTCAAACCAATTGGATCATTCCCAAACCCTACCATCCACTCTCTATAATCTTTTCAAGGTTCCCCAATCTCTCATTAAATCTGTTATCAAGCCTCTTCCAATCATTTGGGATCACACTTCTATGTAAGGGATTTCTTTTTTTTTCTCATTTTTGTCTAAATATTTTATATTGTTATGACATTTTATTTTCAATTAAAAATGTTGGGGTATGATTATATTCCTACCCTATACTACCATCCATATAATTTAATGGTGAAATATTCCTTTATCTCTCATTAATTCCTCCCATGTATACCTATTACCATGTCAAAATTCCGTATGGGATTTCTCTCTCCTCATATACATTCAAGAAATTATTTTATATTATACTTCTAAATTCCATTACATATGTTGAGAAATGTATCTATATAACCCTATTACTTTCAATTTCATATAAATATTATAATATACCCCTTTCTCACTCCTCAACCGTTTTTATGAATTCTTGTGTAATTCTGTTATACTGCCCAATTTTCACCATGATTTTCCAAGGCAAAGTCATTGTGTAGTGAATACCGTGCCCATTTTTCTATCAAGGGTATTCAAATTTACACACATTTACATATCGATTATATAGTTTCATGTATGTATTCAAAATTTCATTATCTTGGAATAAATAATGTTGTTGAATGATTCTATGTTGTATGATCCATGTTGAACACTTATGTATGAAATGAATTGATTAAGAAGTGTGCTCCCTGATATCCCTCCAACGCATTGGGTAAATATTAGTATCATGATACATCAAGTGAAACTAGGGTTTACTCATAAAAATTAAATTTAAATGAGGGTTTACTCATGATCCATGTGCAATGAGCATTTTATCATTTTAATATCATGTTAAATGTAATTTCCGCAATTCTATGTTATGACAATCATATTATATCATGCATTTATGTTCATGTTTCTCTTCCAATACATTGATATGACTATTTCCTAACATGTACTACATTACTAGTGTTATTACTTTTTTACTCCCTAACAGAGCATTACAGACCACCCTTTTCTTATTCATTTCCTCATGTTATCTCATGCAATGCTTAGAGTGATGGAATGTTGTGGTCATGTAAAAGAAGTTTTCAATAAAGATGTTAGCTTTTATGTTCTAATTTGTTATGTAATGTTCCTAATTTCCCAAGATAGTAGTCCAATTGATCCTCATATTTGTCTTATGGGAACATTTATAAATTAAATCCAGTTTATGTGGGTAATAAAGAGCAGGGTTGTTATAACTATTGTTCGATAATATCAAATGATTTTATGAAAACCAAATGGAAAATGATTTAAGAAATAATTGGTTCCATGAAAATGATTGATATTTTTTTAAAATAGGGAATTGGAACATTCTTGATACTAAACATTTCATAGACTCTATTTTGGTATCCTATTGAGATTATTTTACACATCAAGCTTTTCCCTTAGGATTTCATAGATGTTGTATTGTTGGACACATGTTATGGGAAGGGAATATTGTAGTATTCCTTATTTTTCATTGATCTTTGCCATTGGTTTAGGATGGTTTGGTGGTGACTATTGGTCACATTGAGACTTATTAGTCCAAATATATTCACACTTTTGTGTTAATCCAATTTTTCAAGGATTTTATGGATATTGTGTTATCTTTTTCTTCCACATTTTAATTTGGTTTTTTGTATTGTTTCACTATATAAAAGATTTGTTATGTTTCCTTGCTTTACCCTACCAGGAAATAGGTTGCTTGGGTGTATAGTTATGTTGATCTAAGTTGGTCTGTTACACCAATATAGATAAATTATTGTGTAAAGGAGGCCTTCCATAGAGAATCGCCTCCACCACTCATGAGATGATAGTTCCACTTTCTATTTTTCAAAGGCTTGTGATTAATGCTAGCACTAGTTGGAAGATAAGTCATATAATATCCATCTGTTTCATCCATTTTAATCTATTCCATTATATCTTTTTTCCTTAGTCTTATCATAGTTTGAAATATACTTCGTAACTACCTATAATCTAGTTTTTGTTGGAAGACCCTACAAGAACATCTGAGCTTTTTAATAGTAAATTTTCACTACATTTTGATGAAAAATTAACCATCTATGAAAACTAATTGGTGTAAAAATACATTGAACAGTATCCATTTTGTAAAGGGGGAAACTAAAAATAATTCTCCACCATCAGTTAATTTGGAAAAAAAATTATGTAATAAGAGAGTGTTGATACCCTTTAATACCTAGCCCATATACCTATTTTCTTGTACCATGAAATCCCACTATCACATAATAGGACCTCAAATATGAATTCCACACACTACACCTTGATACTATAAAGTTTATCTAAGAATTTAAATACCTGAATGATGTTATCAATCTGTCCCTATTTATCTTGATGTTCATTTTTTACCCTTAAAGGATAGTGGCTTCTCATGAATGAACTCATGTGATTAATCAACATCTCTTCCATCTCCTGAATGTACCTAAATAACTTTGTTATGGACTTGTAGAAAGTTTTGTTCGATATAAAGAACATACTAAATGACAGCCTTGATATAATTTTGATCTATTAGAGGATTCCCTTGAGGATAATTCGTTTCACCATCATTCGGAACCCACAGAAAACATCTCAGTGGCATAATTCTTCACACTGAATGAAAATAAATATTTATAGAATAGAACAATAAAATTTCATAATATAAAACCATAAGAAAAAAATAATATTAATATAGGGTTATAAAATTAATATTAATATAGGGTTATAAAAATAATATACAAACATCCCACAATCCTAATGTAAATTGAGTCTCATCATGGAATGATTTAGTCGAACCCTCACGACAATCTACCTCTAAAGTCTCTACAATCCTACTTCCAGTCTAACAAATATCCCATGGGAATGACTATTGAGGAAATACCTCTTCTAATACTAAATTGTGATTAAATTGGTCTATCTAATCTCTCAAACTAGCACCCAACCTGAATTTCCACAATCCCAAAGGGGGCTCACGATCCCCATGGGATGGCTATTAGCAACGGGGCATCAAAGAAAACATAGAGGGAATAATTTTTCCCAACTACAAAGAAGAAAATACGTTATATATACATTCAATGAATGAAATAGGGGATATATATATAAATAAATATTTAATCATAGATTGATAACAAAGAAATAGATTCAATTTAAATGGTATAAAAAATACCCATGAGAAAAGTCCAACTTCAAAGGATAAAAAAACTAAAAAAATACTCCATCAATCTTCATAAGATAACATGGGATCAATCATACCATCTCACCAGCAGCTACCTGTACTCAATGAATAGAAAACCTCTCCACCTCACTATGGTTTCTTTCCATTAAATGCATCAATCGACATAAAATGGTCTACGAACCACTGAAGGGGTGCACAAAGTGTGATCTAATAGGAGAAATAAGATCCCACGAAGGTATTACATATCATATATCCATAAATTATTCTGATCAAGGATAAACATTAAATACAAAAGGAAAAAATAAATAGTTCATTAGTTTTTACATCAAAAGCATGGGAAACATTTGATTTCCCTTTTTCAACATTTAAAAGATAAACTAGGTAAACAAGATTCAAATATTTTTACATATATCATTGAAAAGAATATATCACATATCATATAAAATAAATGGAAATTCAACTCAATAGTACCAATAAGACAAACCTAATATGTAGACCAATGCGTAGATATTATCAAAAAAATTATTGCACAAGGTTAATATAGATATTAAACTCATACCCCAAACAATGACAATCACAGATATCAATATCGTAGATATATGCATCAAATCTAGGTATAAGAGAAATACCCTAGAATGTGAACCTCTTATAATGTCTATCTATTACCTTTAAGAATAGACCTAGTGATTAGGATAACACCCCATGAGTGAACCCATTGACAATATCAATGTATAGGGAATATTACTACACATTCCACCTAAGCACCTAAGGAATCCCATGAGGTCTACCTTCCAAACCAATTCATCAAACCAATTCTTAAAAAACATGCTTTGTAAACCATTTTAATAAACCATTTCACATGGATTATTAAAACCCTTTTCATTTACCATTACTAAGGAAAAACCATATTTTATCAAAAAAAACCTTTCCCACACACACAAGTAAAATTATTCAATCAAGTAATTTCATTTATAATTGTATTTATCATAACTAGAGAAATAAATTTCAATAAAATAGGATAAATATGTAACCACCAACATCAATATTAGGATCTCACAGACTAATAATGTGACCCACCAACTAGAAGAACACAATAATGAAAATGGGGTTCCTGGAATCAATCAACGCAACTTAGATTTGATTCTCTTTACAAAAGGGCTGGTGAAGATGAATAATAAATCCATAACACAAGAAACTAACTTTTCTAACAAAAAAAGGCAATGGTTATCCTCTAGAGAATGATCACAAAATAGATCTATAAGGAAACATAAATAATTATCCACTCAGATCAACAGATCTAAAATCGTAGCACCATAGGGCTACCGAGATTAAATCTATCAAAGTAGTAGAAAAGATAAATCACCTGAATAGACATCGTCCACAACCCTAATGATAAAATCCGGAGTGAATAGATCTATAAGGAGTGGAGGTTCCAAAAATCACTAGGGAAGGCCTCTCAATTGAGTGTAAAGAGGCTGCAATGAATGAAATAAAAAATAATTCATATAGATCCCCAAAAATCCACCCTCATGATAATTATATAGTGTGTAATCCATTTACATTCCATGAAGTCCATGGGTTTTACGTACACTAAAAAACCAAATTGCATTTTTTTATAAAAACTGATAATTAAGCATATCAAGTCATGTAAACCATTTTCAAAGTGTTTAACTATTCAGTCTCTGTATTTAGCTCACGTCATAAGCTTAGAAAAAAATTAATATAATTTACTACCACTACACAACCCATAAATTCTTAGAAGTTAGAAAAATATACAGTTTCGGGAAAAAACTCCAAATTACCACATGTTTTCTCCGATCTTGGGGAGAACCCAATTAACCAATTATATGTTTATACTTAGACTCCATTTATTTAAACAACATAAATATATGAAATTTAGGTCATTTTGCTATAAAATGTAATCCATATTAAAGATTATGAAGACATACCCAAAAGGTGGAAAATAATTATGATTACAGAAATAACTGAAATATGGTAATAATATGTTACACTTTATTTTTCATGTGGTTACGATAATTTCTCCCATGTGTACGGAGGACTACCGCCTCATGATACAATCTGATTTTTTTCTGTAACTCTTTACATGGAAGGTAAGATGGATGAATTTTATGAATATATATTATATATTTGACATAATAATTAATATTTTAAGGTTTTATTTTTTTTTATTTTTATTTTACATAAATCCATCGAGAAAAAAAAACAACGTTCAGGTGTATATACTACTTTCCAACTCCAGGAATGGCATAACATATTTTACATATCTAACATTAATTCATTAAAATTTATAAATATATAATTTATATATATAATATTTATATAATGGTTAACATTTTGGATAACATGGAACCATGATCAATTTAAAAGGATCAAAAATACCAAACCAAAACATACACAAAAAACGAAGAATTTATTACCTGAAACCTGATTTTAATTTGTAATTATTGATAAATAGGTAATAAAAAGTCCTAAGAACATCATATATTATAATATAAAAATGATTATGGATATATAATAAATTTATAATAAAAATATATTTATTTTATGGGAGGTTCGAACATGTCAAGTGGATGTCGAGGATTACTATATGGTATTTTTGTCTCAATTTTTCTTCTTTGAGACATATGTTATGTTACACCCCTATATTTATTTATAAGATATATGTACTAAAAAATTAAAATTTAATATAATTAATATAATTATTATTGATATGTTTGATGTTTCTTTTAATTTTATTCCATAATTTGGATTCTGATTCAATGTTACCCATGTGGTAAGTGTTTTATGATACAATCTCATCATTTTTAAAGATTATTTATGTTTGTACTTCAAATTATAAAATAATCTGATCCACATATCAATGAAATAATTAATAATATTATTATCTATTTATGTTTTGAAAATACATGTTTAAAATTCATATTAATCATTGTATTTACTGAAGAGTTCAAAATAATGTTTTTATGAAAATAGACTTTACTCCTCACTTTGGTAAAAAAAACTATTTTATTCAATATACATGTTAATAAAATGTTTTAAATAAAAATGTTACAAATCTAAAATGCGTTTTTAAATAATTTTTTACCTTAAATATTCATTTTTAAAAAAGAATCATCTTGTATTTTCCTAACAAGGCCCATTTAGATTTTACTAAAAATGTGAAAGGAATATTTGTTTTATTGTGAATGACATAATGATTTTTCCTTCTATCATGATCACACAATGTTTTAAATCATCTTATATATGTATCAAAAGTTATTTTCAGTGAAAAGGTTGTTAAACATGTTTTATTAATTTTTAGGTTAAAAAAATATGTTTAACATGAAACAGTTATTTTCCACATGAAATGTTCCAAGTTCCCCATAAAAATAATTTTTTATCTAAGATGACATCATTTGATGTTAGTTATTCTTTAATGTGGATATAATCTAGGGAAACCATTCTTACTATTTATCTGGATGTTATAGGTTTTTGATGAAATTATATTTAAGAAGCATGTTACTTTTTCACAAGATATACCATGGTATATTTCATATGAAACTAAGATCAATTTCATGGGGTAATTATTTGGTCACATGATGAAATGATTATGAATCATATTTATTTTTAAAATATTATACAATGATGGAATTTTTAGGAAACCCATTTACTTTCATGGGTTTTAATATGATGAATTTCTCATGATTTTGTGGAGGATGTATTCCTAATTTTCATTATGAGACAAATGGGTAAAATATCTTCATCCAATGAATTGGGTAACAATTGAATTCTCATGGCATAAAATGAACTAAAATAGGTAGTACATTCAATAATGTTATAGATTTTTTCCACTATGATAGTATTGGGAGTGAAATGTGACCATAATAATGGGTTTAGAAGTAAACCCATTCCAATAAGATAGAATTTGTAATAATCCTTGACATATATAGAAATGTTTTATAATTTTATTTATATTCTAAAATTAAATCCTTATATATATTTTATGCTTTTATGGATCATATTATTTATTTTTATTTTTATTATTTTTAGAAAAACTACCAATATTTATTCCATGACACAACATTTTGATATTTGATATTATGTTTAAGGTTTTCATATGTTATTATCATGTTATCATACACCTATGATCACAAAATGTTTATATATTTCCCTTTTTTATCCAAAATAAGAATCTATTATGACCCTTTTTCCTGTTTATTTTACTAAGGTTATGATGATAAGTATTACATTTGTTTTTCGAATAAGGTGTCTAGTTATAAGGAACTATGTGGGAGACTATTTAGTATACTTGGGAAGTGGTTAATTATGTTTCCATGTTCCCAAAGGCAATATACATTTATGATCCCCAATTTTGTGCTTTGGTAATGTAATGAATGTTTATAAAAATTATATAATATCAATGTATTAAAATCTATGTTCATTTAGGGGGTGATAATAAAGATATGAATTTTTAATTTTGGGGATCACACTTTTAATAAATCATATTTTATTTATCGATTATAGTTAAATTCCCAATTCTTGTGATACTTGAAATATAAAGCTGACAAACATTTGTATATTTCAATTGGGGGACTTTTTTATAGTAGTTTTTCTTAATATATCATTATAAGTATCAAATAAATCTACTGATCTTGATATTTAAAAATTGGAAAAGAAGATTGATATTTCCTTGTTATTATTTTTATATATTCTGAAATCTATTTACTATTTTGGAATGGTTATTAAATTATTATTTTTCACTGGATTCATTATATATATGACTACATAAGGTTGGTCAAGTGTTGTGTACTTGGTATCCACGATACATTTATAAAAAATCATTTTATTACTTCGGATTACATAAAAAACAAACAAAGATTTGAGATTTCTTATGATGTATATTGTGTGCCAACCATTAAAGTGTTTTTGGTTTCTAAATCTATTGTTTTACACATTATAATGTGGTTCAACTTAATAAAATTATATAATGGTTGACACTGAAAATTATACTCAATCCAAGATAGTACATGTGTATTTATGGATTGGATCATTGAGAAAGAGTTTGAATGAAAATTATAATTTTTAAGAGATTATGACAGAAAAATTATTTGTATTCTTATACTCTGATCATTAACTAGTCACTATTTGATGTTTTATACTTATTTCATTCCATAGAACAATTAAAAACATCATTAAATGAACACCCCAATATTTATTATCACACAAATTAAATATATCGTATATTAAAAATGAAAATAATAATTCAATAACCTCATAGGATATATCCGATGGTTTTTATAATAAATTTTCACATGATAATATAAACATTGATAAACTACTATGAAAAACTAGTTTTGTGTTAATTCATAATAAAAGATTATAGATATTCTATATATGTTCATCTTGAAGAATATGTTACTAATTTAATACTTTAGGATAAATAACATATGTTTATTATTAGTCAATGATCTTAAATAGTTATTATATTCTCATGTACATACTTTAATTTGTAGAGGAACATTAATCAAAGACCATTGATGAGAAAATTTATTCTTATATGGTGGTATAAAGAAACAATGCATTGTTTTATCCAAAATATTAATTAATTATTTTGGGTTTTAAATATAATCTCAAAAATTAATATAATTCAGATACCATAGATATAGGTGGTGTCTAATACCTCTCTATATATAACAATAATTCATAATATGATACAATTTATTATAGAGATTTTATTAATATTATCGTCGTATAATGTATAATTAAATCAATTTTGGTAAAATATAAGTTTAATAATCCTATCATATTAATTAAATGACATGATAACTGAGGTTATCTGAGAGAAATTTTGATTAAAAATTTAATAAATTTATATATTAGAATCAATTTATTGATAAAATAGAAGAACGAAATCAGGGGTAAATCATGATATTTTCTTAATAGAAACTTTACTTAAAAGTTATCACATAAAATAGAATTTTTAATTACCATAATGATATTATGATTAATCCATGTATAATGATACATCATGGGTTTCCTATAATTGATGAAAATTAGTTATGTCATAAATAGCAATATTGAATGTGAAACTCCAATATTTATGTAAATTATCAATCAAAGAATATATGTGGGTCCACTCTCCTACCATGTGAATTATATAAATTTTTATGAAGGATGAAAAAATTATATAGTCACATATATTATTACTTATTATTGATGATATATTATATTGTTTTATGTTTACTAAAATTAATATTGACCATTACATACTGTATATGAAATTATCAAGTATAATCATTTATAACATGCTGAAAACATATTCATGAATAGTTATTTTATAATGTTTTGAGGATAAATAATATTATATAATTACCATTCACATGAGAACTGTGGTTGGAGTGATTATATAAAACGATTGTTTACCATGAGTGGAAACAAAGATTAAATTATTCTACCAAAGTAGAAAATGTATACCAACCACAGTTTCTTGTACCATCTGGCCCCTCCTCATTGACATGGGAAGGGGGTGGAACATTTCGTGGACTTAAGTTACATCCATATGACAAAAAAGGATAGTAATAAATTACAAGTATTTATAAGGGGGGGGTATTATTATTCATTATAAAAATAAATCACTTATACCAAGATAGGAATCACCAAACAACCACTCTAAAAAGCACATGAAAAAAGTAATTAAATTAAAAGAGTAACCAAAATAATAAAAAACAATACCGAAGTACAATTTTGATACCAAAACCAACAATATAAAATAAAAAAAGGCATGAACTCACCATATCCAATCCTTATTCAAGATCGAAATCCATAAGTAATTTCTATGGTATCACAACGTATCAACTATGAAATGAGATATAAAGACTTTACCTGTTTATTAACATACAAAATCAATAAACAAAAAAAGTGACCAATAAAGGGGTGTGTATTAAACTCATTATGTTTTCCCAAATTAAATAAAAACACATTCCACTAGGATTTAAGGTGTTAGGATAATTAATATGAACAAAATTTATATAAAACAATTTATATGAAAGAAATTTATTTTTTAAAACCAAACAGTTTTTCAATGAAAGATACTAAACTAGATTTTAAAAACCATTTCTAAAATTCCATTTTTTCTTTACCATTCAATTCCACTGTACACACAAACACACACATACATGAATATATTTCAACCATAGACCTCCCTATACTTGGCAATGTGGATTCAATCTTTCACTATGATATCACTTGGTGAACCATTTTAATGGGGTGAACAAAACACCCTTATCTGCCCCAATTTTTAATAAGGAACAATTCAATCCCTTATCTGTACCAAATTAACATGAACACATGAAAATCATGTTTTTAAAAATCCATTCCATGTAATGTCATGAAATTTCAGTAAAACATTTCTTTTATTGGATGTAATTCCACAACAATTTTCCATGCATGAAAAACAAACTATAATTTTAAAACCAACATTTTTAAATCAAGAACCAAATACAATTTCTACAAAAAAACACAATTTCAATAATTTCACAAAACTTCCACTAATGAGGTTTTCCATCACGAATCACATATAAATTACGTAAATCAATTGATGAAATTAAATCAATTTAGATTCAATCCATGATGTTCTTTCTAAGTGTAACATCCTAGATAAATAAAGAATAAAAAAATTCATATTTATTAATATTTGTGAGTTAAATATTAATTTTAACTTAAAGGGGATTCTGTGTTCGGTGGAATACCTGATACGCAACAACATGTTTCTTTGAAATCTTACATTGCACAAAACATTGATTTATACTGAAAAATAATATAATAATATTATTATTTTAAATGGTAGTTAACAAATAATTGTTGTATTGGCAGAAATGAATATAACTAACTAAAATTTGATTATATATGTTTGTTTAATGTTTTTAAATTCATCAAACATATTTTAGATGCTTAAAACGTGAATGAATATAATTTTAATCAGAAATACTCTTAAATTCATTAAAAGGTCTATTTACCACCTTTTGATGAAGAACCCTCTTTAAAAATTGTTTGGGTCTTTTTTAAATGTTATATTTGACAAAATATAATTATTCTTTAATATCAAGACGTCAATATTTACTTTGAGTATATTTATTGTATTTTTCTGAATAAATTCGTTTTTTAATGAATAGTAAAAAATACTGTATTTTAATTCAAAAATTCCTTTTAATCTAATTTATTTATAAGGTTATATTATCCTTTTAATTGGTTTTAAAGTTTAATTGTATTATGTTTTTAACATTTAATACAATGTTTGTCATTGGATTTAATTTAACATTGAAATTGGACATAAATAAGTGTCAATCCATTGATAGTTATTATTTATTAAAAACACGCTTTTTGTTTTTGAGAGCGGGAATTAATTTTAAATTACTTTTTTACACTTTTTTACTCTGAATTTGTAAAAATAAATTCCTTATTTGGAATCAGGAGGTCAAAATTGGGTATATAGGTAACTTTTATTTTTATAAATTATGAATATTTACTTCAGTAAAAATTTATTTACCATGGATAAAGGGTAAATCTAGTAAATAAGGGTAACAAAATATTATTATAATCATATTAAAATACCCTAAAATGTGTAATAATCATATTCGATGACAAATTTCCAATAATGGGAATCCTTGGGTCGATTTTGGGACCCCATGGTGCCACTTGGTAGTGATAATGACGCTTTATATTAATTAATTTAAAATATAGACAAAAATGACACAAACATATATCTTTTAGTAAATAAATTATTACACTGGGATATATAAGTTATCTTTTCAACTATAAATATCCATTTAAAATATTGAAATATTTCCAACATCATGACATTTTTTTATAGTATTTAAACATCAAATAAATAAAAATATTAATGACAGAATAATGATGTAGTGTTTACCTCATTATTGAATGATTTAAATAAATAACATTATAAAGATTAAAAAAATATCCAAAACCTATCCAATTTTCATTAGATGATTTTATTTATAACATGAGTCATCTTATCTTCAACTTTAATATATTTTGGACCTTTAGAAACCTAAAATCATTATATAATAAAACAATATTTTTAAACATTCTTAAAGTACCCCTCACCCCATTATAAAAATCCCTCACTTATAACCCTTACTCACACTTATCAAGCCCAATTGATCATCCAAAATCTACCCTATTTAGCTCCCTACATCTCTATAATCCACATATAAGACTTCCCTTATTCATAAGTCAATTCAAATTTTCTTTTTGGATCAAACCAAAGAGAGATACTCGATTTAAAAGTAACATCTTTTCTTAAGTTCATTTGTTTTATTTTACTTCTCCAACCAAATAAACACATATTATTGCCTTATTTAATAACAAAACCAGTATAATCAGTATACTATGTTGTTTTTATGGGATTTATTTGAACTAAACTTACACAAACCTACATATAACTAGTAAACAACGTACTGTTTCTGTGGACGGTATACTACTACCTCACGAAATGATGATTGTTCAATATTCTTCTACCACCACTTATGGTGGCCATTAAGATGGAACTGTATTTATATGTGATATAAATTATATTTATATTGTATCTATTCTTCTATATTTTTCATTAATATAATACCTTTTTGGTTTCCATAGTGGGTAAATACGATAATTTCATTTGAGGAAGTGCAGACTACCGCACCCACAAAGTGATATGAATTTTCATACCAAACGTCGAATGTATAAATGATGGAGATAATTTAATTATATATGATATTATAATGGAATTATAATATACCTATGTATCATTAAGTTTTCATTTCATTAAATATGAAATAGAAATGAAAGTAGTGTTCATGTGTACGTACAACTTACCATCTCCATGAACGGTGCATTTCATTTCTTATATCCAAATGTTATGTACTATTATAAATATATATATACTGGATATATATGATATATATGATATCTAAATCATGAATATCATTCCAGAGATAATTTAATTTCATCCACATGGACAATTTATAATTATAACAAGTTCATTTTTAACTAAAGATCCAAACATCGACAAAATGTCCGATATTAACTCAAATAATTAACTAATTGTTTTAGAAAGGTAATAATTGATATAAAATGAAAAAATAAACTGGAAAAATGATTTTGATAAAGTATAAACTAAATTTATTTTATTATTCAGAATGTTAAAGAATGCTCAAGTCATGTCGGACACGAGGTAAGGGGTTTCTTATCTCACTTTTAATTCGGTGAGATTTCCATTGTTCAACACTTACTAATTTGATGTGGTGTATTTTGAACTTCCATTTGATATATATTATCATGATTATATTTATATTCATGGTATTTTGTGACTCATTTGGTGGTTATTAACTTTTGGTCATACAACTCAATTGATTACAACGTGGTAAAGGGTTTTCATCTAACTTTTTATTCCCATGATATTCCTGCTATATTGCCACTATTTCCTTTTGTGTTGTGTATGTACTACCCCTGATTGTATTCATTGTGTAATATAATTTAAATTATTTGTAATTACGTCTTCATTTTGTGATCCTACTTTAATGGACTGTATGTTTCGCATGTTACTAAATTGGTAACGGAACATTTCACCCTCCTCTTTTTAGAAGACCTCTTTTGTGTTATGTCTTTTAAGTTACATCTTCTTATGTTGGGACATGTTATACTATATATTTATTAAGGTAAATTTTATGTCCATGTGATGAGATACCCTTTTCTCTCTCATCAACTCATTTTATGAATTTTAAAATGATGTTGGTAAGCTGTCGAATTTTAATAAGAGGACTTCTAAACCCAATTTCACTTATTTGGGGTGAAACTTCTATTTTTTGATTACGTCATGCTATGAATATGTTTGAATGACTTCTGGTTTTTTTACACCGAAAATAAAATAATATTTAGTGTATTTATATTTTCCACACATTATTATGTAACTAATTTATCATTAATCTAAGGATATCGTCTTTATATGGTATTTCGACTCAATTTACATTCCATTAAGACGTCATTATTTTTATATTCCAATTAACTTTTATATAGTGTATATAAAATCCTTTGGAATATTATATCATGAATACCATTATTCTCATGATATTTTTTTTTATTAAATGTTATTCTTCAATTATTTGTATTCAAGCTTCTCTTATTTGGTTAAGAACTCCTTAAAAAATGTTGTTTAAAATATTTATTATTCTAAATACTTCTCATTAATGTCCATGTTATAAAAAAAATTAAGGAATTATTTATATGGACATTAATGTTTTAGAATGTTAATTCCTTTAATATCTTCAATGTGGTATGGGACACTTGGATTCTAAAATCTATTTATTAATGTTTATAAATGGTTTTGAAAATGGTTTGATACATCAATTTTTATTTCAATATCTTGATATGATATATTTCCATTGGAATGTTGAAATTTTATCTTTCCATTTTCCTTGTGATATGTGTTGATATTATGTTATTTTTATTTGGAATTGTTTACGTATATGGGTGGTTCTATGATAAACCTGGGGTGGGTGAGCCCAAGATAGCTCTCTAAATCATTGGGTAATATGATAGAGGTAAATGTTAATGATTCTAATAAGAGATTTAGGGAATATACTATGATTGGTATTCCAAACATAACTACCTATGTATCTGTGAAATTTGTAATGTATGTATGTTATGTATACAAAAATTTGCCTTTATGATTTATGATTTATGTGTGTTATTCATAATTCTTATGATTTCATAAGGTATGTTATGATTGAAAACTATAGCTTCATTTATTTGTATTTATTGATGGATTTATGTTTCCTTTACTTATTTTATAACCCTTACTAAACTTTTTATTCCCATCACATGTTTTTGAAATGTTTTCCATAGGACATAAATATGAATAGGGTCAGGGATGAGATCAAGGAAAAGTCATGCTGTCTAAAAAATGTAACTAAAAATGTTTCTTTTTAAGAGTCATTAATTTATGAAAAAAATAGATTCTGAGTAGTAGTGTCTATATGTAATTTTTAAGTTGATATGTATTAGTTATGGACTAATTCTCTAAAACTCTAAACCTGTAAAAATCCTTAAAGTTAATTATTCATTTAAGTCTAGATTATGTAATGTTTTAAGTATGAGACCTTATTGTGTACTTCCATATGATATATATTATCACGATTCTATTTATATTAATGGTATTCTATGATTCATTTGGTGGTTATTTACTTTTGGTCATAAGACTTGGTTTATTACAACGCGGTAAGGGAGTTTCATCCCACATTTAATTCTCATGAGATTCATTCTATATTTGCCACAATTTTCTTTTGTGTGGTGTATGTAATGACCATGATTGTAGTATTTGTGTAATATACTTTAATATATGGGTATTTACATCTTCATTTTATGATCCTTCTTTCATGTGGTGTATGTTTCCTATGTTACCAAATCGATAAGGGAACCTTTAAACCCAATTTCTAATCCTTGGGTTAATATTCTAATTCTTAATTATGTCATGCTATGATTATGTGTGGAATAACTATTTATTTATTTATATTTTAATTTCCTCTCCCCTTTGAACGGATATACTTTTGATAAACGTAATCACTCCATAGATAAATTCACAAGTCATCGATATGAACTTGATAAGAGTAATTTTAACTCAATTTCCATTCATTGAGATAAACATCCAAGTCATTTGTTTTGTCTTAGAAAGAACATGTATGAATGTACACTGATTTATTTACACTAAATATCCAATCATATTGAGTGTATTTATATTTTTCACACATTATTATGTAATTTATTTATCCTTAATCTAAGGATACAATTTTTAAGGGATTTCATCTCAATTTCCATTCCATTGAGAATTCTTTGTTTTTATGAAGTAATTCACAAATATATGGTTCAAATACTATCCTTTGTCACATTATATCATGAATCCATTTATTCTCATGATATTATAATGTTCGGATTAAATTTTATTCCTCAATTGTTTGTATTAAAGTGTCTCTCATTTTGTTAAAAACACTTTAACAAAATATCATTTTAAATGTTTTAAGGATTTATTCTTCTAAATACTTCTCATTAATTTCCATGATTTCAAAATAGGTTTTAGGATTTATTTATATAGAAATTAATGTTTTCAAATGATAATTCATTTAACAACTTCAATGTGGGATGAGACACTTTGACTAAAAAATATATTTATTAATGTTTTAAATGGTATTGAAAATTATTTGATAAAGCATTATTTATTTCAATATCTCAATTTGATATATTGTAATTTTTATGTGTTAATGTTATCTTTCTTTTATGATTGTTTTATGTGTTATGATTATGTTAGGGTTATTGGGAATTGTTTACGTATATGGGCAGTTACATGATAAACCTAGGGTGGGTGAGCCTGAGATAGCTCTCCAATGAATTGGGTAAAGTGACGAATGTAAATATTAATGTTTCTCCTAAGAGAATTAAGGAATATATTGTGATGGGTATTCCAAATGTAACTCCCTATGTAGATATGAATGTTAAAATCTAATTATGATAAGTATTCCATAAGTTACCTTTATGATTTATGATTTTTGTGTGTTATTCCTAAATTTTATGATTTCATAACCTATGTTGTGATTGAAAAGTATGGCTTCATTAATTTCTATTTATTGATGGGTTAATGTTTCCTTTCCATATTTTATAACCCTTATTGAGGTTTTTATACTCATCCCATGTCTTTAAAATGTTTTCCATAGGACGTAAAGATGAATCTGGTCATGGATGGGATAAAGGAAATGTCACACTGTCATAAAATTTTAACTATAAATGTTTCTGTTTAAGAGTTACTATTTTATGAAAAAATGGATATTGAGTAGTATTCTCTATATGTAATTTTGTAGTTGATATGTAATAGTTATGGCCTAATTATCTAAAACTATATAACTAAAAATATCCTCAATGTGAATTATTCATTTAATTCAAGATTATGTAATGTTTTAAAGATGGGTCCTTATAGTTGGTATCAGAGGTCGGTTTAGAAAAATTTAGGGATTAAAAATTTCATTAAACACATGATTTGTCTCGATGTATATTATTTTAGTTAAATATTTATTTTATAAATTTTTTAGATGAAGGAATATAGGTTACAAATGGAAGGAGGAGGACCTCAAACGACATTCTTATCTCTTCCTCATGACATGCTTGCAATAATTATTCCAAAGTCTGGTTCAGATGATGGTTAATATTTTTCTAGAATACAACTCACTTGCAAGAAGTTTTTTGAGATATCAAACCCCTCCACTATGCCTCGATATCATCGTGGATCATGGGTGGTATTTAATCAAATCCTATTTTCTCAATATTCTTACATTTTCAAGAAAGGTAAATATTATCAAGGAATTTTGAAATATTTTACCTTACAACAAAATTTTGTAGAATATTATGATTTAGAAAAAGATTCTAAAGAAGGAGAATCCTGGGAAACCTATTTATATATGATTTTAAAACATATTCTCTCAGCACAAACATATGGTATTTTAAAAGGACCATTGATTGAAGTTTTCAACTCAAATTCAGTTTGACTATTTTAAAAAAAATCATGTTTTATCAGATGTTTTGAAATTATATGTCATACATGATTATTTTATGAAACTATTTTTCTAAGAACATCCATATGACCCATGTTGTACAAGGTGTATTTAGATGAAGGAAGAAAATGATTTTGTAGGATCTCTAAATCATTTTTGCAATGCATAGAACTTCTATCTACATGAATAAGATGATGATGATACCATATGGACACCATGATCAAGGTATGATGTTTTTTTGTTGGGAATAGTTTTATTTTATCACATAGTGGGGAAAAAATGAAAAAATATAAGATGTTTAGGTCTTAATGAAAGGTAAAAGAGAACATTTGAGTTTAAAATTTTTTATGGTTATTTTGGGGTTTTATAAAAAAATTAACCTTTAAGATCTGAGACAACCCATTGCGTTCGAAAAAGCCATTGGAATCAATCTCACAACCTAATGGTGATAAGGGCACACCACCTACCACTGTCCTCCGTGAAGTACCTAGTTAGTATGAGTTATTCTTTTATGTTTAATGATTTTATGGATCAATAATAAGTTTATTTTGGGAAATTATGTTTTATCAAATTGATATCCTTAATATAGGAAAATGATTTAGTGATTAAGCGATAAAGGTTATTTTGGAACATGTTCTCTATTTTGAGGAATCACTTTATACTTATGGAAAATAGAATACTATGGGATTTTAATTGATTATTATTTGGGGAATTTTATGTATTAGGTTTTTTTAAAAAATAACCTATCATAGAGAATATGTGATTAGGTTAATTATTTTTCAGTGTGAGACTTTAATAGTAACTGGTGTTATTTGGAGATAAATGTTAAGATTTATCATGGATGACTATGTGATTAAATCATTCCGAGATCTAGGTTTCAATCCTAGTTTGGTTTACATGGAATAATTTTATAGATATTTATTAATTTAATTGTATTTGTTGTACTTTGGGTATTTTTTGACAACTTTTAGAGATTAATTTTACCTTTTTGTAGAAGATTATCTTTTTGGGGTTTTTTTGATCTTGTACTAACCATTTTGGTTTTGGTTAATGTCTATAGACATGGGAAATTTTTGTAATATTTTTTAAATTATGTGATTCTATAGAAGCTGATTATAGATATTTCACTGTGAACAAGTCATCTTCAATAGTCATCATTTGGTGAAAAGATGAGTTTGTGGTAGAAATCTAGTAAATGGTGAATTTTAACATGAAAAGTAAGTATGTTTCCTTATGTTCTTATTAAATAACATAAATAAATACATCAACTTTATAAAAGGAACTTAAAACAAAAACTTTTCCATAAATTTTATTATTGGGGAATGAAATACCGTTTAACCCTTCACAAATTTGTGATTTTATTGTGGTTAACTTTCCCCTAATAATGTTTTCAACCACTCTCCATGAAGACTCGATGGTTTTTTATCTTCCATAACCCTATTTTCATACATGGAATCATAGTATGGGATATATATAGTGACCTATTTATTTCACTTTTTTCTTTTAAAGTGATATTTTTATACAATACTTTTTCGATGTAGGACTTTAAATGATGTTTCCAAGCCCAATTTTAAAATTATGAGGACACAATTCCCAAAAGGGGTGTAAGGATGTAACATAACAGGTAAATAAAAAATATATAAATTTAATATTTAATAATATTTTTTAATTTAATATTAATTTTACCATTATGGGGATGCTATGTTTGATGGCGTACCTGATACAAAACATCAAGTTTCTTTGAAATGTTACATTGCCCACAACATTGAGTTACAATGAAAATTAACATAATTATTTTATTATTTTAAATAGTATATAACACATAGCTGTTTTATTAGATAGAATGAATATAACTAACTAAAATTTGATTATATATGTTTGTTAAATGTTTTACATTTATCAAATAAAATTTATAGGATTAAAATGTGAATGAGTCTAGTTTTAATCATAAATACTCTAATATTAATTGAATGGTTGATTTTCCATCTTTTGATGGTGAAAACTCATTAAATCTAGTTTTTTTCACTTTTAAAAGTTTTATTTTACAAAATAAAATTCTTCTTTAAAATGAAGACATCAAAATTTACATTGGGTAATTTTATGGTAATTTTTTGATAAAATATATTTTTAAGGAATTGTGAAAAATATTTTATTTTAATTCAAAACTGCCTTTTAATATAATTTATTTATAAGGATAGATTAAATTTTTAGATAGTTTTAAAGTTTAATTATATTATTTTTTTACCATTTAATCCAATTTTGTTCATTGAAAGTAATTTTACTTTGAAATTGGACATAAATAAGTGTCAATCATTTGATAGTTACTATTTCTTAAAAACACACTTTTTTTACAATGATAATTAATTTTAAATTAATTTATTTAAATTCTATGTTTTGAATTTGTAAAAATCGATTCTATATTTTTAATCAACAGTTCCAATTTTTTTAAATAGGTATCTTTTATTTTTCGACAATATGAATATTATTTCATGAAAATTTTATTTACTGTGGTTAAAGGGTAAATCTGGTAAATATGGGTAACAAAATATTTTTATAATATTATTTAATTACCCTAACATGTGACATAATCATACAGGTTGATACATTTACGACTGTGGTCACACTTGGGTCAATTTTGGGACCTCGTGGAGCTATTTGGCAGTGATAATGAAACATTATATTAATTAAATTAATGTAAAGAAAAAACGAAGCAAACATATATATTTTAGTAAGTCAATTATTACATGGGGTTATATAAGTTATCTATTAGACTATAAATAATAATTTTAAATATAAAATTTTTTCCTACATCATGATTTTTTTTAATTTCTAGACATCAAATAAATAAAAATATTTATGATAGAATAATGATGCACAATTTACCACATTAATGAATGATTTAAATAAATAATATTATAAATATTATAAAAATATCCAAAACCTATAAAATACTTATGGGATGATTTAATTTAGAACATGAGTCATCTTATATTCTACTTTAATAAGTTTTGGACCTTTAATAATAGAAAATAATTATATGATAAAATAATATTTTAAAATATTCCTAAGGAGCCCCTCTCCCCTTATAAAACGCCATCATTTCTAACCCATTCCTCACTATTCTCAAGCCCCTTGTATCATCCAGCCTCTAAAAAATTTATCTCCCTATAACTCTCTCCTCCTCCTAGAATCCTTACCATAGGTATAAGAAAATCCAATTAAACGTTTTGGTTTAAACCAAAGGTAGATACTCAATTTAAAGGTAACGTTTTCTCTTAAATTTGTTTTTGTTTTATTTTACTTCTCCAACCCCCTAAAATATTTTTATTCCTTTATTTTATAAAAAATTGTCCTAAATATAGTATTTTTTTGTGTATGATATGTATTATAAATAAACTTACACACCCCTCCATCTAATGGGTAAATAACATACTGTTTTTGTGGACGCTGAACTACTGCCTCAGGAAACGATGATTGTTCAATATTCTCCTACCACCTCTTATGGTGGCCATTAATATGAAACTGTATTTATATGTGATATAAATTATATTTATATTTCTTCTATTCTTATACATTTTTCATTTATATAATACCTTTATGATTTCCATAGTGGGTAAATATGATAATTTCATTTGAGGAAGTGCGGACTAAAGCCCCCTCAAAGTGATATGGCTCCTTCATGCCATATTTGGTATGACAACCCTACTTTTTATTACAAATTAAACATGATTTATTAAATTAAAATTCACTTGATACAATAAAGAATATCAAGTGGTTTTGTGTCTTTGGGGCTTAGGATCATTTCATAAAAACTTAAAATATGAAATACAACATCTTTATTGAAAACTTCCCTTACATGACCACTACATTCCCTTGTACTTAGCATTGCATGGGATAACCTGAGGACATGCATAAGAAAAGCGTGAGCTATAAAGCCCAATAAGGGAATGCACTTAGAATAACAAGAGGATTATAATACATGTTAGACATTAGGCATATCAATAGAGCACAAGAGGAACATGAACATAAAGGCATGATCAAGCATGATAATCATAATATGGAAATGTGCCAGCAACACTTAACATGGAATTAGCATGAGCCAATGCTCATTGCACATGGAGCATGAGTAAATCCTCATTGCACATGAAGCACAAGTAATCCCCCGTTTCACTTGAATTAGAATTAGTCAACACTCATTGTACATGACGTATCATGATACTATACTTTACCCAATGCATTGGAGTGCTATAAGGGCACACCCTTCTTAAACATTTCATTTCATGCATAAGTGTGCCACAGGGATCATAAAACATGGATTCATAAATCATTATCATTTATTCCATGATAATGGAATGTGTAATTCATACATGAATCTTTATAATCAATAAGTAAACATGCATAAAGGTGAATAACGTTGATGGATAAATGGGCATGGTATTCACTACAGAATGACATTGGTTTAGAAAATATGTGTGATTTCGGCAGCGTAATGGCATGACATAAGAATTCATTAAAATGGTTGATGAGAGAGAAAGGGGTTCCTCATAATATTTACATGTATTGGAAAGTAACGAGGTCATATAGATACATGCCCCAACAATTGTAATGGAATTTATATTCATGATACAAAAGTATTGCTTGAATGTAAAAGAGGAGAGAGAAGTTCCTTTCGGAATTTCAACATAGTAACGGGTGTACATGGGAGGCATTTAATGAGAGAGAAAGGGGTCTCCCATCATTCAAAAATAAAGAGGAATGTATGAGGGAGGTGTGAAACCATACACCAACATTTATAATTGAAATTAAAAGGGAAAACAACTTAAATAAAAATGGACAAAAATGAGAAAGGAAGAATAAACCTTTACTTGGAAGTGTGCATCTAATGGCTAGAGAGGGGCTTGTGAGAGGCTTCTTGGGAGACTGGGGAACCTTGGGAGGATTCTAGAGAGAGTAGGGCAGTAGTTTGATGAACTCCAAAGGCTTTTAGTGAGGAGGATGTGGGAGCTTGGGTGGGTATATATATGAAAGGGGAGGGAATTCATTATTATTTAGGTTTGGGTCCCCTTACATTAAATTAATCCAAACCACAATCCATCCCATGATTTTTGCCCATGATTTTTGGAAAAGGGAAGAGGAAAACAATATTTTAGAAGGCCAATGTCCGAACTTCTTAAAATAATAGGGTTGCTTATGTGGAGGTGAGTCATACTCCCATGGAAATTAATTTAAAAAGACAAGGTGTTTAATATGTCTTGAGGGGTTCATTAATACTTTGAGAAGTAAGACAAACAAACCCAAAATCACATTATTTTAATGGTAAAACATATATTATCCGAACATAAAGTTTATAGTATTTTATTACATCACTATTAGGACATTATGATGTCATAAAACACATTATATATTTATATGGTATTTACTTATTACTCAAAAATTTGATTGTCTCAGAAAATTATGAAAAATTCACCATTGGATAATTTCGACATCATGATTACATAAATGACATTTATTTTATCTAAATAATTTTATAAATATGTTAGTTTTCACATTAAAAATAAAAACCGACATTTATCGAAATTTCACGGGTTTTGACAAAAATGTCTTTCAAACCTTAATAAAAATTATAATTGCATTAATACAATTATATGATCATTTATATAAAATTAATATAATAATAATAATAATAATAATTTATTAAAATATTATTTAATTGAAAAATCCCTTAATTTAATAAAATAGATTTCTTAATTAAATAAAAACTAAAAACACCATTTATACATTAAAAACAATTTACAATGTATCAATAATGACAAGAAATTATATTCATTATTATATACAAAAAAACATAATGTACATGAACATATTATTAGTGATTTTTTACATAACCCCTTAAAACAGCCGCATAAGACCTAAGGGTAAGGTGTGTGATGGTGACAGACTCTTGGGGTGGCTCGGATAACATCGCTCGACTGGTAATTTCTATCAACTTCCACTTCTCCCGTAGACAGTCTCATTCGAGCTTGACATATTGATGCTCAGCTTGGGCTTGGTCAAGAGATAAGCCCAAGGACACCACCTCTTTTCCAAGCTCCGATAAATGGGCTTCGTATGGGGAAATTCTACTGGATGGGCCCATCGCTTCCTTTGTCTAAGTAAAATTGGATGTGTTAACGCCCTATATTTATACTAATGATGTGATCACTGTTCAACGACTATAAAAGTAATGATCACAATTCTTATCATAAAACCAATGAAGTTGACATTTTATAAATACGTTTTATATAAAAAGATATTTAATAAGATCAAGATGGATTTTCCATTAATGAATCTTTGGGTTGTTACAATATTCCCCCCTTAAGAAATTTCTCCCTCGAAATTTTCCTTTTCCAACACTAAAACAGATGTGGGTAACTCGGATTCATCATTTCATCCGATTCCCAAGTCACTTATTCAAACTTGTGGTTTCTCCACAACACATTTAGGAGGGGCATTGTCTTATTTCGTAGAACTTTTTCTCTATTATCTAAGATCTTCACTAGTTGCTCCTCATAAGAAAGATCGTCTTCCAATTGTACCACCTCGGAAGAGAGTACATGTGAAGGGTCCGAAAGGTACTTCCTTAAGTGGGATACATGGAAGACATCATGTACTTTGGCCATAGTAGGTGGCAGTGCTATCCGATAGGCCACATCCCCGACACGATCAAGAATCTCGAAGGGGCCAATGTACCTTGGACTTAACTTCCCTTTCTATCCAAACCTCATGACCTTCTTCCATGGAGATATGCGTAGAAAAACATTGTCTCCAACTTTAAACTCAAGGTATCGTCGATGATTATCTGCATGACTCTTCTGTCGACTCTGGGCTGCCTTGATATGCTGCTGAATGGTTTTCACATTCTCCACGATTTCATCAACCATTTCTGGTCCAAGCAGCTTACGTTCACCGACCTCATCCCAACATGCCGGTGTTCTGTACCTTTTCCCATACAGGGATTCATATGGTTCCATTTGGATGCTCTAATGGAAACTGTTATTATAAATGAACTCAACCAGAGGAAGATGTTGATCCCATCCTCCATTAAAGTCCATTGAGCACGTTCTCAACATATCCTCAAGTGTATGGATAGTCTGCTCGAATTGGCCATCAGTTTGAGGATGATAGGACGTAATGAAGTTCAATTCAGTATTCAGAGCATGTTGAAGAATATTCCAAAACATAGAGGAGATTCTTGAATCTTGGTCAGACACAATAGATAGTGGTACTCCATACAACCTTACCACTTCACTGATATTTATCCGTGCAAGTTGATACAAAGAGAAATCCTCCCGAATACCAATGAAGTGTGGAGCCTTTATAAGATGATCCACAACAACCTAGATCGCATCGGTGCGTTTGGATGTCCTTAGAAGTCCGGTGACAAAGTCGATGGTGATGTTCTCCCATTTCCATTCTGGTATGGGCAATGGTTTCATCATCCCCTTAGAATTTTTCCTCCCTACCTTCACTTGCTGACACACCAGGCATGTTGATGTCTATTCAGTGATCTCCTTCTTCATATTATCCCACCAAAAGTTTTCTCGGAGATCTCAATACATCTTTGTGCTCCCTGGGTGAATAAGGAAATTTGAACTGTGTGCATTATCCAAAAGTTCCTTCTTCAGCTCCAGACTTGATGGAACACATAGTCTTTTTCCAAACTTCCCAATCCCTTCTATATTAACATTAAAATCAGAGGATTTCCCTTTTTTGATAGCTTCCACTTTTTATTGAATTCCTACATCATCCTTTTGGGCATCCTTTAACCTTTCCAAAAGAGACAGTTGAGCAATAATTTGTGAAAGGATTGATGAAGTTCCCTTCTTTATGATTCCCATGTCCGTCTTTATCAAGTCTAGAAAGATTGGATCCTTCTAAATTCTCATTATTGATAGAATCACTGAATCCTTTCTACATAGGGCATCTGCATCCTTGTTCGCTTTCCCAGGGTGGTAATGGATTGAATAGTCCTAATCCTTGATGATCTTTATCCATCTTCTCAGGATCATTTTAAGCTCTTTCTGTGTGAATATATATTTAATACTCTTGTTGTCAGTATATATCTCACATTTCTTCCCATAGAGATAATGCCACCATATTTTCAAGGAAAAGATCACCGTTGCCAACTCCAGTTCATTCGTTGGATAGTTTCGCTCATGGATTTTCAACTGCCTTGAGGCATAAGATAAAAATTTATCATTCTGCATCATCACACATCCTAATTCCTTCTTTGATGCATCAATTAATACCATAAAAAGTTCCCCACTTGTGGGTAAAGTGAGCACGGGTGTAGTGATAAGACTCCTTTTCAACTCCTTGAAGCTTTCTTCGCATTCATCACTCCAACCAAATTTTACTTCCTTTTGAGATAGCTTGGTAACTATAACACCTTGAGATTTTATGAAAAATATTCTTTTAATTTCATTGATGTCTTCTATTATACACTACACAAAGTTTACCGTGTACTATATGCAACACCGTATTAGCTTGAAGTGTACACAACATTATTGTTGGCTCGTGTTACACACAATTTCAATTTCGTTTTGTGGAAATTAATCTACGCAACATTAAGTATAGATTTTATTAATGTATAAATGAAATAAGTTTTGATTATGTTATAAGGAAAACCAAACATAGTTTTCAATACACTCAGCCCTGACTTGGCTTTCTTTACGCGCAATCACGACCTTCCATGATAGCGTGTGTCGTACGCAAAACCGAGTATCACTAAACAGTGATATGTTATTAAAATATTATATAAACTAGCTATTATGAATAGTAATACCCACTTTTTGAAATTTTATCTTTCAAAATGGACTTCATTTTTGGATTCAGAATATCGAAAGTAGCCTAGGGTGAATTTAGGATATTTTTCTGAAAACTTTCAATTTTTGATGAACAATGAAAACACTAGGTTACTATTTAAAAACCGAATTTTTATTTAAAAAATTATTTATTTTATTTAAATATATTTTAGGTCAAAATTGATACATAATATCTATATATGTTCAATGTAATCCATTGGAGTCATTTTATAATAATATTCGATATATAAAAATTTTATTGAACTTTTCACCATCTTTTACCTACCTCCTAGGAGCATTTTGCAAACTTACATAAAACATAATTTTACTGCTTCTATGAGTGGAATTTCAAAAATCCAAGAAACACGGTTAATATCATGGAGTAAAATGTGGTTCAATAAGATAAAAATAATTTTTTGGTGAATAGTAACTTTTTTACTTTTATTTACCACGGTTCAAAGTAAATATAGTAATTAAGGGTAAAAATGATATTATTATTACCCTAAAAAATGTCCTAATTCTATTAGATAAGTGTAATTATACCAAAAACAACCTTAGGAATAAAATATTACCCTTTAGGTCCACTTGGATTAGATTAGGACACTTATTATTATTTTATTTAAGGAATAGTTAAAATCAATGTTTAATAACTAAAACATTTATAATATAGGGTTATACATAAGATAAATTCGACTATAAATATTCATTATAAATATAAAAATATTTTCTACATAATGGTATTTTATTTATAATGTCTAGACACTAAATAATTTAATTTATTCATGACTCAATGATGATGCAGTAATTATCTTATTAATGAAACATTGACATAATTGATGTTATAAATACCCAAATAAATGGAATTTGAGACTTTTTATGAATTCCAATAATTTTATAGGTTAAAATGACATGTTAGTATGGATTTAATTAACTTTTTTCGAACTAATAATGCTGTTATAATTTTCACATAAATCCATTACCAAATAGTGTCAAAATTGACCTAAAATAGTATTTAAAACAAATATTCTATTATTAATTTTTAGTATATTCCTAAAAATCTAAGGTTCATCCAAGATACTTATATCATGATAGTTGTATCATTAATGGACCATTTGGGGGCCTCTTGTATGTATATGGTAAGTTTATTAACTATATCATATAAAAATACAAAGTGACATGGTAAATGTCAATCTAATTAACTAAGAGTTAAAACTAAAGGATAAGGTTAATATAATGACCCAAACCTCACTAAAATCTATTGGTTGAGAGGATTTAGACCCATCCCCACTTTAGAGTCGAAATAAATCAATTTGGAGATATTATAAACCAAATATTACTTTATTATAAAATAATATTATAAGTTTTTTCTAAAGTGCCCCTCTCCTCCCTTATAAAAAGGGCACCCCTTCCCTCTTCTCTTAACACCATTTTGAGCCTTGAATCTCATCTAACCCCTGACAATTTCTCTTATAAACTTCCCTAAAAACATTCTGTATGTTCTGGTCTTCTCAAATGACCAACTCTACTTCCTTAAGAGGATGCTTAAAGGAGGTTCGTCGAAGAAGAGGTAATCACTTCTTCCGATTCTGTCAAGTTTCTTTCTTCTTGTACTTCTTCTTCTTTAGTTGTATCATTATAAAGTAAAAACATGAGTATTAATTATATACTGATATGTTATTATAAATATGAAACAATTCTATTCCACCTTCTATCCATCCTACGGAAAACGAAATTACCGCGTGTGTGTACGTAGGGAATACCGTCTCCACGCCGTGGTGTAATCTGTTTTCAACCACCACCTTTCTTGGATGGGTATAATGGGGTAAATAAATAAATAAATATTATTATTGTAAATTGATATTGATTAAGAAATATTATACCTATGCTTCAATACAATTCCACGATCAAGGGAATGATATCATCGCTCGTGCGTATGTACGGACTACCGTCACCACGACACGATGGGATTCATTCTCAATGTTAACCATCCATGAATGATTATAAAGAATATATAATGAATAATAAGGAGATATATGAAATAATAATGATACTGTATTTATGTATATATATTTATGTCATCTACTTAATTCCATTCAATTCAATAAGGAAATGAAAACAACGTTCATGCATATGTATGGCCTACCGTCTCCATGAACGGTGTATTTCATTCAATTTATCAATCTATCATATATATATATATATGTATTTTCTGAATATATATTATATAAAAATCATTTTTTACATTATATAATTAATTAAATTGGGATATAAGTAATAATATCAAGAACAACAAGTCAAAACACGTACAATAAATGAAATGATTTTACCCAAATCACTGCTTTTACATCGAATTTACAAAAGAACAGGTAATATAAAGTCATAAGTAAACTATATATGATATCATAACAATGCATATGATTCTGTAATAAGTCAATGAAATTATTTAAATCATTATATAGGTGGTTCAGATACATACTAAGCATATCAGACATAAGGTAAGGATAATTTTGGAAATCTCATTTTTATTTGAGATTGCTTATATGTATGTTTTTAGTGGGGTTATATTTTTTCATCCATGCCCATAAAATGTTTTTAATAAAGTGTTTAATATTCTTACATGTATGTATAACATCATGTTTACCCCGATTTGACTTTTACTTTGTGTTATGGAATAAATCATTCTTATGTTTACCATACGATGAACTTTTTGACTTTTCCGACAAAAGTACGAGGAGAATGTTGTTTTAACTTATACTGCATGAATGGATTTTTACGGTTTCATATAGCCTTGTTTTCATGAATATTACTTTACAATAATCCATGGTTATTTTCAACAAAATCCTTTTCTTTTAAAATTGTGTGGCATTTTGTGAAAAGAAAATGATTTTTAAGAAGAAATGATATTTTCCTAAAGAATTCTTTTCAAGTGTTTTATCAAAACCATTTTCCATTTAAGATGACATTATTTCATATGTGTATCTCAATGATTTACATGGTTTTACTATTCTTATGATGAAATGATATCCATTTGTTTTATATGGATTATGTTATGATGGGATGATGTTTATGAAACCCATTTTTATTCATTGCGTTATGATGAATGATTTATGATTATGTTGTGGCACAAGTTAGAATGATTTCATTATGAGATGGGTGGGACCTATATCTCCATCCAATGAATTGGTTAAAGATTTATATTTCTTGAGATAGACATGGTTGGAATGGTAAATTAATCTGGTTTTGTAATACAGGACTGGGATGAGGAGTGAACTCAATTCAGAAATGGACTTTGTCCACTGAGATGGTCTTGGAAGAAATGGCTTGGCTACTATGGAAATCATATCATGTGGTTAATGGTTTCCACAATCACATTTTTTATTCCCATGCTATTTTATCATGATTTTTGTTCCTTTATGATATATTCCTTACGTACTTCCAAGATTTATGTCTTTGCTCAAGATTTTGATGTTTAGATTTTATATTCAAGCTTTTGCATTAAAATGTTTAGGGATAGTTCTATGTTCTCTATGTTTACCCTTAATGAGCATTTTAGCTCACACATTTTATGTTTTCTTTTCCTCAGGATATAATGAAAGGTTTTATGTAAGAAAACCAAAAGTGGAAGATCTTTATGGGAGATGTTGAAGATCTTTCACCATGATTAGAAGATTATGTTCTGAGTTTCCAAAGACACTAAACTATTACGACCCTTTGGTGTCTGTTTTTCTATGTATTAAGTATTCTGAAAAAGTAATGTAATGTCTATGTACGTAATGATTTGGGTCTCTACAGTTGGTATCAGAGGAAAGGTTTAGTTAACCTTTGGAAACTAGGATGTGAAAAATTTAGTGAGATCCCTAGAGATATTTCTATGGTATATCGAGTGATGTCCCTAAGGTTAAGTATAAGTATAGGTTATAGTACTAGAATTACAGTAAAAATCATAGAATTTAAACTAAGATGTTAGATTTTAATGGTACTCCCCCTTTATTATGTTGTTTTCCTAGAATATATTTTTTCTCTTACACTATACTTTTTTGGTTTTAGACTATGGTTGGAACCTGAAGGAACCGTGTTGATCAATGTAATGGGCAATGCAATGATGGTCCTCATGAACAAACCAATGTTTTGGGAGATAGACTGCAAAATATTATTGCTATACTTACACAAGCTATAAATTATTCAAGACTTCGGAATGAGCAGAGAAGGGACAAATTTTCTACTGATTCCTTCATGAGGCAACATCCACCTTCTTTCAAGGGGTCTTCTGATCCACTTATTTCTGAACAATGGATCAGTACCATTGAAAAGATATTTTCCATACTTCGCTGTTCAGAACATGATAAAGTCAATCTAGCTATTTACCGTTTAGAAGGTGAATCATACTAATGATGGACTCTAATTAAGAATACAAGTCCCCAAGATGAAATTGAATCCATGGAATGAGAAGAGTTCAAGAACTTGTTTTTCAGTAAGTACTTCCCTCGTATTCTTCAAACAAAGATGGAAAAGGAGGTCCTTGAGCTTAAACAATAGTATAATGAATCTCTTGGTATATATGAAGCAAATTTTAGAAGGCTTGCATGGTATGCATCTGGCATTATCACTTAACCTGAATGTAAAGTTGACCGATTCTTCAGTGGCCTAAAACCAAGTCTTCGAAGGGCATTGTCTATTAGAGACTTTAGTAGCTATGAAAAAATTGTACGTGGTGCTATAAAGGTATAAATGGAAGGTGGTGTTACATATCCATCTCATATTTTTGATAAGAAACAAAAGATGGAGTTCAAGGAGAAATCTCAGAATATAAGTGAAAAGAAGATGAATGTTTCATTATGCTCAAAGTGTGGAAAGAAGCATGGAGGATATTGTATTAAAGGAAATCGAAAATGGTTTAAGTGTGGAAAAGAAGGTCATCGAGCAGGTGAGTGTCGAAGTAATGGAAAAAGTGTTACTAATGATGAGAATAAAGAAAAGACTGCAGAGAACACACCACCAACACTTCAATGCTTCAAGTGCAAGGAATTGGGGAATTATTCTAATCAATTCCCTAATCCAAGGGTTAATGATGATCAACATGAGAAACCACTTAAGGCAAAGGAAAAAAGGGAAGTCACATGAAATCACTATTGGAGATTTAGAATTTAAAAACTATGTGGTAGAATGATTAAGTTTTTATGTAATGGGATTCCAAAATAATGTTGTATATAGTATCGTGGAATATTGGAATATTTATGTATTGGTCTCTTGTGGTTTTAAATAATTTTATGGCACTGGTAACCATGGAAAGTGATTGAGATATTTTTGGAAAGAAGATGATATGCGCATAATAAAGGGATAATGAGAAAATGAAATTTTTGACAGTATTCATGAGCTCATGACTAATATAAGGAAAAAGTTATATCATTTTTTGAGTATATAGAATTTTTGGATTTTGGTATGTGGAAAGAGTTATCTTTTGAAAACATTGATGTTTTCACTAAGATTCAATGGGTATTCATTTTTCTAGAGAATACAAGATTAAGGTATTCAAATGTTTGGAATGTGATCAAAAAGATATATCTTTTGATATATGAGGGATAAATAATTGTATTCACGTGCTTGTTATATGACCTTTTTTGTAATCATTCCCTTTATAATATGAGTTTGGAAAGAAGTATTTTGGATAAGCCTAAAGATTGGAATGGATTATGTTAAAAATAAGATAGTTTTGTTTAAGGATATAATTTTTTTCGATATTATTGATAGAATGTTATAATAGTGTAGTTTAAGAAAAGGGACAACCTGCAGAATGGGCAACAACCCATCACGTCAGGCAAGGATGTGGGAATCGAACCCACAACCAAAGTGCAACATGCCTTTATCGCCTACCACTAGCCTACAGGAAGTCCCTGGTTAGTAGAAACTACTTTTATTTTATTATGTGCTATGATAGATGAAGTGTAAGTCCATTTTAGTGACCATATACGATTAATCTCAGCATAGATGGACTTCTGTATATTTAACAAATTGTACTAAATTTTTGAGATAGAAATTTAGGAAATGACCTATTATTCTATCGCATAATCTGCTAACACTTCAAAGAAGAATAATTCAACCTCATTTATTTAAGAGATGATGTGGAAATTGTTCGAGGCATGAGAAACGGTGAGATTGTACCAAAATCAAGTAAGTATTTCTTTTAATTCAATAATTCTTCAAATTTAGGGAAATGATCTAGAAAACAAAAAATGTTGTCCTAGTTCTCTCATATCTGAGGAATCAGATGGTACCTTATATCATCACATATTTATGGCTTTGTGTTTGTTGGCTTTTTCCTAGCCATGTCCTCTACCACTCTTCATCAAAAGTTTATGGTTATATTTCTCTTCCATATCTATATTTTCACCTATGTTTTCCTAAGTGGAATCCCAGTGATTAGTTAATTTGGGTAACCGTTACGTTTTATTCTTTAGTTTTTAAAGTCAAGTTTTGGTATTCATTTTTATGATGTGGGTTTCTGTTAAAGAATCTTTCAAGTCATAAACCATTTATAACCCCGACAAATTTTGTGGGCGATATTCATTTTTAGGTGGGTAGAATGCAACACCCCGAGATTTTATGAAAAATATTATTTTAATTTCATTTATATCTTCTATTATACACTACACCAAGCTTATCTTGTACTATACACAACACTGTATTAGCTTGGAGTATACGCAACATTATTCTTGGCTCGTGTTACAAACAATTTCAATTTCATTTTGTGGAAATTATTATACGCAACATTAGGTATAGATTTTGTTTAATGTATAAATGAAATAAGTTTTGATTATGATATATGAAACACCAAACATAGCATTCACTACACTCATCCCTGACTTGGATTGCTTTACACGCAATCACGACCTTCCACAATAGCGTATGTTGTACGTAAAATTGAGTTTCACTAAAAAGTGATATGTTATTAAAATATTATATAAACTAGCCATTATGAATAGTAATATACACTTTTTAAAATTTTATCTTTCAAAATGGACTTCATTTTTGGATTCGGAATATTGAAATTATCCTAGGGTAATTTTTTGGTATTGTTCTGAAAACATTAAATTTTTGATGAATAGTGAAAACACTAGGTTACTATTTAAAAACCAAATTTTTATTTAAATAATTATTTATTTTATTTAAATTTATTTTAGGTCAAAATTGATACATAATACCTATATAAGTTCAATGTAATCCATTGGAGTCATTTTATAATAATATTCGATATATAAAAATTTTATTGAACTTTTCACCGTCTTTTACCTACCTCCTAGGAGCCTTTTGCAAACTTACATAAAAAATAATTTTACCGCTTATGTGAGTGGAATTTCAAAAATCCGAGAGACACAGTTAATATCAAGGATTAAAATGTGGTTCAATAAGATAAAAATAATTTTTGGTGAATAGTTACTTCATATTTTTATTTACCATAGTTAAAAGTAAATAGGGTAATTAATGGTAAAATTGATATTATTATTACCCTAACACATGTAAAAATTATATGGGATAAGTGTATTTCAACCAAAAAGAACATTAGGAATAAAATATTACTATTTAGGTACACTTGTATTATATTAGGACACTTATTATTATTTTATTTAAAGAATAGTTAAATTAGTTAAAATCAAAGTTTAATAACTAAAACATTTTTAATATAGGGTTATACATAAGATAAATTTGAATATAAATATTCATTATAAATATAAAAATATTTCCTACATAATTTTATTTTATTTATAATGATTAGACATTAAATAATTTAATTTATTTATGACACAATGATGATGCAGTAATTAACTTATTAATGAAATATTAACATAATTGATGTTATAAATACCCAAATAAATGTAATTTCAGACTTTTTTTGAATTAAACTAATTTTATAGGTTAATATGACATGTTAGTATGGATTTAATTAAATTTTTTCGAACTAATCACGCTGTTATGATTTTCACAAAAATCAATTACCAAATAGTGTCAAAATTGTCATAAAATAGTTTTTAAAACAAATATTATATTATTAATTGTAATTATATTCCTAAAAATCTAAGGTTCGGCCAAGATACTTATATCATGATAGGTGTATCATTAATTGACCATTTGGGGGTCTCTTGGATATATATGGTATGTTTATTAACTATATAATATAAAAATACAAAGTGAAATGGTAAATGTCAATCCAATTAACTAAGAGTTAAAACTAAGAGATAAGGTTAATATAATGACCCAAACCTTTATAAAATCTATTGGTTTAGAGGATTTCGACCAATACATACTTTAGAGTCGAAATTAATCAATTCAGAGCTATTATAAATCGAATATGTCTTTATTATAAAATAATATTTTAAGTTTTTCCAAAAAGTGCCCCTCTCCTCCCTTATAAAAAGGGCACCCCTTCCCTCTTCTCTTCACACCGTTTTGAGAATTGAAGCTCCTAAAACCTCTACCCATTTCCCTTATCCACTTCCCTAGAAACATTATGGATGTTCTGGTCTTCTCGAAAGGCCATCTCTACTTCCTTAAGAGGAAGCTTAAAGGAAGTGTGTCGAAGAAGAAGTAATCTCTTCTTCTGATTTTCTCATGTTTCTTTCTTCTTCTACTTATTCTTCTTCAGTTGTCTCGTTATAAAGTAATAACATCAGTATTAATTATATACTGATATGTAATTATTAATATGAAACAATGTTATTTCACCTTATATCCATTCTACGAAAAATGAAATCACCCCACGTGCGTACGTACAGAATACCGTCTCCACGCCGTGGTGTAATCTGTTTTCGACCACAAACTTATTGGATGGGTATAATGGTGTAAATAAATAACTATATATGATTATTGTAAAGTAATATTGATTCTAAAATATTATACATATGCTTAAATACAATTACACGATCATGGAAATGATATCATCGCTTGTGCGTACGTACGGACTACCGTCTCTACGACACGATGAGATTCATTCTCCATGTTAACCATCTATGAATGATTGTAAAGTATATATAATGAATAATAATGAGATATATGACATAATAATGATACTTTATTTATGTATATATATGTATGTCATCTAATTTATTCCTTTCAATTCAATAAGGAAACAAAAACAGCGTTCATGCGTACGTACATCCTACAGTCTCCAAGAATGGTGTATTTCATTCCATTTATAGATCTATCATAAATATATGTATATGCTGAATATATATTATATATAAATAATGATTTACATTATAGAATTGTGTAAATCAGGATATAAGTAATAATATCTAGAACAACAAGTCGAAACACGTACAATAAATGAAACGATTTTAGCCAAATCGCTGATTTCACATTGAATTTACAAAAGAACAGGTAATATAAAGTCATAATTAAACTATAAATGATATCATAACAATGAATATGATTCTATAATAATTAAATGACATTATATAAATTATTATATAGGAGGTTCGGATAAATATGAAACATATCAGACATAAGGTAAGGGATAATTTTGCAAATCTCATTTTTATTCAAGATTTATTATATGTAAGTATTTACTAAGGTTATATTTTTCATTCAAGCCCATAAAATGTTTTTCATTAAGTTTTTAATATTCATACATGTATGTATAATGTCATGTTTACCCCGCATTGACTTTTACTTTTTGTTATGGAAGGAATATTTCTTTTGTATACCATACGAGGAACTATTTGACTTTTCTGACAAAACTACGAGGAGAATGTTGTTTTAACTTATACGACATGAAAAGATTTTTACAGTTTCCTATAGCCTTGTTTTCATGAATCATACTCTACAATATTTCATGGTTATTTTAAAAAAATCATTTTCTTTTAAAATTGTGTGGAATTTTGTGACAAGAAAATGATTTTTTTAGAAGAAAGGATATTTTCCTCAAGAATTATTTTCATGTGTTTTATCAAAACCATTTTCCATATAAGATGAAATTATTTAATATGTGTATCTCTATTATTTACATGGTTTCACTTTTCTTATGATGAAATGATATCCATTTGTTTTATATGGATTATGTTATGATGAGATGATGTTTATGAAACCCATTTTTATTCTTTGCGTTATGATGAATGATTTATGCATATGTTGTCGCAGAAGTAAGAATTATTTCATTATGAGATGGTTGGGACCTATATCTCCCTCCAATGAATTGGGTAAAGATTTATATCTCATGATATAGACATGGATGGAATGGTAAGTTAATCCAGTTCAGTAATACAGGACTGGAACAAGGAGTGAAATCAACTCAGAAAGAGACTTTGTCCACTAAGATGGTCTTGGCAGTAATGCCTTAACTACTATGGAAAGCATATCATGTGCTTAATTATTTCCACAATCAAATGTTTTATTCCCATGCTATTTTATCATGATTGATGCTCCTTTATGATATATGCCTTATGTAATTACAGTATTTATGTCTTTGCTCAATATTTTGATTTTTAGATTTTATGTTCAAGCTTTTGCATTAAATTGTTTATGTATTGTTTTATGTTCACTATGCTTACCCTTACTGAGAATTTAAGCTCACCCTTTTTATGTTTTCTTTTCCCCAGGATATACAGAAAGATTTTAGGTAAGAAAGCCAAAAGGGGAAGATCTTTATGGGAGATGTTGAATATCTTTCACCATGATTAGAAGATTACGTTTCGAGATTCCAAAGACACTAAACTATTATGGTCCCTTGGTGTCTATTTTTTTATGTATTATGTATTCTGAAAAAGTAATGTAATGTCTATCTACGTCAATCTTTGGGTCTCTACAGTAATATGGTTGGACAATTGTGAGAGATTCCTCATAAATCGTCGATAATATCCAGCTTTCCCCAAGAAGCTACGAATATCCGTTACCGATGTTGGCCTCGTCCATCCCTCAATTGCATCTGTATTGGATGGATCCACATATATCCCATTGCTTGTGATGATATGAACCATGAATGAGACTTACTTCAACCAGAACTCACACTTGATATACTTTGCATATAGCATCTCCTTGCACAAAGTCTCCAGTATAGTTCTTAAATGCTCCTCATGATCCTCCTTGGTTTTTGTGTATATTAGAATATCATCTATAAATACTACCACAAATTTGTTTAGGTAATATCTAAAGACTCTATTCATTAAGTCCATGAAGATTTCTAGAGAATTAGTGATTCCGAAAGGCATTACTATGAATTCATATTGCCCGTATCTTGTGCGAAAAGTAGTCTTGGGGATATCTTCCTTCTTCACCCTTACTTGATAATATCCCGACCGCAAGTCCACCTTGAAGAAGAATTGTGCTCCACATTGCTGACCGAACAAGTCATCAATTATTGGGAGAGGATAATTGTTCTTTATCCTAATTTTTTTAAGTTCACAATAATCGATGCAAAGCCGCATTGACCCATCCTTCTTCTTGACGAAGAGGACTGGTGCACCCCATGGTGAAGCACTTGGGCATATAAACCCTTTATCCAGATTCTCCTGTAGTTGTTTCATCAGCTCTTCAAGCTATAAAACAACCATTTTATATGGAGTCTTGGATATAGGTATAGCCCTGGGTATAAGTTCAATTGATAATTCAACATCTCTTCTAGGAGGAAGACCAGGAAGTTTCTCGGGAAACACTTCAATGAATTCCCTCAAAATAGGTATTTCTTCAAGGATGTTATCTTCCTTGGAATCAATCATCTGAGCCAGATACGCATGCTCATAAGGAAGTAATATCTATGCTTGAGATGATGGAGCGAAAGGAGATTCATATACATCCTTACACTTGTAATGAATCAGGGGTCGATTCTCCATATGATGTGTGATTTCCCTCTCCCGAAAATTTATGCTAGCTCTATATAAAGAAAGCCAATCCATGCCATGAATTGCATCAAATTCGACCAGAGGGAGTATGACGAGGTTCGCTGGGAAATTCAATCCACAAATTAAAACAGGGAAGGACTTATATTCATGGGATGCAATGAGTGCCCCATTTTCCGTACTCACTGACATCTTTACTTCCATGATTTGTGGTGGTGCCGGGATTGTTCTAATAAACTTTTGAGATATAAAAGAATGCGTAGAACCTAAATCAAAAAGTATGTTTTCAATTCATGAATGAATAACTAGCGTACCTGTCACAACTTCATTTTCGGGGTTCACTTCGGCAAAAGTGATGGCAGAAGCTCTTCCTTGCTGCCTTGGAGTTTGTTGGTTGTCTCCAAAAACCCTTGGATTAGGGAACTGATTTGCAAAATGACCCGGTTCTTTCCATTTTTAGCATTGAACAACGCGTTGATGTTTGAACGGAGCGTTCCTCTCCTATGTCGCAGCCACGGGTCCTTCTTGCCGATTGTTAACAGTGAGGTGCCCTTCTCTTCCACACCTGAAGCATTTTCTCGTCCCCTTATGGAAATCTCCAAGGTGCTTATTTCAACTCTTTTGGAAAGTGGGGTGCTGTATCTTCTTAGAATCGTTGGATTTATCCGCTGTCGAAGTCACGGATCACCAATGATTTCTGCAAGCTAGGATTCAGCCCACCAAAGAAGCGGTCAACTTTTCATTCTAGGGTAACGAAAAATCCAGAAGCGTATCGTGCAAGCCTCATGATGATTTCCTTGTAATACCCAACAGATTCTTCATCTTTTTTTCTTGAGTGAAAATAATTCCATTTCCATCTTAATCCAGAGGGTGCGCAGAAAATATTTATCAAAAAACATCTTCCAGAAATCCTTCCATTCCAACACCTCGATCTCCTCCTCAGGTTTCATATTTTTGATCAACATCCACCATTAATCAGCTTCACCCTCCATATGATAAGACACCAGGAGAACCATCTCTTGTTCAGAGCTTTGAAGGATAGAGAAGATCTTTTCAATGGAGTTGATCCATTGTTCAATGATTGTGGGATCGAATGATCCACTAAAAGTAGGAGGCCTTTGTCTCATGAAGCTCTCGATAGTGACTTGTTCTTTCTTAGTGGGGGTTGAACATTCCTCTTGACATGTGTTTCTATTAAAAACTTGTGTTACCTAAGAGGGAAGCGTGACGAAGTTCACGATTCCCGCTCACATTGGACTGGGCATCTCATTAGTACAGTCATCACACTAATCTTCACAATGGTTGTTAGCCAGAGTCCTCTTATTTCTGGCCATTGGCTGGAATAAAAGGAAAGTTAGTGGTAACACATAAAGGGTAATCCAAAGACAAAAGTCAATGACTTGTAATTAAACTTTTATTTCCTTAACTCATGAGTCTATAGGCTTCAATCTAGGCTTTTCATGATCAAATTTCTAACATATATTCTTAGGGGCATTTTTTTAATTCCCCTTATAAGGGTTCATACTAAGATTGTAAATTTATCAAAACATAACCCCCGGGAGTGTCGTAACCAAGAGTGCAGTAAGGATCATTGTCGTGCACCAGTTCTCATTTGAGTCTAGCTCAAAGAGGTGTTTTCGAGTTTTACCCCTAGGATACATCTATGCCAGAGCCGCCTCTACCTGCTCGTATCCAAACAGAGATTTATTTGTCTGATAAACCACATACTGAGTACTTACCACAACTTAGGGATGTTTTTATCATACTTAGTCTTGTATATATGGATTTACTAGGGTTTTCTAATCCTAACCCCAAAAATAACTAAACCTATCCTTTGATACCAACTATGACAACCCTGCTTTTTATTAAAACTTAAACCTGATTTATTACATAAAACTTCACTTGATACAACAAAGAAGATCGAGAGGTTTAGTGTATTTGGGGATTAGAATCATTACATAAAAACATAAAACATGAAATACAAAAACTTTATTGAAAACTTCCTTTACATGACCACTATATTCCCTCGTACTTAGCATTGCATGGGATAACCTGAGGACATGCATAAGAAAAGGGTGAGCTATAAAGCCCAGTAAGGGAATACACATGGAATAAAATGAGGAGTAAAAATCATGTTAGATATTAGGAATATTAATAGAGAATAAGATAAACATGAACATAAAGGAATGATAAAGCATGATAATAATAACATGGAAATGTGGAAACAACACTTAACATGGAATTAGCATGAGCCAAGGCTGACTGCACATGGAGGATGAGTAAATCCTCATTGCACATGAAGAACGAGTAAACCCCTATTGCAATTGAATTAGAATGAGTCAAAACTCATTAAACATGATGTATCATGATACAATACTTTACCCAATGCATTGGAGCGCTATAAGGGTGCATCCTTCTAAAACATTTCATTTCATGCATAAGTGTGCCACATGGATCACAAAACATGGATTCATAAAACATTATCATTTTTTCCATGATAAATAAAAGTGGAATTCATACGTAAAACATTATAATAAAAAATTAAACATGAATAAATGTGAATATCCTTGATGGAGAAATGGGCGTGGTATTCACTACACAATGACATTGGCTTAGAAAATCGGTGCGATTTCGGCAGCGTAACGGCGTGACATAAGAATTCATAAAAATGGTTGAGGAGCGAGAAAGGGGTTCCTCCTAATATTTAAATATAATGGAAAGTAAGAAGGTCATATAGATACATGTCTCAACAATTGTAATGGAATTTAGATTCATGATACAAAAGTATTTCTTGAATGTAAAAGAGGAGAGAGAAGTTTCTTTCAGAATTTCGGCATAGTAACAGGTGTACATGGGAGGCATTTAATGAGAGAGAATGGGGTATCCCATCATTCAAACCTAAAGAGGAAAGTATGAGGTAGGTGCAAAACCATACCCCAACATTCATAATTGAAATTAAAATGGTAAAACAACGTAAATAAAATTGGAAAAAATGAGAAAGGAAGAAAAAACCCTTACTAGGAAGTGTGCTTCCAAAGTCTAGAGAGAGGCTTGTGAGAGGATTTTTGGGAGTTGGGGAACCTTGGGAGGATTCTAGAGAGAGTAGGGCAGAGGTTGGACGAACTCCAAAGGCTTTTAGTGAGGAGGAAGTGGGAGCTTGGGTGGGTTTATATAGGTAACGGGAGGTAATTCTTTATTATTTAGGTTTGGGTCCCCTTACATTAAATTAATCAAAACCACAATCCATCCCATGGCTTTTGCCCATGTTTTTTGGAAAAGGGAAGATGAAAACAATACTTTATAAGTCCAAAGACCTAAATTCTTAAAATAATAGGTTTTCTTATGTGGAGGTGAGTCATACTCCCATGGAAATTAATTTAAAAAGACAAGGTGTTTAATAAGTCTTGAGGGGTTCATTAATGCTTTGAAAAGTAAGACAAAAAACCTAAAATTGCATTATTTTAATGGTAAACCATATATTGTCCGAACATAAAGATTATAGTATTTTATTACATCCCTATTGGGTCATTATGATGTCATAAACCAAATTATATATTTAAACGGTATATAATTATTACTCAAAAAATTTACTGTCTCAGAAAATTATGAAAAATTTACCGTTGGATAATTTCAATGCCCTGATTCCAAAATTAACATTTATTTTATCTAAATAATTTTTTAAATATGTTAATTTTCAATTTTAAAATAAGAACTGATATTTATCGAAAATTCACAGGTTTTTACAAAAATGGCTTTCAAACCTTAATAAAAATTATAATTGCATTCATACAATTATATGATCATTTATATAAAATTAATCTAATAATAATAATAATAATATTTTATTAAAATATTATTTAAATAAAAAATCCCTTAATTTAATAAAATATATTTCTTAATTAAATAATAATGAAAAACACCATTTGTACTTTAAAAACTATTTACAATGTATCAATAATGACAAGAAATTATATTCATTATTATATACAAAAATAAAAATGTACATGAACATAATATTTGTGATTTGTTACATAACCCATTAAAACAGCCGCATAAGACCTAAGGGTAAGGTGTGCGATGGTGAAAGACTCTTGGGGTGGCTCAGATAACATCACTCGAGTGGTAATTTCTATCAACTTCCACATCTCCCATAGACGGTCCCGTTCGATCTTGACATGGTGAAGCTCAGCTTGGCCTTGGTCAAGAGCGAATCCCAAGGACACCCCCTCTTTTCCGAGCTCTGATAAATGGGCTTCATATGGGGACATTCTACTGGATAAGGCCATCACATCCTTTGTCTAAGTAAAATTGGATGTGTTAAATCCCTATATTTATATTAATCATGTGATCACTGTTCAACGACTATAAATGTAACGGTCATAATTCTTATCATAAAACCAATGACGTTGACATTTCATAAAAACATTTTATATAATGAGACATTTAATAAGATCAAGAGGGATTTTCCATTAATGAAACTTTGGGTCGTTACATGTGGAACATAGAAAGGATGAAGATAATAAAATTTATATTATATTATAATGTAATTATAATATACCTATTTATCATTAAATATTCATTACATAAAATTTCAAATGGAAATGAAAGTTTCATTTATGCGTTTGTAAGACTTACCCTCTCTACGAATGGTGCATTTAATTTCTTATCCCTAAATGTTATGTACTATTATAAATACATAAATACATTGGATATATATGATATATATGATATCTGAATAATTAATATCATTATAGATATAATGGAATTTTAACCACATGGACAATTTATAAATATAACAAGTTAATTTTTAACTCAAGTTCCGAACATCAACAAAATGTCTGATATGAACTCAAATAAATAACTAATTGTTTTAGAAAAGTAATAATTGATATAAAATAAATAATAAACAAGAAAAAGGTTCTTAATAGAGTAGAAATTAACATTATTTTATTATTCAAGAGATTAAAGAACGATCATGTCAAGTTAGACACAAGGTAAGGGGTTTCTTATCCCACATTTAATTCCGCGAGATTTCCATTGTTAACCACTTATTTATACCATGTGGGGTATTGTGTACTTCCATTTGTAATATATTATCAATATTCTATTTATATTCATGGTATTATTTGATTTATTTTGTGGATATTAATTTTTGGTCATCCAAATCGATGTATTACAACGTGGTAAGTGGATTTCATCTCACTTTTTATTCCCGTGAGATTCTTGCTATATTGGCCACTATTTCCTTTTCTGTGGTTTATGTACTGCAAATTGTTATATTATTTGTGTAATATACTTTAATATATGGGTATTTAAATTTTCATCATATGATCTTTCTTTAATGTGGTGTATGTTTCATAAGTTACCAAATCTGTAAGGTTACTTTTTAACCAATTTTCATTCCTTGGGTTAATATTATATTTTTTAGTTATGTCATTCTAGGATTATGTGGGGAACCACAGTTTATTTAATTATGTTGTAATTTCCACTCAGAATTGTGTGGATATACTTTTGATACACATAATCACTCCATTAATAAATTCTTAAGTCATCGATATGATCTGTATAAGAGTAATTTTAACTCAATTTCCATTCATTGAGTTTAACATCCAAGTCATAGGTTTTGTCTTAAAAAGTATTTGTGTGAAGGTACTCTGACTGATTTACACTGAATATCCAATCATTTTGAGTGTATTAATACTTTCCACACATTATTATGTAATTTATTTATCCTTAATACAAGGATATAGTTTTTTTAAGGGATTTCATCTCAATTTACATTCCATTGAGACATTATTGTTGTAATGAACCAATTCACTCTTATATAGTGTATATACTATCCTTTGTAATAGTATATCATGAATAAATTTATTCTCATGATATTATAAATTTATAATTAAATTTTATTCCTTAATTATTCGTATTCATGTTTTTATCATTTTGGTAAAAACTCTTTAACTAAAATATCATTTTAAATATTTTAAATATTTATTCTCTTAAATATTTCTCACTAATGTAAATGTTTTAAAAATGGTTATTTGGATTCATTTATGTGAACTTTAATTTTATCAAATGATAATTCATTTAAAATATTTAAATTTTTATAGGACTCCTTGATTCTAAAATATCTTTAATAAATTATTTGAATGGATTTGGAAATTGTTTGATAAAGCATTTTTTATTTTAATATGTTGATTTGATATATTGTGATTGGAATATGGAAAAATGTTATCATTACTTTATGATTGTGTTCTATGTTTTGATTATGTTATAGTTATGGGGAATTGTTTACATATATGGGTGGTTCTATGATAAACCTAGGGTTGGTGGGACTGAGAAAGCTCTCCAATGTATTGGGTAACGTGACGGAGGTAAACATTAATGTTTTTCCAAATTGATTTAGGGAATATACTATGATTAGTATTACAAACGTAAATCCTTATATAGCTATTAATGGTACAATGTAAGTATTTTATGCATTCAATGAGTTACATTTATGATTTTGGATTTCTGTGTGTTATTCGTAAATATTATGATTTCACAAGGTATGTTATTATTGAAAATTTTGCTTTCATTGTATTTTATTTATTATTGGGTTAATGTTTACTTTATTTATTTTATAACCCTTACTATGATTTTTATGCTCATACCATATTTTTATAATGTTTTCCATAGAAATTAAAGATGAATATGGTCAAGTATGGGATAAGGGAAAAGACATGCTGTTTAAAACATGGAATTAGACATGTTTCTTTTTAAGAGTTTTTATTTTATGAAAAATCAATACTGAGTAGTAGTTTCTACAAGTAATTTTCAAGTTGATATGTAATAGTTATGGACTAATTCTCTAAAACTATAAACCTAAAAATATCCTCAATGTGAATTATTCATTTAATTCAAGATTATGAAATGTTTTAAGGCCAGGTCCTTATTCCAAGTGGATTTAAGAGTGAATCAACCTACCTTGCAAATGTTGGAGAAACCCTAGAATGAAAAAAAACATAAAAAACATAGCTTGAAACTCCTAGAAATGTTGTCAGATATTGTTACCTTAAACCAAGAACATAATATATCATTATTATTGGCATAATAAAATATTTATTTGTCCCCAATAGATTAAATCATTGATTCCAAGAGATGGAAAAAATAAGAAATCTAACAAAAACCACCAATAAGATGAACTTATCAAAAAAATCTTTCCACTAACGCTCTTATATTATCATATAGATTGCTCCCAAGTCCAAGGGAATGGACTCCAAATTCTAGGGATGCAGATAAATTTGGGTTATGAACTGTTTAGGGGAAAATAAGGGGATTAGGGGATAAACCGAGAATGATACACAAAAATATGGATAAAATTTTTAATACTATATTATTAAGGAGCATGGTTTTGAAAAATGTGTGTTAACTATGAAATTCCTCCAAACCTACCTCACAAAGTGGGATTGGATGGTTTGAAAAACTATGAACAAACCATGTTAAACCCCGTTGTCTAAAACATTACAGTTTCGCCTAGGTGGTTGTAATGTTTAGCCAAAACGTTAACCTAACCAGTTCTCCCTATTTCAGTTGCATGGTTTCATTGGAGGTGTTCAAAAATTTCTACTAATCATGCTCAAAATGTGAACCCCCATGAAAAACCCCAAAACATTCCAAACCACCTTAAATCTCCCAAAACATAACCCAAATATCATATATACATAAAATTCATAACTAAAGGGTCATGTATCTAAAATTGGAGGGGGGTGCTACATTCTCTCCACCATTTTCACTTCTTTCCCTAAAAAGTAAAAAACCACCATTTTAATGAAATAATTCTGGACATTGATTAACCATTTCCTTCTCACACTCCCAAAATTATTATTGGATCTGAAAATCATTCCATAAAACATACACTATACTGATGCTTTTCCCACACATGAATTTTTATTTACTATAAAAAAAACCTCACTAGAACATGATCCAATATAGCATCCTAATCTAGTTCATCGTGGTCCCACAAATCATTTTGTTAGGATAAGGTTGATACTTTTTCATTGTGAAACATGAAACAAATTATAAACTAATATAAACCTTGGTGAAAGATGTAGGTGATATGCCACATCATGAACCCACTCAATGATCATTGAAGAGACTATATATCAAGGAGATAACATTCCCTACGTCAAAAAATGATAATGCCCAAACCTTGATGTTATTCTTATGAACACATTACCACTCATCTCAAAAGAAAAAAAACGTTGTTAATGATTCAAATATGATTTCTAATGACTATGATCCATCTAAATCATCTTACTTATTAACTGAATCTTAATCATTAAATATTTCACACATCGGGGTCAAACAAGTGAATTATCAATTATTTCCACCCAAAAATGTGGAGAATAAAAATGAATCCCATACAATAATTCATAATAATCCATATGTATCATGTCTTGATAACTATTTCTATATTTGAACTCCACCAATGTTATGTGATTCTTCCATGAGACAAAAAAAAACTATTCAAGCCCTATGAATCTCTTCCAATGTTTGTATCATCCTTTCATATCATCCATCTATATGAGGATGATACATTATTCTATTAATCAACTGAGTCCCAAGGTATTACTATAAAGACATCAAAAAATGATATGTTAACCATGGATCTTATTCTAATTCTATCAAAACTGTTACACCATTCCTTTTTAACATATCTCACATAAATATTTTTGACATGACTTCCACTATATTGGATTCTTGAATTAAGATGAAATGTGATGGATTTTTGATCCAGTCGAGTATCACACATATAGAATCATGATTCGAAACCATAATTGGTATACCAATTATAAAATCCATTTCTACATACTTATATTTCTACAAAAGAATTGGTGAAGATAGTAACATACCCACTAGTCATTGGAGTTCTTCCTTATCCGACTCATTGGCTAGGTATCTCAAAACAAACTCAGCTAATGCCCATTTCATTCCAGCCCACCAAAATATTTCTTTTAGGGAATTATACATATTGTGAATTCAAGGATTATAAACCCTTATCAAAGGGTAGTAAGTATGAAGATGTTGTTCATAATGAACCATAGGTATTTCAATTTGATCTAAAAAACAAAAAACCGATTTCCCGTTTTATTTCCATCCCTCTATGGTCTTACCACCGTTGAATTTGAACCTTGTATAAACACATTCTAAAAAAACTTTTGGGCCTATTTAATCATTTCAAAAAAATAAAGGACGAAAGAAACCAGGATGAAATCCACAACACTAAATTAGTCATCACAATCCAAGTGCATGTCATCCATCACTGCCATCAGTTTCCACTGATCTGAATCCTATTTCTCCAAAATAATACATCACTTAAATATTTATTAATCTTACATGGAATTTATTTTTAATGTTGTATATATCAAGTAAATGTCATCCATTTGAAGATAATCCATCCATCTTCTTTTGGAGAAAATATTCATGAAACTCTTATGATCGTAAACAATGTGAATTTCTCACCAAAGAGGTAATAATTCTATGTGTTAAAATCATAGACCATAGAAGAATATTCAAAATATTATGTAGGATATCTATTATCAAGAAAAAATAACTATTGTGATCCATGAGTGAAATCATGATATCCCTAAATGAGAACAAAACCCAAACCGGATCCTGAAGCCTAACAATACACCACACTACCTTATCATAATTTTAGAAATATCAAGAGAATTTTTAATGTAAGGAGAAAGTTAAGCTCTTGAGAAGACTAATGAAATTTATCTTTCCATTGGTAATGAACACGTTTCCTTATAAAATATATCATTAGTGAATCAAATCATGACATATCATGAAACAACTATCAGCAACAACCATATAGGCTTAGGAAACTACATATCTCAAAGAAATTCTATTGTAGGTTCCATGATCTCACAACCTATATAATCTATTGTTCTAGAAAACACCTATTTAAGACATTACATATCCATGAAAGAATATAAATTTTATATAAAACCCCACATAGAAATTTTCTCATACAAAGGTTGATCTTGAAAGATATCCAACATTATAGACATGAATTTCTCATGCTCCACCTTTATCCTAGAATAAACTAAAATGTCATTTATAAACAAAACAACAAAATAATATATATACCATTGAAATATCTAAATCATCAATTCTTTAAATTCTTCTAGTGAATTTGTAAGACCAAAAGGCATAACCATATATCCATAATGGCTATACCTACTCCTAAAGGATGATTTACGAATATTATCATTCTTAACCCTCAATCGGTGATATCCTGATAACAAGTCAATTTTAGAGAACCATTTTTCACCCCATAATTTATCAATAATATCACCAATTAAAAAAGGAATATAAAATTTATTTATCATAACTTACTCATATTTATAATAATCTACACAAAACTGAAGAATTTTATTCTCCTATCCCACAAACAAAATTGGTGCTTCCCATAGAAACGTACTAGCATGAATAAACACTTTTCTTTACAACTTTTTCAACTAGACACTAAATTCACATAGTTTTTTTGGTTCCATGCAATACGATATAAGTTATATAGGACTTGTCTTTAGTAATAGATTAAACATAAACTCAACTTCTCTTATGGGTGCAAACACGAAGCAACTCTTCGAGAAAATAATATAAAACTGTAAAAAATTGATTGAAATCCACAATTCTCGAACTCATCCATAGATTAAATGGTCAAAACTATCATATAGTATGAGATAGTTCTAATAGATAGTGCCCTCAATTTTGTTCAAATTTCATTCATATTTCTATCTCTTCCAATGAAATTCTCGATGTCTTCATCAGTTAAAAAACTAACCCTTTGGGTATAATAGTCGATGTGACCATCAAAAATTGTCAAAAAATCCATAACTAATATTTTTTCATTTAAATTCTTCTGATACATAAAAAAATTAAATATAAATTTGGACCCATTGATAGTTATAGAACATTCTATTCACATAATGGATCAACATTCACTCTATCCATGAAGAGCATGATGTTTCATAATTGAATGTATCATCTAAAAAAGAAATAATATAAGATAAAAACATGGGAAGAAATAAATAAATGGGATTCACCTATATCAAAAAAATATTATATTAGAGTAGAATCCAAACCAATCATACCTCTTACCAAATAATGTCCAGATTAACCGTGAACATTTAGTTTTTCATCTTCATATAGTTCTCAACTCAATGCAGTTTGGTCTTTATTAGCTTGTTGAGAGTGATCTAGTTGAGGTGTCATGGTATTCCTATAATCAGAATGATTTACTCAGTTTCAGTGATGATAATTATTATGAATCTATAATCCCTTCCAAGAATATGAATTCTTTAAAACATGAGACATATCCTAAGTACCCGACCCTGTAGAAATGTGACAATAACACTAAAGATTTCCCATCTGGTTGTTATTGTGGAATGATATCAGAGGTGTTGTACAATATATTTTCATATGATGTAATAAAGACCACATAAATAATCCCAAGTTACTCTTTGATATAAGAGTAAGGTTCACTGATCCCACTATTTTAATCTACTTGATACTACCACCTTGGAAGTGGGATTCCCTTTTACAGTTATTTCATAGGATATGAGATCCCACTAGTTCTCGAAGTATCATCATGCTTCCTCAACATGAATTTCATAAGATTTATCTTTCTTCCATTTCCACTATATTTACCATATTTTAATAATCCTTTATATAGATCACAACAACCATTGAGTGAATTTCTGGAATCAACCCCGATTTAAAAAAAATTCATTCAAAGATCCCCTTCTAGAAACTCCTTGTGAAAAAGTCCGAATTCAAAAAAAATATGAATACATTTTCAATAAGAGGTTATATTACTTCATAATAATAAAATATTTAATTCTATAAATTATTTATAGGTGGGGATTTAGTTGTTTGTTGAAATTTATTTCAGACCCTCATATTACCTAACCTAGTCTAATATAGCCTAACATTCTAAATCCCATGACCGGTATGCTATATCATTTATCAACTACATATAAAACATAAAATTCATCTCATTTTGTGTACATAGAAAATAAAATATTAGATTAATCCTATTCATCCACACCTCTCTTATTTTGGCTCTAAATCACTTTGAAACAATAGATGATTCTTATTTTGGAACTAAACATAATGACCCACATGCCATTGTTTATCCCTCTTTATCCGTCTGTCCATAGAATAAAAGTCATGTATAATACTCTAAACTAGTTGTTGGTTCACCTGTGGCTCTAGTGAAATAACATTCTTAGTAGCATCTTCTAGTTTCCTTCTATGACTCCTATAAGATGACGTTTTCTATTACCAAAATAAAACATTATATAGTCTCACTCTCTAAAAATTGAAGGCTTAAAAATTTAAAATTTACCACATTATTAATACCACAATAAGGATTTCTAAAAATTCAACACATTCCTATTTCAAACCATTTATGCAAATTCCAGCAAGATTATTGAAAATCAAATCATTTTCAACTATTTTAAAAAATAAACACTTTTCACCAAATAGTAATTCATTACTTAAGATGGACTATTTACTTGTAGTGGGAATGAATTACTATCGATGAATGTCATGCTCCTCTCATCAGTTGAACAAATAATGAAGAGGAAACAAATTCTAGGTTGTTTTTATGAAACCCGTGTACCCAAACTCTTTAGTAACTTGGGGTTTAAAATAAATAGTTTTTCTACACCTTTTTATCTTGTTTATTTAATGTTTTGAAAATACTACCCCCTTTTACCAATTAAACTAAATTCCTATACTAGATTTATTTTTTAAATCCAATACCGAACAAAATGAAATTATTTTTAACATCCCACCCCTCTGTATTATCGTTGGAATATGGGGGAAGGATACTAGGCATAATGTGACATCCTGAAGACACCAAAGGATAAAAATAAATAGAAAGGGATTCATAAAAAATTGGGGGAAAATTTAATCTTTAAAAAAACAACCATACCAAGATAACCACAACCAAACAACCACTATATGATGCATGAAAACAATATAATACAACTCAAAGAATAACCAAAGAAATAAAAAAACACATCATTTTACAAAGGGTAAACTGAAATCAATAAACTAAAAGACATATAAGATATCAAATCACCAACCCCAACCTAATTCAAGCTCAATATCCACAATCCTTGACCACAATATCATAATGCGTCAACAAAGAAAGGATTTACGCTGCCTTTACCTATTCCTTGGAATACACCATCTATAAAAACACTAAAGTTCCCAATAGGTGAGGGCGGGTGACTATAAATCATAGTAGGGTTCCCCAAATGACTTCCCACTCAGCACATGAGGATAAAACATGTTATCACCATTTATTTAAAAAAATTATATAACGTAAATTAATATAGTTTATATAAAATCCAAATAAATCTACAAACAAAAAAATTTTCCATACAAGTCTACGAAAAATGGTTTTTAAACCATTTATCATATTCCATTTTGTAATATCCATTCATTTCCACACATCTATTCAACCAAACAAATTTATACATGAATTTCAAACATGAAACTCACTAGGCTCATGAGTGGTGAAAAATTTATCCACTAAGACATCACTTGGTGAAAAATTATGACAAGGGAAACATAATGATTTTATATACCAAAATTATTTATGGGGAAATTTCTTTTCCTTATCCATCAAAAATGCACCCGAAGACACTCCAACCATGTATTCCAAAATCCATTCCATGTAATGATATTTCACTTCAAAATAATAGTTTATTTTATTGAAAAAAAATTCCAAAAAAATTCTACACACATAAAATAGAAAATATAATTTTAAAGACATCATTTTAAAATCATGAACGACATAAATTTTCCTCAAAACAAACCAATTTCCATCATTATAGAAAACTATCACTAAATAGGTTTTCCGTCAAGTGTCATAGATAAATTCCACAATTAAAATCAATTATTTTAATGAATTTGAAACCAACCCATCCTATTATAACGATTATTAGTTGAGTGTAAATTCTAATACCTCACAAACATTACTAAAACCAAGAAAAAAAATATAACTCCAATAATATAGCTTGAATCTCCTAGAAAATTCCATAGATATTTTTCTCTTCAACAAAACTGCCATATCTCATCATGATTGGTATAAAATAACACGAATTTATCCTCAAAAGATTAAATCCATGACTCCAAGTTGGGGAAGAATATAAAATATAAGGAATACCACCATTAATGAGAACTTACGAAAAAATAAAGCCCCTAACACTCTTAGATTTTCCAAAAGAAAACATTTTAATTGAAGGGAATGGTGTCCACATTTTCGGAATAACGAAAAATTCAGGTTATTACCAGTTTTGTGAAAAAATAGGGGTTAATGGGATAAAACGAGTGAGATCCAAAAAAATCTAGATATAATTTTTCATAGTTAATGGTTATAGTGTATGGTTGGGAAAAAAATTCCCTAACCGTGCACAAGCTAATGCCTGAAACTCTATATCACATAGGTGGCTCACATAGTTAGAAATACTATATTCCAACCATTAAATTACCCCATTAACCAAAATTGAAAGGATTATACTTAGTGGAAAAATGTTTTGGCCAAACCATGTGCCGACCTAGACCCTAATGTTTTAGTTTCATTGTATCTTGGGAGGTGTTTCACAATTTATACTAACCATTTTCAAATTAAAAACCTCAAGAAAATCCCCAAAACATTACAATACTCTTTTGAACCATCCAAAACATAGCCCAATCATTATATATAAATAAAAATTTAAAAAATGTTTGTGTAGTAAAAAATACGGTGATACTTGTGTTTTGAAATATTTTCCTAGAAGTGAAAATAATACTAGATACATAAAGATCTCTAATATAACATTGTTGATAATATATTGAAAATTTTTAATACATTCAAAACTAAATGATAAAAATGGACTTTGAGATATGTTATCATTAATATAATTAGATAAAATATTTAAATTAATAATTTTATATTAATCTTATGAAGGTTTGGATAGAGGATCTAAACTCTTAAAACTATATGACAAAATTATAATTATTATAACGTTTTATTATTTATGAATTTGGATATATATTATTATTATTATTATATCCAATTGATGTTTTCTTTGTTTATATATAGTTATAGTTATTGAAATATGTTCATACGAATCCTTATAGGGTTGAATATTATTGCAGTGTATTTAAATGTTTGAATTATTCACCCAATTGGAGTAACTATTATAAATTATGAATTTAATAATACATATTTGATAGAAATGTTTAATTAACATTTTAAGGAACATATAATATATATTATCATGAATTTTTTTTTCTAAAATGATTAATTTATAATACTCATCATACTTATTTAGATGTTCTTAATTACTTAAAAACCTTATAGGTGTTTTTGAATGTGGTGGAATTTTTGATCAATAAATTATAGGGAATGTTCATTTATTTTTGAATTAATAAATGAGAAGATTATATTGGTAAGAAATATTTTTAATATTCATTAAAAAATCCTAAATGAATACTTAAATTTCTTGATTCCAAGAGTCATATATGTCATACATGTGGGATAATGGAAGAATTAAGTATCCTTTAAAAATATTAAAAAAATCATATTTTATTTTTTACTTAAAGGATATATTTCTGTGTGTGTATTTCTACTATTAAAATAAAATCATGAATTATTATAATAAATTTTATTTATAATATTTTTCTAATTTAGTTATCGAAATATAAAAAATATATATGCTTACAAAAAAAAATCCAAAATCAAAATTTGATGGTTATGTTAACTCTAGATAAATTTCTTATGCATAAAAAGATAAATCTTAAAAATATATATTTCTTCACATATGGTCGAATGATAATATAAGATCATTATAAAAAAATATTTTTCAAAATATCCTCAATTTATTCCATGTTGATAAAAATAACAACCAAGAAGGTTATTAACTGAAATCAGTTATACATTATATCATAAATAATAGTGGATTATCATTGAATAATGGTAAAAAAACCTTATATGTTTATAATGAATCATTCATAACACAATTAAAATATGGGTATATAGAAGGTGATATGATAAATCATAGTAGACCAAATATTATTTTATATACATGGTAATTAAAAATAATAGTTTGAAATATATCTACAAAATTAAACCATGTCATAATTTTATAGATTTATTTATAAAAAATTTCATCAACCACTTTTAGAATGTTAGTTTATTAAATTATGATATAGAGACTATAAATCATATCATTATTTTGTAAGGGTGATTTAAAAATTCATTACTAATCTTTTATTTATCATATATTCACATCATAATTTCCTGATAAGGTTTTTCTTGAAGAATCATAAAATTAAGAATGATAATGAGTTGTATACTAATTAGAATATAAAAATAAGTACCCAAACATATTTTGATATTATGATTTCAGAACCTGATTAATTTTTATGAAAAACCAAATGTGATCCTAAATATTAAATTCAAAACCCATTCAAAACTCAAATATATATATAACTTTTTATTATTATAATTATAATTTTTAATTTTTAAAAATAATATAAAACCTCTTTATATTTTTTTGATATAAAAAATAAATCATGTATATATATATTTTAATATATACTATGTCGATTCCATATAAGTAAAATTAATAAAAAGTGGTGTATTTGGTAGGATGATAAAAGGAAACAATAGAGTACAGGTCCTCGAAATCAATGATAATTGAGAAATGATAAGAGAGTGGTTCTATTAAAATTTTTGACTATTAGTTTCAATAGAGGCAAACCTACCAGATTATGCCTGATATCTATACATAACATGGGATTTAGGGCTACAAAATGTAATAATATTGGTCTAGTTGATCCTTTAGAGTCCTTATGGGGAGGATGAGGCTGATAAAACATGGTTCTTGTGTGTGTGTCAAGATTAATGTTTTTAATTTCTTCTACAAAATATATTATTTTAAATTAATATTATATGAAAATATTGGTGGGAAACAACAGCTGTCCTCACTTCTACCTCTTATTTATTATTATTAATGTAATCAACATATTTTTAAAATATTATATATATTCATAAATTCATTGATAAATTTTTTAAATATTTTTCAATGAAAATTAATTATAACATTAAACAAAACACATTTCTGGCTTTAGTTACCTTGTTATATGAACCCAAACCCCACCCAATTAATACATATTTTTTTTAAAGAACAAAACCTTTTTGAATCTAATTTTATCTGGCTAGGTAGGTTTCAGTAATTTATTATTGGGTACCCACTGTATTTATTTTTATTCATTTTATTTCCTAGCGGGTCTTTTTATTTAAAGTGTAAATAATATTCTGTAAAATTAATTGAATCGAGGGGAGTGTACAATGAAATAATTATATATTTTCTCAATTTCTATGGATTGTGATTCCAATGGGTCCTATTACCTTGGTTAATAATTACAATTTCAAAACTTCTCCCAATATCTATCGCATGTCTACAATACTTATCATTTAATCATTCAAAGAGAATAAGGCATAATCTATAACATTTATTATATTTATTTATAGTTTATATATATGTCAATATTATATAGTAATATGAATTTTATCTCTATTATTTTCACCAAATTTTATCTTAATTTCTATTCTATTTTCATTATGATTGTATGCTAATATTCATTCACCATCATTTCACAAGCAATCAATGTTACAATTAATTTAAGATAAAAAATGAGTTATTAAATTTAACATACTTTTTAGTCATAAAAACCTCTTCAATAATATATATATATAAATCTATCATGGATGATAATGAATAGTCAGTATCCTGGTACCCAATACATAGAAACCGGATTAAGTAGTGTTACGGTAATATTAAGTTCTATTTTTATATGGTGTAGGAAGTAAATTAAATACTCGATTGATATTAGCATAGTGTTTAAAAATAAATGTCAAAGTATCCTAAGCCCTAACATGATTAAAAAATTATTATTCAATTTTTAGTATTTTTTTAAAATAATTATAAAATAAATTTATTAATTTTATGTTTTGTTCATTTTACATTTATATATGAATTAATAATCAAAATAAGATTAAATTTAGAATTTTAAATCCAAAAATTAGGTAATTTTAAATTATAATAAAAATTATGAAATACATGATTTTAATTTTTGGACTATTAATTTAGTATTTATTAATTAAATTTTAAATTGTAAAATTTTAAACTTTTATTTAAACATGTTTTAATAGTTAAATGAGTATTTCAAAATGAAAAAGGAAACGGGTTAATTATATTAAAATTAAATGTTTTGAGATTCAGTAAATAGTTAAAACGTTATCATCAATAATATATAGTGTCTTTGTTATTTTATTATTTATATGTTTTACTAACTAATTTTACTATAACCACACTAAATTCAAAATGTGACACCACGAACCCTTTAGGCTAAAGTCAGTGCATTACATGTGATATTGGCATGGTTAGAAGTAATGAAAAATCCCATAGGAATGATCAGTTTAGTGGTTTTGAAGAAACTAGATACATAGATGTAACACAAACTACATTGAAAATAGTTACAAGATACAATACATAGAAAAATTAAAAACTGCGACCACATGAACTCATAAAATTACTATGCTTTCATCACCTGTTAAAGGTAAAAAATTAAAGGGGTGAGGTAAAATGCTCAAAAATGAATACAAATAGCAGATGCATTAGTACAATAATTAGTGAATCACAATCAATCTGACATAATTAATATAGAATAATGAATATATTATTAACTAATTCCTTTAATAAACTTAGAATGAAACTGCATCCATAGAGTTTTTCATAGTGAAAAACAGCTGGATAATAATAATAAATGATAATGAATAAATATAATTCTTATTAATTGGATGTCATGTATATGTCACATGAAACCATAATACCATTAAAACTGTTTAGTTATATGGGTAGAAACCCGTCTGATTTTTGGAAACAAACTTGAAGGGTTTGTCACCAAACTAATTTTTATTATTAGACCTACCAATGCATTGAGGGGATATAGCGGGCCTCACCCACTACTAAATGTCCAAAAAATTATTTATACATTGATATAATACAAGAGAAATATTCTTTTTCAATATCCATATAGAGTTGAGTATACAGATTCATCAATATTTCAATAATTAAAATAACATTCCAACCAAACACCGTATGTAAAATGGTATACGGTTTAGACAACAAACATAACCATTATATGAGACTAAGTATATTTAGTACAAATATAATTTCATAATAAAATTGATCTAAAATGGGAATTATGTATACAAATAAGGATTATTAGGTGCACCATACAAAGTTAGTCACAACAAAATAGTAGTTGAGACAAATTCTCTTACCACATTGTAATTGGTTAAATCATATGACCAAGACATAATAACCCTAAAATGAATCATTGAATAACATGAATATAAAGAGAGTCATGTTATTATATATCAAATGGCAGTACACATATAAAACATGTAATAAATAAGTGGTGAACAATGAAATTCTCACAGAGATGAAAGTGGGATGAGAAACCCCTTACCTTATGCTCGAGTGTGTTCTTAGTTTGTTTTAATTACCAGAATAATAAAATTTAGCTTCATTAATTAACAACTACATAACCTTATATAAATTTAATTTATTTATTATAATATTATTAGGTTCATTCAAATCCCTTTTATGTGTTTAAGAGGTTCATTTTTCTTGTTTTGAAAGAATTTTCATCCTTGGTTTTCATGATTCGTTTACTTGTTTTAATAAATGGAAGTTCCCTTGAAATGTTGTTAAACATACAGAATGGCTAATATATCTCATTAATAAAATTAAGGACATATAAATGTTCTTATAATTATTTTTTTTTATATTCCATGATGATGTTTCATTAGTTATAATTTTATTACAAATATTTGGAATAACAATGTAGTTTTGTTCATAATGAACTTGTTTTGTGTTATTATTTCATACTATGAGTTTGTAAAGATTATAGAACATTAATGAGATAAAATAAATATATTTTTATCTGGTAAAATGATTAAAATGGTTTCATGACTAGTAATAATAGATAAACTGAAGAACGTAACTCCGTCGTCCACAGAGGTAATAAATTGGAACCTCATGGATGTAGATTTCATTTATAAAAATAAAAGAGAGGGAGTAAGAATATTGATAACGGTTATTCAATTCACATTATATAATTTTAGTATATAGATGATACTAATGTTTATCATTATCATTTTGATAGAGGAGGTGAGGAGAGAAAAATAAAAGCGATGAACTTCAAAATAAAAGAAAAGGTGAGAGATCCCTTATGAAAATTCGGCAGCCTAACGTCGTCGCTTAAAATTTCATAAAATGAAATGATGAGAGATAAAGGGTATCGAATTATATTGAGATAAAAAAATAATGTAATAAGAACACATAAAATCAAACCTCAACATATGAGAATAGAAAATCAAATAAATATCATAAAGGAAGTGTCGACTAAAAGAACAGAATGAAGGATTCCCTTTCCTTGTAGAGTAACTCCTAGATCTTGATGGATGGGACCTTGGGGTCTTAAATATACATTTGGAAGACTCCTAGGGAGGTAATAACACCATATCTTCGATGGTGTTGAGTTAGTAATGACATAAAACGAAGGGAGTGGGGGGTGAGTGGGTATTTATAGTAGTTAAGAGAGAGTTTTTTATTACATAAAGGGACACCTCTTTAGAGGTTTTTGAAAACCCATGGGATTTCACAGGGTATTTGACCATGGTTTAAGCCAAATGGGACACCTCATTTCATAAGATACTGTAAAAAAGTCTACCAGAAATTTATATTAATAATTACATCATTATGATGTAATTAATCTACAGAAAACTCAATTTTGTATTTTTATTATTCATGAAAAATTCATGTATTTTAGAAAAATCCCAAAAATTAACCATAACTATTTTTCAATGTGTAGAATTAATAAATGAACTCCATTTTTGGAAAATATTTTTCTATGTATTTGTATTTAATTTTTAAATAAAATTAATGTTAATTTGGAAAATAAAAATTTAAAGGTATAATTAGTTTTGTATTACATTGAAAAATTAATGAACTTCTCATTACCTTATTACCTTTAGAAAATAAAATATTATCATTATTTAATATTTATAAGGGTCATATTACTATTCATATTACTATTTATAAAGGTATGTAACTATTCATAGAAAATTGAATTCGGTTCTATCAGACTTCAAACGACTTACTGGTCATGACTATAAATGAATATTTTTTAAAATTCAAAACATATAAGTAGAAAATTTATGTTTAATGGATAGCATATAACTTTCTCCTATAATGTTTTGTTTCATGAAAGACTTAGTTATTCATCTAATATGGGCTATCTACTGAATATAATTTATTTAAGATAAACATACCACAAAATTTTTGGGGTGTTATATTATTCCCTCCTTCGGAAATTTTGTCCTTGAAATTTTATTTATAAAGCCAACCAAAATGATGTTGGTGGTTCTTCCTCATGAAATCCTCTGGTTCCCATGTTTCTTCATCCATATTTTGGTTTCTCGAAAGATCCTTTACGAGACGAGTTGTCTGATTTCTCAATACATGCTCCCTTGTGTCAAGAATCTTGATAGGCTATTCACACTATGAATGTAACATCCCAGGTAAATAAAGAATAAATAATTTTCATAATTATTAATATTTACGAATTAAATATTAATTTTATTTTAAATGGGTTGCTATGTTCGATAGCATACCCGATACGCAACGATGAGTTTCTTTGAAACTTACGTAGCACACTAGTAATAAAATAATATTATTTTAAATGTTAGTTAACAAGTATCCGTTGTACTGGCGGGAATGGATATAAATAACTAAAATATGATTGGATATGTTTTTAAATGTTTATACATTTACCCAATAAAAGATAAAGGCTTAAAATACGGAAAGAGTTCAATTTTAGGGCATATATACTCTAATTTTCACTAAAGGTTCACTTATCGCCTTTTAATGGTGAACTGTCATTAAATATAGTTTTGATCACTCTTATACTTTATTTTGGACCAAATATAACTCTTCTTTAGAATCGGGACATCAAAATTTACTTTGTGTAAATTTTTGGTACCTTTCTGATAAAGTTCATTTTTTTATGAATAGTGTAAAATGTTGTATTTTAATTCAAAACCTCTTTTTAATCTAAATTATTTATATGGTTAGATTATTATTTTAATTGGTTTTAAAGTGAAATTAGAAAATATTTTTACCAGTTAATCCAATGGTGGTCATTGGAATCAATTTCACTTTGAAATTGGACTTAATCTGGTGTCAATCTTTTGATACTTATTGTTTCACAAAAACACACTATTTGTCATGACAGCGGGAATTAATTATTAAATTAATTAATTTGACTTATATGTTTTGAATTTTGTAAAATGGACTTCATTTTTGAATTCGAAATATCAAATATAGCTTAGGGTGAATTTTTGGTAATTTTCTGAAAAACTTCAATTTTTGATGAATAGTGAAACCACTAAGTGGTAATCAAGCAAACTGATTTTTCAGTTAAATGAAAGTTTACCACTAATGTGTATTGAATTTTTAAAATCCAACATACATGGTTGTCAGTAAGAATTAAAATGTGGTTCAATGAGATTAAAATAATTTTTTGGTGAATAATAACTTTTTTTCATTAATCGCGATTAGAGGTAATTAGTTTAGTTTAAGGTAAAAATGGTATTATAAGAATGTGAAAACACCACGAAACTTATCCTACACCTATTGGGTGAGTCATGGCCGACCAAGACAAGTCATGGGCCAACTTGGGGACCCCATGGAGCCACTTTAGTTGGAAAATGACATTAATATATTTTTATTTAATGTTAAAGTGAAAATGACACTAACATAAATTGTTTTACTAAAATAATTTTTGAGTGGGGTTATACAAGTCCAAATTTTGATTATAAATAGGAATTGGAAAGATAAAAAGATTTCCTACATCATAGTATTTTTTTTATAATTTTTAGACATTACATAAATTAAATTATATATGACATAATAATGATGCAGCGATGACATCATTATTTGACGATTTAAATAAAATGGAAAGATAATAAAAAATCTAAACCCTACACATGTTCAAAACCAATTGGATGAGTGGATTTCGAACCCTTATAACCTTATCCACGAATTATATCAATGTGGGACCTTTTAAAACCGAAACACAGTTTCAAATAAAGTAATATTTCTTTACTTTCCAAAAGTGGCCCTCCTCTCCTCTTATAAAAGGCCCCCACCTCTACCCCATTTCACACACTTCTCAAGCCTTTGGCTCGGCCAACCCCTACCCATTTACTCTATCCACATACCTCTCCTCATCCTAGAGGATTACCTTTGGGCAAAATCCTTTCAAAGGAAGCCTTTAGGCTCAAATCAAAAGGGAGTTACACTTTTAAAGGTAATTCATTCTCTCTTGTTCATTTGTTTTATTTTGCTTCTCCAACCCTCTAAACTCTTTTTATTTACTTCTTCTGTAACAACACCAGTATCTTCAATATACTAGGATGTTGTTATAATATTTATTTGAGCTACACTCTCACACAACTACATCAAATGGTTAACGAACATACGGTTTCCGTGGATGGCGAAATTCTTCCTCCCGAAACGATGATTGTTCAATACTCATTTAACACCTTCAAAGGTGGCCATTATGATGTCACTAGTTTTATATATGATATATAATATGTTTATGTTTTCTTTAAGCTTCTGTATTTTTCATTTTTGGCATACCTTTATGGTTTCCATTATGGGTAAACACGATATCATCATTTAAGGAAGTGCGGACTACCGCCCCCTAAAAGTGATGTGATTCGTTAATGCCATATGTGGGACGTGTAAAGGATGGATTTAAAGTTATTATATATGATGTTATACTGGAATTATAATATACCTCTATATCATTAATATTTCTTTCCATTAATGTATGAGATAGAAATGAAAGTAGCGTTCATGCGTACGTACGGATTACCGTCTCCATGAACGGTGCATTTCATTTCTTATCCCCAAATGTAATGTACTATTAAAATTACATGTATATAATGTTTATATATAATTAATGATATATCTAAATGATTAATATAATTCTGGAATTAAAATATACAAACCTCTCATTTAGTTTTAATTCCACTAATATGAGAAAGAAATGAAAGTAGCGTTCATGCGTACGTACGGCTTACTGTCTCCATGAACGGTGCATTTCATTTCTTACCTCTAAATGATTATGTAATATTATAAATACATGTATATTCTGGATATATATGATACATATTATATCCAAATCGGGAATTTCATTCTGGATATAAAGAACTTTTGACCACATGAACAACATGTAATTGTAAGAAGTCAACTTTCGACTTAAGAACCAAATATTAACAAAACAAACATTATTAACTTAAATGGTTACATAATGTTTATAACATGGAAATAAGTGATATAAAAGGAATAATGAACTTTAAAAAGGTTCTTAATCAAGTATAAATTAACTCAAGTTTATTATTCAGGACGTTAAAGAACGATCGAGTCAAGTCGGACCCGAGGTAAGGGACTTCGTCTCAATCTCCTTTCATTGAGGCATATTTCGTTTTATACACAAATTTCTTTTATACGGTGTATAAACTCCTTTGACTTTTACTTTTATACAAAAGGAATATTTTTCTACGAAGCTTTTTTCTAAATGACAAAAAGGAATGTTTTTTTTAACGTACGCGGTGACAACGAATTTTTCCGCCGCCGCGAGTATTATTTGGTCTTTGGCTTCCTCAACAAGCCGTATTGTTTTTAGAATAAAATAAATACCCTTTACTCTTTTATGTATTTTGGTATTGAAAATGGTTTTGATAAAGGATTCTATTATGTCAATATATTTATGTTATATTATGATTGAAATGTGGAAATGTTATCATTCCTTTATATTGGTTTTATGTTTTATGATTTTATATTGGTACTTGGACATTATAACAGGTGGTTACATTATAAACCATATGACGGGTGGTTCCGTGAATACCAGGATGGGTGGTTACGTTATAACCTCCAATGCATTGGGTATGGAAGTCGGCCGTATGGCTATTCCATTAAGTATGTATGGAAATTGGCCGTATGGCTATTCCATTAAGTGATATGTGTGGAAGTCAACCGTTTGGTTATTCCACTTAAGTATGTTTATGTCCCAAGTTACCTTTATATATTCTATGTGTTCTTTATATGGGTTTTATGGTAATCTTTTGGTTACAAAAAGGTAAGTAATGATACTTTATTCAGTGAAGATTTTTTTTTGACTACTTCATGAAGGTGAAGGTATTACTTTGATATAGTATACATGGTTTACATGATGTTTGAAAAACTAACAGTTTTCATTCTTTTTGTATCCCTTACTGAGCTTTTTATGCTCACCCCAAGTTTTTCGAAATGTTTTTCACAGGACTTAAAGTGGAATAAGGTCAAGGATGGGATGAAGGGAATTTCATGCTATCTAAAAAATGGAATCTAGACATCTTTCTTTTTAAGAGTTTTTTTTATGGAGACTTAGTAGAAGTGTCTACTTTGTAATCTTTTAAGATGTAATAGTTATGTTCTAATTCTCTAAAACTCTTAACCGGAAAAGATCCTCCATGTGAATTATTCATTTAATTCAATATTAAGTAAGGTTTAAGGCTGAGGCCTTATAGTTGGTATCAAAGGTCGGTTTAGACAACTATAGGAGTTAGAAAAGTGTTAAATTATAATATGATTGAAATGATATAGCATTTACGGATTACCATGTTGCTTCGCCTATGATATTTCTGTGTTCAGAATGGTTTTCTGCAGAGGAAACAAAGCAGCTATGTTGGGAAGACATCAGGAGGAAGATAACCTTCCAAATCAGAAACCTGAGATGGTCGGAATTGGAACCGAACAGTTTGTTGCAGTAATGGAACAGTTGACTCAGGCTATAAATGGTGGTGGTATCCATGCACGAGATCAGCCAGATCAACCGCAGAGGAACATGTCAGTGGTGGAACATTTCATGAGGCAACATCCCCCATCATTCAGAGGATCATCTGACCCTGTGCAAGCTGAAGGGTGGATTAAAGCACTGGAGAAGATTTTTGATGTCATGGGGTGTTCAGAACATCAAAAGGTTAGTCTTGTTGTTTACCGTTTTGAAGGTGAAGCTGATCAGTGGTGGTCGATGGTGAAAAATATAAGGGATAGTGATGGGATTGAGGATCTTCACTGGGACGAATTCAAAGGAATGTTTCTTGAGAAATATTTTCCTAAGGTGGTTCGTCTTAGCATGGAAAAACAGTTCCTAGAATTGAGGCCGGAGGATGATTCAGTGGCTGCTTATGAAGAAAAGTTCACTCGATTTGCAAGGTATGCTCCAAAATTTATACGAGATATTGATAGTAAAATAAACCGTTTTTACTCAGGGTTAAAGCCAAAGTATCGAAGGGATTTAGCTTCTCGTGAGTTCAAATGTTATGAAAAACTTGTTCGATGTGCGGAGAAGGTGGAAATGGAGTTTGCCGATGATCAGGTGTTCTATGACAAACAACAGAATATGAGGTCTAGTTGGCAGGCAAATGGGAATAATTCATCAAAGAAGCAAGGAGGTAAGAAAACCAAATATCCATCCTGTGAGAAGTGTGGTAAAATGCATCATGGAGAATGTTTATCCAAGTCTGGTAAGTGCTTTCGGTGTGGTATGTCTGGTCATATTGCTCGTAACTGTAAGGAAGATGATCAAGAAGGAAATGAAAAGCCAATGGTAAGATGTTTTAAGTGTAATGAAATGGGTCATTATGCAAACGAGTGTCCAACGAAGAACTCAACTGGGGGAATGCAGCCAGACTACAAGCAGAAAGGGGTGGTGAAATCCTTTGCAACAACTTCAGCAGATGTTGGTCCATTGAATGAAGTGGTATCAACTCCAGGGAGCTCAGTTTTTTTCAAAGATTGACTTGAGGTCGGGGTACCATCAGTTGAAAGTGAATGAATCAGACGTTCTGAAGACTGCGTTCCGTACTAGATATGGCCATTATGAATTTGTAGTTATGCCTTTTGGGTTAACCAATGCATCTACTGTATTCATTGACCTTATGAATAAAATTTTCCATGAGTTCTTGGATAAGTTTGTGTTTGTGTTTTGAGGTTTTTGAAGAGGTTATGTGTGCCTTGTGATTCACAGTTGAAGAATGAGTTGTTTCTTCATCCTGGCAGTACTAAGATGTACAGAGGTCTGCGGGAGTATTACTGGTGGAATGGAATGAAAAGAGACATTGCTGATTTTACTGTGAAGTGTTTGACTTGTCAGCAGGTTAAAGCAGAGCGGCAGTTACCGAAAGGGATGCTTCAGCCTTTACCAGTGCCAGAGTGGAAATGGGAGAATATATCCATGGACTTTGTTGTTGTATTACCAAAGACATCTCGAGGTAATAATGCAATCTGGGTTATTATTGATCGTTTGACCAAATCTTCTCATTTCCTTTCTATACGAGATACTTTCTCTCTTGATCAACTTTCCCGTTTGTATATTAAAGAGATAGTCAGGTTACATGGAGTTCCTCTCTCCATTGTATCAGATCGTGATCCTAGGTTTACTTATAACTTTTGGAAAGGCCTTCAGAAGTCATTGGGTACTGAATTAAATTTTAGTACAGCTTTTCATCCTCAATCAGATGGGCAGTCAGAACGAACAATTCAGACCTTGGAGGATATGCAATGAGATTGTTCGATGGATTATCAGGGAAGTTGGGACCAACATCTTTCTTTGGTTGAATTTTCTTATAATAACAGTTTTCATTCCAGTATACAGATGGCACCATTGTAGTCATTGTATGGGAAGTGGTGTCGAACTCTAGCTTTCCGGGATGAAGTTGGTGAAAGGAAGCTGATGGGACCAGAATTGGTAGAAGAGATGGCAGGAAAAGTTCAGTTGATTCAGAAAACACATGAGAACAGCTCAGAGCAGGCAGAAGAGTTATGCGGATAACCATAGGAAGGATCTATCTTTCGAGGTAGGTGATCATGTTTTTCTCAAGGTTTCTCCTTGGAAAAGCGTGATGAGATTTGGTAAGAAAGGAAAGTTGAGTCCAAGGTTTGTTGGACCATACGAAATTCTGGAGAGAGTTGGATCAGTTGCATACCGAGTGGCTTTACCTCCGAGTTTATCTCAGGTACACAATGTTTTTCATGTTTCGATGTTGAGAAAGTATATGCCAGATCCATCTCATGTTTTGAGCCCAGAGGTAGTTCAGCTGGAAGAGAACCTATCTTATGAGGAACAACCGGTCCAGATTCCTGACCACAGGGAGCAAGTGTTACGGAATAAGGTGATTCATCAGGTAAAGGTTTTGTGGAAAAACCATGTGATTAGAGAGGCAACGTGGGAATCTGAAAATTCTATGAGGGATAAATACCACCACTTATTTTGATAAGTGAATAAAATTGCGAGGACGTAATTCCCAAAAGGGGGGAAGGATGTAACATCCCATGTAAATAAAGAATAAAGAATTTTCATAATTATTAATATTTACGAATTAAATATTAATTTTATTTTAAATGGGTTTCTATGTTTGATAGCATACCTGATACGCAATGATGAGTTTCTTTGAAACTTACGTAGCACACTAGTAATAAAATAATATTATTTTAAATGTTAGTTAACAAGTAGCCGTTGTAATGGTGGGAATGGATAGAAATAACTAAAATATGATTGGATATGTTTTTAAATGTTTATACATTTACCCAATAAAAGATAAAGGCTTAAAATACGGAAAGAGTTCAATTTTAGGGCATATATACTCTAATTTTCACTAAAGGTTCACTTATCACCTTTTAATGGTGAACCGTCATTAAATATAGTTTTGATCACTCTTATACATTATTTTGGACCAAATATAACTCTTCTTTAGAATCGGGACATCAAAATTTACTTTGTGTAAATTTTTGGTACCTTTCTGTTAAAGTTCATTTTTTTATGAATAGTGTAAAATGTTGTATTTTAATTCAAAACCTCTTTTTAATCTAAATTATTTATATGATTAGATTATTATTTTAATTGGTTATAAAGTGAAATTAGAAAATATTTTTACCAGTTAATCCAATGGTGGTCATTGGAATCAATTTACTTTGAAATTGGACATAAACTGGTGTCAATCTTTTGATACTTATTGTTTCACAAAAACAAGCTATTTGTCATGACAGCGGGAATTAATTATTAAATTAATTAATTTGACTTATATGTTTTGAATTTTGTAAAATGGACTTCATTTTTGAATTCAGAATATCAAATATAGCTTAGGGTGATTTTTTGGTAATTTTCTGAAAAACATCAATTTTTGATGAATAGTGAAACCACTAAGTGGTAATCAAGCAAACTGATTTTTCAGTTAAATGAATGTTTACCACTAATGTGTATTGAATATTGAAAATCCGACATACATGGTTGTCATTAAGAAGTAAAATGTGGTTCAATGAGATTAAAATAATTTTTTGGTGAATAGTAACTTTTTTTCATTAATCGCGATTAGAGGTAATTAGTGTAGTTTAAGGTAAAAATGGGATTATAAGAATGTGAAAACACCATGAAACTTATCCTACACCTATTGGGTGAGTCATGGCCGACCAAGAAAAGCCATGGGACAACTTGGGGACCCCATGGAGCCACTTTATTTGGAAAATGACATTAATATATTTTTATTTAATGTTAAAGTGAAAATGACACAAACATAAATTGTTTTACTAAAATAATTTTTGAGTGGGGTTATACAAGTCCAAATTTTGATTATAAATAGTCATTGGAAATATAAAAAGATTTACTATATCATAGTATTTGTTTTATAATTTTTATACATTAAATAAATTAAATTATATAAGACATAATAATGATGCAGCGATGACGTCATTATTTGACGATTTAAATAAAATGGAAAGATAATGAAAAATCTAAAACCTACACATGTCGAAAACCAATTGGATGAGTGGATTTCGAACCCTTATCACCTTATCAACGAATTATATCAATGTGGGACCTTTTAAAACCGAAACACATTTTCAAATAAAGTAATATTTCTTTACTTTCCAAAAGTGCCCCTCCTCTCCTCTTATAAAAGGCCCCCACCTCTACCCCATTTCACACACTTCTCAAGCCTTTGGCTCGGCCAAACCCTGCCCATTTACTCTCTCCACATCCCTCTCCTCATTCTAGAGGATTCCCTTTGGGCAGAATCCTTTCAAAGGAAGCCTTTAGGCTCAAATCAAAAGGTAGTTACACTTTTAAAGGTAATTCATTCTCTCTTGTTCATTTGTTGTATTTTTCTTCTCCAACCCTCTAAACTCTTTTTATTTACTTCTTTTGTAACAACACAAGTATCTTCAATATACTAGGATGTTGTTATAATATTTATTTGAGCTACACTCTCACACAAATACATCAAATGGTTAATGAACATACGGTTTCCGTGGATGGCGAAATTCTGCCTCCCGAAACGATGATTGTTCAATACTCATTTAACACCTTAAAGGGTGGCCATTATGATGTCACTATTTTTATATATGATATATAATATGTTTATGTTTTCTTTAAGCTTCTGTATTTTTCATTTTTGGCATACCTTTATGGTTTCCATTATGGGTAAACACGATATCATCATTTAAGGAAGTGCGGACTACCGCCCCCTAAAAGTGATGTGATTCGTTAATGCCATATGTGGGACATGTAAAGGATGGATTTAAAGTTATTATATATGATGTTATACTGGAATTATAATATACCTCTATATCATTATTATTTATTCCCATTAAAGTATGAGATAGAAATGAAAGTATCATTCATGCGTACGTACGGCTTACCGTCTCCATGAACGGTGCATTTCATTTCTTATCCCCAAATGTAATGTACTATTAAAATTAAATGTATATAATGTATATATATAATTAATGATATATCTAAATGATGAATACAATTCTGGAATTAAAATATACATACCTCTCATTTAGTTTTCATTCCACTAATATGACAAAGAAATGAAAGTAGCGTTCATGCGTACGTACGGCTTACCGTCTCCATGAACGGTGCATTTCATTTCTTACCTCTAAATGATTATGTAATATTATAAATACATGTATATGCTGGATATATATGATACATATTATATCCAAATCGGGAATTTCATTCTGGATATAAAGAACTTTTGACCACATGAACAACATGTAATTGTAAGAAGTCAACTTTCGACTTAAGAACCAAATATTGACAAAACAAACATTATTAACTTAAATGGTTACATAATGTTTATAACATGGCAATAAGTGATATAAAAGGAATAATGAACTTTAAAAATGTTCTTAATCAAGTATAAATTAACTCAAGTTTATTATTCAGGACGTTAAAGAACGATCGAGTCAAGTCGGACCCGAGGTAAGGGACTTCGTCTCAATCTCCTTTCATTGAGGAATATTTCATTTTATACACAAATTTATTTTATACGGTGTATAAACTCCTTTGACTTTTACTTTTATACAAAAGGAATCTTTTTCTACGAAGCGTTTTACTAAACGAAAAAAAGGAATGTTTTTTTAACGTACGCGGTGACAACGACTTTTTCCGCCGCCACGAGTATTATTTGGTCTTTGGCTTCCTCAACAAGCCGTATTGTTTTTAGAATAAAATAAATACCATATACTCTTTTATGTATTTTGGTATTGAAAATGGTTTTGATAAAGGATTCTATTATGTCAATATATTTATGTTATTTTATGATTGAAATGTGGAAATGTTAACATTCCTTTATATTGGTTTTATGTTTAATGATTTTATATTGGTACTTGGACAATTTAACGGGTGGTTACGTTATAAACCATATGACGGGTGGTGCCGTGAATACCAGGACGGGTGGTTACGTTATAACCTCCAATGAATTGGGTATGGAAGTCGGCCGTAAGGCTATTCCATTAAGTATGTATGGAAATTGGCCGTATGGATATTCCATTAAGTGATATGTGTGGAAGTCAACCGTATGGTTATTCCACTTAAGTATGTTTATGTCCCAAGTTACCTTTATATATTCTATGTGTTCTTTATATGGGTTTTATGGTAATCTTTTGGTTACAAAAAGGTAAGTAATGATACTTTATTCAGTGTAGATTTTTTTTACTACTTCATGAAGGTGAAGGTATTACTTTGATATAGTATACATGGTTTACTTGATGTTTGAAAAACTAACAGTTTTCATTCTTTTTGTATCCTTTACTGAGCTTTTTATGCTCACCCCATGTTTTTCGAAATGTTTTTCATAGGACTTAAAGTGGAATAAGGTCTAGGATGGGATCAAGGGAATTTCATGCTATCTAAAACATGGAATCTAGACATCTTTCTTTTTAAGAGTTTTTTTTATGGAGACTTAGTAGAATTGTCTACTTTGTAATCTTTTAAGATTTAATAGTTATGTTCTAATTCTCTAAAACTCTAAACCGGAAAAGATCCTCAATGTGAATTATTCATTTAATTCAATATTAAGTAAGTTTTAAGGCTGGGGCCTTATAATGAAAAATCTGGTTCCAGTTATATTTATTCATATGTGAGTACATGCGTTGGGTCTGGCATGTATTTCTTTAACAATGACACGTGGATGACATCATGAAATCTGGATATATTTTCCAACATCACTAAACAGTAAGCTAAAACTCTGATTCTTTCTTGAACATCTAATGGTCCGATGTACCTAGGGCTCAGTTTCCCTTTCTTACTGAACCCTAGGACACCCTTCGATGGAGATACTTTCTAAAAGACATAGTCTCCCACTTGTAATTCCATGTCCTTCCTCCGGTTTTTAGCATAACTCTTCTACCTAAATTGATCTACTTTAATATGGGCTTAGAGTGTCATCACCTTTGTTGTGGTATCTTCAACAAGTTCTAGGCCTATAAGTTTCCTCTCACCAAATTAATCCCAACAAGTTGGAGTTCGACATCTCTTTCAATATAATGCTTCATATGGAGCCATTTGAATATTAGAATAGAAACTATTTTTTGTAATAAAATTCCACAAGTGGAAAGTATTGATCCCACATACATCGGAAGTCAATAGATAATGACATCAACATGTCTTCTAGATTTTGAATAGTCATTTCAAACCATCCGTCGGTTTGGCGGTGATATGTAGTACTCATACAAAGCTCAGTATTCAAAGCCTTTTGGACACTTTTCTAGAATTTTAATGTAATTCTAGGATCACAATGGAACACAATTGACAGAGGCTCACCATAATTTCTTACAACTTCATTAATATACAGTCTTTCAATTTGGTCAAGTGGTAAATCCTCTCTTATAGGAAGGAAATGTGCTGATTTTTGATACAATCAACAATTACGCATATTTCATCATTCTTTCTAGGTGTCCTTGGTCGTCCGGTGATAAAATACATCATAATGTTATCCCACTTCCACATAGGAATAGGTAAAGGTTGCATCACTCCTTTGGGATTATTTCTCCTTGCCTTCACTTGTTGATAAACTAGACACCTTAACACATAGTCAGCAATTTCCAGCTTCATATTATCCCTCCAAAAATATTTCTTCAGATCTATGTTCATCTTTGTGATACCCAGGTGTATAGAGAAATTTGAGCTATAAGGATCATATAATATTACCTTTTTACCTCAGGTACTGATAGAACACACAACCTCTTCCCAAATTTCTGATCTCCATCTTCATTCACGATGTTAGCGAGTCTACCATCCTTGATAGCATTAATTTTCTTTTGCATTTTCAAATCATTAGATTGAGAGATTTTTATCCTCTATAATAAATATGGTTTAGAAATCATTTGAAATAGAAAATATTTTTCCCCTTAACAATTCCCACATCCATTTTTAGTAGATCCAAAAATATAGGATCTCTCTCAATCCTCATTTAAGTCAGAAGCCCGTGATCCATCCTACATAATGCATCTGGCACTTTATTAGCCTTTCCTAGGTGGTAGTGTATTGAAGAATCATAATCTTTGAGTAACTCTAGGCATCTATTTTGCCTCATGTCGAGTTATTTTTTGTGTGAAAATGTATTTCAAACTCTTGTTGTGCCTATAGATCTCACATCGTTCTCTGTAGAGACAATTTATCTATATTTTCAGAGCAAAGATTACAGCTGCTAACTCATGAAAATGAGTGGGATAATTTTACTCATGGATCTTCAACTGTCATGAAGCATAACCAATAACATTATCATTTTGAATAAGGATGCAACCCAACCCACTCTTTGATGCATCTCTCTATATCACAAATTCATCACATCCAGATGGAAGAGTCAAGATTCGAGCATTGAACAATATTCTTTTCAATTCTTAAAAGAATTTAATACACTCTTTTTTCCACGCAAACATAACTCCTTTACGTGTGATCTTGGTTAGTGGGTTAGCCAGCCAGGTGAAATTCTGAACAAAACGTCGATAGTAACCTGCAAAGACAATAAAACTATGTACCTCAGTTATGTTTGTTAGCCTAGGCCAATCTTGGATTTCCTTTTTCTTCGAAGGATCAACTAGGATTACATCCTTAGATATAATATGTCCTAGAAAAGAAACTAATTGGAGCCATAATTCGCACTTCATAACCTTCCCATACAATCCATTTCTTTTAAGAATTTTCAGAATAATCCACAAGTGTTGCTCATGGTCATAATAGCATTTTGAGTATAACAGGATATCATCGATTAATACCATAACAATTTTATCTAGATATTTCATGTAAACTCTATTCATTAAATCCATGAAAATAGATGGTTCATTTGTTAGTCCAAAAGGCATCACTATTAACTCGTAATGCCCAAACCTAGTTCGCAATGTTGTATTCAGAATATCTTCATTTCTCAAACTTTGTTGATGATATCCAGATCGAAGGTCAATCATTGAAAATTGTTGAACATCATGATGTTTATCAAATAAATAATCAATATAGGGAGGATTATACTTATTTATTATTGTGATAGCATTGATATCCCTATAATCAATGCATAGCCTCTTGGATCCATCTTTCTTTTTTACAAACAAGATCGTGGCTCCCCATGAAGAAACACTAGGTCGAATAAATCCATTTTCATTCAAATCCTCTAGTTGTTTCTTTAGATCCACTATCTCCACAATGGCTATTCTATATGGGGTCTTTTATATAGGTCTTGCACCATGAATTATGTCAATGGAAAACTAAATTTCCCACTCTGGAGAATGTCTAGGTAAATCCTCTGGAAACACATTAATGTATTCTTTCACTATATTCACATATTTAATTGGAAGATTTATTTCCTCACCCACAGACATTGGGTTCTCTTCATCTCCAAGATTTTCATTCAATAATGATAATGGGGGTGGGTCTAGATAAGAATCGTTTGCTGATGTATCCTCTCTAATTATAATAGATTCCACAACATTTTCAAAAATTGAAACTTCCTTTTTCATGTAATAAATCGTCGAATCATAATTTGACATCCAATGGATATCAGGAATTATATCAAATTTAGTCATTGGAATGATGATAATCTTAGAAACTAAAGCATATTTTGTTGTTTGGATGGGGACTAGTCAACATGCCTTTTTTGCAATGATACATCCCCTGAGAGTTTTTACTGAAAACTCATTTATTAAATAAAATTGGACATATATAATTTTCGTGAAAAACTGGGAAGATATAAATGAATGCGATGATCCAAAATAAAATAAAGTGTTGGCTATATTTGAGGAAACAATTAAAGTACCTTCCCCACAACATTAAAACTTCAACTTTTGCGGTTGTAATCGTGTAAGCTCTCCCTTATTCTCTTGGATTTTTCAGAGTCATGTTTCCCTAGAACTTAGGAAAATCATTTTCATAATGCCCCATATCTCTATAATTATAGAATTGAACATCATCAAATTGTTTCTTCCACTTTCATTCATGACACAGATGACCTTTTTCTCAACATTTATAGCAGACTCCCATGCCCTTTAAGAATTTACCGATGACTTTTTCAACAGTTTTCACATAATGGGAATTTCTACATTCCCTTGTTCTTTATTGCCAGTACTAACTTTTCATTTTCCCTTTGTCGGGTACTAGGATACCCTAGGTCAAGCCCGATACTCTTTTTTAGATCTTTCACTCCTAGGTACCTCTGTTCCAGAGCCACCTCTACCAGCTCGTATCTAGATAGTAATGTATTTTCTATAAGAAATAAAATAATATATTCCTTACCAAAAAACCTGGATATTATTGTATGTTTATCTTCACATACTAGCATAGTTCCTTGTTCCGTACTATAACTTTCCTACTCTAGTTTCCAATTTTTCTACTAAACATCCTTTGATACCAACTATAACACCCCGACCCCTCTAGGAAGGAGCTAGTGCATTACATGTGATATTGACATTGTTATAATGAATGAAAAATCCTGAAGGAATGAACAATTTAGTAGTCTTAAAAAAACTAGATACATATATGTAACACAAATTACATTGAAAAATGTTGCAAGATACAATACATAACAAAACTAAAAACTGCAACCACATGAACTCCAAAAATGACCTTCTATTCATCTCCTGTTAAAGATAAACAATGAAAGGGGTGAGATCAAATTCTTAGTAACGGTTATAAATAATGGAAGAATGAGTACAAAAATATGTTAATCACAATCAATCTGACATAATCAATATGACATAGTGAATAAATGCATAACTAATTCCATTAATAAACTGAGAATGAAACTGCATCCATCGATTTTTTCATAGTTAAAACCACATGGATAATAAAAATAACTGAGATTTAATAAATTTAATGCTTAATAATTGGACGTCATGTATCTGGAACATGAAACCATAATACCGTTAATACGGGTTAGTTCTAAGGGTAGAAACCTATCTGATTTTTGCAAACAAACTCAAACGGATTGTCGCCAAACTGATTTGTTTCATGAGACCTACCGATGCATCGAGGGACTATAGAAAAACCCACCCTCCACTGAATTTTCAAAGAATTATTTAGGCATTGTTTCAATAAAAGTTCAATATGCCTTATCAATATACGTATAGAGTAGAGTATACTGATTCATCAATATTTCAATAATTAAAATAACTTTCCAAATAAACACCCAATGTAAAATGGAATACGGTTTAGAAAACAAATATATCAATGATATGAGATTATATATATTTAATATAAATATAATTTCAAAAGAAAAGTGATCTAAAATAGGGATTAGTTACACCACATATGCATTATTAGGTTCACCATACAAATATAGTCACAACAAAATAGTAGTTGAGACAAAGTCTCTTAGCACAATGTAATTGGTTGAATCATATGACTAGAACATAATAAAACACAAATGAATAATTTAATAACATGAATCTAAATATAATAATGTTATTAGATATCAAATGGAAATACACATATACCACATACAAAAATAAGCAGTGAACAATGAAAATCTCACAAAGATGAAAGTTAGATGAGATACCCTAACCTTATGCTTGAGTGTGTTCTTTGTTTTCTTTAATGTACTAAATAATAATATTTAGATTCATTAATTAATAAATAAAAAACCTCCTATACATTTAATTTATTTATTATAACCTTATTAGGTTCATTCATGGCCCTTTTATGGGTTTAAGATGGTCAATTTTCTTGTTTGGGAAGCATTTTCATCCTTAGTTTTCATGATTCGTTTAATTGTTTTTATGAATGGAAGTTCATTTTAAATGTAGTTAAACATCTAGAATTGATAATATATCTTATTAATGACATTAAGGAGATATAACTGTTCTTTCAATTATTTTCGGTTATATTCCAGGATGAGGATTCATTAGTTTAAAGTTAATTATAAATTTTTGGATTAACTTGGCCGTTTTGTTCATAATAAACATGTTTTGTGTTATTATTTCATATTATGACTGTGTAAATATTACAGAACATTAATTAAATTAAATACATATATTATAATTTTGTTCAACCATTAAAATGGTTTCATGAACTTTAATGACGGAGAAAGTGAAGAACGAAACTCCATCGTCCACAAATGTCATAATTTAGAACATCACAGATGTTGATTTCGTTTATAAAAATAAAAGGGAGGGGAAAGAATATTGATGACGGTTGATCCATTAACATGATATAATTTCAGTATATAGATGATACGAGAGTTTATCATGGTCATTTGGGCTGATGTGGTGAGAAGAGAAAAATAAAAGAGATGAACATGAAAATAAAAGAAAAGGTGAGAGAGCCCTTATGAAAATTCGATAGCCTAACGGTGTCACTTAAAATTTGATAAAATGAAATGAAGAGAGAAAAACTGTATCACATCATATTGAAATAAAAATGTAAAATAATAAAAATACATAAAATCAAACCCCAACATAGGATAATAGAAATATCAAATAGATAACATAAAGAAGTGTCGACTAAAAGAAGAGAATGAAAGATTCCCTTACCTTGCAGAGTAACTCCTAGATCATGAATGATGGGAACTTGGGGGATTAAGAACACCTTGGGAGGACTATTAGGGAGGTAATACCACCAGATATTCTAGTAAATTGAGTTTGGAACGAATGAATATGAATGGGGGGGTGGGTGAGTGGGTATTTATAGTAATTAAATGATAGTTTTTTAATTACAAGGGACACCTCGTTAGTGGTTTTCGCAAAACCATGGTCCTTCCCATGGTATTTGCATTTTTTTAAGCCAATTGGGACACATAATGTCATAAGACACTATAAAAAATTATACCAAGCCATTATATTAATAATTACATCATTATGATGTAATTAAACTACAAAAAACTCAAATCTGTATTTTTACTATTCATGAAAAATTCATGTATTTTAGAAAAATCCAAAAAATGAACCATAGCCATTTTTCAATTTGTAGAATTCAAAAATGAACTCCATTTTTTGAAAATATTTTTCTAATGATTTTTAATTTAATTTTTAAATAAAATTAATTATAAATTGGAAAATAACAATTTAAAGGTATAATTAGTTTTGTATTACCTTGAAAAATTAATTAACTTCTCATTATCTTATTACCTTAATAAAATAAAATTTTATCATTGTTTAATATTTATAAGGGTCATATTACTATTCATATTACATACTATAAGGGGATGTCACTATTCATCAATACAATCAAGTTATTTCTATCACACATCAAGCGAGTTACTGGTCACAACTATAGATGACTGTATTTCAAAATTGAAAACATAGAAGTAGAAAATTTATGTTTAATGGATAACATATAACTTTCTCCTATAATTGTTTTTTCAAAAAATAATTATTTCCTCATGAAACAAGGTCTATCTAATGAATAGAAAGTATTTAAGTGTAACATAACAAAAAATTATTGTGGTGTTATTCAAAATAAAAATAATGAAATTTTTTAGATCATCGTTTTTTCTGACGCTTTCGCAGGGGCGCGCACATCCGTTTGTAGAAGAAGCACTACTATTGTCCTGCATTCCCTCTTTCCAAAGTCGGGCGGCATTCACTCCTTATTCAGGTACGTTTTCTCATTGATCGAAACGGGATGATGGGATGTCAGTTCTTCCTTCTGTGGATTCCTCCTCGGAACTCGTTACCTAGTTCGGGTCTCCCTCATAGATTTAATACGTTGTTCATGAATCTCATTATCAGTGCCATATTTTCATGGACGCCGGTTAATTACACTACTTCCGTCAACACATTCCATGGGGTATTGACATGGTAGAAACCTTCGGTCGGAGTAGACGACAACTTCAGGCATGTCGAGGCATCTCTCGGTGCGTGGACATTGTGAAAACTGTATTCTTCCTCATAAGAGGGCATCTCAAGGGTGAAAAACTCGAGGAATCCCACATCAAATGCTGGGAGTCAGATGCCATCTGAGGTTTTCCTCAGCTTCCCATGTCTAACCCAGGGTATGATGCAAGATTAACGACTAGTAGAGACGGTTACACCAAAAGTGTGTCTTCTGAGGTTTTCCTCAGGCATCTCATGTTTATCACGAGGTAGGCCACGAGTTTATTGTCTTGCGGAGACGGTTACGCAAAAGGAGTGTCATCCTAGGTTTTCTTCAGGAATCTCATTTTTATCATTAGGTAGGCCGCGAGTTTAATGTATTGCAGAGATGGTATGAGGGTGATCAGAACGTCCCATAGAGACGGATCAGATTGGTATATCCCGAAGGGAGAACACCAGGAAGATGGATGGATCAAAACGCCCAATGAGGACGGATCCAAGGTGGTGCACTCCCTAGAGGGGAGATATCGCACCGTAATGGTTGATCTGAACACCACTGAGCGCGGATCAGGGAGAGTACACCCCAAAATGGGGGACACGAACGTCTGCCATTGGCTGGGATTGAACCTCTTGGAGGTTTCCTACGTACCCTATGTAGATGGCATGGATCAAAACCCACTTAGTTTAAAGTGTGATGAATCGGGGTGTACTGAGAGGACAACGAACTGGAGACATGTTGGGGCTTAAGCATGGATAGCGGTCCAAGTGCTGCTAGGAACAACGAGGAGGTGGATGGCATGATCCCACCAGGATGTGATGGCCCGGGTGAGAATCAGGGCAGATGATGGATGGATGAATGAAGTGGAGGGGGAATGAAATGGGACCATCTCAAGGGTGACGGTGAAGTTGGACTTGAGCCTCGAAGAGACCTCCTATGTATCCCCGTGGTAGGGAATCAAAGTCCACGTAGTTCGGGATGGTGCCAGTGAACCGACATGAAGGTAGACCTTGGTCTCATGGGTGTCGTCAGCGAACCGACGTGAAGGAGGACCTTGGTCTGATGGGTGTCGTCAGCGAACCAATGTGAAGGTGAACCCAGGGGTCCACTGGTGGTGGGCTTGAACCTCGTGAGGCTTCCTACGTACCATGCCTTGACATGGATCAAAGTCCCCGTCATTCGGATGGAATGTGGAATACAATTTAATGTCATGTGGGATGGGGTGAACTGACGTGAGTGGGGTCAGAATGACCGGGTGATGAGATTGAACCTTATGGAGGTTTCCTACGTACCATGCCTTGACATGGATCAAAGACTACGTATTTCAGGTTGGACGTCGGAAGGCCGATGTGAAGGAGGACCAGGGGTCCAGGTGGCGGTGGGCTTGAACCTTATGGAGGCTTCCTACGTACCATGCCTTGACATGGATCAAAGACCTCGTAGTTCATAATGGTGTGTCGGCAAACCGATGCGAGTGGGGACCTTGGTCCGATGCGAGTGGGGACCTTAGTCCAGATGGTGTGGGGCTTACACACTAGGCTGCCTAGGTATTGGTGACCAGACGTGAAGAAGGTCGGGGTGACCAACCGGTGGTGGGCCTGAACCTCTGGGAGGCTTCCTTCATATCATGCCTTGACATGGATCAAAGTCCTCATAGTTCAAATGGGGCTTCGTCGGTGAACCGACGTGAAAGTAAACCTGGGGGTCCACTAGTGGTGGGATTGAAACTCGTGAGGCTTCCTACGTACCATGCTTTGACATGGATCAAAGACCTCGTAGTTTAAAATTATGGTGGGTGTCGGCGAACCGACGTGAGGAAGGGACCTTGGTCCGATGGGATATGGGCTTGAACCTTATGGAGGATTCCTACGTACCATGCCTTAACATGGATCAAAGTCCTCATAGTTCGGGTGGGTCACAATGGCTTGTCATTGGACTAGAATGCAGTTTAACGTCATGATGGACGAAGATGAACACTGACGTGAATAAACAATGGGCAGTGGGCTTGAACCTCGTGGAGTATTCCTACGTACCAAGCCTTCACATGGATCAAAGACCCCGTACTTCAAAGGGGGCTTCATCGGTGAACCGATGTGAAGGTGGAACTTGGTCCGATGGTGGTGGGCTAGATCCTCATGAAGGATTCCTATGTACCATGCCTTGACATGGATCAAAGTCCTCATACATCGGGTTGATCACAATGCTTTGCCGTCGGAATGGGATGCAGTTTAACGTCTTGCGAGACGAGGATGAACAGACGTGAATAAATGATGGGTGGGATTGAACCTCGTGTAGGCTTGCTAAGTACCATGTCATGACATGGATCAAAGACCTCGTAGTTCAAATGGGTTTGCAATTTAATGTCATGCAGGACAAGGGCATAAAATTTAACGTCATGATGTAAGAGGGAATTGCCATGGCCGATGCTCACTCTAAGCCCACATGAGTCATGCTCGGTGTGAGAAACAAGAGGAATCAAGTACCTAACGATCACGTCACGAAGGGTGCGTCCGTGAGAAGCGAAGAAGGGCTTACGCGTTATGTGACCCATGGTGCTGGGACTTACTCCAAGATGGAGGCCCGAGGAAAAGGATGACAATAGTTTCGGGCTTGAGCCTTGAAGAGGCTTCCTACGTATCCCCGTGGCATGGAATTAAAGTCCACATAGTTCTCCTAATGATGAATTACCGCCGATTAGGGTTTCAACGGCTTACCTCTAGATTGGGTCATAACGACTTACTGATAAATGGGGCCGCAACGGATTACCGTTAGATGAGGATGTCAACGGCTTACCGCTAAATAGGATCACAACGGCTTACCGCTGGATCAGGATGTCAACGGCTTATCGCTGAATGGGATCACAATATCTAACAGCTGGATGAGGATGTCAACGGTTTACCGCTGAATAGGATCACAATGGCTTACCGCTGGATCAGGATTTCAACGGATTACTGATGAATGGGATCACAATAGTGGATGGGGCTTACGCGAGAAAGCTTCCCAGGTGTCGCTATGGAGTGGCACTGGTGAATGGGGATTACGTAAGGATGCTGCCTGGGTGCCGCTATGGAGTGGCACTGGTGAATGGGGCTTACCCAAGGATGCTCCCCGAGTGCCGCTATGGAGTGGCACTGGTGAATGGGGCTTATTCTAGGAAGCTTCCCGGGTGCCGCTCGGAGCGACAAGGGTGAATGGGGCTTAAGCTAGGAAGCTGCCCTGGTGTCTTCCTCATGTCTGGCCATGAGGGCATCCCAATACACTGGTGAATTGAGGCCCTCACCTATGCACTAGTGCATAAGAGGGATAATGCCAAGGGGCGTTGGAGTCATGCCATTGTGATCATTGCATTACATGTATTTTTCTTGGAGTATAAGGGATATCTTGTTTAGTACAAGAGGCATCCTATGATTTTCAGATAGGGTGTGCTACAGTTTAGAGTCATGTATAAAGGACTGTTGGCATCTCATGCTAGGAGCATAAGGCATCTCTTATTTTGATCAAGAGTCATCCTACATTTGGAATATAGGGCATACTACAGTTTAGAGTCTTGTAGGTAGGACTATTGGCATCTCGTGCTTAGAGCATAAGGCATCTCTCGTATAGGGAAAGAGGAATCCTATCATTTGTTTGATAGGGAGTACTACATTTTATAGTCATATAGATAGGACTACAAGCATCTTATTCTTGACGTATAAGGCATCTCTTGTTTGGAGAAAGAGGCATCCTATCATTTGTTAGATAGGGAGTACTACAATTTATAGTCATGTAGATAGGACTGTTGGCATCTCATGCTAGGAGCATAAGGAATCTCTTATTTGGATCAAGAGGCATCCTACATTTGGAACATAGGGCATACTACAGTTTAGAGTATTGTAGGTATGATTATTGGCATCTCATGCTTGGAGAATAAGGCATCTCTTTCTTGGAGTAATAGGAATCATATTTTTTGAACATATGGTGTACTACAGTTTAAATTCATATAGATATAACTTTTAGGTAGAAGGTGCTAGAAATGGTTGGTGTTGGGACTTACACAAGGGAGGCCCTTTTTGGTTCAACCTGGGATAAGAGCCAAGTGATAGGGTTAGGAGGAGTTTCCTGAGGAATGGTTCAACTTGAGGTACTCAGGGAATTGATGATTAGAACCTCAACTCACCACATAGGAAATGAACCAAGAGGAACACATCAACTCAAAGTGCTTCATGGTGTGTGGAGGAGTGTCTCAAATCATGGTATTCCATAGGTTAAAGGTGGGTGTGCATGAGGGAGCAATGGAAGATCCCAACGTCCTGGCCTGAAAAGTTCGTGGTGCGACACTCCATTTTTCATGGGGGTCTGTGACGGTAGTGAAGGGACCGGCCCAGAGGGCCGGGACCAAATCCCGGCAGTGACCCCAAGCGGTGGTGCGGGGGCGCATCCCCTAAGGTATGGACCAGTGCGAGCGAAGGTAGGATCCTCACGAAGGATATGTCTACGCGAAGTAGCTTCACGGAGCATGGACTCACGGAGAAAAGGGGTCTCGTGGAGAAAAGGGGGCTCGCAGAGCATGGTATCGCGAAGCATGGTCTCGCGGAGTAGCATCGCGGAGCATGGGCTCGTGGAGCATGGACTCACGGAGCCTCAGCTCGTGGAGCAGCAATGCGAAGGAAGATGCTCGCGGAGCATGGATTTGCGGAGCCACAATGCTGAGCTCCGCTCGGCCGCCTAATGGGCGAAGTGGCCGTGGCCATCCGTCCGGAGAAGGGGGTGACCTGGGTATTTATAAGCAAGAAGCACTACGAAGCAAAGCTTACTCGACGCGAAGACAGAGCTTGGTCCACGGTGGATCTTCGCGGCACGTCGCGAAAGTCAAAGCACTTCGCGGAGCCGTCCCACCTCTTTTGCTTCACGGCGGTTTCGCGAACGTCAAATTCGTTCATGGAACATCTCTCCTCTTGTGCTTCGTGGCGGGTAATCGAGGCGCATTGCGAAAGTCAAACAGGTTCGCGGAGCTTCCTGCCTCAATGCTTCGTGGCAGCGCTCCGCGATCACGGAGGGGGCTTCACGAATGGGCTTCGCGAACCAGATTTCCAGCCTAACTTCGAATGTCCATGACTCCTAATCCGTAGCTCCGTTCGGGCCCTGAAACCGACCAAATCGAATCTTATGAAAAGTTCTACGATCTTTGATTGTGTATGGAAGCATTTGGAAAATTTTGGGAACGCATCTTCCAAGGTCAACAATTGATAAGTGAATAGTATAATCCAAATTCTAATAGGTTAGGAGCTAGTGACAAGAACAAAGGTATCGACACTAATATAGGATGCCATACCAATAATGAACATAACCACTCTTGAAATAAGGGAAAATTACTGAATAATTAACTTATAAAATAAAAAATAAAAATATATGAATCAATGAAACAGTTCACAAACAACCAATATGAAACCTACAAGTTAACATAATAATAACTGTAAATCCATAAATGCTAGGAAAATAAAAGGATAATAGTACCACAAGTCTCAAAAGGTAAATTATATAAAAATTCACTCCAATTCCTCAAACCTATAGGTGTTTCCAATACCCACATATTGCTTCCAAGGATCATATTTGAAACATACAAACAACCCAATTCTATATATAGGGGTGTATAATAATTCATAGTATGGTCATATCAAGTAGTTGACCATGAACTAAATATTAACCATCTATACATGAAATAATAACTCTAACTTGTAAATAAGGGTAGGGATAATACATATCCTTAACCTATTATAAATCCATTATTATTTTATTATAAATATTGCTAGTTCTATTTCAAAATATCACTATAAAAAATAAAATAATATAATTAAAATCACTCATATCACATTTATATTCACACCATTCACCAATTTCCATTATATGAATCAATATAGATGTATTAAGAAATACTCATCCCCACCTATCCACGAAATGATGAATGGGAAAACCATTTATAACGATAGCTGCATATATTTCGACATTGGATAAAATATGAAACTCTAGTGATGTAACCTTATATTTAAAAAATAAATGGAGTATACATATCCAAATATATATAAAATCACCCCTATTAGTCATAAATATTTGGGTGAAAGCGCATTAAAAATTGCGTATCACTATCCACATAAATCATTGAGGGTGAAACTAATGGGTAAAAAGTCTCAAAAATCGAAGTGATAATTAATTTATTGAGATTTGTCCCCATTAACATGGATATCACTAAATATTCCATGAGTAGTGGGAGAGTAAGTGTACATTTTTATATATCATTAATATAACCCACATCCCTCTAATGATTAGTGATGAATTATCATAAATGGTTTTCATTATCAATGTCCATTAGTTAGCTATATCCACTATATAATGAATTATTACCTGAGGAGATTTTCAAGGAGAGATATACTATTTCACATTATAACAAGAACATTTTTGATTCTATAAAATCTACGAGACCTCTTTCATTGGTGAGTTATTCAATAATATGAATGATTTTACATCAACATGGAAAATTATATAGAGTTATTAAAACCAACCATCCATGAATTTTTTATTCAGAAAAAATTGTTTCATGATTATTTTATTCATTTATTGGAGACTATTTGATCAAATTGTTATTGACGACAATACATATATATCCTATGACGAATGAAATCGTTCCTAAATATTTGAAAATGAAGAATGAAATTAAACACCTAAAAAGTTCTCAATTATCAGCAATTCTTTTAATTCAACTTTTTGGGATCTCTAAATGTTATTAAACTATATAATGATGGGTCCAAGACATTAAAATAAGTATAATATTGGTTTCATGTTAGAAAAACAATATAAATCATTTGAAAAATAATAAATTATTATTTCAACTAGTATGGGTGACACAAATGGAACCCATAAAATCTAAGAAAATGCCTCTAGAAACACCAGTTTTTGATACCAATATGAGATACTTTTTTCCATTTAATCATTGATAATATGGACCGAGTGGTTGTCTTAGCATGAGTAAGTCATCCCCCTAATATATTAATTGTTCGTATAAGATTTAGTTTAAATTTTTTAATATCAAAACCCTTGAAAATCCTCAGTATGATACATATGTGGGTGAAAAGAACCCTACCAATACCCTCAGATCAAGGATATCAGATAATCTCTAAATTTTGAAAACTGAAGTCACATATACCTTGGTAGAACCAATGTAGAATTATTTATACCGCATATTCATTTTATTAGATATTGTTATTAATATCATCCCTTGTGGTTTGTTACAATGCTAATAACCTTATGGTTGGGCCATTGAAAAATAAAATAAATATTATTCTTTTGACTTCCAACAATTTCTCGTGATTCCTTATCCATCATCCACCACCACTCTCTATGGAACATATAGTCATAAAGTCTCAAAATTTACATAAACATTCTTATAAGCTTCATCTCTTCCCAATGATCATAAAAATTTTCTTTATCTTATAAATCCATCATTATGGTTTCTATATTTTTATTAGAATTAGTGATTATAAAAAACATCTATATAATTTAAGCATCCAACCATGTAATAGATTTTTTGATAATTTATACAACTATATTAAACTTTTCAATACTATAAAATAGAGTACTTTTTCTTTTATGATTTTATAGATTTTTTTAAATCCAAAAATTATATAGAAACAACAAGGAATCATCTCTTTTAAATATCATTAATAATATAGATCCTAATATAACAAAAGTTTTGTGTTTCTAAGGGCCTGAATACAATGAATTACATAAATGAAACATTATTTCAGAATTTAATGTTTTAGAATATGAAATATACTGATAATTTTTGAGAGTATAGACTTATATCTATATTTTCTCTAAATAAATTTCTTAGTTTCCAACCAAACCAAATTATATATATATATATATATATATATCTATAAATTAGAATAATAAAACTTTACATTTAAATACATAAATTTAGTCTATGAATGAGAATAAATAGTATTTAGATGAAAAAATTAAATTAAAAATGATAAAACAGTCCAATAATATATAACTTATTCCACACGAACTCTTGATTCTCCATCTACATATCTTGTGGAGGACTCCTTTCATTTAGACCTATTAAGGGATTAATGTTTATGGGAAAATATTTCTATAAAAGGAAATATATGTCGTCCTTAAGTGGGAATACAGTTTTATTGAAAAATAATAGTATTATTACTATTACTATTCAACCCCATTAAATTTACTAAAGATATCCCTTTACAAAAAAACCTATAACTCTAAAAAATATCCAACATTCAAAATATTATTAGACAGACTAATAAATATATTGAAATTCTAAAAAATGTTAATATTTATTATTTTACCATTTTATAAACTTTTTTATTTAATTAAAATATATCCTTTACAAATTTAATTTCCCTCTAGAGATAAAGTGTCTATTAAGGAGAAATAAATAATATTACACAAAAACATTTCCATATTATATTATTTTTACATATCAACATTATGAATGGTTTAATGATGAAATATATGAAAAAATCATGATTTTGAATATTTTTTTTACATTAAAATGATCTAAAAAATATATTTCTTATTATTTTTAGAAACATTATTTTTATATATGGAGAGATATCCAATAAAACAACTAATTACATGACATAACAGTCTTTTATCATTACTTTGTCTTCAATAGAAACGGGAAATGAGATTATAAAATTTCAAGAAATATTCATCGTAATTATCAATCAATCAAAAAATAATAGAAAATAATTATAATAGATGTAGACTAATATTTATATATTTTAGTTAAATTTGGACATATTATATTACAATACCATAGAAAATTTTATATACTATGGAAAAAAAAATAAAATATTATAAAACAAGATGAATTAAATATCATCAATTTAGAAAATAAAATAATATAAAACTAGATGAATTCAAAAGAATTAATTAAGATAATGTATCCAATCCTAAAATCCTGAAAAATCAAGAACAAGTGTTTTATAATGGCTAGAGTAGTTAAAATTGTTTCCATACTAGATGAACATCACAAAATAAATACATACCATTTAAAAATGATTGAAGAGTATGAAAAAATAAAAAGATATAATGGAAATCTTTCAGATTTCATCTACATCTACAAACGATGGATTAATTCACAATAGAGTAAAATCTAATCCAATATTTTTTCAGATATATAAAGTTTATAATATTATTACAACTGTTTTCTCAAGGATAATACTAATGATTTATCTATAACATTAAAAAATTATTTCCCCTGATAATAAAAATTTCTATAAAATATACAACATAATATATTCAATCCCAAAAATTATTTATATAGAACCCTCATGTGATCTCCTTCCATCTGTGAACAAAATAAAAATTCAACTATATGTCTGAGTGAAAGACTATGTCTCCTAAAATAGCTAAACTAAGAAAAAGGGTCACAAGGGAAATGATTATTTTATTTGAATTCAATGTTTTGGAGAAATAATTGAGTTTGAGAAAAAAATTAATATAATCGAATGATTACTATACTAAAACATCACATAATGATTGGTTGAGAAGTTCAATAAATAGCTTATCCCTATTGTGTGGGTGATAATTTCCATTAAAAAATAAATAGAGATCTAACACATAGATATTTTAAAATAAAAAAATCATATTCGATAGAGTATATGACTTGTAACACTGAAATCAAATGATAATTAAACAATCTAATAATTTATGATATATATTTTTAAACAAATTCAATCTCTTCAATATCTTACCATACATGCAACACTAGGTATATGTGAAATTTTATAATATGTTTAAATATTATTATGACCATTATAACCTATCCAAGGAGTTGGAAGTTTTGAATAGATACAAGAAAATTATAAAAGTAATATGGTTTGAACACCTATGATAAAATTTTTTTATATATTTTTTTGAAATAAAATAATAACCATTCTGAAGAAAAAGTTATGTTTCAAAACAAAAAATACATTTTTAAGGCATTCTAGTCACGCTTCGATCAAATAATTTAAAAGTATTTATTAATAATTATATAAAATATTTTTCACATAATATTGTTTTATGTATATATGTGATAATTATCATTGGGTATTTTCTTTGTATTTTTTTGAAAACATTTATTTTTCCATGAATAATGAAAATTACTGATTATTATTGAAAATATCCAATTTTATTAAATCATTTAGAAAGATAAATATTACATAAATTTTTTTTAATGTGAAATTAATGAAATTATATTTAAATTTAACCCATTGGTAATTTTAATAAATTTAATGTTGAATTTTTATTTTCAAACATTCTATATTTATGATAATTTTCTCTTTGAAAAAAAAAAACAATTTTATCGCTTCTTTGGTATAATTTTAAATTTAATTCTACCAAAAAAATGAATTTAATTTAAAAAAATAGATTCCATATAGGTAATATGAAAAATTTCTATTACCTTATTTGTTCATATTAATTTTTTACATTTATTAATAGGGGGAACAATAATAACACAATTACCACGATTAAGATAAAAATGGGTTTATCGATGGTTAAACTATGAAAATAAGGTTAAATAATGACATAAAACGTTTCTAATACCTATTATAGGGCCATATTTTGTCCCTATCATCTCGGAGGTTTTATAATAATTAATTTTGGAGTGTTTTTTCATGATTCAAACATGTGTATCAACTTCTATTTCCAAAAATTCCATGTGTGTCCTCTCCCCCACTTATATAATCCCACCCACTCTCATTCTCTCTTAACCGTTACAAAACCAACTGCATTGTACAATACCTACCCAATTAATTAACTAAAATAACTCACCACATACTCTATTAACTAGTTTTATTATAAATCCCTCCAAATAAGTATTTAGGTATAATCATAATGTACATCTCTGAAGAAGAGGTTAAATTATAAAATAAGTATATTTGTTTTATTTAATCATCCTCGTCTTTATAACCTTATAAAACTAGGAAAATATTATAAAAAAATATAATATATATTCATATTTTGTTATTTTAATTTAATAATATTGATCAATCATATCACACATAAAATGAGAAAAGAAACTATTGATCTTGTGAACGACATAATACCACCTCATAAATAGATGTAATTTATAATCCATCACCACCATTCAAGATGAGATATAATTATTGGTTTAAAATATTTATATGATATTTATAAAATTATTATACTTATTTTATTAGTATATCATATATACCTTCTTACTTTCCATTCTATTTGGGATATGATAATGTTACTTGTTTGTACGACAGACTACCACCTCATGAAGTGATGTGATTCGTTTTTCACTTTCACATTACAAGAAATGTAGAAAGGATAAATTTAATGGAAATATGTACTAATAATAATATATAAATACTTATGAAAATAAAATATCTAATATAAATTTTATCCTTCAAATCTTCTGAAAAATAATAATGTCCCACTCACTGTACAAGTGTATTACCGCAACCAAGTTGCGATATGAAATGGTTTTCATTTTATATCTATGTGGATGGTAATATGGATGTAGTTGTTTAATATAAATTAAATATAGGATATAATAATAATTTCTCAAATTGAATAAATGTTTTTTTAATCCATTGATTTATAAATATTGAAATAATGTTCATTTGTATATACAACCTACCATCTCCATAATATTGTAATCTATTTTTTACCTTCAAAACTAATACATTACACTAAATTAATTTATAATGAGTATATATATTATTTATTTAATATTTAAAATTTATCTTAAGAAATATCCTTTTTTAACATAAAATAAAAAATTAATGAACTAAAACACAAATGAAAAACGAAGCCGTTATCTCATAAAATAGTGATTTTAACAAAATAATTGTTAAAAAAGGTTAATAAGTGATTATATGTATATCATATGTTGTTTTAAATATATGAAAATAGTTATGTAATATATATATAATAAACCTATATTAATTAGATAATATATTCATACACGTATGAAGGATGGGAAACCTAAGGAGAAGGTTTCTCATCTCACATGTACTTCAGTGACACTTACACCATATTCAGAAATTATTACTTTGTGTGTTGTATATAATGACCCTTTGATATGTTATATAATTAAACTATTTCTTTAATTTGTTTTCAATGTTTTATTTATGATTAATACTTTTATAGGGTTTATAATTTAGAGGTCACCAAATTATTAAGGTTTAATTTCACAATCTCATTATTATTCAAGATTACCTTTGTTCATGTCTCATTGGGGGAATTATATGATATTTTTATATTAAACATAGTATATTTTATTATTTTATATTTATTCAAGAATGTTTTTTTGGTAATAACACCACGTTCATAGTCTTTTTCCCTTAAATTTTTTGAGGAAAATGCTTTTAAGAAAATATGTCTTTATTTTTCTATTCAATCAATAACCCTTTTTCAATAAAATCCATATTTTCAAAAAATATTTCATAAAATGATTTAATCCTTTTACAAATAATTTATTAAATAATATTTACCTGATTTTACTTTTTTAAAAATATATTTAAATTAATATTTATGTCATTCATAAGATAATATATTTTTGGATTTTACAAAAAATGTGAAAAGAATCAATATATTAACTTTTATGGTATGAACATATTTTATATAATAATGAACTCTCATTGGATTAAATATTATTTAACTACTTTTGAAATTATTTTTAAATGAAAATTGAATTCATAAGGTTCTGATAACATTTTGTTTTAAAATGTGACATTCAAAGTGAAAAGGAATTTTCCTCAAAAATGTTTATAATGAAATTTTAATGGAATTTATATTCATCAATGTCATAAACCCTTTATTTTACATTTTATCCAATATATATATGTTTTATTTATATCATACTTATCATTTTATTGGATGTTTTATGATCATTTTTATTAAGGATGTTCAATTTTATCACAATTCACTATATCACATTGGATGGTTAATTATTATTTTAAATTTGTTATTGTAAGTATTAAAATTTTATTTGATAGTTTTTTAATAAAATTGTTTATGTTTATTATGTTTCATGGATTTCATATAAGTAATTAATTGGACATAGTATGTTATGGGTGTTTCATGGTTATATATAGGCTATGGATTCATTGATAAGTCTAATGATACAAATCATTTCGCCAATTTAGATATATTCTTCCAGCGATTTGAATAGTCTAGTGAAATTTCTTGATAGTTTCATATGTTTGAGATTATGAATTCTGTAATTATGAGATCATTTATTAATTTTTTTATTAGTTATAAGAACCTTGTATAATTGATAAGAATATGTTATTATTTATATGGCATTAATTGATCATCAATTATTTCTTCCTTATTATGATGCGTCTATTGATTCAATAGAATGTTATTTAGTTTTTTAACATTCCATATTTTTTGTAATTACTTATTAATTATATATTTTTCTGTATTTATACCCTTTCAGAGTATCTAATATCACTCCTTTTTATTTATTATTTTCTTTAGGATACCATTATTTGTTTTTTGATTGATAAGAAATGATATACCAAGGGGAATAATGGCATCCCCAATGATAATACATTGTGTATTTTATGGTTAAAATATAATTCAAATTTAATTTATTTATCAAGATTAACAAGACTAGTAAAATATTAATTCCTTCAAGATGTGATTCATTGTATATAGTTTTAATGTAATAAATTTGATACCAACTCGAGGTTATTGAAGTGGAGGTATTTATATTTTATATCACTTGATGCTTTGTAGAAACCATTGGCACTAAATTTATGAAAACATAAACTAGGGAACATTTTCATATGATATATCATGAGGATAAGTATATTTTTGGTAAGATATAGATTATTTGAATTTTCCTATAGAAACATCCTTGTATGGATACTATAGGAGGACATGTTTCTAGAATAGATATACCTAGGCATGATAACTACAAAAAAGGTGTGTCAGGATATACATGAGAATTACTTGGTACATGACAGTGATCCAAACTATGCACCTAGTTTGACAATCACAGTGGATATTATTAGAAAATTTTAAATTTTCATTACAAACCATTATGATGGATTAGATTATATTTTTATGATATGGAAACATTCCTAAATAAACTATGTTAATGATTATGAGAATATCCATGCATATTTTTTTAAAATTTTTTAGTGTTTCAATAGTTTTTTGGATCTTACAATGTGTTTCATAATTTTATGATGTTATATAGTGTGTTATATTTTTCATAAATGGTTCCCTATGGAAGTAATTAGAACAATATCAATGAATATAAAATAATTTGTAGGAATGAAAATTTATTTTATGCGATTAATCTAATCATTAAAAGGGGAATGGTATCCTAAAAATTCTCCTTATATAAAGACATAATATCATTCGATATAAAACTAGAGATCAAATTCTCTAAGTACTATGGATTTTAAGGTATGTAAGATAAGAATTGGATGATAGTAAAAAAGTATAAGGGGAAACACGTAAACTAGGATTTTCCCATATGTTATATTTATAGAAGGAAACACCCTAGTATATTCTTGAAAAGAATGTGAGTTAGATACGAGTATAGACGGAAATGAAACAATTATGATGACTATAATGGATAGAAAGAAGCCTCTAATGTTCAATGATTAGGTTAAAAGAAATGGACCACTATAAAAAATGAATTTCTTAAGAGTTAATGGAATATACCCTAAAAGAAGTTATAAGATCAAAGTTAAGCTTTTACTATTTATACAGCTGAGGTGGAATGAATAAATTTCATTCATATGGATTCAATAATTATTATGTAAAAGTATTTTATCAATGTTATTCTCAATATAAGAACCATAAAATGTATGAGGATTATATTTCATCACCTTTTACTTAATTATCTAAAATCATTCAATGAATTGTAAAATTAACCAAGTAAATAGATTAATTAGAAATTTAATCATTTTAGAAAACACATTATTGATGTAACATAACACTCATTATGTGAATTATGTTGATTTAATAATGATAATGATATGTTTATGGTATAATATTGATAATTTTGACTTGTGTTAGTAATTTGATAGATTATTTTATCTTTTCTAGATTTTAATGTATGTTTTGATTTATGAAATACATTCAACAATCTGAGATTTTATATAGAATAATTCATGTTTTCATTAAGATTTTATGGCGATCATGGTATTCACATATTTTGAATGTGAAATTAAGAGCCACTTTATGTTTTTTGTGGAATTTAATGTTGATATGGTGAAATTACTTAAATAATTTTCGACATTTAATTTTAACAGACATATTTTGGATGATTCTTAAGGATAAATATATATAGAATATATAAATTTTAACATTAGGTATTATTGGATAACATTTTCTATCAATTTGGGTCATAGAAAAAATTTTGAGATAAGAGGAATGGAATATAATTGTAATGATTTATTTAATGTGATTTTGGCATAAAAATTCAATTTGGATATTCATATGTTGTTTTAATAAATCAAGTGGTAATTGATTAAAGAAAAAAAGTATGAAATTGTATCTATTAAATAAAAATATATCATGTCTGTATATTTTTATAATTTTTCTGTATATATGGTAAATTAATTCCTCAACTATAGTAAAAATACACTAAAAATAGTTATCATAATACATTAAATTCTATTAAACTGATGGTATTTTCATCCATCACGGATTTATGACTTTATAATACTTAAATTTTCAATATCATTCACTTTATTATGATCTATGATCTCAACCAATATCCATAATTATTTTCAGTTTTTTTCCATGATCATATCTTCATACTCGACCAATGTTCTCTTTTTTTGAATCCTAATATTTTTTATTTCAGATGACATTCATACTTCTCATCCACTATTATAATGAAAATCTTTTATCAACCCTTTTTATTATTTAAGGGGTTTCAATATGGTGGTTTTAAAATTTCAAACCCATGATTACCAAGATCATGTTTAAATTAAAAGTGAATAATTTATTTAAGGGGTTAAGATGTAATACCTAGTGATTTTAAATGGGATACATCATATTCGATAAAATTTATAACCTGAGAAACCATTCATATATGATAATTTAACTCCCTAAAACTTTATAATATATTTATTTTTAGAAATATTTAGTCGCTTTAATCGCTTGCAATGCACAAAACACTGATCTTAAAGAAAATAAAACAATCTATTAAAATATGATTATTAAAATTATAACCTAGACATAATGATGGAGGGTGTTAATAGTAGTAAATAAATTATGAAAATTATTTAGTTTTCACATGTATAAAAAAAATTATATGTTTTTATATTAATTATAACTAAAATAATATCCATGCTGAGGAAAAAATAAATGATTTTAGAACAAGCTTTATATTTTTATAAAACGTTGTCTAGTCGAGCTTTGTGTAAAAAATTAATTTTTTTTACTAATTTTTGAAAAAATATTTGACAAAATAAATGGTTGTTTTAAAATATATACGACAAACATATATTTTCATTTATTTTGGTTAGTTTCATAATAATATTTATTTTTTGATGGATATTAAAAAATATAATTTTTTCTTGAAAACTACCTTTTTATTTACATTATTCTAAAAGATAAATTATATTAAAAATGAATTTTAATGTAAAATTTGTTAAATTAAAATAGAATATAACTAATTCATGTCATATTAATCAATCTCATGTTGAATTTAAATATTAAAACATTATTTACTTATAAGAATTTTATCATTATAAAAACACTAGTTTATTGTATTTTTGGTTTCATTTTCAGTTGTATTATTCTAAAAATGAGAAATATATTGGGAAAAAAATATTTCATATTTGGAATCATAATAAAATATATTACCTAATATTTTCTATATAAAATTTTAACACAATTTATTTTTAAAATAGTAAAAAATTATTTACCACAGTTAAGGATAAAAATGTTTTACATGGGGGGGGGGTTAAAATAAGAAGATAAGGGTTAATAATTTACTAATAATATATAAAAACCTATTCAAGAAATTATTTAGACCCTGTTATTTATAAAATCATATAATAATCCCTTTTGGAGGTTTGTCTTATGAGAAAAACATTAGTATCATGTTATATTTTGAAAAACTCCATGTGTGTCCTCTCCCCCAATTATAAATGGACACACACACTCCTAATATATTAACACTTCCAAAACCCTTTGGATAATCCAATACATGAAAAAATATCTTTTATACATCTCTCCCTACATCCTAGAGGCCGTATTTTTATTTTTAGTTTCACTTATAATTTATTTTGGTATAAATTTAAAGGGGATCTCTAAACAAGATGTAAAACTCTTTAAAATTTTCATTTGTTTTATTTATTCTTAGAGGTCCTTAAAAACATAATAAAATATGATAATATAATAAAACCAGTTTCTAATATATACTGAGTTATTATTATGTTAGTTTAATAATCCAGATCTATCTCCACCTCCATCAAATGACAAATGAAATTGTTGATCATGTGTACACCAAACTACCACCTCGTGAACTGACATGATTCATTTTCTATCACCACCATTATAGTCAGGTAGAATTATTTATTTAATATGTTTTTTGATATATGTGAAATTATTATTACTATTGACTTATTATATGACTTATACCTTTATTATTTTTTTTTATAGGGTTACAATAAGTCACTCATGTGTATAATAGACTACATCATCGCAAATGATATGATTAGTTTGTTTCTTAAACTATAAATGAAAGGTATTAAGGTTAAAGATAATTAATATATTTCATATTTATGATCTAAACATAATTTTGGAAATATAATATCACATGTAACCCGTTACATTCTAATTTTTTGAAAAACAAAAACGCCGCTCACACATACGTGTGGATTACAACTTCCACACATTGATGTGAAATGTTTATCAATTTATTTTTATGTAGATGGTAATTATTTTATATTATAATAATATAAATTCTATATATTTCATAATAAATATTTTTGAATGGTAAATTAATATTTTTATTTGTTTCATTCCATCCATCAAGAAAAATGGAATTAATAGTCATGTGTTCGTACGACGTACCATCTCCATGAATGGTGTAATACATTTTCTATATCCATATTTAATAGATTACATTAAATAAATATATAATAAATATGTATGATATTTATATCATATTTAAAATTATTTTTATTACTTGAGCATGATCAAGTCAAAATTACTGTAATTTTAGAAATAAAAAATACATGAAGGATGAACAAAATTACCACCTAAAAAGGCAGTTCTAAAAAACAATTATAACTATATTTGTGATAAAAAACTATAAGTACATCACATATGGTATGTGATATACAATTATGGTTCTATAATATATTAATAGTAAATCTATATTTATTATATAAAAATTTTATACCTATATTAAGGAATTAAAACCTAATGTAAGGGTTTCTCATCTTACATTTATTTCTGTGGGGAAAACACTATATTCATCACGAATTAATTTTAATTATTTATATAGTGGCCATTTTATATTTTATATAATTAATCTCTTTATATTAATGGTATTTAATGTTTAATTTAATTACGATTTATTTTATGGTTCTTACTATTCATAAAAAATCATAAGGGCTTATTTAACCAATTCATCATTATTCATGATTATTTTTGTTTTGTTATAAATTTGTTGGATTATTTGATATTTATATATTTAAATAATTATAATTTATTATAATATATTTTTTAGTTATCTTTTTCATGTAATATTTCCATTTTCCAACCCTTTAGTACTTGTATTTATTAATAATTATTTTTATAAAGATCTCACATTATTTCTCTTTTCGGTCAAAAAATAATTTTTCATCAAAATACATGTATTAAAAAAATCAAAAATATTTTTAATCTTTTAGAAATGATTTATTAAATATATATTTTACACATTTATAATTTTTAAATTATGAATTGAATCAAATTATCATGTCATTTTTAAAACAGTGTTTGTTTGCCTTTAATCTAGAATGAAAATGGAAAAATTCTTTTAACATGTACATCATGATAATAGTTATCCTAATTCATGAAATCACATTGTTTTAATGATTATTTTATATTTTCTAAAAGTATATTTTCAATGAAAATTATTTTAAAATGTTTTATAAACTATTTTTAAAGGTCATTTTCAAAGAGTAATGAATATTTTCCTAAAAAATGTTTTAAATGACATTTTTGTGATATTTATATTCATAATGGCATAAATCCTTTATTATACATATGATCTAGTAGATATATGTTACTTTTTTATATCATTCATATTCTTTATATGGATGGTCTATAATCAATTTTGACTTATTTTGTATAGTTTTATTACCATTCTCCTTATTACAATAAATGGTTTACGATTATGTTTATTTGATTGGGGTTAACATTAACATTTTGTATGTTAGTTTTTCAATATTAATGATTATTTTTATTATGTTTCACCCCATAAATACAAGGAATTTAGTAATCATTGTAAATTATTGGTGGGGATTAGTTTTAGATAACCCCATTATTCATCGATAGTATTTACGAGAAAAATCATATGGAAAAATTTCAGGAGTTTCTACCAATATATTTACAGAGTCTTGTAAAAGGTCACGATGGTTTCAAATGTATGGATGTATTAATTATTTATTTTTGAGAATATTTATTTCTATGTTATTTTTAACATTGTTATATTATCTATATCTAATTTTAAATAATATATTATTATTCATAAAGATTTATTTGTTTATTATTAATCAATAGAAAACTATTATTAATTTATTAATTAAATGGAATGTGTTTCAGATATTTACCTTCCTATATTTATTATGATTATTTATTTTATTAAATATTATATTTTAAATATGCTAATACTGAGAATCTGAGTTCACCCCTTTATTAGGGTTTATTTTTGTGAGTATACTAGGAAGTGTTTTGTGCTTGATATGTAAGGATATTATAAGGAAAATAATGATGTTCATAAAGAAAACACTTTGCGTTTTTCATATTTAAAATGTGATGTGGATTTAAATTATGAATCTAGTTTACAAATAATACTAAATTGTTTGCATATTTGGGATTACACCTTGTATCTATTTTCAATGTAATAAAGTAGACACTGAATCTGGGTTTCTAGGAAAAGGGTCGTTACAAATCATCACACCAAAAATATAGGGAGAAATAACTTGAAACTAATTATTATCTTCTATGAAAAATTTGGTTAATGTATATATTTGTTATTCTATATTATTTTCATCATGGTAATGAATCTATAATGGTAAGGTTCCAAAATATTTTGGAAAATTACATCAACCTAGAAAAATAATTTCCAATTGGAGGAAAAAATCATTTATAATAATAATAATACAAATTAATATACTAAAAATGTAACTAAATAATAAAATAATATCTCAATTTAACTTATATACATGGAATTGAATTTCAATAATATCCACCATTATCCCTTGGCCTAAGGCACAAAAAGCGGAGTCCATTATTCCACAGATGTTTGGATTATTCCCCAAAATCATCAGACGATGAAATTTAGCACTAAGTCTAAATAGAAATTATTAGGGTATAATATCTATATAAATATATACCAAATTTATAATTCTATATCTCAGATGAAATTATTCATTACCCCTTAATAATTCAAACATACCAGAATAAAACTAAATATTCATTGCACATGGGTCCCTACTAAAATAACACCATATTAGTATATAAATGTGAAATCCCAAAGTGAGATAATATGGTTGGTAAATTGATGTTTAATATTATAAAATATCTAAACACTTAATAAAATAATATTAGTAGAAACATATTTAATTGAAAAATAATGACAGAAAAAATTATTTGTCTGATAATTTCTAAATATTTATCAAATCACTAATCAATAAATTTTAAAAATGCTGTTCAAGTTTAATTATCTTTTAATGTAATTAAATCATAAAAAACTAAAACTAAAATTACAATGATTAATAACTGCAGTATGATTACTAAATTGAAAAAAAAATTATATAATATAATCTAGAAATAAATACTATTTAAATTAACATATATAATAAGAAGAAAAGTTTTATAAATATCACACACTTTTAATGTTCCACACAAATGAATATAATGAAAATTAAGTAGATTCAAATCAATCAAAAGGTTTATATATAATAAAAAATAATAATAATCCAAAATTAGATGGAACTAAAACCATGTTACTATTATAATCAATGTGTATTTTATACCCTAAATGTACATCCAAAATATGAATTGGATTAAACACTATAACAAAACAAATATAGGTTTAATCACATGAACATCTTCCATAAACCATGTGAGAAATAATATAGTATTAGAAAAAGAGAAAGCATTAGGATAATAATCATTAAAATAACAGATTTTGGGAATTAACTAATGAAGATTGAGAATATACATATGTATAATGTATATAAAATAAATTAAGTTACTATATAAAAGGAATATCCAAATTAGTCTCTACAATATTTATTTGAGGTACTAAATGATCAACATAAATGTATCTTTTATAGAGATTAAAAACAAAACAATGAATTATGTTCAATGTGTTGAATTAAATATCATTATTATAGTGAAATGGACTGTTATAGAGTTTATTTATCTCAAGTAAGGGAATTTTTTGTCAGTAAATCGGTTTTTAGTTACCTTATCTTTGAAAGTCCTCATATAAATATTATATTATTATGTATAAATATATATTTATTATTAATAATTATTAATATTAGATTAATAGAACATGTTTCAATTTTCTGCTATCCACATCACGACGTTAATTTTGTTAATGTGTTTTTCAAAACCTACTATGTTTAATGAATAATCATCTTTAAGGGTTAGTGACATCCATGATGACAAATTTTTAATGTTACGTCTCTTCAAATTCATGGTCAATTATATTTACTAGAATGGTAGGTTCCTCCTTCATTAATGTTCATCAATATATTAATGGATTTGAATAATTTTGAAAAAACTGTAGTAACCAAATTTTCCTCAATGGCTACATCCTCTAGAACTTATGATATATTAATGTTTTCATGGGATTATTTTTCGTATATTCTCATGAATTTCTTATAGACACATACTTATAAAAAAATAATTTGTCAAATACTGTTATAAAACTAGGATAACATCCCTTACAATTATTTTAAGTTGTTATTTGAAGGAAATACGTCAAGAAATAATATAATACAATCCCAGTATATTCATTTATTTGTTTTAGTAACTTTACATATCTTTCATTATAGTGGGATGTTTTTATGGAAGACTTATGGAATTTTATACAATTTAAAATTACATAATAGTGAACTATCTCTAGATATATGTATAAATTATTCAAACAATGAAAAAATCATGAAACTCAAAATAATAATTATTTATATATCATAAAACTAAAAAAAATTTATGTTCATATAGTAGTATACAACTTTCAGATAAAACAATGTGATATAAAAAATACACCTGAAAATGGGAAGAGAAAATGAATAAAAAAATTATAAATTTAAAAAATTATCTTCTTAATCTACCATTACAAAAACAAATAATCTTTTTTACTATAAAATAGATATTAAAATTTCACTACTAAAACTAAATGGTGTGAAACATAATAATTTAACAAGAGATAAATAAGATCAATACTATCTATAAATAAATATGAAAAATAGAAGAATATTCCAAAGTGATATACTTCCCTATTTATGTATAATGGAAGAAAGTTATAGAATATTAAAAAAATAATAAATACTATAAATCATGATTTCATATATAAACTAAAAATTCCCCAAAGTAATTAGTTTATCAAACTAATATACTAGAAAATTGAATGAAAAATTCAGTATGTTTCTGAACTAAATAAAATAAAGAACAATATTCCATATATTCCATTAACATGGAACATATAATATTATTCCTAACACTTACCTTCATTATATTTGACAACCAAATCATTTATCTAGGTAAAAGTTGTATTTTGAGTCTTATGAACATAAAATGAAGATACATGTTTAGTGGCTATTTCTATTTGAAATTGTGGTTTAGTAGGTAGTATCCTGAAATATACCTAAAAACATATGATGAAAATAATATCTATCATGTAATTTTTTTACTTGAACCAATAACTAAAATATAAATATCCGGTTTTATAGAAAATAATTTATCCATGAACAAACAACCTCTTAATTTTTTCAAAGATAAATAAAATTTTTAAATTTTTTTTATAGTCTAAAATTTTATTGTAAACAATTTTAAAAATACATTTTAAATTTGGGAATCCTAGAAACCTTCGATAGAAATAAATATTTATTCCTCATATCAGTTTTGGAATTGCATTACTCACTTGTCCAATAACATTCCCATTATTGTAAGAGTGAATATTCAATATGTTGAAAAAATGATCCATAAAATTTTCCATAATTCCCTTTATTGGTGTTTAAATATTATTTACCAAAAAATTATCCTCATTTGGTATATTTTTAACTATATTCATTAAATATTTTTTGAAAAAAAAATTCAATTATCAGGGAAAATTTCATCCAAATAACATATATAGTCACCACAAAAATGATCATATGTATGGTTTAACCAATTCAAGGATAAGAATAATTGTTTTTTTGTAATTTATATTTTTATGAGGTTATTTATTATGATATCCTCTATAATATCATTATTTAGATATTGTAAATCGAATACCTGTGTAATAGAAAAGAAAAAATATCTCTTACTTTTCTTCTCAAAATAATCATAACAATATATATCACCATCAATGTGTTCATTATTCAAACCATGTAATGACATAAATAATTACATTAATTATTTTTAATATCCATTTTAATGAAAATAATTAAATAAATTGCATGCACTATAGAAGACACAACCATATAAACACCAAGATCACTCATAGTAGAAAATGTTTTTTCTAATATTTATGATGAATCTTTTATATCTTGATCGAATTGCGGTCCAAAAATTTTTAGGTATCTATAATTATCTAAATTAATTTTTCATATTAATTAAGTCTGTGTAGTGTGGATGGATATGCACCCATACTTTCTTATTTATTCAAGGAATACATAACACGATATTCCTAAGACCCAAATGGACTAGATTCAAAAGTTAATTACTAACTAAATTAGATCATATTATTTTATGATAAGAATATATATATACATATGGATTATATTATGAATAAAATATTATAATAATAAATTATTCAAATAGATTAGAAAAACTGTTAATGTAATATTCTACTATAAGAAAACATTTTTTTAATTTAATTTTTCATAATTTCATTAAATTAATATGAAAAGTGTATATATTTAATTAGATCAGTGGCCACTTCATCAATATATGATTAAAAAAGAAAAAAATATAATTTATTTATTATATATTGATATATAAATAGTGGTAATAATATCTTCCTTAGTAAATTGACATGTTTCATTGTTTAAATTAAGAGATGAGTAAACTATCATTCCATTAAAATTAGTTAAATATAACATTTCACCCTCCCAAATAACATCAATAACTCCATGTGCTGTATCACTATGATTCTAATTAAAAATAATTTTATTTGAATAAATGACACAATATTTAATTGAGTTATCTTATGAAGATGATCCACTATTTATAGAAGAACCATATGAGTGATGACCATGAGATTCATTCTATTTAGTATGTATATTCGTTATATCATAAATATATTAAATATAATTGATTCTAGAAAATACCATATACTTATTATAGTGGGGGAGATTTTAATAAATTTTAATTTGTTAATATATCAATCTCAATCGCTATTATTATTCTTGAATAAATTAATATTCACTATAACAATATTATGTATTTTGTCAATAAAAATGGAAATAGTTGTATTCATGCTAATTTGGTATATATATTAATATTATTTTATTTAAATTATTAATTTATAATTTTTTTATTTTAATTTTGGAAAATTAATATCATTTTTATATCAATAATTCAAAATATCTTTATAGTGAATTTTTTTTTTGAAATTGTTAATTTCATTGAATAGTGAAAATACTGATTTATTAAAAATTTCATTTATTATCATTAAATAATGTTATTTAAAATGAAAATTTTTTAATTATACATTAAATTACCCAAATAATCATTTAATTATAAAATATCAAATAAATTATATAGGAATTAAAATTACATTTGATTTTGGTATAAGATAATTTTTAGGCATTAAATCACATTTTTTATATTTTTTTGCACAATGTATTTTCATATAAATAAAATATATTAATTTATATTTATTAATTATATGTATATATATCTATATATTACAAAAATATTTAAACTATCATTATATGGTTATTACTATGAATGAAATGAAGTGCAATTATGTTTTATGCCTAAAAATTTATTTATTTCCAAAAAAATAGACTTTCATTATATTTTACATGCTTATTTAAAAATAGTTTCTAAAAACTAAAAAATTATAATATGATAATATAGATTCTATATTTTTAATCGGCATGCAAAAAATTAGTTGTTATAGAAATTTCATTTCAGTTCACTTTGAATAGTTACTACAGGAAAAAATATGTCTTCCCAATAAAAGGGTAAACTAGTTTAACCCAGTTTAAAACATGGTGATAAATCTAGAAAATTTCATCTTAATTATTATTTTATGTATTTATTTGGAGCATTATCACTTTAGACATGAGTTTTATTTTTAATGGGATACTTTTCTAGGAAAAAAACTAAATATTATTTTAATATTTTAAAATATTTGAAGTGTGTCATATCCCTCACTTATAAAATGAAACCCCTTATCCTATTTACCCCACAAATTAAGTGCCTCTTAGGTCATAAAATAAAAAACTCCTTACAAACATACCTAAAAATTTCTTAAATGACATATTTTGGTCATAATACTGACCTTAGATGGCCAAATGTGTAAACCTAATATGGTTGTCTGAAGAAGAGGTAAAAAAACCAAACCAAGTGTTTTTATTTTATTTCATCTTTTAATTAAATATAAACAATCATAAAAATTAAATTTTAACATCCTAAGAATCACCAAGTTACTTATATGTTATAATGTTGATGTCATAACTTTTTCTAATAACTTATTCAAAAAAGGGAAATGAAATCATTGTTCATGTGCATGTAAAACTATCACCTCACGAACTAATGTAATTTATAATACTCTATCATATGTTATTTATTTTCATGATAAATAGAACAAAATAATATGATATATATGATATTAATTTCATTTTCAATTGTGAATATTTCTCTTAATTCTTGGACATCCATCCAATCAAAAATAAAAACACCACTAATACGTATGAGCAAGTTTCAACCACATGAAATAATTTTCCTTATTTTTGATAATATAATTTAATGGATGAAATATATGAATGGGTTTAAAGATATTATATTATATTTATGATATAATTATTTCTATAAAGTTTTATAATAATACTTATGTTTCATCCCCCATATTTTTGGACAATTGGAATTGTTACTCATGTGTATATAGAGACTGCCATCTCAATGTTGTAAGATGATTAATTTTTCGTAATCACAATTAAAGGATAATTATAAAATAATAATTAGTGGATACATTTTTAAATTATATAACTATTAATAATAAAAACATATATTTAATCATGATTCATTTTATCATAGTCAACACCCCAAAGTTATTTTGGGCATATAAGCCGAATGTTCTTCAAATTTATAATGTGAACTTAATCTATTTAGAAATTAATTATAAAATGTATATAAGTTAAATAAGAGGAATAATAAAACTAGAAAATTATTCATGAAGTAAATATTTAACATAAATATATTACTCATTAATATAATTAACTTAAGTGATAATTCGGACATGAGCTAAGGGGAATTTTACTTTCAAACCTCATTTTAAATGTTTCAACTATTTATTTTATAAATCCTTTTATTCCAGGTGAATATTTTGAAAATTATTTTATGGATGTATTTATATAGATATAAATGATTTATAAATGATATTTTATGGAACCTTTTACCTTATTTCAATGTTTTTCCATTATAATTGTTTTATTTATTTAATATAGAATGTTTTGACGTTATTTACAAAAATAAAAATGAATTCAACATTTTAAAATATACAATGTAAATGTAACTTCGTTCTCCCAAAATATATATTTTATAATTTTCTTTGTTTAAAAATTTTCATGATTTCATTAATAAAAAAAACCTCATTCACATTATTCTATTTGTTTTAGTTTTGAAAAATTGGTTTTAATGTAAAGAGATATATCAATACTAGAAAATGATTTTCTTATCAATTAATATGTATTTTTTTGAGTTCTATGATGTAAATAAATTTATTTAGTATTATCATGTATTTTATAGTTCTTTTAAAATGTTATTGATGATGGTATAGCCTGATACTACTCTCTAATTCATTGGGTATTGATAATGTAATACGGATAATTATGCTATAATTAACCATGTATGTTATTACATCTGTTAGTGTTCTTATAAGGGTTCTATGAATATTATGTCTCTTGTAACATATATTAATTTTTTGTGAATACTAATTATTTTTCATTTAAATTTTTTATAAAGTAAGTTAATAATGTTTTATTTTATGGAATTATTATGATAATTAAGGGTCAAAAAGATATATTTTTAAGAAAATGTTTCTCATGAGTTATCATGTTTTATTGAAACACATATTTATTATGACTTTTCCTCTATAATTTCGTATATATATTTTTTATGAAATAATTATGTCTTTAAATAGGATTTCAGTTGAAACAAACCAAATATTTGAATTGAATGTTTATTATATTAATGTAAAACTCTCTGATATGATGTCATGGTTTTTAAACAGACTTTATTTTCCTATTTTTATATGCCCCTTATTAATATTTTCACAATCATCCAACATTTGAATTTATTATAGGGTTTAAAGATGGGTAAGAACGATGATAAATTCATGTTCAAAATCACATTGATTTGTTAAAAACGTAAATTTTGTTTCACACTAAAAGTATTATTTTTTGAAAAAATATTAACTAACTTGATATGTCTAGATTTTAATGTAATGGTTTTTATTATAAGATATGTTTAGTACTTTTATAAATCTCTAAATCTATAAAGATATTTAAGAATGTAAGAAAATTAATTACTGTTTAAATGATTAAAAAATAGGTTTAATAAGGATATGGTTCATGTAGTTAGTATCAAAGAAAATATTAAAATAGCTTCAAGGGTTATGATTATTTATAAGAGGATAGTTTAATATTTTTAGAATGTAATATGGGATGATAATTAAATTTATACATTTATATTATAATTTTTTTGAATTGAAAAGATTATATGGAATTAATAGAGATTATAAACCTATCTAGAAACTATCATTTTGACATGGATGGAGGAAAATTAAATTTTGTGTAATAAATATGAAAGGGGGTCAATTTGGAATTTAAACAAGCATCACTCGGTGCAAGATAAGTGGGAATAATATTACACACTTGCATAGACACTCCGAGGGGATATGTTTGAGTTAATTGATATATTTTTTGTGACCAATATAAAGGATTTGAACACAAGGATATAAAATTGAATTATGTCCATGGATGACCTAGTTTAAACCAAAGGTGTTAAATATTTAAAGGAAGGGTTTCATGGACTCTGCATTTGGAAATTTTATTTCATAATTATCTCGAATTTACTTAATGAAATTTCTAGTCTTTTACTCACAGAATTAATTCACCAATGTAAAACATCATCTTCAATATGGATGGATAGAAGTCATACAAAACCTAATTTCTATTCTATTAGATTCAATTGTAATAATAATTTTAATCTATTATAATTTAGGTGCCTTATCTAGTATTTAACATACCTTAAAACACCATATAATGTATCTTCGTTCATATTCTATTCTTTAGCATCATGAAATAACATTGGATACATTTTTCAGGGTTTTTAAAGACAACTATCTTATCATAAAAAGTTTAGAAAATACCACATGGGAATTTATCCATATTTTATATTAGATGAATCATTAAAAGGATTTACAACCCTCAACTCAGAAACAATAGTCGGTGACCTTTGATAAGCATCTGTAGTTATCTTGTTATCTAAATTTACTTATTTTTGAAAAACCTAACTGTTTTTTTCGAAATTCAAGTCAAACTATATGACAATTTATTATGGGAAACAAGTTCAAGATAATACCTAAAAGATAAATATTCAAATCATGGGATTTTTTTTAAATTGAAATATCTTCCAATAACGATTTCAATTTTGATAAAGTCATTATAAATTTATAAGGAAATTATAGGAAATGTTTCTTGTTTTGAGACATTTAAAGAATGTATTGACTCATCCTGCTAGACCATGTGGCATATATCCTTTAATTTATGATTTAAATTAAAGGTGGTGTATATTATAATGTTATGAGTTAAAAATATTTAATGTATGAAACATGAATATATTCATATTAATGAATCCTAAAAATGATTTAAAATTTAAAGTTTTGGAAGAAAATATAAAGATTAAAAATAAAAAAAAAATATAATAAAGGATTATAATGAACATCGAAATACTAAAAGTGTATACATAAAAGGTTTTAAGAGTTATAAAATAGTGGTATTTTTTATAATGATGATAAAAAGTTTAAAGGGATTAGTACCTCTTTCTTTCTTATATGATGTAGTACATTAAGTGATATTTTTTGAGTTTTCGTAAATCATTGAGGTATATGTTACCCTTATATTTACAATATATTGCATTGAAAATTATATTTAATGAATAGTGATTTTATATTTTTTGGGAAAAAATTCACAATTGTTGTTAACTATTAGGTTTAATATGATCATTTATATTGAGGTAATTATGGATAATTAAAATTAATGGGATTTTACATTTTAGGGGTATATGTATTATCATATATATAACCGTGGGATTAAAATTTGATTTTAGGACTAAGTTATTAATGTTAAATTTCAAGATGTTCACTATTTTTTGGAACATTATATGATTATGGTATATATAAATAAACATTTTAAGTAAGTGATTTTATTTTTAGATTAAAGGTATAATTTTATTTTCAAATTATATATTACTTTATTTTAAATTTATGGTGATTATCATTATTAAATGAATATATTATCAAATTTTATAGATTTTTTATTAATGAATATAAATTTATGGTTATATGAAATTATGAATGACTAATGTTCTCTGGATATAATTTCTGAGTTAATTATAGAAGAATCATGATCAAGTCCCTCTTATTTTTGGGTTTTGAACAATAGAATAAATATTTTGATTTTTTATTGTTTTTTATTTATGGAATATTTGTAGAATAACTTTTTGTGTTATTGTTGAGTAATTTTCAGATCAATGTATGATTTATTCCTATTGGATAATATATTAAATTTTTCTATCCATTTTGATTTTGGTTAATGATTAAATATATTTGGAATAATGTATTATCATTTTGAAGATTATTTGATATATTAGATGTTTATTTTAGTGCTTGAAGCCTAAAAAGATCATCTTGCATATTGATATCATGGGATAAGAGATATAATAGAAGTGGAAATTTATTAATGAAATAATAATGGGTGAAATTTTTCTTATTAAATCATAAGAAATAAATTATGTTTATTTTGACATGCTATCTATCTTCATAGTAAAATAATGCTACAATTCGTGGAAAAGGATCTCGAAATGAAAATCTTATCATATTACCTTAATATTTGATCAACTGATGGTTTACATTTTCCCAACCAATCTTTTGTTTCTTTTCATTAACTTTATCATGATCATGTACTCAAGAACCCACTATTATTTCTTTAATAATATGTTTCTACTCCATGCACATATTTTCACTTCCAAAAATGTTATCCTTCTCTGGGAACCTATGTATTTGTTATTCAATTTGATCATCATATTTTAATTTTTCAATTTTCAAAAGAAAATTTTAGCATTCATTTTTATTATAATGATTTGGAACAAATGTATTGTAAAATATTGAAAAGGATTTTTTATTTCAGGATTATATGATTTATCTTCATCTCTGTGGAATTATTTAAAAAAAATTAAAACAGTTTTTTTTTCATAAATGATATAATATTAGGAATATGTAATTTAAAAAAGGGGGAATAATATAATAACCAATTTAATGTTTCTAAAAAATAAATTTAATTCGTAATTAATATAAATGAAGATATTCTCATTCATTATATGAATATTGAACAATTTTTCAATTTAAGAAGAAATGGTTTTACACATACTAAATTTTTTTACATGTTTTATATTATTTTATTTAAATGGGTAAATAAGAAATAATAAATTTTTAATTTGAAAAATGACTACCATTTTTTATATTAAAAATGAAAAATTATCATATATTTAATTTTTGGGAATTTTTGTAAAACATTTATTTTTTAGAATATAGTGAAAATACTATTTTATAAAACCATCATTTATTTTCATTAAATTAAGTGATTGAAAACTAAATTTTATTTTTAATTTTATCATAAATTTACAAAAAAAAAATAATTATAAATAATCTCTTTATTTTTTAATGAATCATAATTATTATCATTTTGGGATAATTTTAAGGTTATGCTTAAAAATAAATTGTTTTCTAAAAATTATTTTATTTTTTGAAATGTGTTATTATAGAGAATTTTTTTATTAATATATATTAAATAATTATTTAAAAACAATAATCATGTTAATTATTTTAGAAAATATATTTACATTTATGTCATGTTATTTAGTAATAAATGAACAAAATTAAAGTATATTTTATTATTAAAAATTAATTTTGTTTTCTAAAAAAAAATCATTGAATTTTAGATGACATTTTAAAGATAATTTCTATCAATTAATGAAATTTTATATCATAAAAAGGATTACAATTTTTTAATAATAATTTACTAATTTAATAATTGGAGATATTTAATTTTAGGTCTTTATGAATAGTAACATTGGTAAACATTGTGTTCCCACGATAAAAGGGTAAATTGGGTAATCCTAGATTAAAACTAAGAAAAAAGGCCATAAAATAGTATATTTATTATTATTGGATGATTTTTATTCAACACTTGTCACCATAGGTATGAAATTTATTTGTTTATTGGAAACTCTTCCATGGAACTACCTTAATAATAATTTATTATTTTGAAAACATCCTAGTGTGTCCAATCCCTCACATATAAAAGGACACCACTATCATATTTTTTCCACACTATTATAGAATTGTATATACGAAAAACACCAACCTAAATACATTACTAAAATTTCTCTCCCTTTCCAAGTTCCCTTATATTGATCAAAATACCATTTTTAGATGGATAAATGTGTAAACATATGTATGTCATCTATAGAAGAGGAAACCAATTATTTGAGAGTTTTTATTTTATTTATTACTTTAGCTCTATAAAAAAACTATTAATCATTAAAATATTAAAAACCCAGTGCCTCACATATACTTATATGTTATTATGTTGATGTAGTAACATTTATCCATCTCTTCATTCTTAAAATGAGACTTGAAACAATCATTCATATGTATGGAAGACTTCTTACTTGAAAACTGATGTAATTAGTTTTTTAAAACCACCACTTATGTATGTAAATAATAATATAGGAAAATTAAATAATATGATATAAATTTAAATCTATAATGTAAAATTAATATATTACTTATCTCATACCATAAAAAAAAATTTCTCTTTCATTTATGAAGACTACCTCCTCTTGTAAGAATTTTTATCATTTTTCATCACCATATCATATTGAGATTATATATGAGTGGATTTAATGAATTAATATTATATTTTTAATAAATTTATAATTATAAAATGTTAAAATAATAATATCCTTATTTCCCCCCATTTTCATTGAAAAATGGAAATGTTACTCATGTGTATGTATAGACTACCGTCTGTAAGATATAACATAATTAATTTTTCATAAACACCATAAATTTTTGGTGATTAAAGTATAAATATGGTATAAAATTGATAAAATTATAATGATTAAATTTTTGGAATTGATATAATCAGGATTTATTTGATCATCTTCAACCTATAAAATTCATTTTGGACATATAAACTGAATGTTCTCAAAACATCTTATGTAAACTTAGTAGATAAATAGATTAAGTATAACACGGATATATGTGAGATAAAAGGGAAAAACATGAAAAAATTAATGAATAAATTTAAATATTAATATAATTTTATTATTTTAGAAGAAAAATAATTTACATGGTAAGTTGGATTTTAGGCATGGGACACATTACCTTAATGCCTAATTTTAAATGTTTTGATGACCTATTTTCTAAATATTTTTATTCATCATTTATATTATAAAATTAATTTATTTATTTATTTATATAGATATAAATGAATTATAATGTGAATTTATGCCACTTTTGACTTTATTTTTACAGTTTTCAAAAGGATGCTTCCTTATGTATTTTATAAGGAAAATTGTGATCTTTCTTACAAAAGGAGATATCAATATTCTATTTGAACATATATGATGTAAAAAAATTTCATTACACCATAATAATTTTTTGATATTAGGATTCCATTAAATACTTTTATATTTTCTTGAAAACCCCTCTTACGAATTTAATCGGTTTTTTATTATTGAAAATTTGTTTTTAATGGAAAGGGGTATATTAATATCATAAAGTATTTTTCTTATCTGTTATAATTTATATTTCTATGATTTTTATGATGTAGATAGAAGATTTTATGTGTTTATTTTATGATATAGTAATTTTAATTTGTTTATAATGTTTTTTTGAATTAGTATATCTCCCAAATGCACTGTGTAATGAATTTTTTCCCCTATAGAATTAAAATAGAATTAACTATGTAAGTTATTAGAATTTTAAGCATTCTTATATAGTGTCTATAAAAGTGATTTCCCCTAAAAACTTCAGAACCTTTCTATTCATTCGAATTATTTTTCATGGAAAAAACCATATTTTATAAGGTAATACAACGAACTTTAGTTTTATGAAATGATTATTATCATTATGTTTTAAAAAGGTATGTTTAAAAAAATTCAATAGGTTCTCATATTTTTTATGAAACCCTATTTATTGTTATATTTCTTTTATACATTATTATTAAGTTTATTTATGAATAACATTGGGAGGTAAATCTAATTTCATTTGTAATTACAAAATTATTTGACCTAAATGTTAATTTTTCTGAAGGAAAACTCTCATATATAATCACATGGTTCTAAAATACACATAATACTTTTCTTTTATAATTTTAATACTTCATAAAATGATATTCTTGTTCTCATACCATGTTTTAAAATGTATTTAAAATAGTTAAATAATGATTAGGAACAATTATATAGTCACATTGAAAAATATAACGATTTCCAAGAATATAAAATTTGCTTCATTTTAAATTTATTTTATTATAAAAAAATATTACTTAGTGAAAGTTTCAAGCATTTAATGTATGAGTCTGTTACATATGAGTTGTGAACTAATTATCATAATTTATAAACATGAATTTATCCTTTATAATGCAGTAAAATGAATTCATTTTTAAATAATGAAATTATCAATTGAATAAAGATCGACTCCTTTAATAAGAAATTGGATAATATACAAACTTTTCCTCAGTTTTGTAGTCCCCAATATAATAATTAGTTTCAAATTTATCATTATATAATTCCTCATATACTTTTGATATAAAAATTTATTCCATTATCTCATCTTTATATACAATATACACTTCTTATTCTTCATTTACAAAAACATATACTTAGTAGGATTTTATAAATATATATCACAATTATCTTATTTTATTTCAAAAAATACTCCTCCAAATAAACTAGTGGAATATTTTTTATATTTGATTATAATAATAAAATAAATTTACGTCATATTAATCATATTATCTCATTCATGGATAGTAATTTATTCTAATTTATAATAAAATTAAATATCCAATACTAGTAACTTTTGTGAATTTTTATTGGCTTCTCTTCATTCATCAACCCCTTAGATTCATGTAATGTAGATATAAACCTTTCATTTGAACATTTATTAATATTTTAGGTTGTATTGAATAATTTAACCATGTTACTTATAATAAAAAATAGTTTTCATAGAACTAGTAAATATTTCATGTGACCTCAGTTGAACAAATATTTATGTTTATAGAAGCTAACTATAAATGATGGATTGGGCTATAAAATTGAGATGCAATTCCATATATATCATTAACATTGAAAAAAACAATTTAATGAATATCCTAATAATAAGTAGGGTAAAATAGATAATATAAATTTTAATCCACCCACATCTGTATCACTCAACCATGTAATAACATGATGATAACCATGTCATTCAATTATTACACAATAAAAAGATCCATCAACCATGTGAAGGATCATATATATGGTATATGAATAAATAATATTTTTATTGGAAAATCAATAATAAAACTACAAATAATTTTCTTGAATAATTCTATATATCCTTGTCAAGATACATTAGCTCAGCCCAGGTCTTTCCAACATTTCCTTTCCAGCTTCTTGACTAATAGTGTATGCACACCAACCACAGTGCTTATGTATTGTGTGAGTAAAAAACTCAATAATAAAATACAAAATACCTTAATATAACCCAAAAATATATGTTAGTTATAGTACAATATCATTTAAAAATCAATTACACTCTCCATATAATTAATCAAGTCAAACTATCATGTACTAAAAATATTACAATGAAACTTGATCATGCTTTTCTAGGTCACTACATATAAACCACATCCAACATAATCATAAAGACATACATACATCCCACTATCCAAAAATCACACCAAGGGGTAACAAAACTCATTTTATAATATCTATCCATATAAATAACCACACTATTATGGGTAAAACCACTCAAATTATTCAATTTCATCATATTTTCAATCAACAAACATAAACCCACAATGAATTAAAATATAGTCACTTAACGTTTCAAAGTAACAATAGCGACCAAACCCTCTTCAAGAAAAACATCCTATGAAATACCTGGAAAATTATGTCACTTCCCTCTCATCCAATTATTGAAATCATCCTACAAAGTGAACTACCACATAACCTATCAAAAAGATGACAACTCATAATGATATACTACAAATAATCACACTAGACCTCTGGAGCTCTCAAATGAGTACTCCCATTCTATAATACCCATCATGGGTGTCATAGAACATGCATATATTATGACCCAAATTAATATAATCATCTATAGAAATTATAATCTAGGTAGAATTTTTTTATCATCCATAATAGCTCTTATTGATTTCACAAATTTTCTCAAGCCCAATCAAAACCCTTAAGTTTCCATCTGCATATCAAATAGTTGATTTCCTAGGATAACACATCTCATTTAAGAAAAAACATATATAATACCAGGTATAATGATATATACAACCAAATTATTACTAAAAATATTTAACAAATAGAAGATTGTCTTTTTAGTCACCCTAAATTTAATAAAATTAAAAAAATTACTAAATGATCCTAAATTTTGGTTTTAAAATGATGGGATATAATAAATAAATAATAAATTGAACTAAACAGTAAATTTTATAACCATACCTATGGGAATCTAATGTAACTAATAAAACATTAAATCAACAAAAATAATATTTTGAGGCCGAAAATGTGGATGGAAAGAGGGGATGTTGGTGGTGTGGCTGATGAGGAATAAAGGGAGATTATTTAATAAAATATTTTGACCAGAATTCCCAATATAAAAAAAGTAACCCTATTAATAAAGGGGTTTTTATTTATTCCAAAATCTTAGTGAATCCTTACTAGACTCTTGGGGAGCCATTGGGATCATTTTTTCCTCCATTTTGGTTCCAATGGAATCACCTATCATAAAACATCCCTACACCAACCACAAGTCTTTGAATGATTTTTTAAAATCCTAAAAACATAAACAGTACAATAATGATATGTTTTATATCATCCAAGACTTCTCCAAACTACCTACTTAGTCAAAACTGAAATAAATAAACAAATAATAGAAAAATATATTTCCAATTCATACCGTAAAGTGTTGTGTTAATAAGAAATTTTTACCAAATGATTTATCATCATCAATAAGCATCATTAAATATTATCATTAAATATATATAACCAATGGAATTTTACTTCTAAAAATCACTCCCACACATCCTCCTAGAAATGAATATACTATCCATATACCCGTAAAATAGGGTCCATCTAGTAAATTCTTTTCACAGTATACACATTATTCATTCCTCAACTAATACATCCACATCGAGATAAATATCATTTATTTTTATCATGTGTACGAAATATAATTTATATCTATTAATATAACATATATAAAATAGTGCATCAAACTCTTCTCTGAAGGAATCATTCTATCATGGTGGAACTATTTTGGATCTCCTTGAAATATTTAAATGGATTATAGATCATGATTCTAAATTCCCATGTTTCTTGAATTAAAGGTTTCTAAATTTTATAAAACCTCATAAAAAGATATTATTTCTTATTGTAAACTAAAATGGCTTCCTCCTAAGATCTGCATAAGACCATTTTCTCAATTAAGTATTAACCAATAACTTATAGATCATCTTTACACTCTCTTGAATTTACTACATGAGGCATGTTCCAATCACCATTTATGTACCCATCTATAATTTCCACAAAAAAATCCTGACCAACTATTGAGATCCTAAAATGGAGTTATTTGTATTGGAAAATAATAACTTTTTTTGTATGTGATTTCTTACAATACCAAGATATCCTGATACATATTACATAAATTTGCAGAACACACCCACAATATATCATCTATGATCCAAGTGGTCCTCTTAGACCAACCATTTGCATGAAGGGTGACATATTGTACACCCTATTAGTTATGTACTTATCATGTTTTAAATAACTTTCTAAAAGTCTGATGTGTTCCATGTATAATGATCTTAAACTATACTCACAATAACTCCATACAATCAAACCATCTAATACACATACATTCTCTGTAAATTATCAACACATTGGGTATCTTTTACTGATCAAAAAAGAGAAGACATTATAAACAAATTCATGATGTCCAATACAATGTTCCTCCATTGGGGAGATATAAAACGTCTAATAACAAATTCTATCATGATCTAATCCAAAATTTTCAATGATATTATAGTTATTATATAAAACTAGTTGGTAGCTGATTCCTTTCATTCACTTTTTGAGAGGTAAATCACCGCATAACATAAAATTCCATATCACACATCATGGGGGACCACTAATTTTTTTTCTATCGTGATGTATAATTTTCATATAAGGGTGTATATCACATTATGAATAATAATATTCAAATTTCAGTTCATTTCTCATAATGATAGGGACTACCACCTACCTATGGAATTAAAAAATAGAATCACCATCCTAATTGCATGTTTTAATGTTACCACAACCATATAAACTCACTAACCCAATATAATAGTTTGATTATAACTCACTAATTACATTAAAGCTATAAATTAATAAAGAATGGATACTCATAGGTAGCAATAAAAATATCCCATTATCCTTTTTCAAGTGTATGTATAACTCTAACAAAAAATCACACCAACAATCTTTCCCCATTCAACTTGCACACAACCAATTTTTGTGCCTTTTTATTCAACATTTTATCCATGATTTTACACCTTTATAGGATATTCTATCTTAAAATCATATTTTTAAAGGTATTTATCCTCCCAAATCCTCATAGGATCCAAATATTATTGAGAAAATATGAATCATAATCTCTTATAGACTACATATACCATAAATCACGTTACAAAAAAGATAGTGGAACCAAAATATAATTTATTAAAACACAACCACAAACTCCTAGAAATGAATTGGGTAATTATTCTCATGAGGTCTCAAATACTGTGATCTATATTTAATCACATAATCACCATACATTGACACTACATAGACTATAATCTATGATACATCACTCTACATTGTATAGAATATAACTATTTGTCGAAGTGGATACTCAAGAGGGGTGAATTGAGTTCCAATTAAAATTTCTGTTAAATTATTGTCTATTTAAAATCCTTCGATTTATAAAAGAAGTTATTCTGTAGTGAATTTATACAGATTTTAAATGTTCACTTAGCTTCTCAATGATTGATTAGGTCTTAGTTAATTTAACCACAAGCTCAAGCTAACTTTTGAAACTAACCTACTGATTTACAATAAGTGTAAAAACATGCTAATGTAACTATCAAAGTAGCTTTAAAATAGTTTTTTATTTCAAATTAATAGAAGCGGAGTATAAAATATATATGTAGTATACTTTAAACTTAAACTAATGATGCACAGTAGATGTAACAAGAGGTTCAATCTCAAGCCGAGACTTAGTCCTCTCAAATTTATATAAATTTGATCCACACGCTCGATCGGGGTTAGCAACAGTTTACAAAACTGTCCAGTCCACGCAGGGACCTCTACCACTATTCTTCGTGGGAAACAAAACAAAGACCAGGCCACACAAGGACATCTTCCACTTTTCATTGTGGGTAAACAAGAGTTAAGAGATTTTGACTGAGGATTTTGATATCCTCTAGTTCAGTGCTGAAGACAGTGTGTGTATAAGAAATATAGAGTACACCACACTACTCGAATGTTAATAAATAAATCACATAGAGAAGATATATAAGAGTTTAGAAAGATCTATTGATTATCAATGCAGCTTTGGACTTGATGGATTCAGCAGGAATGATTCTGAGATCTTCTTTGTTTTTTCTATTGAAAAACAGAGTGTCGTAGTTAAGCTTGTGTTATATATGAGTGAGAATGATCTCTTGATTCATCGTGTGTTCTTCAGTGGTGTTGGATTGCATTCATAAGAGTTCTTTGAAAGTCTTTTAATCTCCTTCTTGATCAGGAGTGTTCATTTTGTTCAGCATAGTACTCTCGGGCGTATGTATGTTCTTCTTGTTGTATCGTCTCACTTTTCTCACTTCACCACTTGCATGTGTACTGCATCTTAATCTTTCTTATATTCCACATGTTCTGGCATTAGGAATGATTCACTTTTCATAGGTACGAGATGCGGTTACCTTACATGGCAACAACTATCATTAAATAACATTAATTGCATTAAAAACATCAAATATGACCGTTAGCATTATTTAAATAATATCGACAAAAAGTTATGAAACAGTTTCATAGTGATTAAGAAAACGGTGTCTTCTTCATGGTATAGTCTTCACGGTATGAGGTTCATAATATGAGCTTCATGGTATGTCCATGTCACGGTGTGTAGCTCACGGTGTCTGGATCACAATTTGTCCTTCACGGTGTCTGGTTCATGGTGTCTGGGTCAAGGTGTCTGGGTCACAGTGTCTGGGTCACGGTGTCTGGGTCACGGTGTCTGGGTCACGTGTCTGGATCACGGTGAGTTCTTCACAGTGTGTCCATATTTAGACAAATATATGTATTTGGACATAGGCAGTAATATGCAGAATATGGATTAAGTTTAATCATTAGAGAGTAAGGGAACTTGAAACATAAATATAAAGGCTTGATAATATATGTCAGATTTGTGATCAAGCATAAGACTTGTAAATAATAAAGGGATTAATTAACATTCGTAAGATTTTTTTTCCTTAAAACATGATGTGTAGTTATTATTGATATTGAAGTGCATTAGCAAGATGTGCAATGAAGATTTGAGATTAATTAATAATAATAGTATTTGTGATCATTAAAACATGATTAAACCATGAGGAGTCCAACAATATCCCCCTTTTTGATGATCAAAAATCATATATAGTCAAAATATAAATGAAATGTAACATTAAAGAAGTTAGCATATTATAATAGGAAAAATAATTATAGCACTGACACTTGTTTCTCCCCATTTTTGACTTGTAGTTTTCTCCCCCTTTTGGGGTTATCTAAAAGTAGAGAGAATTAAATTAAACAATGTATTCTTCATAAAAAAAAGTTCAGAAAAAATCATCCAAGATAAATACAAACACGAAACAAGAAATGACATCCCATCAAAAAGAATACAGCCCCTGGACTCTTTAGGGATCCATCTTTTCCTTTCCTTTATCAGTAGTAGGAGCTGGTGATGAAGTAGAAGAAGGAATAGATGTGGTAGGCTAAGTGGGTAGGGGTAGACCTTCAAAAACAGATGGAGCCAAAGTAGGATCAGTAGAAGATCTAGGCTGTGGTTGGTCAAGAATGACTGGCCAGATCTGAGAAAGATCTTGGCTAACTGTCATGGAAGTAGAGGCTAAGGTAGGTAGACGAGGTCTAAGGGGTGCAGCAGCTGGAGAAACTATATCAGTACTCTGCACATGAAGATACAACTTCAAAAGATTGATGAAATCAGTAATGATTTCACCACCATATTGTATAGACTTTTCAAAATCATCCTTATTATCTATAAATTTGTCCAAAAATTTGGTGAACTCTGTATGTTTCTGAACATGAGCTTTAAAACCTTGAGTCACCGGAGGGATTCTCAAATTTTCCAGAAGATATCTAAAGTGATCTGTCATATCACTTTTAGAGAAAATCCGGGAGAGATAAAAATCTATTTTTTTGGTGATCTCTTGTTGAGCATCATTGGCTCTCTTAGAATGAATCCTAACCAAGTCCAATGCTCTCTCACTGTTCATAACCACTTCTGACAAAGAAGATAGTTCAATGCCACTAAAGGAACTCTGAAGTTCTTCCTTGATTATGTATCTCAGCATAGAATCATCCAAAGAAGATGTGTAGGTCTTACCAGAAGCAGGCGAAGCCTTGACAGATTCGGTTAGAACTTTGAGCTGTTTCATAACTTTTTTAGGCATCCAGTGTATTCATATGTAAGCTTATTAAAATATTCTTATAGGCTCCATCATGCATTCCAGCATTTTGGTGTGTCTTTTTCCAATCTTCTCATCAAAAGAAAGTAGATATGTATGAACTTGGGACACAATCTCCCTATCAAGGAGGGAATCAGATGTCTCAAGAGAAGTTGTAACTGGTGCATGGGTAGAAACAGGAGCAGGCACTAATCTCAAAGATAACTTATTCTGCAAGTTTGCTATCATATTTTTCAGATTTGCAACATTAGCACTTAGCAGCTTATTCTCAACTATGACTTCTTGAATTTCTCAAATCATCCATGGTTGAATATGCAAGATAATATTTTCCAAGAGAATTGATGCATCTTCTTGACTTAACTAAGTCACTGGACGAGGTTGAGTGGATATGATCTTCTCAACTCCAGCTAACAGAGCCTCTCCAAAAACGTTTAGATCATCTTTAGTCACAAAGGAGTGATGCTCAGGTAAGGGTGCAGGTAATGACAGAGGTTCAAATTCTGGTTGACGTTCAGAGTCATCTTCAGACTTAGATTCTTATTCAGATTGAGGTTGGGGCTCTGGTTATCGTCCTGGATGAGCTATAGACTTCAGTTGAAACAAAGAAGAAATATCCATTCCAATTTTAGTCACTTGTTGTGACTCATTCACATCATAAAATCTTGGGAACTCATACTGAGTGTACACATAATATGTGACTGTAGGTTGAGAAGCTTCAGTAGATCCAGTTTCCATAATCTCAAGGATTTGAGGTTCCTCCCCCTCAAATTGTGCTTTTATTTCAGAGACTATAGGCTCACCATGATCAAGATCCATAGGATCATCCCTAATATTTTCAGCAAACTCTTTACTTGCAATCTGAAAAGAATTTTCCATCCTCTCTTCAGTAGAGGGAATAATCTCAGGAACCGATTTTTCCACTGGTTGAGCTTCTAGACTTTCTTTTTTCTCAAAAGAAAGATCCTCTTCAACAGGATCTGCCTTTAAGGTTTCTTACTGTTATGAATTAGGAAAAACCAATTTTCATGCAGCATTAGGATGATCATCTGGATTGAAATCCGAACTAGAAGAAGGAGCTTCCTGTTCTCTCAAACTAACATCAACTTCCTCTCCTTGAGGTATTTCAGCAAGGATAATAGCTGGGACAACAGTCCTTTCTTTTTCAACAAGAGTTGTTTCCATTGGAGATATTTTAGCTTCTTCTCTAGGTTATACTTCATCTGTAACTTCCTCATCCTTTTCACCTTCTCAATACACAGCCACTTCATCTAGTTCCAAACCAGGATCAGATAGATGTTTTGGCCATCTTGGATAGTCAACATGATTAAACTTTTTATACAATTGATCATTATCCTCAACCCACTGCTTCTTCCAGGGGTTCCATCAAATCTTCATCCTTCTGATAATAGGAAAGGATAGGCAGAAATCAAAGTCCTCTAACTTTTCTTCATTTGGTCCAACCATCCTTTTTGCAACTAACATAGCTGAAATCATCCTTGAGTAAAACAAGGAGGTGGATTCGGAAGTGACTTTGATCAGCTCACAGATATGGTTAATAACATACTTTCATAGGTTGATCTTATGTCCATTCTTCAACAAGTGAATCAAGAACACATCCTAATACTTCATAACAGCAAAATATCCTTTTCTCAGACTAATCAAATTCTGAACAAACTTGAACAGAAGTCTAGTCTCCCCATCAATTCAGCAGCCATGGCCCTTCACTTGGTGTCGTTTCTAGTCAGGATTTCCAAAGCATTCTCCAGGTCAAAAATGTCGGTTGTTGGAGGAGGGTCTCTCTGGTAATCCTCACAAACTCATTCATGTGGAATCTATGACAAACCTGCTTTTTATTACAACTTATGCATGCTTTATTACATAAAACTTCACTTGATACAACAAAGAAGATCGAGAGGTTTAGTGTCTTTGGGGATTAGGATCATTACATAAATACTTTAAACTTTAAATACAATATCTTTATTGAAAACTTCTTTTACATGACCACTACATTCCTTCATACTTAGCATTGCATGGGATAACCTGAGGACATGCATAAGAAAAGGGTGAGCTATAAAGCCCAGTAAGGGATTACACAATGAATAACATGAGGAGTACCATACATGTTAGGGAATAGGTATATCAATAGATCATAGGATAAACATGAACATAAGGGCATGATAAAGCATGATAATCATAACATGGAAATGTGGCAACAACACTTAACATTGAATTAGCATGAGCCAAGGCTCATTGCACATGGAGCATGAGTAAACCCTCATTGCACTTTAAGCATGAGTAAACCCTCTTTGCACTTGAATTAGCATGAGTAAACACTCATTTCACAAGACGTATCATGATACTATACTTTACCCAATGCATTAGAGCGCTATAAAGGGCACACCCTTCTTAAACATTTCATTTCATGCATAAGTGTGCCACATGGATCATAAAACAAGGATTCATAAAACATAATCATTTATTCCACGATAATGGAATGTGGAATTCATACATGAAACATTATAATAAATAAGTAAATGTGCAAAAAGGTGAATACCCTTGATGGAGAAATGGGCATGGTATTCACTACACAATGATATTGGCTTAGAAAATCGGTGTGATTTCGGCAGCGTAACGGCGTGACATAAGAATTCATAAAAAAGGTTGATGAGAGAGAAATGGGTTCCTCGTCATATTTACATGTAATGGACAGTAAGGAGGTCATATAGATACATGTCCCAACAATTGAAAAGGAATTTAGATTCATGATGCAAAATTATTGCTTGAATATAAAAGAGGAGAAAAAGGTTTCTTTCGGAATTTCGGCATAGTAACAGGTGTACATGGGTGGCTTTTAATGAGAGATAAAGGGGTCTCCCATCATTCAAACAATAATAGGGCAGTATGGGAGAGGTGAGAAACCATACCCCAACATTCATAATTGATATTAAAAGGGAAATACAACTTAAATAAAATTGACAAAAATAAGAAAGGAAGAAAAAAACCCATACTTGGAAGTGTGCTTCCAAAGGCTAGAGAGAGGCTTGTGAGAGGCTTCTTGGGAGCTTGGGGCACCTTGGGAGGATTATAGAGAGAGTAGGGCAGAGATTGGACGAACTCCATGGGATTTCAGTGAGGAGTAAGTGGGAGCTTGGGTGGGTTTATATAGGAAAGGTGAGGGAATTCTTTATTATTTAGGTTTGGGACCCCTTATATTAAAATAATCCAAACCACAAACCATCCCATGGTATTTGCCCATGGTTTCTGGAAAAGGAAAGAGGAAAACAATATTTTACAAGGCCAAGGTCCGAACTTATTAAAAAATTAGGGTTGCTTATGTGGAGGTGAGTCACACTCCCATGGAAATTAATTTAAAAAGGCAAAGTGTTGAATAAGTCTTGAGGGCTCCATTAATGCTTTGAAAAGTAAGTCAAACAAACCCAAAACTTCATTATTTTAATGATAAAACACATATTGGCAGAACATAAGGATTATGGTATTTTATTACATCTCATTTGGGTAATTATGATGTCATAAAACACATTATATATTTAAATGGTATTTAATTTTTACCCAAAAATTGACTGTCTCAGAAAATTATGAAAAAATCACCATTGGATAATTTCGATGTCCTGATTCCAAAAATAATATTTATTTTATCTTAATAATTTTCTAAATATGTGAATTTTCACTTTTAGAATAAAAACCGACATTTATAAAAAATTCACGGGTTTTGACAGAAATGGATTTCAAACCTTAATAAAAATTTTAATTGCATTCATAAAATTATAATATCATTTATATTTAATAAAAATTAATTTAATATTAATAATAATATTTTATTAAAATATTATTTATTTCAAAAATCCTTTAATTTAATAAAATAAAATTCTTAATTAAATAATAACTAAAAACACCATTTGTACTTTAAAAACTAATTACAATGTATCAAAAATGACTAGAAATTATATTCATTATTATATACAAAAAATAATGTACATGAAAATGGTGCTAATTATTTGTTACATAACCCCTTAAAATAGCCGCATAATACCTAAGGGTAAGGTGTGCGATGGTGACAGACTCTTGGGGTGGCTCGGATAACATCGCTCGAGTTGTAATTTCAATCAACATCCACTTTTCCTTTAGACGATCATGTTCGAGCTTGACTTGATGAAGCTCAGCTTGGGATTTGTTAAGGGAAAATCCCAAAGACGCCACCTCTTTTCCGAGCTCTGACAAATGGGCTTCGTAAGGGGCAATTCTACTGGATTAGGCCATCGCTTCCTTTGTCTGAGTAGAAATGGGTTCGTTAAAGCCTTATATTTATACTACTTAGATGATCACTGCTCAACGGCTAAAAAGTAACGGTCACAAATCATAACGTAAAACTAAATAAGTTGACATCTTATAAAAACATTTTTCATAATGAAACATTTAACTGGATCAAGAGGGATTCTCCATTAATTAAACTTTGGGTCATTACAATATTCCCCCCTTAAGAAATTTCTCCCTCGAAATTTTTCTTTTCCCACACTAAAAAAAATGTGGGTAACTTAGCTTCATCATATTCTCCGACTCCCAAGTTGCTTCTTCAAACTTGTGGTTTCTCTACAACACCTTGACGAGGGGCATTGTCTTATTTCGTAGAACTTTTTCTCTACGATCTAAGATCTTCACTGGTTGCTCCTCAAAAGAATGATCGTCTTCTAATTGTACCACCTCGGAAGAGAGTACATGTGAAGGGTCTGGTATGTACTTCCTTAAGAGGGACAAATGGAAGTCATCATGCACCTTGGCCATAGTAGGTGTAAGTTCTAGTCGATAGGCTACAGCCCCAACACGATCAAGAATCTCGAAGGGGACGATGTACCTTGGACTTAACTTCCCTTTCTTTCCAAACCTCATGACCTTCTTCCACGGAGATATGGGTAAAAACACCATGTCTCCAACATTAAACTCAAGGTCTCGTCGACGATTATCTGCATAACTCTTCTATCGACTTTGGGCTGCCTTGATATGCTGCAGAATGGTTTTCACCTTCTCCACCATTTTCTTCGACCATTTCTGGTCCAAGCAGCTACGTTCACCGACCTCATCCCAACATGCCGGTGCTCTACACCTTTTCCCATACAAGGCTTCATATGGTGCCATTTGGATGCTCGAGTGGAAACTATTATTATAAGAGAACTCAAATAGAGGAAGATGTTGATCCCATCCTCCTTTAAAGTCCATTGAGCACGCTCTAAACATATACTCAAGTGTTTGGATAGTCCGCTTGGATTGGCCATCAGTTTGAGGATGATAGGCCGTGCTGAAGTTCAGTTCAGTATTCAAAGCATGTTGAAGTCTCTTCAAAAACATAGAGGTAAATGTTGGATCTCGGTCCGCCACAATAGATAGTGGTACTCCATGCAACTGTACCACTTCCCTGATATATATCCGTTCCAGTTGATCCAAAGATAAATCCTCTCGAATAGCAATGAAGTGTGCAGTCTTTGTAAGATGATCCACAACAACCCAGATTGCATTGTTGCCTTTGGATGTCCTTGGAAGTCCAGTGACGAAGTCCATGGTGATGTTCTCCCATTTCCATTCTGGTATGGGAAATGGTTGCATCATCCCCTTAGACTTCTGCCTCTCTGCCTTCACTTGCTGACACACCAGGCACTTTGATGTATATTCAACGATCTCCTTCTTCATATTATCCCACCAAAAGTTTTCTTGGAGATATCGATACATCTTTGTGCTCCCTGGGTGAATAGAGAAATTTGAACTATGTGCATCATCCAAAAGTTCCTTCTTCAGCTCTGAACTTGATGGAACACATAGTCATTTCCCAAACCGCACAATTCCTTCTTCATTAACATTAAACTCTGAGGATTTTCCCTTTTTGATAGCTTCCACTTTTTCTTGGATTCCTGCATCATCCTTTTGAGCATCCTTTATCCTTTGCAAAAGCGATGGTTGAGAAATCATTTGTGAAAGGATTGATGATGTTCCCTTATTTATGATTCCCACATCCATCTTTATCAAGTCTAAGAAGATTGGATCCTTCTCAATTCTCATTATTGATAGAATAGCTGGATCCTTTCTACTTAGGGCATCTGACACCGTGTTTACTTTCCCAGGGTGGTAATGTATTGAACAGTCATAATCCTTGATGAGCTCTATCCATCTTCTCTGACTCATATTAAGCTCTTTCTATGTGAATATATATTTAAGACTCTTGTGGACAGTATATATCTCACATTTCTCTCCATAGAGATAATGCCGCCAGATTTTCAAGGCAAAGATCACCGCCGCCAACTCCAGATCATGTGTTGGATAGTTTCTCTCATGGATTTTCAACTTCCTTGAGGCATAGGATATCACTTTATCATTCTGCATCAGCACACATCCTAAGCCCTTCTTCGAAGCATCACTGAATACAACAAAAAGCTCCCCACTTGTGGGTAAAGTGAGCACGGGTGCAGTAATAAGCCTCCTTTTCAACTCCATGAAGCTTTCTTCGCTTTCATCACTCAAAGAAAACTTTACTCCCTTTAGAGTTAGCTTGGTAAGAGGGTTGTAAAATCGTGAGAAATTTCTCACAAATCGTCGATAATATCCAGCTAACCTCAAGAAGCTACGGATATCAGTTACCGATGTTGGCCTCGGCCATCCCTCAATTGCATCTGTTTTGGAGGGGTCCACAGATATCCCATTGCTTGTGATGATATGGCCCAATAATGAGACCTCCTTCAACCAGAACTCACACTTGCTATACTTGGCATAGAGCTTATCCTTCCGCAAAGTCTCCAGTACAGTTCATAAATGCTCTTCATGGTCCTCCTTGGTTTTGGAGTATATTAGAATATCATCTATAAAGACTACCACAAATTTGTCTAGGTAATCTCTAAAGACTCTATTCATCAAGTCCATGAATATTTCTAGAGAAATGGTGAGTCTGAAAGGCATTACTATGAATTCATAGTGCCCGTACCTTGTACGAAAAGCAGTCTTGGGGATATCTTCCTTCTTCACCCTTACTTGATAATATCTCGACCGCAAGTCCACCTTGGAGAAGTATTGTGCTCCACGCAGCTGATCAAACAAGTCATCGATTCTTGGGAGAGGATACTTGTTCTTCATCGTGATTTTGTTAAGTTCACGATAATCGATGCAAAGCCGTATTGACCCATCCTTCTTCTTGACGAAGAGGACTGGTGCACCCCATGGTGATGCACTTGGGCGTATAAACCCTTTATCCATATTCTCCTGTAGTTGTTTCTTCATCTCTTCATTCTCAAAAAAATCCATTCTATATGGAGTCTTGGATATTGGTAGCTCCATAGGTATAAGTTCAATTGAGAACTCAACATCTCTTCTTGGAGGAAGGCCAGGAAGTTCTTCGGGAAATACTTCAGCGAATTCCCTCACAATAGGCATTTCTTCAAGGGTGGTTTATTCCTTGGACTCAATCATCTGAGCCAGATATGTGTGCTCATAAGGCAGTAATATCCATGCTTGAGATGATAGAGCTACAGGAGATTCATCTTCCTCCTGACACTTGTAAAGAATCGGGGGTCGATTCTCCATATGGAGTGTGATTTCCCTCTCCAGACAATTTATGTTGGCTCTATATAAGGAAATCCAATCCATGCCAAGAATTGAATAAAATTCCACCAAAGGGAGTATGACGAGGTTTGCCGGGAAATTAAATCCACAGATTATAACAGGGGAGGACTTATACTCATGGGATGCAATGATTTCCCCATTTGCCGTACTCACCGACATCTTTACTTCCATGATTTGTGGTGGTGCGGAGATTGTTCTACTAAACTTTTGAGATATAAATGAATGCGTAGAACCTGAATCAAAAAGTCTGTTTGCTATTCTTGAATGAATAACTAGCGTACCTGTCACCACATCGTTTTCGGGGTTCACTTCGGCAGAAGTGATGGAAAAAGTTCGTCCTTGCTGTCTTGGAGGTTGCTGGTTGCCTCCGATAACCCTTGGATTAGGGCACTGATTTGAAAAATGACCCGGTTCATTGCATTTATAGCATTGAACAACACATTGAGGTTCGAACGAAGCGTTCCTCTCCTCTGTCGCAGCCGCGGGTCCTTCTTGCTGACAGTTAATAGCTAGGTTCCCTTCTCTACCACACTTGAAGCATTTTCTTGTCCCCCTAAGGCAATTTCCAGGGTTCTTCTTTCCGCACTTTTGGCAAGTGGGGTGCTGGGACTTCTTAGCACCGTTGGATTTCTCCATCGGACCACCAGCATTGAAGTCCACCTTCCTCTTCTTGTCCCCATGATACCCCTGTGATTCTCCGATCTCCATTTCAACCTTGAGGGCACATTGGACAATTTCCTCATAGCTGTCGAAGTCACGGATCGCTAATGCATTCCGCAAGCTAGGCATCAGTCCACCAAAGAAGCGGTCAACCTTGCATTTGGGGGTAACGACAAAGCCGGAAGCGTATCGTGCAAGCCTTGTGAAGTTTTCCTCGTACGCTCCCACAGATTCTTCATCTTTCTGTTTGAGGGAAAGGAAGTCCCTTTCCATCTTAAGACGGAGGGTGCGTGGAAAATATTTATCAAAAATCATCTTCTGGAATTCCTTACATTCCAAAGCCTCGATCTCCTCCCCAGGCTTCGTATTTTTTATCAACGTCCACCATTGATCAGCTTCACCCTCCATACAATATGCCACTAGGAGAACCTTCTCTTTTTCATAGAATTGGAGGATGGAGAATATCTTTTCAATGGAGTTGATCCATTGTTCAGAGATCGTGGGATCGGATGATCCACTAAAAGAAGGAGGCCTTTGTCTCATGAAGCTTTCAATGGCGACTTGTTCTTTCTTAGGGGGGGTTGAGCTTTCCTCTTGACCAGTTTTTCTATTCACAACTTGAGTTAGGTGAGAGAGAAGCGTGACAAAGTTCGCAATTCCCGCTCCCATTGGATTGGGCATCTCATAAGTAAAATCATCACACTGATCTTCACAACGGTTGTTAGCCCGATTTCTCCCATTACCGACCATTGGCTGGAATAAAAGGAAATTTAGGGGTAACACAGAAAGGGTAATCCAAAGACAAAAGTTGAAAACTTATAAATAAACTTTAATCTCTTTAACTCATGAGTCTATAGGATTCAATCTAGGCTTTTCATGATCTTCCTTCTAACATATATTCTTAGGGGAATTTTTCCCTTAATAAGGGTTCATACTAAGACTGTGAATTTATCAAAACATATCCCCCGGCAGTGTCGTAACCAAGAGTGCAGCAAGGCCCGTTGTCGTGCACCAGTTCCCGTTTGAGTCTAGCTCAATTCGGTGTTTTTGGGTTTTACCCCTAGGATACATCTGTGCCAGAGCCACCTCTACCTGCTCGTATCCAGACAGGGATGTATTTGTTTGATAAACCACTTACTTAGTATTTAACAAAACATAGGGATGTTTTTTTTATACTAAGTCTTGTATCTAAGGCTTTACTAGGGTTTCCTAATCCCAAAAACAACTAAACCTATCCTCTGATACCAACTATGACAACCCTTCTTTTTATTACAACTTAAGCATGCTTTATTACATAAAACTTCACTTGATACAACAAAGAAGATTGAGAGGTTTAGTGTCTTTGGGGCATAAGATCATTACATAAAAACTTTAAACTTGAAATACATAATCTTTATTGAAAACTTCCTTTACATGACCACTATATTCCTTCGTACTTAGCATTTCATGGGATAACCTGAGGACATGCATAAGAAAAGGGTGAGCTATAAAGCCCAGTAAGGGAGTACACAATGAATAAAATGAGGAGTACAATACATGTTAGGCGATAGGTATATCAATATAGCATAGGATAAACATGAACATAAGGGCATGATAAAGCATGATAATCATAACATGGAAATGCGGAAACAACACTTAACATTGAATTAGCATGAGCCAAGGCTCATTGCACATGAAGCATGAGTAAACCCTCATTGCACTTGAAGAATTATTAAACCCACGTTGCACTTGAATTAGCATGAGTAAACACTCATTGCACATGACGTATCATGATACTATACTTTACCCAATACATTGGAGTGCTATAAAGGGCGCACCCTTCTTAAACATTTCATTTCATGCATAAGTGTGCCACATGGATCATAAAACATGGATTCATAAAATATAATCATTTATTCCACGATAAAGGAATGTGGAATTCATACATGAAACATTATAATAAATAAGTAAATGTGCATAAAGGTGAATACCCTTGATAGAGAAATGGTCATGGTATTCACTACACAATGATATTGGCTTAGAAAATTGGTGTGATTTCGGCAGCGTAACGGCGTGACATAAGAATTCATAAAAAAGGTTGATGAGAGAGAAATGGGTTCCTCGTCATATTTACATGTAATGTAAAGTAAGGAGGTCATATAGATACATGTCCCAACAATTGAAAAGGAATTTAGATTCATGATACAAAAGTATTGCTTGAATATAAAAGAGGAGAAAAAGGTTTCTTTCGGAATTTCGGCATAGTAACGGGTGTACATGGGAGGCTTTTAATGAGAGAGAAAGGGGTCTCCCATCCTTAAAACAATAAGAGGGCAGTATGGGAGAGGTGAGAAACCATACCCCAACATTCATAATTGAAATTAAAAGGGAAATACAACTTAAATAAAATTGACAAAAATGAGAATGGAAGAAAAAAACCCTTACTTGGAAGTGTGCTTCCAAAGGCTAGAGAGAGGCTTGTGAGAGTCTTATTGGGAGCTTGGGGCACCTTGGGAGGATTCTAGAGAGAGTAGGGAAGAGGTTGGATGAACTCCAAGGGATTTTAGTGAGGAGGAAGTGGGAGATTCGGTGGGTTTATATAGGAAAGGTGAGGGAATTCTTTATTATTTAGGTTTGGGACCCCTTATATTAAAATAATCCAAACCACAAAGCATCCCATGGTATTTGACCATGGTTTCTGGAAAAGGAAAGAGGAAAACAATATTTTACAAGGCCAAGGTCCGAAAAAATTAAAAAATTAGGGTTGCTTATGTGGAGATGAGTCACACTCCCATGGAAATTAATTTAAAAAGGCAAAGTGTTGAATAAGTCTTGAGGTCTCCATTAATGCTTTGAAAACTAAGTCAAACAAACCTAAAACCTCATTATTTTAATGATAAAACAAATATTTGCCGAACATAAGTATTATGATATTTTATTACATCACCATTGGGTCATTATGATGTCATAAAACACATTATATATTTAAATGGTATTTAATTTTTACCCAAAAATTTGAGTGTCTCAGAAAATTATGAAAAAATCACCGTTGGATAATTTCGACATCCTGATTCCAAAAATAATATTTATTTTATATAAATAATTTTCTAAATATGTGAATTTTCACTTTTAATATAAAAACCGACATTTATAAAAAATTCATGGGTTTTGACAGAAATGGATTTCAAACCATAATAAAAATTTTAATTGCATTCATAAAATTATAAGATCATTTATATTTAATAAAAATTAATTTAATATTAATAATAATATTTTATTAAAATATTATTTATTTCAAAAATCCTTTAATTTAATATAATATAATTCTTAATAAAATAATAAATAAAAACACCATTTGTACTTTAAAAACTAATTACAATGTATCAAAAATATCTAAAAATTATATTCATTATTATATACAAAAAATAATGTACATGAACATGGTGCTACTTATTTGTTACATAACCCCTTAAAATAGCCGCATAAGAACTAAGGGTAAGGTGTGCGATGGTGAGAGACTCTTGGGTTGGCTCGGATAACATCGCTCGAGTTGTAATTTCAATAAACTTCCACTTTTCCCGTAGACGATCACGTTCGAGCTTGACTTGATGAAGCTCAGCTTGGGCTTGGTCAAGGGAAAATCCCAAGATGCCACCTCTTTTCCGAGCTCCGACAAATGGGCTTCATAAGGGGAAATTCTACTGGATGAGGCCATCACTTCCTTTGTCTGAGTAGAAATGGGTTAGTTAAAGCCTTATATTTATACTACTCAGATGATCACTGCTCAACGGCTAAAAAGTAACTGTCACAAATCTTAACGTAAAACTAAAGAAGTTGACATCTTATAAAAACATTTTTCATGAAGAAACATTTAACTGGATCAAGAGGTATTTTCCATTAATTAAACTTTGGGTCATTATAGAATCCGTAGGAATGCAGCCCACATCCTCAAAGAGAAATAACACTTTTGTCCATTTATCAAACTTTTCACTATAATGATTTTTTCCAAACTCAAAGGAAAAATTCACATACTGATATAATTGAGAAACCAATCTCGGGTAAATCGGTCTATTCTATCCAGTGAACCATTCAATCCATCCTTTTTCTCCTAAAACTTTCAAAACTAAAGATTTTCTAGACAACAACCACTCTGGGAAAATCTATTTTTTAGGTACAATAGTACGGATTTCCAGGTTGGGGTTTAGAGGTCCTTCGGGAGCAATCCTCGGTATCCTCTTCTGTTTCATAGAGCGGTGCTTCTCAGAGAAAGGTGAAGATGGACGCTTCTTCCTTGGTATTCAGTGAAGGTTTGGGCGAGAGAGAAGAGAAGGTTCATGAGAGAGTTCATGTAAGGAATTGAATGAAACCCTTATGTTTTATCATTTGGGAATTTCAAACATCATAAAAATAAAAATGCGAGAAATCAAAATAGCTGTGAAATAAAAATCACCGCGATACTGGTTAAAATAAGAATATACATAATCTTCATGGTGAGACCGTGAATAAGCATTGCAGTGTGATGAAAATTAGTCATCATGGTGAGACAGTTGATAGTCGTCATGGTGAGATAGTGAGAATTATGTATCGTCACGATGAGACAGTGAGTTGACAAACCGTGAGCATAAAGTCTTGACGGTGAGACCGTGAGCATAAAACAGTAACTTAGAAATATTGAGTATGAAAAAGTAAAGTAAAGTATAGTATGGTATTAAACATTAATATTAGTAGGATATTTACTTATGATTAATCATACAAAGATCATGTATGACGTAGTCTAATCTTCCAGAATATAATGGTTTAGTGAATATATCACCAAGTTGATATTCAGTACCAATGAATTACAAAGTGATATCACCTTTTTGATAATGATCCCTCAAAAAGAGATGTCTTACATCAATATGTTTTGTCCTTGAATGAGAAACACGATTCTTAGAAATATTAATAGCACTTTTTTGTCACAACTTATTGGGACATGTCTGAATTGATATCCATAGTCTAGTAATGTGTGTTTCATCCAAAAAATTTGTGCACAACAACTGCCAGCAGCTATGTATTCAGCTTCTTCAGTAGATAATGCAACCAGATTTTGTTTCTTATTATACCATTGAACTAGTGACATGCCTAAAAGATGACACGTTTCAGAGGTTCTTTTTCTATCTAACTTACATACATCAAAATCAACATCATAATAACTAACTAATTCAAATGATTGTCCTTTGGGATAGAACAGTCCTAAATTGGGAGTATGCTTGAGGTATTTGAAATTCTCTTTACAACATTTAAATGTGACTCTTTAGGGTTTGATTGAAAACAATCACACATACACACAATAAACATAATATCAGGACGACTAGAATTCAGGTAGAGTAGACTTCTAATCATTCCTCTATAAGTGGTTTGATTAACATAATTACCATTTTCATCAAGATCTATCTTACAGGTGGTACTCATGGGAGTGTCACTGCCTTTTGTGTTATCCAATCCAAAACGTTTTAAATGATCTCTAGTATATTTACTTTGAGTTAAAATAATTCCATCCTCATTTTGAGGGATTTGAAATCCAAGAAAGAATTTAATTTCACCCATTAAACTCATTTCAAATTCATTTTTCCCCATTTCAGAAAAATTAGTACATAATGTAGTTTTTTAAGTTCCAAAAATAATATCATCTACATAAATTTGTACAACTAAAACATCTTTAGAAATTCGTTTTATAAACAGATTAGGATCATCTATTCCTTTTGTAAAACCATTGGAAATTAGAAAAGTACTTAATCTATCATACCAATTTCTTGGAACTTTCTTTAAACCATATAAAGCTTTTGATTATTTGAAAATATGATTTGGAAAATGAGGGGTTGAAAATCAAGGTGGTTGTTCAAAAAAACATCCTCAGCAATATATCCATTCAAGAATGCACTCTTGACATCCATTTGATATAGTTTTAAATTTATATGTGCAGCATAAGAAAGTAAAACTTAATAGCTTCTAATCTGGCTACTGGAGGAAAAGTCTCATCATAGTCAATACCTTCTTCTTGACTATAGCCTGGTGCAACTAGCCTAGATTTGTTTCTAACTATGTTTCCAGGTTCATCTACTTTATTTCTAAACACCCATTTAGTTCCTATTTTCAAAGTGTCCTTAGGCATTTCAACAAGATTCCAAAAATTATTTCTTTCAAATTTATTGAGTTCTTCTTTCATAGAAATTACCCAAAATTCATCATTAATAGCATCATAAATGTTTTTAGGTTCATGCTGTGACAAGAAGGCTTGATGTTCAACCTCATTTTTAAGAGAAGCTCTAGTATGTGTCCCTCTATCAAGATTTCCTAAAACATCATCTAAAGGATTATTCTTTAGAATTCTATTTGATCTAGTAAAGGTAGGACTAGAAATTTCAGGTTCTTCTCTAGGTTCGGGTTCATTAGGGGAAGATTCTGAAATAAGTCCAGAACTGGTTGTCTTTATAGCAGGTTCATTAGATTTGTCATTAAGGTCCAGAACAGATAAATCTTCTTCATGATTTCCAAGAGAGGTTTTAGGCTTATGTGGATCAGTTTCATCAAATTTGATGTGAACAGATTATTCCACACTCTTTGTTCTTTTGTTGAAAACTATAGAAACCTTGCTGATTAAATAATATCCTAAAACGATTCATTCATCATTCTTAGAAGCAAACTTATCATGATTATCTTTTGTATTAAGAATAAAGACTTTGTAGCGAAAGACTCTAAAGTAACTAAATTTAACTTTTCTATTATTCCACAACTTATATGGGGTCTTCTTAAGAACAGGTCTAATTAAGAGTCTCTTAATAATATAACAAGTTGTATTCACAACTTCAGCCTAAATGTAAATAGACAGGTCATATTCATTAAGCATAGTTCTAGAAATTTCTTGCAGGGTTCTATTTCTTCTTTCTACTACACCATTTGGCTGAGGTGTCCTAGGAGTAGAAAAGTTATGAATATAGCCATTATGTGAGCAATAGGATTCAAACTCATGAATCTCAAACTCGTGGCCACGATCACTTCTTAGGGTTTTAATCTTAAGTCCACTGAGATTTTCTACAGATTTGGAGTACTTAATAAAGTTAGAACATGCTTCACTTTTGTGAGACAAGAAGTATAACCAAGTATATCTAGAAAAGTCATCTACTAGGACATAGACATAGTGCTTCCCATTTAAGCTAGTTACTCTTGATGGTCCAAACAAATCCATGTGAACCAACTCAAGAGGTTGTGAAGTTGAAACTTCTTTCTTTGATTTAAAAGAAACCTTATGTTGCTTTACCTTTTGACATGGATTACAAACTTTGTCATTTGGAAACTCATGTTTAGGTAGGTATCTAACTATGTTCTTCCTAGTTAGTTTTCTAAGTGAGTGTATATTACAGTGTCCTAATCTTCTAAATCATAACCAAGATTATTTATGAATATCATTTAAAGAGGTACCATTTTTCATGGCTATGGAATTTAAATCAACTATATAAACATTTTCATTTCTTAGAGCATAAAATACTAAAAAAAATTTAGAATTAAAAACATTACAAGAATCATTTTCAAATTTGACATCAAAACCATCATCACATAATTGAGAAATACTTAACAGATTATATTTACATCGATCAACAAATAAAAATTTAGAAATTAAAACTGAATCAGTGTTACCAATTTGTCCTAGGCTAATGATCTTTACATTATAATTATCACCAAAGGTGACATGACATCCATAAAACTTTATTAAACTCTTGAAGCATGAGTAATCCCCAGACATATGTCTTGAACATCCACTGTCCAAATACCATGTCTTCTTGTGGGAACTCTTCAAGCAGGTTTCCTACAAAACAGATTTAGATGGGAAATTATTTTGGTACCCAGATCTTCTTGGGTCCAGACAAGTTAGCAATAAAAGCTTTTAGTACCCAAATTTGTCTTATGGGTCTCATATAATTTACAGAATCAAAAGATTTTGAAATATAAACTCTATTTTATTTATAACTATATGAATAACTAGTTGAAGCATATGAATGTCCAGAACTAGAACTAGCAGTATTCTGTCCAAATTTTGGAATAAATATATTCTTAGTAATCTATCTCTGTCTAGGTTTGTAGCCTATTCCAGTAGTGTATTTTGGTGCCACTTGATTTCCTAGCATTTGAGTTAGTGTATCTTTTCCATTTGTGAACTTCTCTAAGTCATTCTTATGTTTCTCATTTGACATTTTCAGTTCAGTGTTCTCCTTTAACAGTTGAGATTTTTTATCTTTTTCAATAGTAAGTTCGGTTTAACAATAGTAGTGAGAGCATGATGTTTCATAAATGATTTATATTTATCCTTAAGATTATCGAATGTCTCTTCCAGCATATTACAATATTCAAATAATTCCTCACTACTCTTGTTTTCAGAATCAGAATCAGATTCTGCATCATCTTCAAAATAATAATAATTTAAAATAAGAGTATATGGGGTTACCTCAGATGTGTTTGTCATGAAACACATGTTGGCATGATTTCTTCCAAAATAATACATTTCAGATTCACTTCTCCTGTCTTCAGAAGCACTCAAGGTATCCTTCAAAGCTTTTTTGTACTTACTGTCCTTGTAATCATATTTCTTCTTGAATTTTAGCATTGGAGAGTCTGTTTTAATGTGTCCTTTCCTTTTTCACTCATAGAAAACAACTTCGTCAATTTTATCTGGCATTTTCCAGTCCTCTTCCAATGTCGCTTATTTTCATACTTTCCCTCGTAATTTGATTTTCTGAAAAATTTATTCTTCTTATAAAATTTATAAAACCTTCTGGCAATCTGAGCCATTTCAGCATCACTATAAGAATATGAATTTTCACCTGTTGAACTGTCAGTTTGTATTTGAGCTTTTTCTTTGTCCTTACTCTTTGAAGCAGTAGTCTTGAAAGCCATATATTTTCTCTTAGGTTCATCAAATTCTTCTTTATTCACCTTGAGTTCTTCCTCATACACCATAATCTTACCAATGAGTTCTTTGATAGGTAGATCAAAAAAGTCACATGACTCTCTGATTGAAACAGATCCACCTCTCCGTTGGTCTAGTAAACATCTCAAGATTCTCATAATTTGTTCCTTTGTTGGAACAACCTTTCCGAGTGAATTCATTGTATTGACTATCTCATTAAACCTGAGATACATATCAGAAATAGGTTCATCAATCTTCATTTAAAATTATCATATTTAATAGTATAAGTATTTAATCTCATTTCTTTAGCATTGGTTGTTCCTTCATGAGAAACACCCAAAGTATCCCAAATTTCAAAAGCGGTTTTACAAGAATAAATTATATTAAACTCTTCATCTCCTAAAGCACAGTACATGGCATTCATGTCTTTACAATTATTATTATAGGTAGTCTTTGTAGGTTCATCCCAAGTTACTCTTTTAGTTTCTGGAATTTTATATTGTGACTCTATAGTGGTCCAGATATCAAAACCCATGCTTTCTAAATGAATTTTCATTTTATGTTTCCACTGAGCATAGTTTGTACCATTGAAGAAAGGTGGCCGGTTAGGAGCAGCACCCTCTAGCCTATTATCCATATCTAGATTTTAGAAAGATATTTTAAAGAGATAAAATTTAGAACTAACAGAAATTTAAGATCTTTAAATATGCAACTAAAATCTCAGTTGAAAAAACAGAGTATTTCTAAAGTCCTTAAACAAAACAAAATCCTCTGATACCAAATGTTGGTCGGAGTGGATCCTCAAGAGGGGGTTGAATTGAGTTCCAATTAAAATTTCTGTTAAAATATTGTCTATTTAAAATCCCCTGATTTATAAAAGAAGTCAAACTATAGTGAATTTATACAGATTGTAAATGTTCACTTAGCTTCTAAAATATTGATTAGGTCTCAGTTAATTTAACCACAAGATCAAACTAACTTTTGAAACTAACCTACTGATTTACAATAAGTGTAAACACTTTCTCTTTTAACTATCAAAGTATCTTAAAAATAGTTTTGTATTTCAAAGTAATAGAAGCAGAGTATAAAAGATATATGATGTATACATTAAACATAAACAAGAGATGTACAACAGATGTAAAAAGAGGTTCAATCTCAAGCCGAGACTTAGTCCACTCGAATTTATATAAATTTGATCCAGACGCTGGATCTGGGTTAACAGCAGTTTACAAAACTGTCCAGGCCATGCAGGGACCTCTACAACTGTTCTTCGTGGGAAATAAAACAAATACCAGGCCACACAAGGACCTCTTCCGCTGTTCTTCGTGGGAAAAAAATAGTTAAAATATTTGGTGTGAGGATTTTGATATCCTCCAGTTCAGTGCAGAAGATAGTGTGTGTATAAGAAATACAGAGTACACCACACAGCTCGAAATTTAACAAATAAATCACATAGAGAAGATACATAAGAGTTTAGAATGCTATACTGATTATCAATGCAGCTCTGGACTTGTTGGATTCAGCAGGAATGATTTTGGGTCCTTCTCTGGTTTTTCAATTTAAAAACAGAGTGTCGTAGTTATGCTTGTGTTCTACAGGAGTGAGAATGATCTCTTGGTTCTTCGTGTGTTCTTCAGTGGTGTTGGATGGCATTCATAAGAGTTCTTTGAAAGTCTTGAAATCTTGTTCTTGATCAGGATTGTTCTTTTTGTTCAGTACAGTACTCTCGGGCATATGTATGTTCTTCTTGTTGTATCGTCACACTTTTCACACTTCACCAGTTGCACGTGTACTGCACCTTAAACATCCTTATATTCCACAATTGCTGGTAGTAGGAATGATTCACTTTTTATAGGTATGAGATACAGTTTCCTAACATTCTAACAACTATCATTAAATAATATTAATTGCATTAAAAACATCAAATATGAATGTTAGAATTATTTAAATAATATTGAAAAAAAGTTAAGAAACAGAGTTAAAATGATTAAGTAAACGATGTATTCTTCAGAGTATAGTCTTCATGGTATGAGGTTCAGGGTATGAGCTTCACGGTATGTCCATGTCACGGTGTGTAGCTCACGGTGTCTAGATTATGGTTTGTCCTTCAGGGTGTCTGGTTCACTGTGTCTGGGTCATGGTGTCTGGGTCACGGTGTCTGGGTCACGATGTCTGGGTCACGGTGTCTGGGTCACAGTGATTCTTTCACGGTGTGTCCATACTTAGAAAAATATATGTATTTGGACTTAGAAAATAAAATGCAGAATATGGATTACGTTTAATCATTAGAGATTAAGAAAACTTGAAACATAAATATAAAATCTTGATAATATATGTGAGATTTGTGATGATGCATAAGACTTGTAAATAATAAAGAGAGTAATTAACATCCATAAGGTTTTTTATCATTAAAACATGATGTATAGTTATTATTGAGATTGAAGAGCATTAGCAAGATGTGCAATGAATATTTGAGATTAATTAATAGTAATAAGATTTTTTATCATTAAAACCTGATTAACACATGAGGATTCCAAGAATAACATAATTGATTAAAGTCAAGATCACCATATATGTGAGTCTTTTTTAGCACCTAAAATGAAGTATCACAATACAAAACACACTAAAAATTTACCCCATTATTAGTCAAGGAAATCAAATATTCCACCAAATAAGATAAATATTGAAATAATAAATAGTATAAACATGATATCATAAGAAAAACCTTAATATAAAACACATTTTTTGGATACTCCCCAAGAAGTAATCACATTAAACTTCCTAGGTTCTATCAAAATTTTAATATATGATATTACATTCCCTAAGAGAAATACCTTTTAAACACATAATTGTAACATTGACATCTTAAAAGAAATCTTATTCTATTATAGTCTATTCAACCAATATCAAAATGCATATCATGATCCCCTCATATATGATAATACACTTGGACATCATCAAGAAAAATTGTCACCATAGGGTCCAATTATGGGTTTATGATTATGTTCATGAGGTATTTGTACAATGATGGGGAATTTATCTTACCAAATAATTTCAAAAAGAACATATACTATCTAAACATGATATTGATCAACATCCATGAAATTTCCTAAACTATTTATCTAAATTGATGATACACTAAACATAAATAAGTCATGGATAACTATAAGTGTCTATTGATATAATAAGAAAATCATTTCATTCATTGAGGCAGATATGTATTCCTAACCATAAATTGATCAATCATGAAGTAGTACGTATACAATTTCTATATATCATTCTTTTTCATGGTGAATAGAAAATGATTATCCAATGGGGAAATTTTTTGATGATTAATCTCTTAGAATAAATGTTCATATGATGGAATAAAAAATCCCTCAATCAACTAGTGGTATACAATATGATTTTATCAATATGGGATCAACTCGAAATAATAAACTGACTATAAACATGATCAAATTATATACTAATTGGATTTTTAGAGAAGTAATCATGGAATATATCCCAATAATGATAAACCACAAGAAGTAAGATAAGCTAGACTACACCTTTATCTCCCCAAAGGGTCACACTCACCATCTTAGTAATAGTGGTACCCAAATTTTTAATGACATGTCTTACATGGATAACTTATCAGTCAAGTTTCTTATAAAAGTACAATCGTTTACCACTAGAGAATATTAACACACAAATCATAAATAGTTATCTGTATCCTTCTAGAATATTTCTAATAAGTCATAACAATTATTATTTGAAACTCAGACATATCTAGCATGATGAATTCCAGTAATTTCTTGTAGCCACTTACCAACATCACATATCTTTTCCACTTTTTCTAAGATGAATAAATCATTTCTTGAAGTAATATTCAAGGTTAAAACCCATATAGAAAAATAACCTAATATCGGTTACTGAACAACACATATTAATTAAATTCAAAGATTTCATATCAAAAAATACATTGATAAGATGGATTACACTAATTTTATACCTCAAAACCTAGAATATTCCTCACAATCTTTAGTTGATGTATGATTTTAAAAAAATAACTAGCCAAAAATATGTTATAAACATTCCATCTGGGATCCTGACTACCTTATTGAGTGTTGAATTATCTTCCACTATGGTCTCTAGGAACCCCACCTTCCATTATATTCTGATAATCCAGATAACATCAAAATTTTACTCAATAGTGATATTCCCAACTATGAACAAGGAAGTTGTGTTTTATCAGATCCTGGCTTACTAATAATAAAAAATGTCATGAACCGGATCTGGTTGCCATCAAACCGTCACAGAACCCGGCCCGTGCTAAGGTCCGAACAACTGGAACTAAAAACTTTACCCAACCTGCGACATCGAAAATAACCAAGTCTAATTAAACAAAAGGGTGTAAGTTGGGTGTGAGCCAAATCCCAATAGGATACCACCACTAATAGATTCCACGTGATAAACATTTAATGACAAAAATCATTCAATTTTTCCAAAACATGAGATGCTAGTTAATATTTCTATAAGATGCAACATTAAATAAAAAAATTCAGGCGGGCTAATTTAAAGAATAAAAACTTTTAAAACAAATACCATAGCAACTGAATTTTCCAGCCTCTCATACCGTATTCCAATGGTAGGCACAAAATATCCAGTGAGCACAAGCAATGGGAAATAACCCCTAGGTACTAGCTTGCTGTGGGTCCCAGGTACCTCGTATCTCGGTGAGAGTAACCATCACAAATATCCATTCTCGTGCACGAGCCACTAGTAGGGAAAATAATCATAACCTAGTGGTCCACAATCTTCTTCATCATAGTTTAGTTATATTTGTAAGTATCAATCATTCTATGTGAAACTAAGGCTAAAGCCCACAGATTCACTAGCATACTAGTACACTTCCACCAACCTAGATACCCGAATTTTCCCTTTGTGCTCAAACAAGTTCAACAAGTCAATGAATATAATTTTCACATAAAAATATCATTTCCATATCATAAATTCCCCAAACATCCCACATGTATACAACACAAGCATTAAAATTCCACTTTTCATTCAGATTGATTTTGAAATCCGACTGACACCAAAATAGCCAACAACACTTTTCACATTTCATTGACACTTCCAGAAATCCATTAAAAGAATTTATAAAACCATTACAGTATATTAAAACTCTCATAAAATCCCACTCACTTGTTACATAATACCCTTTTACCTTTAAAATCATTTTATCATAAAACTTACACAAAACTGCACACAAACAAGTTTCGCTCCAACATCACAATTTATTAAAACATTTCAGAAATTTGCAAAACATTATAAAAAAATTTGACATCTTAAAACCTCACTTCACCTTTCAAAACCCCTTAATAGGTGAAAAAACATACCAAACAGTACAAAATCACCCTTTTCCCACTTTGTTTGACCAACTAAAACATTTTCAATTTGCATAAAAAGAACCCAACTGGTGTCAATATATCATGCACACTAAACCAATTTAAAAACCACCATTTAAGACCAAAAACCAAACCAATTCCTATCCAAAACAGAATTGGAAGTCCTAGAGACATTTATAAAACCACTTTCATGTTTTATAAAATCACCTTGAATAATATTACAAAAGATTCAAATGAAAACAGACATTTTTATAAAATGCTCTCAAGAAGTATAACAATGTTTTACACATAAAACCTATTCAAAAACCCTCTTTTTAGGACCACATGATAATAATAAATTACCAAACTAGAATTGGAAGTCCAAACAAGATTTAGTAAACCAATTCCATATGTCATAAAATACACCAAAATAATACACCACGAGTAACACATTAAAACACCCAATTTCAAGTTAAAATGCAAATATAAAATTGAACACTTAAACAAATCAATAATAAGCCATTTTTTCACCACACCCATCATATTAGGAATATTAATAATTACTAAATACAGCAATCTAAATCATCAATAATTGTTTACACATGGAACCACCTACCGAAAGTGTCGAATCCCTCAAAACATGGTGTGAAACATCAACCGAACCATCGCCACATCACAAGTATGATAAATATAGTCCTAGACCACAATATTTAACCAAAAAGATACCAAATCAAACCATATGTTCGAAACCTAACTTCTGGACATTTTATAACATAAAGAAAGAGGAAGGAAACCCTAAGGAGAATGAAGAAATTGAAGAGAGAAACACTTACTCAAAACAATCTTGAATAAAAATACCCAAAATCCACCAGAATATGAATTTTAAAACATCCAAACATATTGGGGATGTTCGAAAAAGGATTATGAGATCATGTAGGAACTAGAATGGGGGAAAAAATCAATAAATGAGGGAGTTATGATGGAAATAACATACCTCCTCAAATCTGCCTGATTTTAGAAACCCAACGAATTTAAGCACTCAATCGCAATGCAAGCGAGCTCCAAAGTGGGGGGAAAGGAAATGGGAGCGCGCCTAGGATTGTTAGGGTCTAGAGGGAGGGATAATCACAGAAAAAGTAATTATAATTAATAATATATTAAAAAATTAAAGAAACCATTTAAAACTGGAAAATGGGATTTCGGGTTGGCCCAATTCTCAAATAAAAACCCAAATCCCCCATGATTATGGATTTATAAAGGCTCAAAATTTAAATGTGGTGTTAATATATCAGGGGAGTACATTTATGAGTTGGAATTACTGGAAAATATTAAAAAATTAAAAAGTTATAAAAGAAACAAAATGTATTTTTAAATATGGAATTGGGCTCACGGTTCGGCCCAATTCATGAAAACTCACCTATTCTCAATAAAACTTTTGGAAACCCCCAAAACAAAGAATGAATGGAAAATAAATTGAAAATAACATTAAAATAAGTTATTTATGTGACAATTCTCACCACCTTGAAAACTTTCCACCCTACAAAGTCACATCAAGGTCAAAACAACAACCAAACCCCACTGAGAAACCAATAGGCACTCCCTTGCCAGGTTTCACCCCAAAGGCCAAAACACCTCCAGTGATCAAATAAGGAAGGATTATTCTCACAACCAAAACTTACACCACTTTACTGAAAGGATCAATAAATTTCATAAATTATCCCAAAAAAAGCTCCTCAAATGCTATCTAAACAAGACTCAAGCAATTCACCCAAATGAACAACAACTTTGAACAAGGTTACACTTACCTTACTTTAACTAAACCATTGGGTTCTCTCCAGTCCCAACGTTAACTCAAGGAAGAAATTGGTAGCTAAATAGCTCTGAAAGAGACTGTTTACACCAATCTAAGACCATGGATAAGTCTAAGATACTAGTACGGGGGCAAACTAATACGCTTCCCACCATAAGAGACAACCAATATTTTTTCCCGAGACAGAATTAGGACACTAATAGGGGGAGGCCTGAACGGAATCCCCGGTACATAGGGTATACTTTCACTCAAAATTTCTAAAGGAACATTCATGAGAATCATAGTGGTTCTCCCCACTATAATAACAAACCATCTTAACCGACCAGCATGGGCCGACTCAGAAAAACCAAAAAATTTCATGATTTGGGAAGGTCACACAGTTAGTCCACACAGTTTGTGAATCCATGAACTAATTGTGCTGATAAATATTCCCACATGGATTATGGGCACACAATCACTCTTAATCATTCACAAACCATGTGTTCATCCTGTCTAGCCAAATTTCCAACCATTCTCCAAAGACTCAATGGAACCAAAGGGCGATGGAATGACATTGGGCGATGGCATGGGTACATGGCCCACCACCTATTTCCACCAAATGTGAACAACAGAAGAATGATGATGATACCAGAGGTTTAAACTCTACCTATCATTCATATTTAGGATAGGAATTAGTACATGGGTTTAAATTACCCTATGATTTCCCTTGACTATGAGCCAGCTTCTCTCCGAGACCTAAGGCTAGAGCTCAAATAATTGAAGCATCTTCAACCTCGTAGTTAGTATTTGGAAACCCGCTGAATGAGAATTCTTCTTTCAGTGCCACAAAATACTACAACGCAATCCCAAATATGTTTTCCAGACATAACACAATCCAAACTCACTTTACCCTTTCCCGATATTTCACTGAAACAAGGGCTAAGAAGATGCACACACATCACACCTTGTTTCTTCAGGTGAGAAACAATAGAATTAAAGAACACATAAACTCAGAATCCTCTAAAATGGATGATTTTGAAGTTTTTCCAATGGAGAAATTTTCACAACATAACAGGGACTCTCAATTGATATCACTACTTCACCTATACAGTCAATTGAGAACATGAAATCATAAGTCATCACCGAACATGACCATTATGACTCATATGAACAATGAATGGAGAGGGACCTTTTACAACATCCCCAAACAACACACATTTCTATAAAGTGGTCACGATATCCTATCATGGCCATATTTCCCACAACGGTGGATTAACATGAACTCATGCTTCAAAAAAACGTTGAAGAACCCAAAGGCCCTCTTACACACCATCGAGACACTCATCCACACAAACTACCCTAGACCACATCCACCTTCGATGAATAAGGAAACATAAGAAACTAAGGTCTCTTTAAACCTTCCATGAGAACTCTCCTATTACAAGAGGATCTAAAAATCAAAGAATGGAATGGGTGTAGAGTTAATCAAAAAATCTCAAGAAAAATATTCCTTATATTGATCAACTGGAGGGTCATCAAATGGCGAAACAATCCTCGTTGCACTTTAGTTGTGCACTAACCATTAATGGGGGTGTACATTATCAAACGATTGATTCCATTTGTAATGATATACCACAAAACAGACCCAAAAACATTAGGGGAACCATCATAAAGGCAGCCGAAAACATTTTTCAAAAGAGAACACTAACTGTCCCTATAACACAAATTACTGACCAAACCCAAACCCAAAACAAAATTCAAACAAGAGGGGTTCTTAGAATCAAAACATACCAAAACATAAACTTTTTCAAAAAACACATAATATAAACCATCCCAAACAATTCATCAAGTCATCATGTTTCTCATTAAAAACAATTTTTTTGAAATAAAATGGTTCAGTGGTTAGCGCATCCACCAATGGTACCCCATGGGCCTTACACATGCTTGTTTCTTTTCCACACCAGGCACCCTCCTCATTTCCATCCCGGTACTCATCCAGTCATGTCATCAACCATCCATCATCCCAAATAACCCCATTCTTGTGGTTGCTCATGAAAATTACAACGGTTAAAACAAAAAGTCTTTCCACTTTTTAAAACCCAAAAGGTCAACCAACACATCCTTTTTCTCAAAACCACTAAACACGAGATCAAAATCCCAACTCACTACTTACAAAAATTTTCAGAAAGTCATAAACATTTATAAAATAAATCACTTTCAAGATATTCAAATCAATTTCAAAACATCTCATCCAATTAAAACACACTCTGATTGTTTAGAAAACTCTATTGGAAATACTTTTCAAAACCAACTTCAATACAGTTCCCGCTTTCAAAAGAGGTGTAAGCACACCATTTTCCAATTCAAAAAAATTCTGAAAATTTAGTTCCGCCATTTCATAAAACAAATCTTTCCTTCTTTATTTTAAAATCATTTCATAAAAACTTTACGCTTATTAAAACCAAGTCACATTAAAACCAATGTTCCAAGATTTCAAAACTAGAGGACAAATCAATGCGAGAGGAAACTAGTTTCAGTGGGTGACCTGGAAATATGGTTGGCGGACATATTCCAATCACTTCATCATCACATAGAGTGTTCTAGGGAATATCCCCAGCTCCACATGTCTTTCCAGGCCCTGCTAGCTCACTGATATCATTAACCCAGCTTTATTTTCATTTCTTATAATCATCATGAAACCAAGAAAACCAAAATACTTAGAGAAATCCCAACTTCCCCTGGTGACTCGAATACTGTCATGAGGTGTGGTGATCCGGAACACTACCCATAACCAAACTACCAAGTCCCAAAAATAATAACTCTAGACTATCTCGACTGTTCCGTAAATAACGTGACCCAAAGAGTTAACCAGAACCTCCTTTGATACTATTTTGTCACGAACCAGATCTGGTCTCCATCAAACCGATACCAAACTCGGCCTGTGCCAAGACCCGAACCACTAGAACTAAAAACTGTACCCAACCTGCGACAAAAAAATAACCAAGTCTACTTACACCCAAGGGTGTAAGTAGGGTGTGAGCCAACGCCCAATGGGATACCACCACTAATAGATTCCATTTTATAAACATTTAATGATGAAAATAATGCAAGTTTTCAAAAACATGAGATGCTAGTTAAAATTTCAAAAAGATGCAACATTAAATAAAAACAGTTTTTAGGTGGGCTAATTTAAGTAAAAAAACAATTAAAATAAATACCATAGCTACTGAAATTTCCATCATCTCATACCGTATGCTGACGGTATGCACAAAATATCTCGTGAGCACAAGCAATGTGAAATAACCCCTAGGTACTAGCTATTTGTGGGTCCTAGGTACCTCGTATCTCGAGGAGAGTAACCATCACAAATATATGTTCTTGTGCACGAGCCACTAGTATGGAACATACCCATAACCTAGTGGTCCCCAATCGACATCATCATAGTTTAGTTAGAGTTGTAAGTGTCAATCTTTCTATGTGAAACTAAGGCCAAACCCCACAGATTCACTAGCATACTAGTACACGTCCACCCACCTAGATACCCGAGTTTTCCATTTGTGGTCAAACAAGTTCAACAAGTCAATGAACATACATTTCATTGGAAAATATCATTTCCATATCTTAAATTCACCCAATATCTCACATGTATAGAACACAAGTAACAAAAGTCCTCTTTTCATTCAGATTGATTTCGAAATCCAACTCACACCAAAATAGCCCACAACACTTTTCACATTTCTTTATGACTTCCACAAATACATTAAACAATTTTATAAAACCATTCCAATATATTAAAACTCTCATAACATCCCACTAAATTGTTATGTAATACCCTTTTTACCTTCAAAATCATTTTATCATCAAACTTACACGAAACAACCTACAAATAAGTTTCGCTCAAACATTACAATTTATTAAAACATTTCAGAAATTTACAAAACATTATAAAAATGTATGACATCTTAAAACGTCAATAAAACTTTCAAAACCCCTTAATAGGTTAACAAAAATACCAAATAGTACAAAAGAACCATTTTCCCAATTTTTTTGACCAACTAAAACATTTTCAATTTTCATAAAAAGAACCCAAGTGGTGTCAATATATCTTGAACATAAAACCCCTTTCAAAACCACCATTTAAGACCAAAAACCAAACCAATTCCTATCCAAAATATAATTGGAAGCCCAAGATAAATTAATAAAACCAATTTCATGTTTTATAAAATCACATTGAATAATACTTCAAATGATTCCAACGAAAACATACATTTTCATAAAATGCTCTCAATAAGTATAACAATGTTTTACACATGAAAACTATTAAAAAACCCTCTTTTTAGGCCCACATGACACTAATACATTGAAAATCCAGAACTGTAAGTCCAAACAAGATTTAGTAAACCAATTCCATATGTTATTAAATACACCCAAATAATACCCCACAAGTAGCACATTAAAACACCCAATTTCAAGATAAAATGAAAATATAAAATTGAACACTTAACCAAATCAATCATAAACCATTTTTTCACCACACCCAACATATGAGAAATATGAAAAATTACTAAATACACCAAGCTATCTCATCAATAATTTTTTACACATGGAACCATCTACCGAAAGTGTCGAATCCCTCAAAACATGGTGCGAAACATCAACCGCACCACCGCCGCATCACACGGATGATAAATCCATCCCTAGACCACAATATTTAACCAATAATACACAAAATAAAACCATATGTTTGAACCCTAACTTCTGGACATTTTAGAACTCAAGGAAAGAGGGAGGAAACCCTAAGGATAATGAAGAAATTGAAGAGTGAAACACTTACTCAAAACAATCTTGAATAAAACGACACAAAATCCACCATAATCTGAATTTGAAAACATCCAAACATTCAAGGGAAGTTAGAAAAAGGATTATGAGATCATGTATGAACTATAATTGGGGGAAAAACATTAATAATTGAGAGAGTTATGATGGAAATAACTTACCTCTTCAAATATTCCCAATTTAAGAAACCCTATAAATATCAGCACTCAATCGCGATGATAACGAGCTTCAAAGAGGGGGGAAAGGTAATGGGATCGGGCTTGGGATTCTTAGGGTCGAGAGGGAGGTAAAATCACCAAAAAATTCATTATAATTAATACGATATTAAAAAATTAAAGAAACAATTTATAATTGGAAAATGGGGTTTCGGGTTGGCCCAATTCTCAAATAAAAACCCAAATAACCCTTGATTATTGATTTATAAAGGCTACAAATTTAAATTGGGTGTTCATATATCAGGGGAGGAAATCTAAGAGTTATAATGAGTGAAAAATATTAAAAACTGAAAAAGTTTTAAAAGAAACAAAATTTATTTTTAAATTTGGAATTAGGCTCACGGTTTGGCCCAATTCTTGAAAACTCACCTATTCACCATTAAACGTTTGGAAACCCCCAAAAAAACATGAATGGAAAATAAATTTAAAAAAATTAAAATATGTTAAGTATGTGACAAAAAACACCCTTTACTATATCAATTCATGTGTCCCATATCACCAAAATAGTAATACTCTTTTATGACACATGGGATATCTATTCAGAAGTGTCTTTTCAATTAACATTTAAATTACTTCCCAAGGGTTCTCCCTCAAGGGAAAAAATATGAATCAAATTCTTGATAGCACTTACATTCATTTTCCTTATTCACATAATTTAATATATTGTTCTTTATAATGGAAGACTAAATACCGGAGCCTCCGAAGAGATTTAAAAATCTAATTCATCTAATATCTTCAGAATCCTTCTCAATTATAAAGACATTATATACCACCATTGAATTTAATTTTGGGAAAAAATATCACCAAGATCAGAATAGATAACCACTATCCAATCGTAAAATGATGTGCCTTCTAAGATTTTACTCATAACTAAATTAACAAAAATTGAATAATATCAATGATGTGAGTTACATAGTCAATCATTGAAATATTTCCCTAAAATAGAACAAAAATAGTGAAATATATTTGAAGCGTCAAGATTTGTTTCAAATAAGTCCTTATATAATAGGGTCTGAAATTCCTCTTAGGTAAGACGCTTATGCTTCATGGTTTGAACCAATATACTTCATATTCATTTTTTGAACTTATAGGATAAAATTATCCAATATTATATTCACTTATGTTGAGGTTTGAAGTATATGGATTACACTGTTGATACTATAGAACTATTCTTACATTTCCAATGATCCACTATCACTTTAGAAGATAGGTGGTATCTATATTAATAAGTCCTTAGTGAGTTCTTTTATCACAACCTTTCCCCCGTAGGATCCTATATATATATACCCTATATAACCCGAAGAATCACCACTGTATGTGGATCATCAAGCTAATTCATTGGGTTGGTATCTAGACTAGTCTCAAATATTCCCTCATGGTTCCCCCTGAAACATATCCATAGTTGCATATTTCAATAATTATTAAACCCGAAAATCAGAAAGTATTTAATAAAAGTGAATTATATCATTAAAACTAAATCCCCTATAGGTATAATCACTATAAAACAATAATAATACACTATATTTAGGGCATCATGGATTTTATATCATCTTTAATAAGCTCATACACTTGACCCATTAATCACATCTTTCATTCATGACATACTCAACTCATGAAGTAAAAATTTATTCTAAAATTTTAATAAACACCCTAAGAATATAATAACTTTTCTACCCTTACAATTGTTCATTTCTACACCACATTCAAATAACATAAACAATATCATAATCAATGTTGAAAACATTAAGAAAATAAACCATTAATATTTATTATATTTATTATAAAACCACCAAATAATGCTTGATAAAATTTAATAAATCAATATTGATTCTTAATAAACTATAATTAAGTTTCTAAAAAATATTTAAATTACACAGTATCACGCACATGTCTTGTTATCAAACATTACATATCTAATTCATGTATACACACCCTCTCACAATACTAGTTTATGAGTAAATGAATGAATAATAAATCATATTCATTATTCACATTGAAATAATAAAAATTTACCAATATATATCAACAATATCAATACAAACCTATTTTTAATATATATTTCTTCCATGTAGGTATTATATGTAACACCCTATAATTATATTGTAAGAACATTATATTTGATAAGCGTATATCACATGCATAAACAGATGGGTAAGGGAATATAATAATAGAATGATTTATAGTTTATTTAGTATATTTAAATATTATATATATTCTACATATTTCAATTCACTCAACACCAAGTCATCTAGTGTTACACGCAAGAGGATCTTTCATCTAAAGAATACATTACTTGCAAGACTGAGTTTTAATGAAAAAAATATATTATTAAAGTATTATAATTTTATATAATAAGTCTTAAAATAGATGTTAAATTAGTGGGAATGAATTTCATTAACTAAATTACGAAAATCTATGGTTAATAAATATATAAAATTAATTTATTTTTTATAAGTTATTTAGAAATTAATATTGAAATCGATTTAATATAAAAGAATCATATTATTTTTAAGCTCAAAAGGCTATTATGAAATAATAAATTAAATTAATTAAAATAACTTAGTGATATTAATAGTAAATATATACTATATATTTAATCAAATATTATTTATATTAATTTAATAGATTTGATAGGCTTAAGATAAAAACCCCAATTTTATGCATAAAATTCTATATTTTTATTCTGGTATTTTTAAAACATTTAATGGAAGAACTATTATACATACATTCTTTTTCACTTTAATATATTATATATTTCAAAAGTAAACTTCATATTTGAAAGAAAAACATAAAAATTTGGTTAGGGTAATATTTTGGTATTTTTCTATGATGTTTCATTTTTTAATGAAAAGTGAAAAATATTAAAATTTAACTCAAATATTTTTTTCCATCTAAATTATTTATAATGATAAGATACGTATTAGATTGGTTTTAATTATTAATTAGATCCAAAATTTATCAATTAATTTAATTTAGCTCATTTTAAACAATATCACTTTTATATTTACTATAAAAACATAATAAATTTTTTGGATTCTTTTTTATTAAAACCCCTCATCTTCGTCCCGTTTCTCGGATTAAATTTAAATAAATATTTTCCACCCGTGTGATTAGAATTTGGAAAAATTGATTATATATTTAAAATCATAAAAATATATAATTTCAAATAGTTGTAACTTTTTATTTTACAAAAAATATTAGTAGAAGTGATAAAAATTAAATACAATGATTGAGGTTAAATAATATTTAATAAGGGATTAAAGCTTAACCATAAGGCCCAAAAGGACCTATAAACTTGTCCAAAAGCTATTGGATGACCAAATTAATACCATATATTCTATATTTTCTAATTGGGTCCATTATTGGATATATATTCAACATGAAAACATTTTAATAGTTCTTTTGTAAAAAAATTATTGGATTGACACTCCTCCTCTCCTATAAATTCCACTAATTCTCTCCATTCCTCACACCACTCAAAAAAATTATGTTCTAAAATTAATTGATAAAATAGATTCCCAAAAAACCTTCTTTATTACTTTAATCATTACTTTGGGATGAAATCATATCATTGAGGCACTTTTAAATAACCGAAAAAGAGTTACTCGATTTTAAAGTAATGGTTTACAATAATATATTTTCTTTCATTTGGTAATCCACTCCCTAAACACTTTTTATTCTATGATTACCTAAAAAATAGTATAAATAATATAAAAGGATTTTTTATTTTAATATTTCTACCAAAACATACACAAACCTCCATCTAATGGGGAATGAACATACTATTTATGTGTATGGTGAACTACTGCCTCACGAGACAATGATTGTTCATTTTTCCTTTACCACCTATCATGGTGTCCATTATGATAGAAACTCTATTTATATATGTTATATATGATATTTATCATGTAGTTTTTTATCTTTTAATTATTTTATTACACACAATATTATAAATTAATTTTTTATAAATAAACTAACATCATTTGTGGTAGTGTAGACTAGCACCCCTCAAAGAGTTGTGATTTGTTGACACTAGGCATGGAACATGTAAAGGTTGGACTAAATAAACGTATGTAAAATATATGAAAAAGATATTATACCATAATTATAATATAAATATGTTTCATTTAATTATTTTAGTTTATATATGAAAAAGAAATTAATGTAGCATTCATGTGCACATAAGCCCTACCAACTCCATGAACTGTTTGTTCCATTTCATATCTCTAAATATTAGAGTTTGTCCTAGATACATATATACTCGATATAAATGATATTAAAATAATTTTTTTAAATTATGGTTATTATTTAACCATGATATATTTAACAATAACAACATATAATTGGTTAAAACCAACTCACCAAACAAGGAAATTAACACCCAATATACTGAAAATAATGGAATGTTGTCGAAAAATAGTTAATAAGGCATTATAAAAAGAGGATATATGATATTACAAAAATGTGTGTGGTGTTTTTATTAGTTATAAACATATTTTGGAACACTATACTATAGGATATAGACCACCGAACAAAAATTATGGTTAATGTGGGGGAATTTCATATCAAATTACATTCCATAGAGGCTTATATGTTATAATGCACTGATTAACTTTTATTTGATGTATATACTTACTTTTAACCTGAAATATAATGAATCTTCTTACTATCATGATATTCTAGTTTTTTTAATAGTATCCCATCCTAGGGATTATTATTTAAATGTTTCAGTGTTATGTGGGACACGGTGAAATGATTAATAATTATTCACCTAAAAAATGCTCTGAAGGATTATCTTTGTAATCATACTTAGATTTTTTATTGCTTACAATATCATGATACAAACAAATTATTTTAATAATTTTCCCTTGTAAATTTACTTTAATATCCATATTATTGTATAATGGAAATTAATATTACCTAAACCGTATATCATTTTCAAATTTGATGTCCACTTTGAATGTTTTTTGATTAACTAGTGAATTATTGATAAATTTGTATTCTTTATTTAATATAGATATTTTCCAAGGAATATTATTTATTTATATTAATTAATATGATTATTTCATTGAAATATTAATGACTGGTGGGGCCCAAATATTATATATCCCCTTAATGCATCGATACGTTGTCATGATATGATTATGGTGGCCAAATTAAAAGTGTTTCTATCTGTTGTTTTAACCATCTAGTGAAAGGTCACGATGTTATAGGATATCATGTGCCTCATATAAAAATTTGTTTAAGAAATAATTTCCCACATTTAGTTTCAGTTATTATTAATCGATGACATTTTTCATCAACATATCTGTGAATACATTTCATTTTAGTTCATTGATTAAATGATATATGTTTCAATTACTTACCTTGACATATTGATTTTTCATTATCATGTTATTTTAATGAAATTATATTTAAGTTATTTACTTATCCATTTCAATTTATCCTCATTGATTTATTAATGAATATTAATTACTCACCTTTAATAAGAATTTGAGCTCATTATTATTACGTTTTATTTCCCCAGGATAAGAAGAATAAATATTTGAATAAGATTTTAAGGAAATATTTTACTTTATTTTTTTGTATCATGTTGGTATTTCCAATTTACTAATGTATTATAGGTATCATGTACATAATATGGATAACTAATAAATCTAAACTAATTTATTATTTTGTATTTTTTCCTGGTAAGAATTCCAATGTAATAAAATAATGCACTGAAACCAAGTTTTTGGGGTCAAGTCATTACAGTTGGTATTATAGGAAGTTTATAAATATCAATGGAAACTATATGTAGAAAACATAGATTAGGGAACACAACCCTAAGACACAAATTGAAGTGATTTATATATAAAAATATTATAATTTTGGTAAGGTAGTGATTATGTTGGTATTCATAGCAATACATCCCTATTTGGATACTACAGGTGGAAGTGGTTATAGAATAGATATAAATAGGAGTAATAACTCTGAAAAAGTGTTTTGGGCCTAACTCTGGGTAACTTAGTAGATGAAAATGGACCTTACTGCATACCTAGTTTGACACCCCCTGAAGATACCCATACGAGATTTTAAAATTTCATTACCTACCATAACAAAGGATTTGAAATTAAAGATTAACCCAAACACAAAAAAGACTATTATTCTTATATTTATAATTCATTTATGTTGTGTGTTATAACATATTTTAAATTATACATAATTTTTATATTTAATCGCGTATATTTCATTATTTAAAAATGGTTCCTAGTAGAAGGAATTATAACTCCACCCAATCACATGATCCAAAGAGAAATAAAGATCTTGTATTGCTTAATCCTAAGCCAAAATTTAGAAGGGAAATAGTGTCCCATGTATTCCCTTTACATGAGGAAATAATATCATATGATAAATAGATAGGTAAAAAATTATCCACTCCCAATAGATTTAACGGGATGAAAAGGAAAAATAGTGTGGTGGATAATAAGATGAATATTGGAAAGAAGTGAAAGAAGAGTTTTCTTACATGTGATTAATATAGAATAAATCACCTTTTTAAATGCATGAAGGTAATCAGAGTTTACTACAAGTCTATAAAGAAAGGCCACTATGATTTTGATTAAAAGGGTAAGAAAAGGTTTCCCAATGTAAAATTATTAAACCATAAAGAGACGAGACACTATGAAAATAAATTTTTCATCTATAAAAGGAATATACCCCAAATGATGCAATTTTTTAATGAAAAGGTTATGATACTTCTATAAATGAAGATAAGTGACTAATATTCCAATTAAATAATTATGACATTTGAATATTTTATTTGCAATTTACTAGTTATAATAAATATAGAATATATCTTTAATGTATTAAAGTACATTTTCCTTAAGTATTTAAGTTCATATGATGACTAGTACGAAGATATATTATTTAGTAGAAAGTTAAAAATTTCAGAATACACGTAACTGAGGGAAAGACATCCCTTTATATTTTTCTGATGTTGATATAATGATGAATAAATGATTGATTTTAATAATTATTGACTACCTTTTAATTGATTAATCATTTGTTGACATGTGGTATATTTCATCACCGAGGAAGTTTACAACATGTTTAGATTTAAGGAATATATCCAATAACAAGTAGCTTACATATGGAATAAGGAATAAGGCATGTTTATAATAAGTTTTTATGGTAATTTGAGTTACCGGCAAATTTTAAGAGGATACATGATAAAGTTATAAACTTGTTTAGAATGTGAAAATTTAGAGCTTCTTAATGTAGATTAAAGGAAAAGGATAATTTAATTTTGAAAATTCATTTATGATCTTTTTAAAGTTTCAGATCTAATATTTTAAAAAAGTTAACGATTTATGAAACGGTTTATGATTATCCTTAGATTTGGGTTTAGATATTGATATATTACATCAATATATGATGAATATTATTATATTATATTAAGTTTAAATAGAAAATGTAATTTAAAAAGGGTAATATCATGCTTATATAAATATAATAAGTATATATACTTATATTATTATAGAGTGAAAAAATTACAGAACTCCAGGATAAATGATATCGAAAGAAAAAAAAATGTTTACTTAGTAACTTGATTTCCAATGAATAAAATGACACTTATATCATTATGGATTTATGGATTTATAATCTTTAACTTTTAAAAAAACTAGTTCTCTAGCACTCTCTATCAAAACTTGATTTTTTTATTTTTCTTCCATATCCATGTTTTCATTTCCCACAAATGTTTTCCTACTTCAGAACATAGTTACATGACCACTATACATTGTTTCCACTTTTTTAAGAAAATGTGATATTAATCCATTTATTATGTGAGTCTTTAAAAAATAGTTTATTTTAAATCCCTCTATTTCCAAAATGAATTTTAATTTTAGAGTGCACCATTTAATTAATGTGAAAAAATGTAACACCTCGAAATTTCAAAATAAGAACATTGTATTTGATAAGCGTGTATCACATGCATCCTTATGTGTGTGAGAGAATATAATATCCCATGACCTTATAATTTATCTATTATTTTAAATAGATTATATAAATTCAACATATTTCAATTTAGTAAACAACAAAGCATATTTCATTTCATAAAAGAGAGACTTTATTCGGAAGCTTATATTAAAAGAAAGACCGAGTTTTAATAATGAAAAATATATTTTTAAAAAATTATTATTTAATAGAATAAGAATTATCCTAGCTATTAAATTAATGTTTAAAACATATATTAAATAACATAAAAAAATTTATGGTTTATACATATTTAAAATGGATCCATTGGTTACAAGTTAATTATAAATTTAAATTGAAACCGATTGAATATAAAAGAAAATATTATTATATTTATGCTCACAATGATGTTATAACAGAATAAATTAAATTAATTAATATTATTTAGTGAATTTAATATAAAATATATATTATGTATTAATTGAAACATTTTTTATATTCATCTAGTATATTTGATAGGCTTATGATTAAAAAAAATAAAATTTTTTACAAAAAATACTATATATTTAGTAAGATGTTTTTACTTACTTTTATTGGAGAACATATTTAAAAATAATTTTTTTAATATATTATGTATTATACATTTATAAATAATCTTAATCATTGATATTAAAACAAAAAAATAAGTTATAGAAATTTTTTGGAAATTTTCTTTGAAGTTTCATTTTTTATTGAATAGTGAAAAATACAAAAACTTAATTCAATACTAATTTTCATATTATTTATTTATAAGGTAAAATAGTGTTTTATAATTTTTTTATAGGTTAATTATATCATATTGTTATTAATTAATCCATTTTAGGAAATTTTAATCAACTTCACTATTATATTAACTATAATAACACAACCAACTTTTTGATATTTTTACCTTAAAAACCAGCATTTTCACCCCATCTATAGGATTTAATTGAATTTAATTTATGCCACTTATGTTTTTTAAATTTGGAAAAATTAATTCCATATTTGGAATCAGAATAATTTATAATTTATAATAAGACCAACTTCTAATTTGACTAAAAATAATAGTGAGTGTAATTAAAATTAATTAAAATGATTAAAGTTTTGTTATAAATATTAAAGGACTAAAACATAACATTAAGGCCCAAAATAACTTATACACATTTCAAAAATATATTTGGTAAAATCATTTAGACCATTAACACTCTTGGATTTAATTGGGTATTTTATTGGATCAACTTGAAATTATAAAAACATGGTGAGAATTCTTTTGTCAAAATTTTACAAGAGTACTACTTCTCCACTGCAATAAAAGGCCACCACTTATCCCCAATACACAAGCCCATAATACCACAAATGTTCGGGCATTAAATACCCAAATCTAATCCCAAAATACCTCCCCTTGAACTTGAAGCCACCCTTTGGATAGAAATACTTCCAAGGAATCCCTTTCGAATATACCAAAAGGTGTTACCAGATTCAAAGGTAATATTTTCCAATGATCTCTTTTCATTCATTTTCTTATCCACTACCTATACTCTTATTATTAAATGATTAAATTTAAAAATTATTATAAAGAAACCCATATTTTTTTATTATTTCTACCCACACTTACACACACCTCCACTTAATGGGTAACAAATATATTGTTTATGTGTACGAAGAACTAATGTCTCACAAAATAATGATTGTTCATTCAATCTTTTAACACCTCTAATGGTTTCCGTTATGATGTAAAATAAATAAATAAATAAATATATATATATTACATGATATTTATCATTTTTGTATGATTCTTTAGTACTTATATTACAGATACCACTATAAATTTTATTTTGTATAAATATGTTAACATCGTTTCGGGAAATTTGGACTAGAGTCCCCTCAAAGAGATGTAATTTCCTTGACACTATAAATGGAATTTATAAAGTATTGACTTAATAAAAATATGTAAAATATATTAGTTATATATTATAATAGAATTATAATATAAATATTTATCATTTACTTTAATTCTATTACATATGATAATTAAATGAAAGTATTGTTCATGTGTATATACGACCGACCATCTCTACGAACGATGCATTCCATTTCTTATCTCAAAATATTATGGTTTATTATAGATAAATATATACTAGATATATATTATATTAAAATAATGTATTAAAATATTGATATTATTTAACCATATTATATTTTATAATAATAACAAATATCAAGTAAACACATACTAGAAAAACTAGGCAATTAACACCTGAAATATTTAAAATAATGAATGGTTTTTAAAAAACGGATAATAAGATACTAAAAGAAGGGAATATATGATATTATAAACATGACTATTGTTCTTTTATTAGTTAGTAAAATATTTTAAACCACATAACACGAGGACAAATACCGCATTACAAAAAGTAAGGTTAAAGTAATGGAATTTCACCCTAATTTATATTCCATTGTGAATTATTTGTTATTATGCACCAATTCACTTTTATTGTTGTGTATATAATTCATTTCAATATTTTTTATCCTTAATATTCATAATCACATGATATTTTATGTTTCATTTAATATTATATCATCATGGGGATTAGGATTTAAATGTTTCCATGTTGTATGGGACACTTTGGAATGTTTAAATATTATTCTCTTAGAGAATGTTTCTAATGATTATCATCAAAATATCACTTTCGTTTGAGATTGTTAACATTATCTTGAAATAATAACTCTATGTTAGTCTTTTTTTTTGAAATTTACATGATTATACACATTATTATACAATTGATATTAATATTTCATAAATCATATATTATTCTTACATATTGTTCTAACTTTGAATGTAATTTTACTAAGTGTGGAATTATTGAGAATTTGGAATTCGTTATTTAGGACAGATATTTGATCGAGAATATTATTTATTTTGATTAATTTATATGATGAATTTTTTGTATTTGTAAATATGGGTGGGGATTAAAATTTTTATAGCACTTATATGAATCAATGGGTTTTCGGTGGATGGATTTGGTACTCCATGATGGTCAATCATCATTCACCTCATCTCTAGGCTTCAACCGCACTCAAAATAGATCATCAAGAGGGGAGAAATCCCTTTCTAGATCCACAACTATATTGGGAAGGCACTTGGGTTCTCAGGCTACCCTAACCCTGACCTCACTTTTAGAGAAGCCAACTTGTATATGGACCTCATCAACATAGTGTTGGAAGTGAAGTAGCGGGACACCTCCAACCACATCAGGCTAACATTAAACCCCGATAGGTGCATGTTCACCCTCTCTTCCTCAGAGAACATTACCACCCGGGACTATCATCGCATTTTCGATCCTTCAGATACTTCTAATATTTAGAGTGATAACTTATGGTCTAAATCCATCCCCTCTAAATATAATTTTTTTGGGGAGGGTCAGTTGCAATCCCATTCCAACTGATGAGAATATCAAAATATGTGGCATCCTGACTTTTTCTCAATGCCATTTCTACAATTCCTTCATGGAGAAAATATCTATTCACATTATTTTCAAGGGAAATTGGGCCAGGGCTATGGGGAGATTTTTATGGGATGTTAACTATTATTCTCACTCATAATCTTAAATACCTCCCATTCGTGGATAAGTTGTTCCATGGCTCAAGAGACAACTGACCAGAGAAGATGGCTCACTCTTTTATTCTTTATATTGAGTACTGGTGCATTTGGAAATCCAGGAAAAAGATGAGAAAAGATGGAATCCAATCCTCTTGGAATTATATCATCACTAGAAATCAAAACCTCCTAATTTATCTGGCCTGCGTCTTCAACCATTGGTAGGAAGATCCCTCAATCTAATGGATATAGGCATAGTCTCATGGAACCCTGCTTAACATTAATAGTATAAGAGGACACTGGGCCTTCTAGAATCCCCCTCCAAGGGATTTAAACTCAATACTAATAGGTCCCGGTACATGGGGGTTCTACAAGGTGGTGGGTTTGTTCAAAACACTAAAGGCATGACCCTCTTGGCCTTCACCTAACACCTAGGCCATGACTGCTCACTCTATGCTGAATCCAATCCTATTCATATGAGTTTAAACCTCTACCTGTAGAAGGATATTACAATTTTAGATGTTGAAAGAGATTAAAAAATCTTTCATGACTCCTTACTCAGTATTTTCTAAACTGGTTGGTCCATAACCAACATCACTAAAAAGTGCATAAGAATGATCACAATCAACACAAAATTAAGACACACTTGGAAGGAGGGAAATAAAGTTGTGGATTACCTTGATTATCTTAAGTTCCTCATCCCCAACCTATTCTCTTTATATAGCATGCTCACTCTCAAGCCTGGAGTAGTCAATCTGGTCAAGGGGAACACCCTTAGTATCCATCAATTTAGACCACCATAGGCTCTTATAACACTCTTGTATTGTTTCTCCCTTTACCCTTTATAAAAAATTTAATTTGAAGAAGAAATAGGTTTCAATATATAGTTTTAATCATCTAGTGGAAGATCTTGACCGTGCACGTATTCAGGTGCCTCAAAGATGATGTCCATTAAGAAAAAAATCCCTCATTTATTTTTTGTTATTAATCATCCATGAGATCTTTCATCGATATATTGATGGATACATTTCATTTCAGTTCATTGATTAAATGGAATGTGTTTCAGTTACTTACCTTATCCGTTTTTATTTTTCCTTATCTAGATATTTTAATTTAATGTGTAATCAGTTATTTACCTTTGCATGTTAATTTTTTCCCTTTGATTCATTATTTATTCCAAATTACATACCCTTTGAGACCATTTGTGCTCACCATTATTGTGATTCCTTCCCCCAGGTTATGAAAAATAAATATTTGAATAATATTTCAATGACATAGATTATTTTTGTTTTTTGTATCATGTTTGAATTTTCTATTTCTAATTGTATTATGGGTAACATTTGTGTAATCTATAATTCCAAGACTCTTAAACTGATGGGTCCTTCATGATTTTTTCTATGTAAACTTGCCAATTTAATAAAATAATCCATCGAAACCAGACTTATGAGGCTAAGGGGTTACATTGTACAATCTTAATAATAGCTTCTATCATAATTTTTGACCATTATTTCTAAGTATAACAATCCTAAAAATAAAAATTCAATTAAAAAATAATATTTGATACAATTTATAAATTTTATTTATCTAATATTCCTTGAGTGAAAAAATCACCACATACAGACAAATATTTCACCTCATTACCCATTGGATTCCAACTAGTGGAAAGAGACTAATCCAAATAATAATAAGAATATATTTTCAAGAAGATTTCCATCAAATGATAAAAATTGTAAAAAAATATAAATAAATATATTGAACTAATGATTAATTATGGAAAGACACCTGTATTAATATAATACCACCATGTAGTGATAAAATGTAAAACATGAAATGATATACATTTATAGTAAATATAGTAATATCACATGGTATGATCATATCCATAGTATAATAAAAATAAAATAAAATAAAAATGAATGAGTGTCTATAATTAAATTCCATGGATTCATCATTACACTGAATCCACCTCCAGGTCTAGATGTACTACCTCAAACAATAGTAATTTAAATGTTTCTAATTAATGGATCCATGATAGTAAATCAGGTACATCCATTCCAGTGTGTGTGTATATTGTGTGTAAAATATTCAACAGAATACCACCAATGTTATAATAATATAAAACATACTATATGCGAGTGCATGTGTGACAAAAAATAGTTACAATTCGTATGAAAATAATGAATCCAATCCATCGTTAACTTATAAGGCCACCATGACACTTGACCGTACCATCTCAAAATATTTCTTACAAAAAAACACATCATAATCACAAACACACCGTGGTGAAAAATGGAACACATACATCTCTATAACCATAAACCACACTATAAGGTAATGTATCAGATTCTATGACCATTTATCTATAGTAATGACCACACCATGGGGATAATGACTCATACCACCCCCAAGATAAAGTATTAATCCACACGATGGGGATCATTGGAAAAAATACCTCTCTATTAATAGTAATAATATAAACAAATACCATATCAAAAATAACCTTTTTAGTAAAAGTATTAACAGTAATCCATTAATCTTTTATTTACACATCATAACTAGTGTACATGGGGAACCACTGCATAACACATATATAATATCACTACAAATAATGACAAGTCACTTTTTAACTTAGTAGATCACTTAAGGTCTCAAATTTACATTCCCATTCATGAGAACCCATTAATAGGTTTCAATCATATCTAGCACATAACATAAAATCAACAATATTGATTATAAACTTCAATATCAATAAAGAATATGTGAATTATAAAAAATCATATGTTTCACATTTTTATCATACACATATAAATCCCCTAGGTTCCCATTTTGGTCTCATATACTCTCTTATGCATGACCACATACAAATCACATATAAAATGTGGTAATATTATAGGGACCAATTACCTTAATGAAAAAAAGTTAAAATATTTAATTTTATAGATTGATTCATCCAAAGGGGGATTAGAATTGTTATTAGATTAATATAAGATAAAATTAATTATTATTTTATTTATATTGATTTTCCCACAAATTGGAGACCAAGGAAATTGAATACACTAGGATATAATACCACATAAGAAGATAGGTTCCATAATAGATAAGAAATCATAAAGAATTGGGATTTTATGGATGAGAGGAATAATGTAGAGAGAAAATAATTAATATATATAATTCCCAAACAAAAAATACCATAAAATACCACTATTAAATTGTGGGTTAATAGTTTCCCTATAATCCCATTGGATTATCACTATCTCATATGGGATCCAATGGGATTTTAGTATCTTCCACTCATTTTGTAATGAAATAATAATTCCTATAACCCCAAAAACTCACCAATGAAAATTTGAGTGGTTTCCCAGTAGATTTATAGTTGAATTATATATAACTAAATAAACTTAAATGGTAGTCTGATTCTATCATTTATTTATTTTTACCACCATCAAACAACCTCTTTAATAAAATAATAAACAAATACACTTGGAAAATGTAAAATTGAAGAAATTTTACACATCTGAATACCTGAGTTATTAAATACAGTATAAAAAATATAACATTTGATGTTATATAAAATTATAATTTTATACTAGAAGAAATTATATTGATGATAAAATATTAAAAAATATCCTTTTTAGGATAGATAAAAGATAAGGTAATTTTTTTAAAAAATTTATTTTCTCGATTTATCTCAATATTCATCCTTAAGCAATTATTTTCCAACATATTAATATTCCATATAGTGTTTTTATGATTTAATAAACATTAGATTATGTGTATTCTCAAACATAACCAGCATCTCACACAAATTATGGTAATTCTCACCCTCTAACATAGAATAAACTATTTTTAATTTATTTCATGGAATTGGTTTATCAGTAAATGCATTTTTAGGACTGTTTTGATTCCTTATCAACAATGTATCTTGCTTTTTAAGAGAGAATATATAAAGGTGTTTTGAGGAAAATGTTTTTCTGACCCGATAATGTTAGGATTCAAGTAGTTTTGTTTTATTATTATGTTTTTTTTCAAAAGAATTATTCAATTGTAATATGTTTTTAAAATTATATTAGGATTCAATATCATTTTATCTAGATAAATAATAAATAAAATAATATTAAATTAAATGTATAATGAAGTAATTCTAATTTAAATATTCACTATTACCCATTAACTAGGTCATAATAAAAAATAAAAAATCATTTAATAATATAATAGATGGACTAATACACTAGAAGATTTATTCATCCTTTGTCCATGTTACTATGATTTATTATCCCTGATAGTTAAATAACATATCATGGTATCTTTAAAATACTATTCTATTTTAGTGAAAAAACTATAAGAGTAACTAAAACTAATAATGTAAACAAAAATTAATCTCAATATCAAATATGGATTAATAAAATTTCAGAAGCATAAAAAAAATTAAAAACATATAGAGATATAAACATAATTTTAATATTTAATTAAATATCATAATAAAAAACTTGTTGCATAAATATATTATGAATAATTAATTATTCCTAATCTATGTTTGATATCATCTACTCTCTCAATCTTCAAGGTCGTTGGAAGGATATCAATAAACTAAAATTTAGTACCTCTGAATTCAAGGTATATATCAGCCATGCTGTATTATATTAATTTTTTTAGTCTTGAAACATGAAATAACATTCTTAAAATATTTCTTATGAATTTTTATCACAGTTTATATTGGTATGTTTGTGTTTAAATTTATAATCTGTAAATGTGTATTTCATCATTAATTTGAGAAAAAAATCTTAATTTAAATATATAGTTATGTTTCTAGTAGATAGTGCAACAAATTTATTTTTCTTACTACACCCTGATACTTGTTACTTACCCAAAAATTGATATACACTACAAATGTAATGTCATTTACTATTGGGTGCTAGTAGAACATAAGACGGGTTTTACACTTTTAGAATAGGTGTTGGGTTGGATATAAAATTATGAATTAAAATATAGTTGGAAGTAATTTTTATTTGTATATATTGTTTTATTAGAGGGTTTAGAGGTAGAAAGATTACTGAGAAATCTAGAGGAATAATTGTTTATGTTCAAAAAACAATGATAAAATTGATGGTGGTAATTTTAGAAACTAAATACTTGGTAAAATTATATTGGGTATATTATATATGGATTACGATGTCTATCCCATTGGTCTATCAATCATGTAGCTGGTGTGTTACCACCAGGTACTCGATGGTCCATTAGGTATACATCGGCCCATGATTCTCACACATAGATATACATCTTAATAGATGGATGTTATTTACATAAAATAATGATCAATGTAATAATAATATAAATATATTACCTTTGAATACATGGATAGATAAACAATTGGTTCTTTATAAAATAAACCCTATGAAACATATAATACATAAAAACATCTTTTATATCTATGATAATGGAAACATAATGAAAAGTGATATATTATTCTCTTAAGCATAATAAAGGGAGACATCAATGGTCACGTAATAATAAAATGACCATAAGGGTCTTAGAACAAAATTTTAAAACCATACCATGAATATCATTAATCATAATCGTAAGTCATGGAATAAATATTGGTGTTTCATTAGACAGGAATCATAAGTGAATCATAGAACATGATTCATGATAGATTATCATTGGCTTAAAAGTTGGATTTATGGTAAACATATAATCATAGAAAATAATTTACTTAGTAGTCAAGAATCATTGGAAGAACTAACATAGTGGAGTGGGATAACTCCAAAAACCAACATATTAGTTATGTATTACTTCTAAATCTATCATAGTCGATAACGTCCCATACCAAACATAGTTTACTGCCAATTCCAGTTATATTTATTTGACTAGATATCAATATTTACCAAATGAATTCGAGGAAAATACAATTCTTGTCCCACCCATAAGCAAAATGAAATCATAAATACATGTGACACTACATCATAATACATTAATTATATCATAACTCATGAAAATAAAATGGGATTCATGAATAATTCACCATATTAGGACCAGTAGAAAATAAATTAGTTCATAATCATTTCATCAATTAATCATAACAATACCCTTGGAAAATTAATAAAGTTCATAAATATTGTTTCATCATAATAATTGTCTATACTGAGAAATAATTTAGATGGAATACTTAGATCATATGCCCATTAAATCTTATATAACCTAAAAGGGTGTTATATTAGATGGAAAATGATTTATAAATGATTTAAAGGAACATTTCATGAGAAGAATACAATTTTAAAATTAGAATTCAGTAATATAAAATGTAAAAAGTTAAAAAAATATTTTAAAAACAATTTATTTGAATAAAACTTTAGAAATAAATTATTTAATATTTATATTATTATGTGTTCATGGGGGTGGTAAATACCGTTCATGATATATATGGTAGAAATGATTCTATTCAAATTTTTGATAAAAAATCAAAAGTAAATTTTTTCAAAAAGGAAAATAATATTCTTTTCATTTATTTACAAAAAATTAAAAATTAGGTTAAAATGTTTTTAAACAATAATGGGTGAATTTTAAAAACATTCATTATTTTTTAGAAATCATTGATATGGAAGAAAAATGATTTTTAACCGAAGAGGGAAATAGATACAACAATTCTAAAAAATATTATTCAAGAATTATTAATCCAAAAAGATATGGAAATGAATTGGAAGAATGTATTCTAAAGAAAGAGTCAAAACATATTACTATTATTTGTTTTTTTAGTTGTAGATAATTTATTGATTAACACTAAACTTAATCCTAAATAATGAGGATCATTAAATAGATTCAAACTTAAACCTTGTACCGCTTTGGTAAGGATTGGATGATAAGAACCATGAAAGAAAGAAGCATATAATGATATTTATGTCAAATAAATTTTTTTATAATGACCATAAAAATAACTAATGGTTTTTATATACATAACATATAATAAATAAGTGATGAATATGGCTTTTGTCCCTAAAAAGTTAATGTGTGAAAAAATCCATTACATGCTTTGGTAAAATTTAATTATAATCCCCATAAAATAATAACATTTATTGAATCTTTAATTATCATTAGTATAAATATATTTAGGATATAACATGTCAAATAGGCTATATATAGACCTAATAAGAAGAGATAATTGTATAATATATCATATATCCCAAGAAAGGAAATTTGTGACAAACTTATCTTACCTCAATTCCCCTAATTCATCATAAATGTTTAAAAACACCATATAATAAATATATGTTTGTTATAAATATTTTAAATTACCATAATAATATATATAATACCATATATTATTTACATAAAACCTTTTAACACACTTATTAACAATTATCTACTAAAGTAACTATTCCGGGTGTAAAATGCTCTGTTTGTCATGTATGTTTTTTTCGAATGTTTCCATCCTTGTACATTTAATATTATTAAATAATATCAATAATAATAGTCATTATGTAGATATGATAAAAATTAATTATGTAAATATTTATCTTCAACCATAAATGATAGAGATTGAAAATGAATTACAACGTTAAGAGAGACGGTTATCCATATGCACACATGACAAATGTTTCCATTTTTTTGATGGCTAGAATGAATGAAATGTAAATATTAATTCTTTTCTAAAGAATAATTTTTATATCCTATTCTTCATATATAGTCATTAAATATATCAATACTAACATTCATTTAAAAATTAAATGATAATCAGATTACATTTCTTCGTGGAGGAAGTAGTCCATATGCACAAAATAGCACTGTAATTATTTTCCAACATAATGTCAAATAATAATAAAAATGTGTTATTATAAATCTAGAAGTATAAATATATCATAAATATAGTATAAATTTTTTAAATCCATTATTATATAAAGCAGTGATAGGCGATAATAGAAAACTAATTACATAAGTTTTTTAGGCAGTTTCCCACTGTAATCACGACCGAAAATTTCATTTCCCATTAGATAAAGGCTGATACGGTAATAGATCATTATATTTAAATATTAAAAGATAATTATATTTAAGAAAAATTTGTTTATATTTCATAATAATTTTAAAAAACATAAAGGATGTGTAAAAAGAAAGAAAATGAAAATTAGCGGTTATGAACTATACCTCTTTTTATGAAAAACTCTTTATTTTTATACCTAAAGAATTATTAGGATGGTTTCCTAATAAAACCAATAATTTAGGAAGTGGGTAGTTAAGTAAATAATTTATTTTTTTCAGGATTATATGAACCAAATGTATTTGAATCTATTAATAGGGTGTATCCTCTTATAATTGGAGGAGAGGATCCACTTGGAAACCACTTATAAATTTACAAATAGAATCTAAATTAATAAATATATTCCCCATAAAAAGCTTTAAAATATCAATATATATAATTTTGGGATATTATAAGTTTTAAATATTACCTTCCAATTAGTTTTATAAAATTTTATTAGAAAAACATACCTTTATCAATTGGTTTAATTAGATTTCATCCTATTTTGACATTAAATGTGATAATTATTTTTTTAGTTCATTGGTAAATCCAAATCACATAATTGGGTGAACTTAATTTATAAATAAACCAACAGACGAGATGAAAAAATAGGTTTTCCAATGAAATTATTTTATAACAATGAAAATGGTTTACATAAAATATTTTACATATAATTGATTAAAATATTGTATTTCGGACTAATAATAAATTAATTGAAAAATTTTTACATAAAAACATTATTCAAAAAAAATAAATTTTAATTTTTTTTAACAAAATGCTAGTTATTAATAAAAAATAGAAATTTGACTATTCCAAATAAAGTTAATATTTTCAAGAATTTTTTCAAAAATTAATTCAATTATAATTTTATAAATTTTATTTTAAAAAATGTTAATATTATTGAAAAAAATATTTAAAAATTGGAAAAAATTAATTATATGAGTTATACAAAAAATAATTGAAATTAATATTTTTCAGAAAAATATTTTTTTGAAACATATATAGATTTTATAATAAAATAAGTACCTATATATCGATATTTTTTCTCTATATAAGTCCTTAATAATAAAATATACATTTATTTTATTTTATTAATACCTCCAAAATTAATGTCAACAATATAATCTATGTGTTTGAATATTTATAATTTTTATAGTATATTCTCGTTCTTCTCAACATAGAGTTTTTTGTAATGCAATAGATCAAAGAAATTATTTTTTTTCGTAAAAAATTATTTCATAAAATCATATTATGTTACATTTTAACCCATTTAAAATAAATTTATCCCTTGAAATTTCATAAATTTTATATAATAAAATGAGGATACTTTTGACTGATCATATTCCTAGGTTCCTGTACATCTTTCTCAAGATATTTGTTTTTCCAATAAAATTATCCAAGTGAACGAACATGTTTTGTAGAACATTCTATATGACCCAATATAAACACACATTTTTCCTTAATAGTGAGTTATTTCTATAGTTATATGAAACCTTATTTTAGTAAATGGAATACATCCTAGACTTGAGTGAGGTTCTTTTGAAGCTTCAATGTATTATCTATCATCCATACTCGACCATGAATATAAATGGGGTCAATTTACATAGGGATAAACATTCATTTCATTCTAAAAATTAAAACCATCACCAATGGATATGTTCATATAAAAATCATTCTCACTAAATTCTAATTTTATATCACTCTGTTGATTATCAATAAAACATTTCTGTCAAATTCTTACCTCCCGTATGTGTTCTTTAATGGATCTAACCATATTTAGAAATTCAATAGCTAATATAGTTTAAAATATATTTATTTCTCTAACTTCATCCCAGTATGATAGAAATCTACACTTTTTTAAACAAAGGGATTCCAAAAAATCTCTATTAATTCTTTAGTTAGAGAAATTATTGTTTGACTAATTGAATTGAAGAAATAGTCGATAAAACCCCCTATGAAAAAAATTGAAAAATATATCTGTATATCAAAAATGGTTTTCATTATTCTCTTATATTGACCATCAATCTGAGGATGATCTAGAGTCATGAAACCCTGCTCTGAATCCATTGTTTGTTGATGACCTCCCCAAAATATCACAGTAAAACTAGAATCTATATCAGTTAAAATAAAATTTGGTATTATATGAAAGCATTCCACTTATTTAATGTGTACCCTAGAATGATGGTCTATATATAAATATTCTCTGATAGTGATGAAGTGGTATGACTTCAAAAGGTGATCAACTATAACCCATATATTATTATTCCATTTACATGTTATAGATTGTCTAATGAAAAAAATCCATGGTGATGTTTTAAATTTTTCAAGTATGGTATGAGACATGGTTGTAAATTATATTTAAGTTATTATCTCTCATCCTTCACATGGGAAAATACCATAAATTAAGATACAAAATATGTAATGTGTCTCTACAATCAACATCACCATAAATACTCTTTTCGATCTCTATACAAATTTGTACTTCTATGATGAATAATGAATGATGAACTATGATATTCCTATCAAAATTTTATCATCAAATATAACACATACAAGGTTTCTTAAAATTATAATTCTATTCTATTAAATATTAAAAACAATAAATGTTTTGAGAATATTCTGCAACTTTACGCGATCCTTTTATTCCTTTCCAGTAATTATTTGGATATATGGTCAAACACATATTTGAGAAATTTTATATTTATATTTTTCTTTCATGATTTAATGATCCATAAAGTCATGATTTATAAATATTTAATATTTTGTGATCATTTTCACAAATAATCTATAAAGATCTTTTCGATTCAAAACATCAACCACCTTGTTCTCTTTCTTGGGGTGGTAATGTGTTGAGCTGTCAACATCTGTATTCATCTCCATATATATAATTTTTATCATATACAACTATTACTATTATAATATATAATATAATTTTTTAATCAATATATATATCACAACTTACTTCATAAAGATAAATCTTCAATTTCCATAATAAAAATTTTACACATCTACCACCAAATCATGATCTGGGTAATTTTACTCATGAAAATTATATTTTCATGAGGCATTAGACATCACTATATCATTATACACAAGAAGGAATCCCAAAATGATATTTTTTTATCAATATAGATTGGTAAACCCCTCTCTACTGCATGGTAACATGATCACAAGTGCATTGACTAACCTTATATTTAAATACTTGAAATTTTATCCACATTCATTTATCTAAAGGAACATGGATCATTATTGAGAAAACATAGTTATTGGAATAAAAGCTGTGAGAAATTATCCAAATTCCATTGATTATATCAACAAAAAGAACAAAATATATTGATATAAATCACTATGGTTTGTTTAGACCACCATTACATAGCCTCCATATTTGATTGATACAGAAATATTTCCTCTCTCTAGAATATATTTCCCAAGAAATGAAACTTTTTCTAGCCATATTTCACACTTGGTAAATATTCTATACAAATTATCCTTAACTGAGAACTTTATCATAATCCCCATGACATATTCAATCCCTTCTAGGATCATTGAATAGATAAGAATATCTTTTATATGGAATAAAAAACATGTGATGATAATTTCAAAATACTCTATTCATTAAATATATGAAGATTACAAGGGAATTAGTAATATAAAATGGAATTAGATTATAATAAAAGTGTATATACGAGTTAAAATGTATTTTATTGGTAATACACTCTTTTTTTACCCTTAATTTATGATATTTAGAATGAATACCAATCATAGAAAAGTAATGGGAACTGCATAGATGGTCAAAAAAGTCACCAGTACGTGGAAGATGATACTTGTTCTTGATGTTGTTATTGTTCAATTGGAAATAGTAAATGTAAATTCGCATCGATCTACCATTCGTTATAAAAAAATTAATGTGTTCAACCTATGGTAAAACAATTGAACGAATTAATACTTTTTCATGATTCTCGTAGATTTTATTCTTCAATAAATTCAATTAAAATGTTTCAATTTTATTTTGAGTCTTTATAATTGGTGTGGCACCAAGTATGTGCCATATTGGGAACTCAACATCGATATTCAGTAGAATAAAAGGCGACTCTTATGAAAATACATCAAAAAAATCTGGTAAAATAGCATATCATCAATAAATATTTTTCCAACAACCATAGGTGATTAAAACCACCATTGAATAAGAATCAAAACCCATATAATAGATGTAATTTCTATTGTATGTTTACACTTATCACCACACTGATAAAAATTCATAGGTTGGTTTAGAATATGAAATGTGACTTCCCTTACTGAGTAATTGTTGTGTGATTTATTTAGAGTAATACAATCTACGCCTAAGCTAACATCAAAATCTACTAGAGGTAGAATAAAAAGTTCATGAAGAAGTAAATTCCAACTTTCATTAACCAAAGAAGAATCATTGACTTGATATGTGATCAGCATACCTTTGTGTATTTAAAATTCTAATTCAACATATAATCATCAAGGATATAGACGAATATTCTAGGAAATGTTTTCTATTATATAAGAATTTATAAAACTGTTCTCAAATGGGTCATTCATTATTTTCTCATATATATTACCATATAAACTTCATCATTCTATCTTCAATATAATAGTAAAACTAAAATGGTCATGATAATCATAAAACATCATTAAAAATAGTGATTATTCATGAAAATTCCTTTTTAATATTTCTAAATAAAAATATATTATATTAAATATATAACCTATTATGTTTAACCATGGTTATTGATGATCATAATCTATTTAAATCCATCATAATAGTTTATAAAAATTTTGTGAATTTCCAAAATATATACACCAGGAGTATCAAACTAGCTGTGTAGTGAGGCTTATTATCGTGCACTGGGTGAAAATTGAGTTAATGAAAAACAAACAATTTTTATATTTATTACCCCTAAGTTTAACTATTCTAAATCCCCATCCACTTATATAGTCTAGAAATGTATGTAATTTAATTGAAACAACTTTCTATATCCTTTATGAAAATTATTTGATGTTGTCTTATACATTGAATTATCCTTAGACTTATCCATGGGGATGTCACTAATTTTTTCTCATACTAATTACAAAGGATAACTAACTTTGGTTTGAAAAAAAAATATTGACCCATGGATCTCATATATAGATATTACATAATAATATACTAATAATAATTACATAACATAATGATCCACACCAGAATCACATAGGTATAGTTCCTTTTGAAACTGGGATATATAATGTAGTAGTTATTCAAAACTAGATAACTTATTATAAATTTCCTATATAATAACATTCATCATAACCAGGGGTAAGGAAACAAAAGAAATAGTGAGTTCAGATACTTGTTAAGGGTGTAAAAGGGATATATCAATGGTTATATAAGCGTAACATGATAATAAGTGTCAGGGAACATGAGAATAATGTTTGAAATCCATATCATGACTAACCTTAATCATAATATTGATTCATGGAATAAATCATGGAAATTTATAATAAATTAATCATAATTGAATCAATGATGATGATCCAACATGGATTATCATTGGTATAAAACTGAGTATTGTGGCATAAAAATAAGAATAGAAAACCTATTTCTTAGTTATAAGGGATAATTTCAAAAACAATCATAGTAGAATGGGTTATCTCCCTAAAAAATGATAGTAGTCAGGTTTCACTCCAAAAACTATCATAGTGAATAGAGTCTCTTATTGAACTGTGGGTTTTCCTTATTCTAGTCATATTTTTCTCATGAGATATCTATATTTACCCAATTCATTAGAGTTATATAAAATTTTGGGTCTACCAATCAGATAATGAAAATCATACATATGGGACCATAAGATAATAAACCATCCATGATTTTATTTCCCATGAAAATAAAATGGGTTTCATAAATATTTCCTGAAATTAGAACCCATGGAAAAAATGATTTTCATATTCATTTCATCAATAAATGAAAGAATAACCCATGTAAAAGTACCAAGTTTTATAAAAATAATCTCCTTATAATCATAAATAATCTTGATAATGAATAATATAGTATCCTTGGATCATATACCTTTTATATATTACATAACATCAAACGATTTCATGTTAGATGTCAAATTATTTTAAAATATCACTTGGAAAATTTCATAATTATAATACTATTTTTTCATAGAGGAAAATTATTGAAAATCGAGATATTTCCCAATATTAATGGAAATATTTTATTACAAAATAAGCATTGAAATTTTGAATTTAATATGTAAGTAATTTTTTGAATAGGATTTCGGTAAATATCATTCATGTCATGTATAGTAAAACATAGATTCCTTTCACATTTTTGGCAAAAAAATAACAAGTACCTCATTCAGAAAATTAAAAGAATATAAATTTTAATAAAATCAAATATGGGTGATTTTTTGAAAAAATAATAATTATATAAATGTCAAAACATTAATGAAAATGTTTTATAAAATGAGAACACATTAGAAAAAATATTTTCATCCGAAAAAATAAATAACATCAATTTTTTAAATTTTTTTATATATTTATGCCATAAAGAGAGAAAATGTAAAATAAAAATGGATTATATAAAAATAATTAGAGTATAAGAGTATTAATGGTGTTTATTAATAGGTATATCTTAATATTTTTTCATTTGAAACTTAATAATAAATTAGCACGCTAAATAAAGAGATGGTAACATAAATCCTTTACCCAGTTCTTAATGTTTGAATATTAATCCCCATGAAAGAAAGAAACATATATGTATATTTATGTACCATAATTTACATGAAAATAATTATTATCCAAATTCATTGAAAGTATATACACCCCACCAAAGAAATAATTATTGAATATGGAATATATACCATGAAAATATATGTGAGACAAAAATTCCATACTTGATTTTGTAACTATTGAATCATATTATTCATGAAAAAATATTTTTTTGGTAAAACATTATATATCATGATAATAAATAAAATAATTGTAACGACCTGAATCTGAAGACCCTCCACTGGTGCCCCATTCCCAGTTTGCCACATGACCTCAAGCGCGTTTACCCAAACGCCAGAGGCTGCTGACTAGCAGCGAGGGCCTTGGTGAGTCGGTGGGGAAACTATGCCCTCATTCGGTAAGTTATACAACAGAAAAACAACAGTCAATAGCAGAAGCATTAACAACATGCATAACAACATGAACCCAACATCGGAAGCAATGAATATATATAGCAATCATGACAATGATACAGCTGGTACAAGTATCTACGAAAAACAGAAAACACAAAAATGTGCTAGAATACAACTGCAAACAAAATGCAAATGGAAAAAAATAAACTCCTTAGAATCATGATCCATGGCTCGGTCCCATTTTTCCTAGCTCCAGCGCAATCAAGAAACTAAAGTAGAAGGGTGCTTGCCCTTATCTATACCTACAACAACATAACCTACTTGGGCCCAAAATAATGGCCCAAACAGGGTGTGAGATACAATCCCAGTAGGCAATCACCTAAATATGTGTGCCTAACAGTCAATGAATACATGGAAGTAATAAAACAAGAAGCAGTAAATAGAACACAAGAAGCTACAATCTACAGTTCTAACAAAATAATTACACATGAAAACAACCAACAACAATGGAAAAAGGTAACCCTCTTGGTATCTCTCACAGCCTAACCCCTATGGTTCAACCTAGAAGTACTAGAAACCCTCTAGGTGGCACACACAGTCTCACCCCTCTGGTTCAGTTATGAAATTAATAGATTCTCTGGGGAAGCACTCACCATCAATTCCCTTTATAGTCTCGTATCATACTAGAGGCTCTCTGGGGAAGCAATCGATGTCAATTCCCCCTGTGGCCCGCGTTGACGAACTACAGACTCTTTGAGGTAGCACTCAATGTCAACTCCCCCTATGGTCTCACATCGTATTTAAAAGACACTCTGGAGAAGCCCTTCCATCAATTATACCTTTGGTCTACTACTCTAGGTTCTCACAGTCCTAAGTGAAAGATAAAACATGCTTAGCGCACGTACATCACCTAAGTAAACCTCAAGAACTACTTGGCTATTATTCTAAGGCTCAATAGCATAAAAAGTAGCAGTCCCACTATCCTACAACTAGGCAGGGCAATTGGAAAAATTCCAAACAGGCAGAACAAGCATGGAAAAGCAACCTGAGCACAAAATAAATTACTCTACTTAGAAGCATAAACCTCTACTACAACAATCATGCAAAGCAGGAAAACAGCAGGGGAAAAACTGGAAACCCACAATTCCCCGCCCAAGAGAATTGGTGGAATTTTCACTAAATACTCATCGAATTTTAACAGAAAGGCGCAAACCACCTACCTCGATCCTAGGAGATCGATATATGTGAACCACGATGATTGATTTCCCTCAAAATGTCATAGATCTGAGAAAAAGCACAGAACGCTCAACCCACGATAAGTCCAAAACGAGGAGGAAACAGAAAACAAGGCTCAAGCAGAAGGAGCACCCACTGCTGCGATTCCAATGCAACCGACCATGCTGGAATCAGATAATGGACATTGAGTCAGGAGATCATCAATGATTCGGCCGTATAGGTCGCTCTCGGACGAACGAGACCTGGAAGGAGGTGTTTCTGTTCGTCAGGCACGACCCCGATCCATTTAGTGAAAAAAATAAAAGTACACGACATGTATTTTTTAAGTACAAGGTGTGTAGTGGGTTTTTCTGTACTCTACCAAAATCGGCCTCCACGTTACCCCTACACAATGTGTCTGTGTCGTGACCTGGCCAGCACACGGCTTTGAGCCAGGGAAGAGTACACGGCGTGTACTCAGAAATTACACGGCGTGTACTTCGAAAATTTACAGAAAGTTCATTTTTCTTAAAAATTCCTGAAAAAGGAAAAACATACCTGAAAAAAAGATCCGGGTTCTTAAAAAATTCCCCCTTAAAGAAATTCATCCTAGAATTTCCCTAACATGGTGTAGAAGAGGGATCCTCAAACAACTCCGGCAACTTCGATCGTACATCGGTCTCCCTTTCCCAGGTCTCATCCTGTACTCGCCTGTACTTCCATAGCACCCATACCAGAGGAACAGACCACCCGTAGAGAACCTTCGTACTATAATCGACAATCAGGATAGTATGTTCCTCAAATGATGCATCCGCTGCGAGCTCAACCTCCTCAGGCTGAAAGACATGAGACAGGTCTAAAATGTAACGTCGGAGTTCAGAGAAGAGGAAGACGTCGTGCATAGCTCGGTACCTTTGAGGTAGCTGCAACCGATACGCAACCAGACCAACTCTCTCCAAAACCACAAATGGCCCGACGTACCATGGTGAAATCTTAACTTGTCTCCGAATCCTTTTGTGTCCCAACCTCGGGGAGACACAGAGGAAAACCTGATCCCCAACCTCGAACTTGAGGGGTCGTCTCCGCTGATCATCATAAGACTTATGTCGAGAGTGTGTTGTATTCATCCTCTTCCGGATTAGCTTTATCTGCTCTGAGGTCTCCTAAACGAGATGAGTTCCCCAGAAAGTTGTCTCTCCTACCTCCAACCAGCATAAGGGTGATTAGAATGGCCTACCATAAAAAGAGTCGTATGGTGCCATCTGAATGGTCACCTGGAAACTGTTGTTGTAGGCAAACTCCACCAGAGGAATATGCTTCTCCCAAGAACTACCAAAGTCTATAATATAGGCTTGGAGCATATCCTCAAGCACTTAGATCAGGCACTCGGACTGGACATCAGTCTGGGGATGGTATGTTGTACTCATAAGTACTTGTGTGCCAAAGGCCTTCTAGAGTCCCTGCCAGAACTGAGAGGTAAAGCACAAATCCCTGTCTGAAATAATGGAGTGTGGAACTCCATGCAGATGAACAATCTCTCAAATGTAAAGTCGTCCCATATCATCAACATAGAAGGTCTCCTTGATCGGAATGAAGTGAGCAACCTTCGTGAGCCTGTCAACGAAAACCCAAACAATATCATTTCCCTAGGCATCCTCCGCAATCCAGACATGAAGTCCATTGCAACATCATTCCACTTCCACTACAGAATGGGTAACTGCTGTAAGAGGACTTCTAGTTGCTGATTCTCTGCTTTTACCTGCTAACAAGTAGAACATCTCATGAAAAAACCAGAAACATCTTTCTTCATAACAGGCCACCAGTACTGGCGATGAAGATCCTGATACATCTTGGTGACACTAGGATGAACGTCCCAAATAGAGGGAAAAAATCCATCATCAGCTCCTTGTGTATGTTTGTTGGCACCCATACGCATCCTTGGAAACCCAATATCTAATCCTCGCCCACTGTCCATTCAGGTAGAGGGTCATCAACTGACACACCCTCACACATGACTAAGCCTTCTGAGTCTTATAACTGCTTCATTTGTACCCAATCAAGTAGTATCGAGGTAATAGATACAGAAGTTAGGAAATTCTGTCCCTGCCTATCGTGCACCTCCAGATGCATCTCAGAGACTAGAGCCATGAGCTTCCACTCACTGCTGGCCTCCTAAACTGCCTGAATCTGAGTTCTCCTACTCAAAGCATCTACCACTGTGTTTCCCTTTCCTGGCATATAGGAAAGATCGAAATCAAAAGCCTGAAGATACTCGACCCACCTGCGCTTCCTCAGATTCAGATCTCGTTGAGTGAAGATGTACTTGAGACTCTTGTGGTCGGTACAGACTTCAATGTTCTCTCCCAGAAGATAGTGTCTCCAACAGCGTAAGTCATGAACAACAGCTGCCAACTCCAGATCGGGCATAGGGTAGTTCCACTCATGTGGCCTCAACTGCCGAGACCCGTATGCAAGAACACCATCTCCCTGCATAAGCACAACTCCTAGCCTGATACATGAAGCATCATAGTAAACAGTGTAGCTCTTTCCTAGCTCTGGAAAGACAAGTATCGATGCAGACGTCAACCACCTTTTTAGCTTTTGAAAGGCTGACTCACAAGAATCTTACCATAAGAACTTCGACCTATTCTTGGTCAGACCTGTCAAAGGTGTTTCTAGATTAGAAATGTCTTTAATGAAGCATATATTGTATCCAGAAAGCCCTAGAAAACTCTGTACCTCAAAGAAGTTCTTCGGCTTCCCCCATGAAGCTACAGCTCTCACTTCCTATCGGTCCAATAATACTCCTCCCTTTGCAATGACGTGACACAAGAAGTGAATCTGATCCATCCAAAAGTGGCACTTAAAGAGTTTAGCATACAGGCGATGCTCTCTCAGTATACTAGGAATGATCTCAAGATGGGTAGCATGGTCATGTCAAGTGTGAGAGTACACCAAGATATCATTCATGAAGACCACGATGAAGGAGTCCCAATAAGGATGGAACACTTGGTTCATCAGTGCCATGAAAACTAACGGCGCATTTGTGAGACCGAACTGCATAACTGTATACTCGTATAGATCATACCTACTCCTGGTGGCTGTCAGAGGTATATCTGATGGTCTAACGCGCAATTGATGATAACCGAACCTCAAGTCGATCTTCGAGAACACCCGGGCTCCTCAAAGCTGATCGAAGAGTTCATCGATCCTCGGCAAAGGATATCTATTCTTGACCATCAACTAGTTCAGTTTCCGATAATCCACACAAAGCCGAAGGGTACCATCTGCCTTCATTACAAACATGACAGGTGAACCCCAAGGAGAAGTGTTGGGTCAGATGAATCCATTAGCCTGCAACTCCTACACCTGCTTCTTGAGCTCTTGAAACTCAGATGTAGCCATCCTATATAGAGGAATGGACACCGGTGTCGCTCCTGGAACGAGCTCAATCAAGAAGTCTACCACACGCTCCGGAGGCAATCCGAAAAATTCCTCTGGAAAGACATCCCTGAAGCGATGCACCAATGCTGGAATGTCCAGCTGTGGAGTCCCCTATTCATCCAGATAAAGACTAGCGATCTGGGATGTCACCCGTCCTAGTCCATTATGCTTGAGTCCAGATCGACTCTCCTGAAAATCCCATTCGCCTCTATGATGAACAGATTCACCCTATGGTGAAACGAAACTCACTCTGTGGCGATAAATGACGATGACTGCCTAGAAGGGAACCAACCAATCCATCCCGAGGATGAAATCATACCCTTTAATCTACAAGACATAGAGATCCAATAAGAAACAATAACCTGCAACCTCGAGTGGGAAATCTCTACAATGGCGTACACTAGATGTCTTCATCCCCAAAGGTGTGTCTAGTGTCAACGAGTCGGCAGAAGAAAGGACACAGAGCCCAACGCTCTCTGCAGTAGCAACATAGATAATACTTTGCATAGAACTAGTATCAAAAAGGTATGAAGATAAAACTGAGGCTACTAAAATCGTACATCGAACTGTAGAAGGGCCGAGATCCTGCTCATAATAGGTCTGCTCCATGGTGAAGGACTGGCCTACACCGCGGCCCTGCACTCCTAACTGACCACTCTGAGCTGAACCTCTCTGCTGGTTCTAATGGACTGGTGGCTAACCGCCACGGGCTCGACCTCCACCTCAGCCCAAACTGCCGGATGAACTCCAGTTCCACGACTGGTGAGAGACTGGAGGGGCTACTCTTGAATGAGGAGTCATGGAAGAACCCTAGTCACCAGCTGCTGGTGAGAAAACCTGGCAGAAACGCTGAAGGTGACCCATCTTGACGCAAGATCGACACTCCACTAGGTCCATCTGGCACTGCGGCCTCATGTTCCCTGACCGGCCACACTGGTAGGATGTCACCTAGGTTCCTGACGATGCATCATGATTCATTCGGTCACCATGTGTAGGCTCTCTACGGCACTTCTTACTGTCATCTAGAGGAAGACTAGCTCTGGATGCAGAACCGCCCTAGTTCACAGCTCCAGAGTCTCTCAGATTGCACTCTACAATTAGTGACTGGTTGATGATGGATGTGGTGGATGTTATCTGGATGATGTTCACTTGTGATCGGATCTCCCTCATGAGGCCATCCTCAAACATCCTTGCTAAGAACACCCCACTTCCATCCCGTAGGGGTGTGAAATGCTGCAGCTCGGTGAAGCGAGAGGAATACTCCATGACAGAAAGAGTACCCTGCTCTATTCTCATGAACTCCTAGGCTCGATCGGCCCTCAGGGTCTCTGGATAGAAGTAGTCATAGAACACGCACTGGAACTCCTCCCAAGCCATAGCCTGCTGTTGACTTGGATGTGAGATCACGTCCCACCACCTCTTGGCGGAGTCTCGGAGCATGTAGGTAGCGAGCTTGACCTGCCTCTCTGGAGGCGTCTCCAGATGCTTGAAGATAGTCACCATGGCTTCTAGTCATGACTCCACAGCCTGAGGTCTTCCTTCCCCCGAGAATGTGGGAGGATGCTGCTACTGAAAAACTCACGTCTGGTCTTCCATAGTTGTGGCAGGAGGCGGTTCTCCATGGAAGGCCTGCATTATCCTCAAAAAACCTTCCCTGAACTGCACATCAACACCTGCAACTAGTATAACAGCCGGTTCCAAGGCTGGCCCAACTGGAGGATCAACAGGAAGTCCCTGATCAGTCCTATCTGGCGTCTGATCACTGCCTAATGACAGACGTACGACTGGAGGATGTATCTGAGGCATAGATCTGAATGATCAAAAGTGCACCTTAGATCAGGAAAACAAGGACAGAGAACACAAGAGTACAAAAGGGAAATAGGGAATGGAAAACACACCAGTTTACAAAACTCGACTACACAATGTGTATAAAAACTATACCGTGTGTTTTCTCAAGAGACTAACATGGGCATGTACTTCTTTACTACAATTCATGTACACCTTAAACTACACGGCGTGTTGCTACCACACACAGCGTGTACTTGGAAACTACTCCTCTTCACGAGTCTCTTTACAGGGCTAACCCACACGGTCTTCTTAAACTGAGACTACACGGCATGTTCACTACGGACACAGTGTGTAGTGGACAAGGCTTTGGTGGCTCGTGTTGTTAAACACATGGCCGTCTACACAGATGAAATTTACACGGCGTGTTCCGAACAAACACAGCATGTATAGGAAAGGTGACATCGTCCCGTGTTGTTTGTGACACGACCGGGTAACTGGAAAGACTAGACAGTGTGCTCCAATAGAAACATGGCATGTCTGAGAAAAGGTCACACCAACCCGTGTTGTTCGTGACACGGCTGGGTTCCTGGAAGAGACTACACGGTGTGTTCCGTTACAACACTGTGTGTGCTACTCGAGCTTCCCTGACCCATGTTGTTAGTGACACGGTCGGGTACACAGCTCATTACTACACGTTGTGTACCTACCATACACGATGTGTTCCTAAAGTTACTTTCATGACACCGTGTTATGATCACACGGTTAGTAACATGGCCTGAAAACTACACGGCGTGTATCCAAAAAGTATACGTTGTGTATTCTGGGTTTTTTTGGGCAGTATCTTAGAAACTGTACAGAACCCCAGAAACACTAAAAACAAGGAAAATAGGTTCCAAATTCCGATTCTTGAGGGCCCATACTCCCTGCAAATCAAAGTTTAGCATCTTCTATAGTAACATACAAGATAAAACAATAGCTCTCTAACATAACATCATGGATTCTATCATGCATCTGTCACAACAGCATGCATAATCTACAAAAATCTTATCACAACAGCATACAATTGCTAATGCACCCAAGATGGAATGGCAGGAATGCATGGCATGTGATTTCTAGAAGTGTCTATATGAGGCATGAGATGGAATACCCTCATCTCATCAGGTTACGACAGAAATAGAACCAAAATATCTAAACATTAACTGCACAAGTCATGCGAAATCACTCTAGGTGAAAACATATCAACCATAAAAACCCAAAACCAGCAAACTACAATTAACAAGGTAGTATGGATTTTCCCTATACACAGGTTAGCTACTCCCGAGCATAACTTAACACCATGTACCGATTTCATCCTATCCCTTGCTAAAGTCTCCAAACAGTAAAGCAAGAGAAAATAACTCCTTTGATACCACTTTGTAATGACCCGAATCCAGAGCCCCTCCACTGGTGCCCCATACCCAGTTCCCCACATGAACTCAAGCATGTTTTCCCAAATGGCAGAGGCTTCCGACTAGCAGCGAGGGCATAGGTGAGTTTGTGGGGAAACTATGCCTTCATTTAGTAAGGTATACAGCAGAAAAACAACAGTCAATAGCAGAAGCAGTAACAACATGCATAACAACAGGAACCCAACAGTGGAAGCAATGAATATATATATCAATGATTACAATGATGCAGTAGGTACAAGTATCTACAGAAAGCAGCAAACACAACAACGTGCTAGAATAAAACTGAAAACAAAATTCAAAGGAAATCAAAATAAACTCTTCAGCTTCACGAGCCACGGCTCGATCCCATGCTCCCCAGCTCCAGCGCAATCAAGAACCTGAAGTAGAAGGGTGATTGACCTTATCTATACCTGCATCACCATAGTCTTCTAGGGCCCAAAAGTGGGGCCCAAATAGGGTGTGAGATACAATCCCAGTAGGCAATCACCCAAAGATTTGTGCTAAACTGTCAATGAATACATGGAAGTAATAAAACAATAATCAGTAAACAAAACACAAGAAGCTACAATCTACAGTTCTAACAAAATAAGTACACAAGAAAATATCCAACAATAAAGGAAAAAGGTAACCCTCTGGGTAGCTCTCATAGCCTAACCCCTATGGTTCAACCTATAAGTACTAGCAACCCTCTAGGTGGAACACACAGTTTCACCCATCTGGTTTAGTTATAAAATTAATAGACTCTCTGGGGAAGCACTCAAAATCAATTCCCCCTATAGTCTCATATCGTACTATAGGCTCTCTAGGGAAGCACTCAATGTGAATTCCCCATGTGGCCCGAGTCGAGGAACTATAGACTCTCTGAGGAGCACTCAACGTCAATTCCCCCTGTGGTCTCACATCGTATTTAAAAGACACCCTGGAGAAGACCTTCTGTCAATTCTCTCTTTGGTCTACTAAGATTGGTTATCACAGTCCTGAGTGAATGATAAAACATGCTTAGCACATGTACATCATCCAAGTAAACCTAAAGAACTACTTGGCTATCATTATAAGGCTCAATAGAAAAAAAGTAGCAGTTCCACTATCCTAAAACTAGGCAGGGAAACTAGAAAAAGCCAAACAGGCAGAAGAAGCATGGAAAAGTAACCTGAGCACAAAATAAATTACTTTAAAGACAAGCGTAAACCTCTACTACAGCAGTCAAGAAATACAGGAAAACAGTAGGGGAAAAACAGGAAACCTACAATTCTCCACCCAAGGGAATTGGTGGAATGTTCACCAAATACTCATCAACATTCAACAGAAAAGAAAAAACCACTTACCTCAATCCTAGGAGATCGATATATGTGAACCAAAATGATTAATTTCCCTTAGAAAGTCATAAATCTGAGAAAATGAACAAAATTCTCAACCCACAATAACTCGAAAACGAGGAGGAAACAGAAAGCATGGTTCAAGAAGAAGGAAGAACTCACCGCTGAGATTCCAACAAAATCGACCGTGCTCGAATCAGATAATGGACGAAGAGACGGGATCTCATCGAATATTCGGCCATACGGGTCACTCTCGGACGAACGGGACCTAGAAGGAGGTGCTTCTATGCGTTAGGAGCAACCCTGGTCTATTTTGTAAAAAAAAGAAAAGTACAGGGCGTGTATTTTTAAAGTACACGACGTGTAGTGGGTTTTTTCATTCTCCACCAAAATCAACCTCCACGTCACCCCTACACATTGTGTGTGTGGCCCGACATGGCCAGTACACAGCTTCGAGCTAGGGAAGAGTACACGGCGTTTACTCAGAAAGAACACGACGTGTACTTTAAAAATTTAATGAATGATAATTTTCTTAAAAACTCCAGAAAAAGGAAAAACATACCTGAAAATAAGATCAGGGTTCTTACAATAATGATATAAACATTTCAAAGGTGCGGTATATACACCTCATAAAGGAACATTGTGGTATAAGATATCATATGATTTAAAGAAGACAATTTGAGAAAAAGTTACCTTACCTAAAGTCTTGACGTTATTCATACTCATTTGAACCTAACATATAATAAATATAGTCTTATTATACATATAATAATGATACATAATCATTATTATCATACCATGTATTATTTATTTATATCCTCTTACCAAACCTTTATTAACAATTCTCTATTAAAATCAATGTTCCATGTGATAAATTATTTATTTTTCATGTTTTTTTGGTTCGGTAGTTTTAGTCCTTTTAATTTGTTTATGTTTCCATCATATAAAAACTTTAAATCATGATATATTTATATTATAAATCTATTATGTACATATATATATTCATACATAATATTTGTTGATAGAAAATGAATTAAAATATTTAGTGTGACAATAGGCTATATGTACTTATGAACGATGTTTCTATTTTTCAATGGATGGAAGAAAATAAACGTAAATATAAATAAAATTTTAAATAATTATTTTAATATCATATATGCCATGTATATTCATTGAATCTATCCTTATTACCACCTTTATAAAAATAAAATGAAAACCTATCACATCACTTCGTAGAGGTAGTAGTCAACATGTAAGCACATGAGATGTTATCATTTTCTAATAGATTAAAATGTAAGACGTTATATGTGATATTATAATCACAAAATCTTATTTATGTCATAAATATATTATACATATTCTAAATCCATAATTTTCTCTATCCATGTAATGTGGTGATGGAAAATGAAATACATTGGTTCTCTGGGTGGAAGTCTGTCGTACATGTGATCAACAGATTCATTTCTCATTTAATTGTGGAGGTAAGGATAATAGTTATGCCATTAAAATAAAAAAAACTATATATATATATATGAAAATTATTTTATTATTTCTTCATAATTAGTAAAAATTTTAAGGAGTTGTAAGATAATATAAAATAAAAAATAATTATTAATAATTATACATCTTCTTTGTACAATATCATTATGTTTATATCTGACTACATCATAGGTGGGTATACTAATACAAATAAGGCTTATTAGAAGTGTGTAAGGATGTAAGGAACTATTTTGGTCAATTATTTTTGGAAAAAAAATTAATTTTTCAGTGGAATAATAGAGTAGAGAAGATGTACTTTTATATGTTGTGGAGTGGACCCACATGGAAAGCGTATCGAAATTTCCAAAATGAATCGAAAATGATAAATAAATTCACCAGAAGAATTTATCAACATAGAAATATATTCTATTTTTTTTATAATATATGTTTATATTTCAATATGAAATAATATTTGGACATTTATATTTGGTAAATGTACCGTTATCTTTTTTTAACCCCTGATAAATCTATTTTAACATTAATTACAGAAAATATTTTTTTACTTTATGTACTATTCATGATGAAAAAAATTAGAATTTTAAATATTAAATAATATTAATTATTCCTAAAAATATTTGGATTCTAATTTGAAAAATCTAATTCAATAAAGTTTAAGAAATTAAATTTAAATTAAACCTTTATACACAATGGAAAAGTGTTATTCCAAAGAAATTTTTTCATAAGTATAAAATGTTTTTATATCAAAATTTAACATATAAATGTTTAAAAAGACCTAAAATTGATTAATAATAACATAATTTGACCATTTTTACTAGTGAAACCATCTTAAAACAAAATGGAACTTTATATGTCCTTTAACAAAAAAGGTGTTTTAGAAAAAAAATATTTTTTATTAAACATCGTAAAGTAAATAATTTCATAAAATTATAAAAAATTCCTTGTAATATCTTTTTGACATGATGACTTCCAATATTAATTTAATATTTCAGAAATAAATTCTCTAAAAATTGGAAAATCTAATTTTATTATCTGTTTTGAAAAATAAATGAAAATATTTTCTAGTGAAAAATCTATTTTCGAAGAATATAAAGACTTTGACAAACATTATGTTATTATATGCCATTAAATTTTATGAACATAAAACCTTCATAATAATTATTTAAAATATTTTTACCTTCTTTATACATTTAAATTTTAATAATATGTCGAAATATTCATGTTTAAATATTAAATTTTTTAATAGTAAATTGTGGTTCGTCACTACATGGTGTTATATGTAAACCAAGATACTAAAAAAATAAATTTATTTGAAGAAATTATTTCATAAAATATTTTGATGTTACATGGTGGTCAAATATATGTTATCATATACCTAGTGGGACATTGCATATTTTTGAGGTGATAAAAGTATATTTAGACACATTAAAATATTAACCCATTTTCAGAGTTCATTAGCTAGGAAAACTGCATAGAGAGATAGATGGATCTAATTCCAAAAATTTCCCATTATTTTAATTCCTCAATTTAAGGATATTTGGGCTAGTTTAGTATTATTTAATCTACAACTGAACTAGTATTTTTCTTATGTTGTTTTCATTCTAGTAATTGCCCTAATTTTTTGGTAATGAGATTAAGGAGTTGATTACCATCCCATTAGATTATGGAGGAATTTTACAAAAATTTTGGGCCTTCTACATAGAAGGGAGAAAAAATCCCAAAGAAGTATGAAATTGTGAAATATACTATTTTTTAATAAATTAAATTTATCCATTGTTAGTATTAGTTTTTAATCAATTTAGGGTGAAATTAATGTGTTTTATGGGGTACTTTGATATTTTGGCTATATGAGCTAAAAAAATTTTATAACATATTAATGTACTGCTTGATTTGATTATGAAATCATATCTCTCTTTAGTGATATTTACCCAATAATAAATATTTTGAATTAGTTATAGGAATTAAATATAAATATTTTAATATTAATTAAACGATCTCGTAGATCTATTATGTACTTATGGATGATAAAAGTGACTGGAGATGGTTATAATTGGATTTTTAAGTGGTTAACTCTATAGGAATGGTATGTAGTTTCTAATTTACTTTTTCATATTTAATTTCTTATAATATATTATTAAAAGGTTAGGTTAAATGAGTGTGACTAAACTTAGTGAGATCCAAGTTGGACTAAGTGATTATAATAAATAGGTAATGTCTATTAGAACCAAGATAGATGTTACACGCATGTTTCATTAATTTGGGGTTCATTGACGATACCTTCATGTGATGAGTTTTGGAAAACATTGAGAGGGCCTGAAGAAGTGTTTCCGTCCTTAAGAGATATCTCCCATGTCTAAGAAAGGTAAATTGTAATGATGTATAATGTTTTACACAATGTAATGGTTTACTAGTGAGCCTATTATTGTATTTCTTGAGCTCCCATATTAGAAATGGTTTATATCATTGGAGAAACATTTATGTTGGGATTGAAATTATAAATAATGAAATTTTATGCTGTAAACTTATCATAAAAGAGTGTTATTCTAGGGGTATAGAAGTGGGATAATGAATTGAAGATTTTTTATTATGGGGGAAGTATATAGAATGAGATTATGATGAGAAATGTTTGTATTTCCCCAAGAGATATGTGACTTGTGAGAAGATAATTATACAAATACTATAGAACAATAGTGGAAAAATATGATTTGACTAGTATACTATTATAGGAAGAGTATTATATGGTTGGGTAATGATGTGAATACTCTATGAACATGGGAATTTGAATTATATATTATGGATTATGTTCTTGTGTCATAAAGAGGTCACAATTGTGTGTTGAAAATTATCATTGAGTAGTTGAGATTCATGTGGAGTTAATTTTGAAACTTGACACATGAATTGTGTTTATTTATTATCATTATATTCTAGGTTTGAGATATGATTAAATTTTCTATACTATGTAAAAAGTGTTATTATATAACTTCTTGGATTTTTAAGGGTGTAAAAAATTATTATGATTATTATTTCATTAAAAAATAATATATTTTATTGATATTTCAATTGAGATATATGAATAATTATGAGGTATGGATTTTTAAAAAGTGATCCCCATAGGAATAAATATTTATATAATTAAATAGTTTATAGGATATGATATGATAATTTAATCCTATTATTGATCATATTATGATTTGAGTTGGCTTAAATTAGAGAATCATACCCCTCATAGATATGAATAAGGTAAATTATTTAATTCTATCCTCATGTTAAGGGTTGGGTGGGTAAAATTATCATTACATCAAGTTACACACCATGTTATGTGATGGATGCTCGAGTTCCATTGTTGGGCGTGATAAACTATAAATTACATTGGAAGGATTAATTGTGAGTAGGATAAACACTATGATGTAAGGTTAAAGTCTATGATTTAGTCATCCATATGATATTCCATGATATGGGTGGGAAGGATTAACAATCATCAGGATGGACACCACTATGTTAAGTGAAATACTAGGAATAAGTAACAAAGGGGTATATTATGATTTATAAGGTTAAGATTAATTTTCATCAGGTTAAACAAGGTAATGTATGGTGATTAAATTATTTTTATACATTGGGAAGATACTTTATGAGTTATTTTAAAATTACTACATATCACAAGGATTTATTCCTTATATCGGAAGCATACAAAAATTTGAAGTTTTTATGGGACCTCTCTTGGGTGTGGCATTACTGATGACTATTATAATATAACATGGGATAAACAATGACCACATGATCTTTATCAAATTTTATAAGGATTTATATTGATTATATAATGACCATATTTTTTACATGAGATAATTGAACCCACTAATTGTAATAGATAATGAATTATTTAAATATCTTTATAACAAAAAATAGGTCCTAGATACATTGAATCACAGAATCCATAATATAGATCAAACAATTAGTATATAATAAATATTAGAACATTATTTAATAATATAAAATAATGAACATATATATTGGTCTATATTAAAGTCCTTGTTGGAGGCTACCTGTACGTATTTATGCTTAAACCTTGAATGTGGACCTCAATATAAATATAAACCATATGTTTAGCATGATGTACTTGAAATACTCATTAGTTAAAAAATTATTCTAGAGTATCTTAGCTGGGAAGTGGAGATATTTTTAGGGTGATTAAATGTTGAACCTCAAAAATTTAGTTTAAAATAATAATAATATCAATATATTTCTTAACATGTAACATCAAAATTTATGATTATCAAGATTTATTAATGAAATTTTATTTTTTAAATGTATAAATACCAAGATCTTAAAGACCCATTGTGGGTGGTTAATTTATTTAATTGGGATTAGATAAAAATAATCTCATCCCAAAGGATCAAATTGTTTATTGTTTCTTTAAAAAAATATACATACATGGATCTTATATTACAACAGAAAACATAAAATAAAACATAGTATTTCCATTGAGAAAACCATTATTCTACAATATTATCCCACCATATTTATATAAATATATTTCATGGGAAATTGGGGGGGGGGGAATAAAAATACGAAATAGGATGATCTTAGATCTTTTTTATGGGTATTTATTGAATGTAAGGTAAATAAGACATGAATTAAATAGAAGGGAAAATGGAAATGAAATACTTCCATAATCAAATGAGATAAAAAAAATATCCATTGATATCATAAAATATCAAATAATAATATGTAAATAAATTAATAATATCATAATGACATATATTAATTATTACAATAATCATAAGCATACTAATAAGGCCCCATTCCATGACATCTAATATAAATGTGTAAGGGATCAACCAATACCCAAGCTAGATTGTCTCAGGAGCCCTATTGATTCATCAAGGGGCTATATTGGGTCTCACCCATCATATTCTATTTCTAATACAATTCTCATATGAAATAGTTGAAACATAATCAACATAAAAATTTATACTCATTATGACATATTAAATATTAATAATTTACCCAATCAATAAACATATTTATAAACCATCCAAAGTAATATGTTGGACGGTTTCAACATATTACATCACTAGTCAACGAGATCAGAAACCATCTGAGAAAAAACAGGGAAAGAATATTCATGAAATTTCTTAGTAGTGATTATGTAAAATAATTCATTTTCTCTATATATTAATAGAAAATCCATAAAAGAATTTCTAAATAAAATTCTTGAGGAAAATAACATTTTCACTTAAAAATCATATATATTATTTCTCAAAACTAAAATATTAAAAAGAAGCATATTTTCAACACAAAAAAACATATAAACACATAATAGAGTATTCGGTGGAAATATTCTTCATGAATTAAAGAAAATCCTTTCATTCCAGATAAGTTAAAAAACAATACTTTAATACTTTTTTTAAAGAGTCAAAAAGTACATTTTTCCGAAATCAAAAAGAGGATTCACACCAAAAAACATTGTAAGAAGTAAAAAATGGGTAAAAACGATTTTAAAAAATCATAGGAAAGTATTAAAATTATTATTTAATAAATTTTTGGGAAAATATGCATAAAAAAAATATTCCCCATTAAAGACTTAATCATAAACAATCGTGAATCATGGTGACATTTTGATATAAATACTGACATCATGTATGAATTATTTTATAATTGTTAAGAAGTCCTTTATAATAAATATATATATATATATATTATAAATATATTACATAACCATACTCATAAATTTAACACCATTTATGAAATAATTAAAATATTTTACCGCCTGTTTGTTGACAATTTTTTTAAGAATCACTAATTCTGTTAATAACTATATCATTTTTCATGAATGTTCTGGTTTCATAGTATTTGTATATTTTACGGTTATATGAAACCTTTAATAGAATGGAAAGAATATTTTATTAGAAAATAAATTAAAACTTACATGTGTCTAAAATATAATATTTACATTGATTCATATGAATAATTATCAGGAAGGTCATTAAGAACCTCATCAGACAATAAATAGTCAATTCAACTACTTCTTTTATTTGAAGGTCCATACACCACTAAATTTTCCTATTTATAGATTTCTGAGATGATACTATTCATGGACGAAACATAATACATCAATTTGTACAATCTATTAGTAAGATTATAATATAAATTATAAGAATCTTCCCTAATAGTAAGGGCAAAAATGGTGGAGTAAAACTCAAGCTAACAATTATTCAATCCATGATTACTATATTGATCTAATTTAGAGATGACACCAATAATTTATAGCTTCAAGTGAAGAAAAAAATAAACATGATTTATTAAATAAACCAATGATAGATCCACTATGCTCCCTAAAAATGACTTCATAACTATAGGGTCCTAGATTGACTCGTGAGGAACAATATAATTGATTTTTATCCACCAAGTAAAAGGATCCATCCATTTATCCTTAGTAAATCAGTACGGATAAAGAAATTACTGTATAAAACAAATGATTGATGATAGATAAATAATATACTGAAATAGAACATTATTGTTCCTTTGGTGTGTTTGATTCTCGTAAAATAGCAAGGATCGCATATTTGGAAGCCCAGACAATGAAATATACGCAATCATGGCTTTGTTCCGAGGATCTTTGAGCTTTTATTGTACCTCCTTGAATAAAAAATATATAATAATGACGATGATAAGAAATCATGGAGGAAATTAATTTTTGAAAACTATATGTAATGGATGATTTCATCTGTAGAAATGAAAAAAATATTAATGATAATAAGATTGATATAATGATTTCCCCAACCTTTGAGGAAGTCATAAATTGAGACAACCCATGGTAATCTGACATAAAAATATCATAAATAGAATTCCACATATAATAGGTTTTCAAAATCCATAATAAGTGGTCAACATCTTCTCTATTTTGATGATAGAAAAAAAGTAGGATCACAATGAAATACCACATGATTAAATAATGTTATCATTTGGAAGATTCTCATGTTCCAATATCCAGACATGAATTAACCGGGAGGGCCTAATAAAATATTGGCTCTCTTTTTCCAAACATCGTTTGTCATAAATGTAGCTAGTGAAATTATTATAAAACATTTTGGATGTGATAATTCTATTATCCATAGGTTCCAATTACAAAAATTATACCTAAAGGGGAATATATAAATTTCCATAGTGTTAAAAATTTGATCTGGGATAGTACCCATGTTGAAAATATGATCCTTCATTGAGTTTTCCATATTAATTTTAATCTACTCACCAATGAATGAATCAAGTAAATGGATTCCAGTCCTGTTTTGTTTCCAAAATTGAAGATAAGAATCTCTAGAGACTAGACACCTAGAGTGCGAGTCAATTGAGAAAAAACATATTGAAAGGTAGGTATCACTGAAGAGATAAGGGGGTTGAAATTTTTATTCATGAGTATATGCATAAATATAGACTGAAGAAAATAGAGGGACTCATAGTTAACATTGACATGTCTCCACAAAAAGAAGGCCTTTTAGAATCATTGAACTGTCAAATATTCTTAATTACTAAACCCCTTGTTTCCTATGCCTTATAGAATTATTTCCATGAAGTCATATCAATATTACTCTCTATAATTATACCATTCCAGAATGAAATATTAATTTAAATAATGATATGTTTGATAAGAGAATAATACCATCTGTACACCATGAAGAAATAAAAAACATGAATATGATAGCATATTTCACCATGAAAACACAACCTTCCATGGATAAAAATTTACCCTTCCAAGAAGAAGGGTGACTTCAGATATTACTAACAATTTAAAAAAAATTACAATCCTTCAGTCTTACCCATAAAAAAACACCATGGTAAATAAAGGGGATAACTCCCTCTTTAATACTATGATCCTTGATAATATCATGTATTCTAATGGAATAGATATTACTTCTGATGTAGAATAAATATTTTTCCCAGCTAATCTCTTAACTAGAGACATTTTCATAGTGAAACGAATCCATAATAAGTTTTTTAATGTTCTTATTATCCCCTTGTGTAATGATAATAATATCATCAATATACATCTGATGAGTAGAAGTAGAGATTCCCCTACAAGCACAGATAGATTTCATTTTCCAATTACCAGCCATGACACAAATGACCCTACTAAGATAATCCACAACAATGGAATAAATAATTAAATATAATGGTTTAGCATTCCTAACACCAATATATAAATAAAAATAGGCTTGAGGAGATCCATTAATTAGGATAGAAATGTGTTCAAAATTTGAAATGTCCTTCACCATGGACATGAAAACACTATCAAACCCAAATAATGAATGAAAATTGAAATTGAATCTCCAATCAATCATATCAAAAGCTTTATTAACACAAGATTAGGATAAATATTACCACCCATAGAGGATTTATAAATCATATTTAAAAGGTTGAGGCAGTAATGAGGCAATACTGAATAGATCTTCCTTTAATGAAGCCATTATAATTTAGTGACATAATTTTTATGTAAAAGAGGCATGTCTGTTTGAATGTTTTTTTTCTAATAATGTTAAAAATGGTGTTCACCAGAGCAACTAGTCAAAAAATGTGAATCTCATTGGGTTTTTTTACATTATAAATAAGGTCATGAAACAAATCACTTAATCTGTGAGTAAGAGAAATACTATTGAAAAAATGAACAACCAAACAGCAAACATATTATTGTATAATATCCCTAAAAGATTGGAAAATAATGTTAACAAAAACCATTCACAGCTGGGCAACATTTTTATTTGAAGCTATAGATAGCCTCCATGATTTCAGATTATAAGGGAATAGAGGCAATCATGTATTGGTATTATTGATTAACAAGCATTGAGATAATACCATCTACATGATCATTTAGAGAGTATGAACCATCGAAGATATAATTTAAGTATGAAATCATGTGCTCTGAAAGTTCCCACATTTTTAAAATAAATGATCTCCATATTTAATAAATTTAATAGGTCTAGAATCCATCATAATTTTCTAAATATAATTAAATAATTTAGAGTTTCTATCATAATCATTAAACCAAATTGACTAAGAAATATCTCTTTGAAAAATAAATTTGATATTGAGAATCTTTTTATTATTGGAGGTCATCATAGCTTCTTACATGATTTCATTAGAGAAATTATTATATGTATTGTACTTATGAACATACTTATTGGATATCTCAAAATAAAAATATCAAAGTTTATAGAACTGAATCATTTTTTCTCTGAATTTTGAAATTCATATTGAGTAATTTGAATTTGAGAAAACATGAAAAGGTATAATTTCTACAATTCACTACATTGTAGAAATTTTTAATAATTCTCCTATTGCTATGATGATTAAACCATGCATTGTTGAACCCAAATGGAAGAGGAGGATTGGAATCCTTACCAATATAGTACGTGTATTTATAATTTTAGAAGGGTTAATTCATAACTAGAATGTTTCTAATGATATAATAAAGATATATATTTATTATATATTTATTTCAATTAATCCATTTAATGAAGATATAGAAAAATATATTACACCTTTCATAGAGATGGTAAGTTATACATATGCATGAACATGATTTTTTTTATTATATGTATTGAATGAAAGAAACGTAAATAATAATTATCATTTATAGAATCAATATAATATAATAAAAGTCATATATATTCATCAATATTATCTTTATTACTATCTATGAAAGATTAAAATCGAAAACCAATCACATCACTTCTTGGTGGTGGTGTTCCACACATACAAATGTGCAACATTATGGATTAACAATGGTTTGGAAGGTATGAAGGTAGATATTATATTATTATTTAAGAAGTGATAATAATTTATAAGTATAATATATAAAAATTATACCTGTCATAATCAGCATCCATAAAAGATGGTAATTAAAATGATTTTCATCGCTATATAGAGACGGTATATCATGCGTATGCACAAGAAATAATTTCCCATACCATTTGATTGAAAAGAGAGTGTATAATAGAGGCTTCATAAAAACAATAAAACAATACAATATTTTTCATACTGATTTTTTATGAAATAAAAAAATCCAGATCTTTAGAAGAGGTAGAAGAAGGAATAAATTGAAATAGGTTGGGTAAGATAATTACCTCTTCTTCCAGAGACCTTCTTTAGATACTATATTAAGGGAATTAAGGTTGATCATTTAGGTATAAAAACCTCCAAATCATGTATAAGTATTTTATAATTATAAATGGGTAGAAATTGGACTATATATATAGCTCAATGTGGTGTGAAAAAGTGATGGAAGAGGTATCCTTTTATAATTGAGGTTAGGGGAACTTTTAGAATTTGTCAAAAGATTAAATTATAATAAATTAATTCTTGTGAAACATGACTCGAGATGGTATAGGATTAAATTAGACTTTAGTATAGGGTTTTACATTGAGTCACCAATAGAATTTAGCGATGTTTTGATTTTATTTTAATCCTTATGATTTTGATTAATCTTTAGTTAATCAATATAATTTTACATATGGAAAGAAATTTCTCCTAATTAAAAATATGTTATTTTAACATTTATGGTAAAAAATGTATAATAAATGAAAATTTAATGACATTTTTAACCAAAAACTTTCAACATATCACTATTTCAATATTTTTTTATTTTCAAATAATTTTATAAACTATTAATTTTATACAATATAATTTTTTTAATTTTGAACAGTTCATTTAATTTGACTTCAAATACATCAAAGAAATGGAAAATTAGAATATAATTCTTTCCATCCTATCTATTATGTCATGTATATGAAGAAAAATTCTTGAAAACGGAATAGAAATAAAATTATATCAAAATTAATATTCTTAAAATCATTTATTTTATTTATTTGTTAATTTAGTCAATATTATATTACAGTTGAACAAACATTTATGGAAATTATATAATTTATAAAAATTAAAAAAACATTATATAATGAAAACATTTCATTAATTTCAAAATATAAAATTAGTTTCATTCATATCTTTCTTTTTATCATTTTGGACACATTATAGATATTAAAAACAAATGGACTGGTATTTTGTAACTATAATTGATTTAAAAAATATATAATTAATTTTAATGGACAAGTGTTCATTAAAAAAACTAAATTCCAATACTAAGGTTCTAAGGGATTAATTAACTTCATTTGATAATAATTATGAGAAATATAATGGTTTCATTACTTTCTTTCCACATAGACAAACCAGATTTAGTATTTATTGGGAGGATAATATTTAATGTGGTTACTTTTAAAAATGTTCGAAAATAAAAGGGAACTGTTTACTATATTTTATTTACTTATTATATTTATTTAATCAATATATTTAAATTAAAAACCTTTTTATACTAGAAATTAATTCTAAAATAAGTGTTTAGAACACGATAAAAATGGTATTTTAGAAAATTTATTTTTTAGGAATGAAACTAAATTTATTCGTAACCCATGTACAATAAAAATATTATAAGATTTTTTAAAATTTTTATTTAATATAAAATATTAAAATTTCATAAAATTACACACCAATACTTATTAATTATATTTATTTTTATATAAATATATTAACTGTAAAAATATAGTTATTTTCTAAAAAACAATTATTTTAATTTTTTAAATTTTTTTTCTAATCAATTTTAAATCAATTAATTTATTCTATAAATTTATGATCCATATATTTTTAAAAATATATTTTTTATATTTATACTCTCCAATTTAATGGATAGTTTATACTAGTCACATAATAATATATCACTGTTCATTTGAACTCATTGTTGAATGAATCATAAGAAAATAAGGTGGTTAAATTTATTTTAAAAGAGACATATCATAAAATATTTTGGTGTTACATTAATTCAACAAAAAAATTAAAATTTATAAAATTTTACCACATAAATATATTTTTTACATTATTCATCATAATTTGATCTGATTCTATATTTCATCTTATATATTATTCCTTCTCTAATATACATTTACTAGCTAATTTGTTTAATTCCTCCACACTTGTTATCTAGTGTCTAAAACATGTATAAGATCTTCGTTGGAAGATAAATCAAGTAAAAAATTATATATAATTAGAATTGATAAAATGATTTAGTTATTGAATGTACTTTCTTAACCATGTTTTATGAAACACGTTCTATACTTTAGAAATTCTAGGTGATATTTGTAAATAGTAATCCAAAAATGTAATTCAATCCCTAATTTCAAAATGGATAACAGAACTTCAAATTTGTTTTCCTCTATTACCAAATATTATAACACCCATCCTTGGAGATACCTTCATGAGAACCTTATCTCGCACATGAAATTAAAAATTAGTCTTTGGGTATTGGAAAAGATATTTAGCCTATATTGAGCAGCTTTGGTATTTGTTTGAATAGTCTTTACCTCTTTCATTTTTTCCTCTCATAGTTCTAGTCCCACATGAATCATTTCACCAATTTCACCCCATTATGTTGGTGAAAGAAATCTGTTTCCATATAATGCTTCATATAGATCCATTTAAATACTTAAATGAATGTTATTGATATAAGTTAATTCCATGAAGGGTAGATACTAATAAAAAATACCATGTGAGTGAAGTGAAAATGACCTCAACATATCTTCTACGGTTTGGTTTTTCCTTTTTGATTTCCTGTCAATTTGAGTGTGATAATTGGATCTCTAATGAATCTTGGGATGTAGATAATTCAAAACAAATTTACATAATTTGGATGTAAATAGTTGATAATAATTTTACAAAATGGAATGTGGTACACCACGAACTCTTCAAAATTGATTAATATATATTTATTCAAGGATACACAATGGAAAATATTCTCTTATAGAATAAAAATGTGCATATTTGGTATGTATCTCACCCAGAAACCATATTTAATCTTTATTTGATAGATTCTTTGGTAATATAGTTAAAAATTCTATTGTCATTTCATCCCATTTCCATAAAGGAATAGGTATAGGTTTCATGAACCCTCAGAGATGTTATCTCTCTGCCAAAACTTATTGAAAAAATATTGTGACACATAGGAATAACGTTACCAAATTATATTATCCCACCAATAAGTTTCCTCTAAATTTCTATTCATCATGGTGGTTCTAGGGTTTATATACAAATTCTAGGTATGAGCATCATCCAATAATTCCCTCTTTAGCTTAGGTATAGATGGAACCCAAATCCTTTTTAAAAATTTGAGAACTCTATATTCATATGATAAGTCAATAAATTTCCAATCATTCATATATTCAATTTTATATTTAAAATCTGAATTATTATACTGGGAAAATTTAATATTCTTTATTAAAGAACTTTTAATCTTTTCTACTAATGATGTTTTTGAAATACATTAAAAAGTGAATGATTTTCACCTTCCTTAATAATTCCCATATCCATATTTACCATATCCATGAACAAAATATCCCTATCATTCCGTATTTTGTTTGGAACTCTATTATCTTTTCATCTCAATATGTTTACTACATTATTTTCATTCCAATGGTGTTTTTGTATGGTGTAATTGATAACAATTTTTTTTTGTTAATAATTTTATGGGTTTGTTTATTTTATTTAGTTGATTATTAATTAATTTAAGTTGAGTTTAATGAATGATATTTGTGTTTTTATATTTTTATGTAGGTCTAAAATTTGGTGAAATTGGAAGGAAACCATGGACGTTGAGGAACAAAAGGAACTTTATGCCAGTCCGATTCATGAAGAAACAAGAAAATATAATATATAAAATATTCCGAGGTTTTTTAAGGAAGACAAAGAGAAAAGGAATGGTTCTAGTGGCACAAAACATAATGAGTAGGATAAAATAGAGTTTTAGGTGCTAGAATTTGAAGATACACACCATTTACTTAATTCAATATATATAAATATACAACTCTTTTACTATTTAAAATTCATAATATTCAAAAATAGGACTGAATATTTCCCGTCATATAGTCTTTACACGATATTTAAGTGTCATACTCATAAAAAAGTGATAACTTCTAATGCATCTTTGATTAGTACATTATCCTTGAAAAAACTATTTCCATTGAAAACATATTTTTGATCCATGGAAGCCCATTAAATAATTTAATTCTTCAACATATATAGGGTTAGACAATTTGGAAATTAATTCCATTCCAAAGTTGAGGCATGACCATTTGGTGGCTTCCATATGGTTCCGACCACAAATCATTATAGATATGCTTTCCTTATGCTTTATTGTTTTTCATTTTGTTCATTTATATATTGTTGAATTATTTTTAGATTATTTCCAATTCCTATATTTTTTCATTAAATATTTCAGTAAATCGTTCCATGATGTGTTCTATATTATTTATTTATTCAAGTTAGTTTTTAATTACATTCATATAGGATAATGGGGGATAACTTTATTTTGAATTGTTTTTATCATTATAGAGACCATTCCTGTGATTTAACTTCCTTTAACAAATTCCATCTTGAGTGGATAACCTTTTTAGGGTTACAGGTCGAGAGTAGTGGTGTTTCTAAACCTAATGAATCCATAGATTAAACCTTGGTAATCCTATGGATAGTAATTTTTTAATAATAATTGTTCATCACATTATTTTTCTTTACCATGACCATGGTATGGAAATTTTAATGAACCCATTTTAATTGGAGTTTAGAAGGACTATAAAAATTAGACAAGCATTATTTATGAATGGAAGATAATAATATATCACCTAGGTTTTTATCTATACTCTAACCATGGTATAGTTCCAACATAGGTAGGTCATTTAGGTTTGAATGAAACTAATGTGTGACTCTTAAACCACTTCACATCCAAATCCATAATACTTTCCCATGTTAGATTTAGGATTATACATTTCATATTCTATGGAATTGATATTTATACTTTCTTTTATTTTTTCCTGAATTTTATTTTTTAATATTTTCATAAATTATTTTAATAAAATAAAATGTAAACGGTTGTGACCTTAACATTGGTTAGAAATTATCTACCACGTTCTCCTTTTTCAATGGATTCAACCCCATAAATTCTATTTTCAACACCATTATATTTAATTTTATTTAGTATACAAAGATTTTTTGTTATTAGAATTGTGGGTCAAAATGATTCCGTTTGGTACATTCAATACTAGAACTGTTTTTACGGAGCACTGGAGCGTTCCAAATAACATGAGACTGATTTATTATGTCAAAGAAACTTCTTATCGTATTTTTGTCTACTGATGTTAGTTTATTTATTTGTTATGTATTTATTGTAATAATATTATTTTATAAATATTATAGTATTTGTTGTTGTTTTGTGGGATGGTATACATGCCTCATTAATATTACTCTAAATTATAATCTAAGTACAATGAATTTTAGGAATATCTGACCACATGGGACGTGATGAATTCCGGAGCGTGGTCATGTCAAGTAATGAGTTGGGTTGATTCCTATTATTTTGAGAATGAAAACTACCAACATAATCATTTGAGTGATTCCTATTACTAAACCTGTCGAGGAGACCCTAATTTTCAAGTCTACCAAGGTGAATTATGGGTTGAGCAGTACTTATATGGCATTTTAAAAGGGAAGCTGAAATTATACACTAATGTGATGTAAAAAAGGACTATCATAAAACAAAACATAGTGAGTAATGATAATTTACCAACAACCTTTCTCAAATCATTTAAAAATTTATTATCATGAGATTATTCAACCAATAGTTTATAATTCAAATATAAGTTTGTTTGAAGATGAAGAATGTAAAGAAGTTGAGGAAATCCATGTTATTGATACAAAACAACCTCAACAAAAGTAAATTTCGGAATAAAATTGATTTAAAAAACCATATAGGCATAATTTAGAAGAATTACTTGACATATTTCTCACAATGTACTTTATTGTGTTGGATAAGTTGATAGATGATCATCAAGACCAAATCAGTGAACAAGGTGGACTTATCACTCACCTATGTCATGTTATTTCGAATTTAAATTCCCTATAATACAACATACCATTATAATATAAGGAAAGGATAATTTGGATTCATGAAAAATAAGATAAAGAGGTTTAGGAATTCAATACTAAAAATAGTAATAATAATCGGAGGTAGAAAACAAACGAACAATACCTCGAGCATGTTGACAACACTAAAAAAGATGAACCTCAAGATTTTTAAGAAGTATAAAAACCAACGGCATCAATTCTACCCATACTAAAAAAAAATTAAGATAAAAAATAATTAAATTTTCAACATTAATTGGAGGAATAAAAGGTAATAGAATATTAATATATAAAGGTGGTTTAATAGGAACAAGCCATATACACGAAAGAAGAAGAAATATTGAAGGAAGATGATATAGATCAGTCATAAATCAGTGTCAATGGTATGATTTAGACTGAAGAATAATATGAACCCCTCCCACACATTCAAGTAGAATAGAGGAATATAGAGTCTCTAATTTAATAATTTATTCCATAATATTATGAAAATATAAATAAGGAAGAGGTTTTTGTGGTGGAGGAGATCTATAAAATATGGTAAGATTTTAATTTTGAGGTATTTTTACTGAATTAATCCTTGAATTTCATCCCACCATAAGAAGCATTAAAGATGAACCAACTGAGTAGGAAGTTAAAGGCTACCCCATACACATAGAAAAATGGGTAGCTATTAAATCCAATAATGTTAGCTTTTTATCATTTTACAATCAACTAATTAATGTCTAACATCCCGAGTCATGTTCTAAAAACTACTTCCACGATCCAGACAACCACATGATTTTAGGAATGCCTCCTCTTATGTTAGAGGGTTCTTACTTGTAAAAGGTTCTGATGCCATTCATGGGGAGACTATTCCCCATTTATCAGCTTAACACAACATCAAAAATATGTAAAAAATAAAAAAATTACATATAACCATAACCAATATAATTCATATATACCAAGACGACCAAAACTAAAAATACAATATCAAAATTGAATAGTAGATATTCCATGCCAACGTATGTGCAACTGTCAAAATTCAAACCCAAAATTAATGACAATGATAATTCTTGGGATAGTCATGAACCACATGTAGAGACCCAAAGCTTGACGTACATGGACATTACATTACTTTTACGGAATACTTTATACATAACAAAAATAGACACTGATGGACAGTAATAGTTTAGTATCTTTGGAAACATGGAATATAAACTTCTAATCATGTTGAAATATCTTCAACATCTCCCATAACGATCTTCCCCTTTTTGTTTCCTTACCTAAATACTTTATTTATTTCCTAGTGAAAATAAAACATAAAAAGGGTGAGCTCAAATTCTCTGTAAGGGAAAACATATAGAACATAAAACAATTCATAAACATTTGAAAGCAAAAACGTGAACATGAAATTTAAAAATCAAAATCTTGAGAAAAGACATAAATAGTGGAAGTACCTAAGGCATATATAATAATGGAACATCAACCATGATAAAATATAATGGGAATAAAACATGTAATTGTGGAAGCCATTCAACACATGTTATGATTTCCACAGTAGCCAAGGCATTGCTGCCAAGACCATCTTAGTGGACAATGTCCCTTTCTGAATCGAGTTCACTCCTCATTTCAGTCTTGTAACACTGAAAAGGGTGTGAAGAGACATTAAACTTGAAATATACACATATGAAATAATGTCATCCTAGATGGAAAATGGTTTTGATAAAAAAATTTGAAATGAATTCATGAGGAAAATATCCTTTCGTCTTCAAAATCATTTTATTTTCAAAAAATGCCATTTAATTTTTAAAATAAAAGTATTTTGTTAAAAATAGTCCTAAAACCTTGTAGAGTAAGCTTCATGAAAATGAGGCATTATGAAACCGTAGAAATCTGTTCACACCGTATAGGTTAAAAATAACATTCTTCTCGTACATTTGTCGGAAAAATCAAAATGTACCTCGTATGGTAAAAAAAATATTCCTTACATACCATGTAGTAAAAGACAAAAATGGGTAAAAAGGACTTTAAACATACATGGAAACATTTTTATAAAACTTGGACATGGATGATAAATATAACCCCAGTAAATACTTACGTATAAGCAATCTCAGATAGAAAACAAATGAGATTGCATCATTATCTCTTACCTTAGGTCCGATATGCTTCGTACGTATCCAAACCTCCTGTATAATGATTTAAATAATTTCACTAACTTATTACAGAATCATATTTATTTTTATGATATCATATATGGTTCACTTATGAATTTATAATACCCGTTCTTTTGTAAATTTCATGTCAAAGCAGTGTTTTGGGTAAAACGTTTTATTTATCGTACGTGTTTGGACTTGTTGTTCTTGATATTATTACTTATATACTGATTTACATAATTCCAAAATTTAAAACATGATTTATATATAATATATATTCAGCATATACATATATATATATTATAGATCAATAAACGGAATGAAATACACCGGTCATGGAGACGGTAGGCCCTACGTACGCATGAACATTGTTTTCGTTTCCTTATTTAAGTAGATGAAATACATATATATTTATAAATCCAGTATGATTATTATGCCAAATATTTCATTATTATTCATTATATATATACTGTATAATCATTCATTAATGGTTAACATGGAGAATGAATCTCATCACGTCGTGGAGACGGTAGTCCGTACGTACGCATGAGTGATGATATCATTCCCATGATTGTGGAATTGTATTGAAGTGTATGTATAATATTTTAGAATAAATATCATTTTAAAATAATCATATATAGTATTTTATTTCCACCATTATACCAATCCATGTAAGGTGGTGGTTGAAAACAGATTACACCACGACATGGAGATGGTATTCCGTACGTACGCACGTGTGGTGATTTCATTTTTCGTAGGATGGATAGAAGGTGAAATAGGGTTGTTTCATATTTATAATAACATATCAGTATATGACTAATACTGATGTTATTACTTCATAATTAAAAAACAAAATAAGAATAAGTAGAAGAAGAAATAAAGTTGAAAAAAATCGATAACAGACATTACCTCTTCTTTGAAGTCCCTCTTATTAACCTCCTCTTTGGGCACTAAAGATGGTCTTTTAAGAAGTCCAGAACCTCTAGGATGTTTCTAGGGAAGTGAGGAAGAGACATTGGCAGGGTTCGTCCAAGCTTGAAGGCTCAAAAGGGTGGGAAGAGAAGTGGGAAGGGGTTCCCTTTTTATAAGGGAGGAGAGGGGCACCTTTGGAAATCTTAAAAACATTAATTTATAATAAATATAACCCCACATAGAAAACCTCCAAAAATTAATCATAGTAGAAGATCAGATGCTATAGGGTTTTAATATCATCAAACAATAAAATTTATACATGTAGGGAATTTATTTTAAACATTATCAACTTGGTTTATCCTTATTTAATCTATTAAATTTTATTTCTGGTAATAAGATTCTAGATTTTAAATTGTTATAAATAATTACTTATGTGTTATCAATTATCCATAAATAGATAATCTATGACATTTTAGACTATATAAATTTCAATTTATAACTTTTAAATATATTAGGGATTTTTAAACATTTTAATAATATGTTATTTTTATAAAATAACAATAGTGTCAATTTTGACACTATTCAATTATTGGAATTTAAATTAAATCCACACAGATGATATATTAAAAATAAAATAGTTAATAGGTTCCTAACATGTAATAGTAATCTATAAAATTAGTGGATCACATTAAATAGTTAATATAATATTTATTTTACTATTTGTAAAATATTTATTTGATATTTCTCTTAATAAAATAATTACTACAACATTTTTGTATAATTATTAAATAAAATTATTTGATGCATAAAAATTCAAAATAAAATACTATAATGAATATAAATCGTATATATTCCATAAGATTACATTTAGTAGGATTTATCTTCTAAAACACCCAAATTGTAAAATGTTATATTTATTAAATTATGAAGGTGACAACTTTGACATCATAAAAAAATAATATAAGTGTCATAATCAATTTTATAAGACTCCAAACGGTTATATATTCGGTCGTTGAATGCTTATGGTGTATATATACACTAAAAATAAGTTTTGTGCAGGTTTTTGAGCCCTTTAATATTTATTACTATTTCAATAAAAACAATATTATTGATTTTTTTACTGAATAAATAATTTCAGCATCATTACTGTATAAACTAATAAGGTAATTAAATAACTCATAAAAATTACAAATAAATTCCCATGATAAAGAAAAAAAATTATCTTTCAAATGAGTATTTATAACCTAATTTATATTTTGTATAACCTTATATTAAAAATACTTTAATTATTATAGTTTGAGTGAGACATATTTCACTTTCCTTTAAATAAAATAAACTAAAGGCCTTTATCACCTCCAAGTGGGTTATAATGAATTCCATTTCGACCCAAATATGACTTAGGACGAAATATAATCATCCAATTGTATTAATACAAGTGTTAGGGTAATTTTATAATATTATATTTACCCTTCATTACCTGATTTACCTTTTACTATGGTAAATAAAATTTACAGTAGTTACTATTCATAATGCCCAAAAATAAAAAGTAGTCTATTAATATAATTTGGACCCAATGATTCTAAATATGGAATTCATTTTTCCATATTCAATACACAAAAGTTGCAGAAAATAAATTAAGATTAATTCTATTGTCGAAAGGACACAGTGTTTTGTTTAAAACATTGCAAAAGATTGAGTTGATTTAACCAATGAATTCAATGTAAAATCAATGTTAATGAAATAAATTATATTAAATGGTAATAATATATTTTATTTATATTTTAAAACCATTGAATATTATAATTTAACAACATAAATTATTATGATGAAAATAGTTGTTTTTAATTAAAATATAGCATGTTTTTACTATTCATTAAAATATGAAAGTAATCATAATAATATGAAAAATTTATCCAAGGTAAAATTTTATATCCTGATTCCAAAGAATAACTTTATTTTGTAAAATTTAACTTATAAACATGTCAAAAACTATATTTAATGTGGGTGTGCCATCAAAAGGTGGAAAAACATCATTTTTTTAAAAAGACTTATTTTACCCGAAAAATTTATTTGATTCTCATACCATGTTCTATAAAATGAGTAAGATTAATAATAATGTTATAAAATTCAAAATGTAGTTAATACTATTCATAACGGCTAGTTCATAATAATATTATAATAATATATAATTGTTTAGTGAAACCTGGTATTGCGTACAACACACGCTATCGAGGAAGGTTGCGATTGCGTGTAATGAAAGCTAAGTCAGGGTTGCATGTAATGAAAGACTCTTTCGTTGTTTCGTATGACAGAATCCAACCATATTTCATTTATACATTGAATATATATGTATATATATATGTATATACACACTCATTTTTGCGTAGAATAACTACTATCAATATTGTGTGTAACATGATCAAAGAATAGTGTTGCATATACTACAAGCTAATACGGTGTTATATATAGCGCAAGGTAATCTTGGTGTAGCGTACAACACAAGACATAAATGAAATTGAAAGAATATTTTTCATAAAATATCAGGGTGTAACATTCTTCCCCCTAAAAATGAATTTCTTCCTCGAAATTCATCGGGGTTATAAATAGTTTACTATTCATAGAAACCCACATCGTAAAAAAGGAATACTAAAACATGATTATAAAACCTAAAGTATGAAACGTAACGATTACCCAAAGTAACTCATCACTGGGTTTCCATATAGGAGAACATAGGTGAAAATATGGATATGGAAGAAAAATATAACCATCAAGTTCTGATGGAGAGTGGTAGAGAACATGGCTATGAAAAAGGCAACATTCACAAAGGCATAAATTTGTGATGATCTAAGGTACCATCTGATTCATCGGATATAAGAGCACTAGGACATCATTTTTTTTCAAGATCATTTCCCTAATGTTGAAGAGTTTTTTAATTAAAAGAAATTCTTACTTTATTTTGGTACAATTTCAGCGTTGTTCATGCCTTGAACAATTTCCACTTCATCACTTAAAGAAATGAAGTTGAATTTATCATTCTTGAAGTGTTAGTAGATCATGTGATAGAATGATGGGTTATTCCATCTGTTTCAATCATATGGTTAGAAAAAGTTATCAAATATACATAAGTCCGTCTATGGTGTGGTTAATCATATATGATTCCAAAAATGGACTTATACTTCATCTATAATACCACTTAATAAAATAAAACTAGTTTCTACTAACCAGGGACTTCTTGTAGGACAGTGGTAGGAAATGAAGGCCTGTCGCACTTCAGTTGTGGGTTCGATTACCACATCCTTGTCTGACGCGATGGGTTTTCACATGTCCTGTAGGTTTTCCTTTTTCTAAAACTACATCATTATAACATTCCATCAATAATATTGAAAAAAGTTCTCGCCTTAAACAATACTGTCTCACATCCAACATACACCATTCCAATCATTAGTCTTATCTAAAATACTTCTGTCCAAGCTCATAGTATAAAGAAAACAATTACTAGAAAGGTTATCTACCAAGAATGTGAATACAAGAATTTATCCCATATATATCATAAGATATAACTTGTTGGTTACATTCCAAACACATTAATACCTTAGTCATGTATTCTCTTGAAAAATAAATTACCATAGAACCTTAGTGAAAACATGAATGCTATCAAAAGGTAACTCTTTCCATATACCAAAATCCCAAAAATTCTATATACTCAAACCATGATATCACTTTGTCCTTATATCAGTCATGAGCTCAAGAATACTATCAAACATATTATTTTCTCCGTATCCTTTCATCATGTGCATATCTTCTTCTTTCCAAAAACATCTGAATAACCTTTCATGGTTACCAGTACCATTCAACATATACTTTCAAATACTTTAGGGAAAAGAATAGTGTAACAATCCTTATATGTTTCTTTATTCCATAGTACTATTAAATTACCTATACAACATGACTCTTGATAAACATACAATCATTCCACTACCTTCATAAAACATTGAACGAGCTTCATCATTTTATTCCTCTACACTTATTTCATCTCAAATATCATTTGTAGTCTCTTCATCATCATCAACATAAATACTACCCATACAACCATGCTGATTCACTTAATGATTTTTCCCTTAGGGCATCGATTTGCATAATGCCCGTACATTCCACATTTAAAGAATTTAACCATTGTTGATGTATTAGGAATACCATTATCCTTGTCCATTGTGTTAACTGATCCTTTTCCTTTGCAATTATCGGCTTTGTGTCTTTCTTTTCCACACCCAAATCATCTTCCAATTCCTTTGAAACATTCTCCTTGATGCCTCTTCCCACATGATTTACATAAGGGAAATTGAACTTTCTTTCTTCTATGATCATCATGAAACTCCATCATTCCTTTATTATCTGAGTGAGGAAACTTACCAAATTTGAGTTTATTGATCATATTCTGAGATAACTGATTCAACATAATAATGATGTTTGAACTACCAATTCCTGTTTTATTTGGTTGATCATGAAGAATATCATTCCATTGTCTATCATATTGTTCATTAACATGAATCCTCCTGTTTCCTGCCATTTCATAAAACCCAAAAAGAATAGTATGAGAGGCAAAACTCGTACTAGAAAAACAACATATTCAGGGGGGGAGTACTTTCAATCTCTGAAATCTTAAGTCTAATTCTATTATTGTTACCATAATTATAGGAACATAACCTATACTTATACTTAACCTTAGAAACATCCCTAGACATACCTTAGAAATATCTCTATGGATCTCACTATTGTTTTTGCATCCTAGTTTCCAATGGTAAACTAAACCTTTCCTCTGATACCAACTGTAAAGACCCAAATCTTGACGTACATGGGCATTACATTACTTTTACGGAATACTTTATATATAACAAAAATAGACACCGAAGGACTGTAATAGTTTAGTATCTTTGGAAACCTGGAATATAAACTTCTAATCATGTTGAAAGATCTTCAACATCCCCCATAATGAACTTCCCCTTTTTTTCTTCCTTACCTAAAACCCATCTTTTTTTACTGGGGAAAATAAAACATAAAAAGGGTGAGGTCAAATTTCTTGTAAGGGAAAACATAGAGAACATAAAACAATCCATAATCATTTGAAAGAAAAAACTTGAACATGAAATTTAAACATCAAAATCTTGAGCAAAGATATAAATCGTGGAAGTACGTAAGGTATATATCATAATGGAACATCAACCATGATAAAATATAACGGGAACAAAACATGTAATTGTGGAAACCATTCAGCACATGTTATTATTTCCATAGTATCCAAGGCATTGATGCCAAGAACATCTTAATGGACAAAGTCTCTTTCAGTATCGAGTTCACTCCTCGTTTCATTCCTGTAACACTAAGCCAGATTAACTTATCATTCCAGCCATGTATATCTCATGAGATATAAATATTTACCCAATTAATTGGAGGTAGATATAGGTCCCACCCATCTCATAATGAAATCATTCTTACCTGTTCCACAAAAGAAACATAAAACATTCATCATAACCCAAAGAATAAAATGGGTTTCATAAACATCATCCCATCATCTCATAATCCATGTAAAAAAATGGACATTTCATCATAAGAAAAGTGAAACCATGTAAATCCTAGAGACATTAAACTTGAAACATACACATATGAAATAATGTCATATTAGATGGAAAATGGTTTTGATAAAACATTTGAAATGAATTCTTGAGGAAAATAACTTTTCTTCTTCAAAATCATTTTCTTTTCACAAAATGCTCTGCACTTTTAAAAATAAAAGTATTTTTTTGAAAATAGTCATAAAATCTTGTAGAGTATGCTTCATGAAAACGAGGAATTATGAAACCTTAGAAATCCATTCACGCTGTATATGTTTAAAATAAAATTCTTCTCGTAATTTTGTCAGAAAAGTCAAAAACTACCTCGTATGGTAAACAAAAAAAAGATTCCTTACATACCATGTAGTAAAAATTCAAAAATGGGTAAAAAGGACATTAAACATACATGAAAAAAAATTATAATACTTAGACATGGACGATAAATATAACCCCGGTAAATACTTACGTATAAGCAATCTCGGGTAGAAAACAATTGAGATTGCAACATTATCCCTTACCTTAGGTCTGATATGCTTCGTACGTATCTGAACCTCCAGTATAATGATTTAAATAATTTCATTGACTTATTACAGAATCAATTTCATTGTTATGATATCATATATGGTTCACTTATGATTTTATATTACCCGTACTTTTGTAAATTTCATGTTAAAGCAGCGTTTTCGGCAAAACGTTTTATTTATCGTACGTGTTTGGACTTATTGTTCTGGATATTATTACTTATATACTGATTTACATAATTCTAGAATGTAAAACATGATTTATATATAATATATATTCAGAATATACATATATATATATGATAGATCGATAAATGGAATGAAATACACCGTTCATGGAGACGGTAGGCCGTACATATGCATGAACGCTGTTTTCGTTTCCTTATTTAAGTAGATGACATTAATATATATATTCATAAATACAGTATAATTATTATTTCATATATTTCATTATTATTCATTATATATACTTTATAATCATTAATGAATGGTTAACATGGAGAATGAATCTCATTGCGTCGTGGGGATGGTAGTCCGTACGTACGCACGAGCGATGATATAATTCCCATGATCGTGGAATTGTATTGAAGTGTATGTATAAAATTTTAGAATCAATATCACTTTAAAATAATCATATATAGTTATTTATTTACACCATTATACCCATCCAAGTATGGTGGTGGTCGAAAACAGATTACACCACGGTGCGGAGATGGTATTCCGTACGTACGCACGCGCGTTGATTTCATTTTCTGTAGGATGGATAGAAGGTGAAATAGGGTTGTTTCATATTTATAATATAATATCAGTATATTAGTGATACTGATGTTATTACATCATAATTAAACAACTATTGAAGAAGAAGTAGAAGAAGAAATAAAGTTGAAAGAATCGGTAACGGACATTACCTCTTCTATGAAGTGCCTCTTCTTATGCTCCTCTTTTGGCACTAAAGATGGTCTTTTAATAATACCAGAACCTCTAGGATGTTTCTAGGGAAGTGTAGAAGAGAAATTGGAAAGGTTTGGCCGAGCTTGAAGCCTCAAAAGGGTGTGAAGAGAAGTGGTAAGGGGTTCCCTTTTTATATGGGAGGAGAGGGGCACCTTTGGAAATCATAAAAATATTAATTTATAATAAATATAACCCCACTTAAAAAACCTCCAAAAATCACTCACATTCGAAGAGTATATGAGATAGGGTTGTAATATCATCATCCAATAAAATTTAGGAAAAGAGGGGATTTATTTTAAACAATATCAACTTGATTTATCCTTAATTAATCTATTAAATTTTATTTGTGGTAATAAGATTCTAAATTTTAAATTGTTATAAATAATTACTTATGTGTTTTTAATTATCCATAATTAGATAACTAATGAATCTTTAGACTATATAAATTTCAATTTATAATTTTTTAATATTTTTTTGATTTTTTAACTATTTAATAATATGTTATTTTATTAAAATAACAATAGTGTCAATTTTGACACTATTCATTTATTTGAATTTAAATTAAATCCACATAGAGGAAATATTCAAACTAAAATATTTAATAGGTATCTAACATTTCATAGTAAGCTAGAAAATTAGTGGATCACATTAAATAGTTCATATAATATTTATTTTACTATTTGTAAAACCATTTATTTGATATTTCTTTTAATAAAATAATTACTACAAATTTTTTGTATAATTATTAAATAAAATTATTTGATGCATAAAAATTAAAAATAAACTACAAGTAGGAAGATAAATATTATATCTTTCAATATAATACATTTAGTCGGATTTATCTTCTAATACACTAAAATTATAAATTGTTATATTTATTAAATTATGAAGGTGATAACATCGACATCATAAAAAATAAAATAATATTAGTGTCATAATCACTTTTATAAGACTCCAAATGGTAATATATTCGGTCATTAAATGATTATGATGTATATATACACTACCAATAAGGTTTTTACAGGTTTTGAGCCCTTTAATATGTATTAATATTTCAATAAAAACAATATTATTGATTTTTTTACTAAATAAATAATTTCTCCATCATTATTGTATAAACTAATAAGGTAATTAAATAACTTATAAAAATTAAAAAGAAATTCCCATGATAAAGAAAAAAAATTTCTCTTTAAAATGAGTATTTATAACCGAATTTATATTCTGTATAACCTTATATTAAAAATACTTTAATTATTATAGTTTGAGTGAGACATATTTCAATTTCCTTTAAATAAAATAAACTAAAGGTTTTAATCACATCCAAGTGGGTTATAATGGATTCCATTTCGACCAAAATATGACTTAGGACGAAATATAATCATCCAATTGTATTAAGACATGTTTTTGGGTAATTTTATAATATTATATTTACCCATAATTACCCGATTTTCCTTTTACAATGGTAAATAGAATTTACCGTAGTTAATTTTCACAATGCCCACAAATAAAAAGTAGTCTATTAATATAATTTTGATCCACTGATTCTAAATATGGAATCCATTTTTCCATATTCAATACATAGATGTTGCAGAAATTAAATTAAAATTAATCGTGTTGTCGAAAGAAAACGGGGTTTTGTTTAAAACATTGCAAAATATTGAATTGATTAAACCAACGAATTCAATGTAAAACCAATTCTAATGACATTCATTATATGAAATGGTAAAAATATATTCTATTTATAATTTAAAACCATTCAATATTATAATTTAACCACATAAATTATTATGATGAAAAAAGTTGTTTTTAATTAAAATATATCGTGTTTTCACAATTCATTAAAATATTAATGTAATCAGAATAATATGAAAAATTTATCCAAGGTAAAATTTTATATCCTGATTCCAAAGAATAATTTTATTTTGTAGAATTTAACTTATAAACCTGTCAAAAACTAGATTTAATGTGGGTGGGCCATCAAAAGGCGTCAAAGCTGCATTTTTTGAAAAATACTTATTTTACCCGAATTTATTTTTATTCTCAGACCATGTTCTATAAAATGAGTAAGATTAATAATAATGTTATAAAATTCAAAATTTAGTTAATAATATTTATAATTTCTTTTTCATAATAATATTATAATAATATATCGTTGTTTAGTGAAACCCAGTATTGTATACAACACACGCTTTCGAGGAAGGTCACGATTGCGTGTAATGCAAGCCAAGTCAGGGTTGCGTGTAATGAATGACTCATTCGTTGTGTCGTATAACAGAATCCAAATATATTTCATTTATACATTGAATATATATATGTATATACACACTCAATGTTGCGTAGAATAACTACTATCAAAATTGTGTGTAACATTATCCAAGAATAGTGTTGTGTATACTGCAAGCTAATACAATGTTGCGTATAGAACAAGGTAATCTTGGTGTAGCATACAACACAAGACATCAATGAAATTGAAAGAATATTTTTCATAAAATATTGGGGTTTTACACCACATATGGTTCTCTCATCTATCCTCTATCACGAAATTTGTCATATAACATAGGGCCTTTGCTCTTATCGTACCCTATAATCACAGAGTCTATTCATGTACTGACCATGAACACAAGTTGGTTGTTAGTAAAACTCAGTAGTCTAGCACCAATGGAATCTAAAAGAATATCTATTCAAACTAATGTATGAAATTGTATAAAATATACAAAAATGTAATAATGTTAAAAGTTTATACTTATTAAATAACTCTTTGTTTGACCACGTAACACGAAAGACTATCAAGGACACATAATGTCTCAACACCTTCTTTGGCCCATGTCAGGGTTTGAACATTATTATATAAAAAATCCACAATTGTTATATCACATGGTATTTAAATACCCATTTCAATTCAAATCTTACAATGCACAGTTGAAAAAGTAATCTAATTCCAACTCATGGGAAAGAATTCCATATTTAGCACCTCGTGTGTGTTTGGCTCATCAGTACATGTCCCACATCCCATTGGTATTTTGATAATTTAGGTTCTATCTCATAAAATAACATTTAAAGGGCCTAGTATTTGAAATTCCTAACACTGAGAGGGGGAGGGTTGAATCATTGTTGGGGATTTTTTAATCCAATTACAATCATTTATCACTCTACCTCATAGGCTGGTTAGAATCTTGATTCTCCTATTCTCATTTCTATGTTGGATGCATTTATATGAAATTAGTAAAGTTATCACATGATATTTTACATGGTTCACTACATAATAAGAGTAGTTGGTCCTTGTAATATTCTAAAAATATTCCTAGTCACAGAACCACTAGAAAATAAATCCATTGAATATTGTTACAAATAATAAGATATGTCATTACACTAGTGCAACACTATTAAAACAATCCAAAAAACATAGATCTATATCTAGAACCATAAATGGATAAACATACCGCTTTTATCTTTGAATAGGTGATAGATATAGAAAGAGATATATATCTAACTGGGAATAACATACATACCCATAGAGGTGAAAATCATCAATCTAGCCTTCAATATTCCAGGAATGGTGGTCGGGGAGCCTTAGAGTTGATCGTAGAGAATCTAAAACTATAAATAGAGATCAGGGTTGAACTAGTTCCAATTATGGGATAATATAGTGGGGAGAGGGGGTTTTGGAAATTTAAAAACTAATTTTTTGGTTAATTAAAATGATACCATGGGTTTATTGGAAGAGGTTCATGGTTTTCCAAACTGTGTTCTATAATTGTTTTCCCATTCTAGGGGGTGAAGTATTCCCCCTTTTAATGTGTATGTTTTGTAAAACCATGTGAAAAAATTTTCCCCTTATTTTGGTTGACACTATTTGGTGGGTTGGGTCATAAAGTTAGGGAAAACAATGTGCCAACCATGGATTTACCTCTTTGTTTCATTTTTCTGAAATTTTCACACAAACACACCCCAAGATAAAACCCAATCGGATAGTACTAAACAAAGAGAAAAATATAACCTATAAATTATTCTGACATATATTTATAAATGGTTAGTGTTTTACAATATCCCCACCTTATAATAGCTCATCCTTGAGCTATACTCCCAAGCATATCTATGATTTCTAGTCAAATAGATAGGGCCATTGATCCATTATATCATCTTCTCTCTCATGTTTTCACAAAAAAAACTTACATGTTTCCATAGTATATGACCTATGGTCTTGTTCTTTCCCCATAACACTTTCCTACTGTGATCTAACACACATATCATATGATCATCAAAGGGTTCATCAATCTCAAGCTCAACATCATCCACATCGATCACATGCAATGTTTCAGGGTGATATCATAATGTTTTGACACATGGAAAACATCATGAATATTTTTGTATATCTTTGTAAAATCTAGTCAATATTACACAACATGATTCTATCTACAACCTCAAACTGTCCAAAAAACCCAGGAACCAATATTCCCTATCTCCAAAACCTTATAGTGACCCAACCTAGACGACAACCGATGAAATACATTATAACCTTATGTAAATTCCAGGGGTCAACAACATAAATCGACATATAAATTCAATTTAATTTGAGCTATAACAATATATGTTCGAATCAACCACACATTGTCTAATGTATCCTACATGAGACTCAATCCCAATAACTCTGACTCACCTGCCTCTATCCAACAAAGAGGTTATCTTCATGGCCTAACATAAAGAGAATCATATGGTTCAATCTGTATTGCTTCATTATATTACAATTTTCATTGGATAAATCCACTAAATCTAGGCACTTATCCAAAGAACCGCCTAGGTATATGGCTCATTGTCAATCCATATGCTCATGTTCTTGTACGATACGCTTTGACTGTCCATCTATTTATTTGTCGAATTTTATACAAAATAAATCCTATGTAATAAGCACCTTATGAAAGCCCAACCACAAGAACAATGTAAAAAAATTTGTGGTGTGAAAGAAGAGTTCAGGAAACCCAATTTAGGTATAATATCTATTGAACATACAATTATCCCAATAGATCTACTGAGAGGATATCCCACCCTAGAATAAAATGTTCTACCTTCGTCAAATGGTCTACAAGAACCCCAATAGTATCATTATTCAAAAGAATACATCAGAGACCCACCAAAAAGTCTATAGTCATGTTTTTAAACTTCTATTCTAGAATGGGAAATGACTATAGTAAACCACCAAGTTGATTATATTCAGCCTTCACATGCTGACATGTTTTTCCACATTTGATGAACCCTATAATCTTTTAATTTCATTCCCATACCCCAAAACTATAATCTTAGGTAAGGGTACATTTTGGTCACACCTAAGATCACCTACCACTTCGAGGCATGAAATTCGATAATCAACTCCTCCAACATTATTATAATCACAAAAACTAGATTCTTGACATATATGATCAAATCCACATCTATAGTCCAATTTAATGTTAAATTATGACATTCATGGATTTCAATCATGTTTAATCTCTAGGAATCCTCATACTATATTTATCTTCTTCTAACTATAGAGAACCGTGACATGCATTTCATTAAGTAATCTCTTCATTTTACAGTCTGCACTAGACTTTTGAATAACATAATTCTATTTTTCCCACATAAAGATGACCACACTATTTAGCTTTGAAGGCATATAAGAAAAATTGAAATCAAATTTCTATATATACATGACCCTCTTACACATTGTTAGATTGAAATATCATTGGGATAAGATATACTTTAAGATATTGTGATTAATATTTAAACTAAAATTATCACCCAACAGATAATGATTAATAAACATTAATGCATAATCCACTACAGCTAACTCAAGGTCATTAATAGGGTATATCCATTAATGTGTTCTCAACTACCAAGGACCATAAGAAAAAACACCAATGATAAAAACATGTAAATAGCCATTTCTATAACATGGAGAACCACTTCAATGAATCACCCATTTATTGAAACCACCATTAAACATTTTCCATGCCAAAACCCAGATTCAATAAAACAAACTCTTTATTGAAAATGGTTTTATTAAAACATTTCCATTACCCAAGACAAGCAACAAATTTTAAAATCTCCATTTTAAAATTAACCAATAAGAACATTCAACCGTAAAACCCATTTTCCCCAAAAATCCAAAAAACATGACCAATGAGATTTCTAACTAATTTAACACATCAACATCATAAATAATTTCAATCCCAAAAAATTAATTGTATCCCAAACCACTAGTTCTAACTATGTGGAGTCAAGAGAGAAGCCACCTACCTTTAGGGTTTCGTCTAATTCAACTCACAAGCAACCGCACTCTAATACATGAAAATTCACCGGGGAAACCTCTCTAGATCCCCTTACCTATCATCAAAAAGCCATAAAAATTAACACCCTAGGAAGACACAACACTAGATCTACATGAAAAATATGTATATCTAAAAAAACAAGAAATGTATAAGATTATATCTAGTGGGAACCAAAGAGAAACCAGTAGGAGAGACTTACCTAAGAAAATCTACCTTTAATCATCATTGAAACCTCTTTTAATTGCTTCCAAAATGAGTGAAAGAGCCCCTAAAAAACCTGACAACCAAAAATACCAAGTGTGGATTGAGTGGGAGAATATTTTGGGTGAAATAGGCTAAGCCTCAGGGAACTCATATTTAAAAACATTATCTTTAAGTTGCTGCATGGTTAGTCCACATGGTTTTGAAAATCGTTCGCTAACTGTGTGCACACCATTATCTCGAGAGAAAGGATCTACAAAGTTGAATCACACTATTTGGAAAACCGTTTGTATGTTTTGAGAAGCCTATTGTATCCCCTACATGGTATCGTAGAGAAACCGATAGTTTCCCCTAACTGTGCTCAAAATATGTGCCCTTATAAAATCATCCAAACTTATTCAAAAACATTCCAAATTCTCCAAATATCTTCCCAACCCTTCTCAAGGACAATACAAACATAAAAAGCCATAAAAAAGCCTACATACTTCAAAACAGGGGTGCTAAAATCTATCTACAATTGGACTATCCATCCTCAAAAAGTAGAAAACAATCACTTTTCCGAAGAGATTGGGACATTGTTCGACCATCTCTTTATCCCATTCCCACGTCTCCTCTTGAATCTGAAAATGATGCCAAAGACCCGAAAAAAACTAATGCTTTTACCACGCAAGACATTATCCTCCCTGTCCACAATCTGAACTGGAAAGTGCACCGAAGAAGCATTTGGTTCTAGCTCACCATGATCCCAACAAATCACCTGGTCACAATCTGGCTGATAATATTTTAACTGCAACACATGAACAAATTGTGCACCACACTAAACTGTGGTGGAAAATTAAAATGATAAGACACCTCTTCAATCAACTCAAGTATCTTGGAAGGACTAATATACCTCAGAGATATCATACCCTGCTTCCCAAACCGATGATGTCCCAACATTGGAGAGATTCTAAAAAACACATGATCACCCACCTCGAATGACAACAATCATCAATGATTGACCGCATAAGATTTCTGAAGACTTTGAACAGTCTTTATTTTATTCCTGATCATCATTATATTTTCTATAGTCTCTTGTAAAAGGCTTGATCAGATCATCGAAGTCTCACCCATTATCTCCGAACATAGTGTAGAATGACATAGACGCCTATAAAATGCCTCAAACAGAACCATATGTACAGAAGACTGAGAACTATTATTATAGGATAACATAACCAATTGTAAGTTCTCATCTCATGAATCACCAAAATCCATCCCAGAAACCCTTAACATATCCTCTTAGGTTTTTATCGTCTTCATGTATTAGATATCCTTCTTCAGAATATACAATGTTCCCATAGTAAATTGTTTCTCAAGGTCTTGCTTCAAGGATTTATAAAAACAAGATGCAAACCTCAAATATCTATCTAATACAGTCAAAAATGGACATTATCCCTCCTTACCACTACTTCGGTATATATTTTGGACAGATCCTCCACCGTATAAGATTTAAAAATCCAGATGAAATGGACCAATTTTTTGATGTAATCCACAATCACCGGTATGGAATTGTGATTGTAGACCATTCATGGGAGACCAATCAAAAAATCCATTGTTATCTACTCCCATTTCCACACTATGATAAGTAATGATTTCATCATGTCTACTGGCTACTGATGCCCTACCTTGACTTGCTGACAAGTCATGCATCTCGAGAAAAACATAACCACATCCATATTCATACCATCCCACCAAAACTATGATTTTAATTCCTTATTGATTTCATGAATTCCAAGATGGACAACTGACCTGGAGTGATGATAAATTCTAATAAGTTCCTCTAAACAAGCCACTAGTACCACATTTTGATTCCAAAAATAGAAGACTAAATTCTCATTTAGTTCTCAGTTCACAATTTTCTCCCCAAAGTTGAGTTTCTACCTCATCACCATACATTTAAGATCATATGCATGTGCCTCTTTAATAAAACCAGCCATGTCCGGAACAAACAAAACTAGAAATAATAACACTTTTTTCCTAGTCCTAACATTCCAACCACGTTTCGGCTATGACCATCATCAACTACTAATAATCTGATACCTAATTCACCACATGAGCATATGATTTCTTAATTAATGCATATTTCAGCAAATTTCCTTTACCTAGTGTATACATATATTATAAATCAAACATTTGGAGATATTCCATACATATTCTTTTCCTCATGTTCAAATCTCTTTGTGAGATGATATGCTTTAAAATCTTTTGATTGGTAAACATGGTAAATTTCTCACTAAAGAGATAATGATGCTACATTTTTAAATCATGAACCACTGCTGCAAACTCCAAATCATGTTTTGGGTAGTTATTCTCATGTAACCTCAATTGACGTGAGCCATACACAACCACATGATACACCTACATGAGAACGCAACCAAAACATGATTATGATGCATCACAATACACCACGTACCCTTTCCCTGGTTCTGGAAAAACCAATATTTGTGTTGATATAAGGATATCCTATAACTCTTCATATAATTTCTAGCACTACTCATCCCATTGAAATGGGATATTCTTCTTTGTCAAAGCTGTCATTGGAAAAGACAATCGTGGAAAATCATGAACAAAGCGTTGATAATGCCCAGCTCGATGGAGGAAGCTCTGTATCTGAAAAACACTTTTTTTGAAAGTTTCTAAGAAATAACAACCTCTATCAATTTTGGATCATCTAAAATTATCTTATCGGAAATAACATGGCCAAGGAAATGAACCACTTTTTTCAAAAAGTCACACCTTGACAATTTGGCATACAATGGATGATCCCTGAAGATGTACAACACGATCGCCAAGTGCTGCTCATTCTCTACCCTTGTCCTAAAATTCACTAGTATATTATAAAAAATCACACCAAAAGAATTCAGATAATTCTAAAATATCTTATTCATCAATGCCCTGAACATAGTTGGAGCATTCGTTAGACCAAAGGTAATAACCACATTCTCGTAATGTCCTTATCAACCTCTGAAAGATATTTTTGGAATATCCTCCTTCCTCACCAACAATTGGTGATACCCTAACCTCATGTGGATAATGTAGAACCATGGGACTACCCTCAACTGGTCAGAGAATTCATCAATGCATTGTAGTGGATATCGTTTCTTTATCGTAACCAAATTATGTCTACGATAATCAACATATAGATGAAATGTTCCATCTTTTTTTTGAATAAGAAAACCAGCACTACCCATGGAGACGTTCTATGCCAGATAAACTCTTTATTTTCTAGCTCTTCAAATTAAACCTTTGATTCCCACAATTCTGTTGGTTCAATGTGGTGAGACGGAAGTGATATAAGACTAGTCATTGGAAAGAGATCAATCATAAACATGACTTCTCTCCTAGGTTCAAACCTAGGGAATTCTTTAGGAATGGCATAAATAAACTATTCCATACCTGTTGGAAGAAAACTATGCTTAACACCTTCCACTACTGCCAATGACAAAGCCTCTAACTGATATGAGATCATTCCAAAATTTTGTGCCAATAGATCTGTTGCACCCATCTTTTCACTCTTTTCCCCTTTAAAGAGATGTATAACTCCATCCACCATAAAAAAACTAATTGTTCATGAATATAAATTTATGTGGGACAAAAAAATGATTAAATAGTCCATTCCTAGGATTATATCACAAGCATCTATCTTAAGCACTAAGAAATCCGACATCAATTCTATCTCATCCACAACTAAACAACAACCTCGTCAAAGGAAGGATCGACACACTCTTTGACATAGAGAAGTTTGTATTTTCAAAAATAAAGGCATCATTTCCACATGTAATCCCAAAAAATCAATTATTCAAGAAGAAATAATAGAATTTTATGCACTCGTGTTCAACAATTATTGCATCAACATTGAATTTAAAATAACTGTACCATGCACGATAGATGGTCCCAACAAATCATCCATCACCACCTGCTCATCTCAAAACAATTTCATAATTGCCACACTATGCATCTTATTATCTTGATGAGGAGTGGTGGTATTATGAAAATCAACAATATCCTATTTATTCTGGTGGTGAGAGATATTCTACTTCCACCATCCTGTCGAGGCGTAAGACCCATATGACCCCATAAGAGTGTCATAGACACCCGACTTCATAGCATTCCAACAATAACACTAATGATGACCCATCTTCTTATAATTATGAAATGTTCGAGGTTGTGCAGTAAAATCCCACTAGATGTGTCTCATTGAACTATACTAAAAACAACCTAGATTTATCTGAGGCTTCAGAGGAAGATTCATGGATCTTGCCCTCATATTCTGAGTCATTGTCCCACCTTAGAAATAAGTGTCTCTATTTCGATTGAAACAAGAATTTGAGCTCCAAATATTTCCCATGGGTACCAACATACTTCCCGTACCCGTAGCCACTACAAGATCTCATTAATCAACAGTATATTGATTCACAATTTCAGTGTAATCATCTATACACAACACCGCTATCTTGGAATGAATTTTAATAGTTCAACCTAGCTTCAAAAATCTGTGCCTTCAACGATGTACTGCCCGCCATCTCAGGTGAATATTGCACTAAGATCATAAAATTAGAGTTATATTCCATCACCTTCATGTTCCCTTGCGTCAAAAAGAAAAAATCAATTATAATCTGAATTCTGAACATATGAGGTTTTAATGCTTTATTAGACAATTCCTCAAATTCTCCCCATGTCACACATTGGTCCATCCTACCTTCGACCACCAGATCCCAGCAATGAAGGGAATGATCTTCCAACATGTACATGTATAGTTTCACTTACAACTCTACCGATGTTTCCATGAAGTCAAATATCATATTTAGTATATTCAGGAACGCTTCACACCCCTCTTTCTCTAAATCACTCCTAAAGATGGGTGGATTCTTCCTTTGAAACTGAATTGCATGATATAAATTCCATGGTTCATCTACTTTGTTCACAATTCCTACTACTTTGAATGCTTTCATTATACTCTGCACTAGCTGCTGGTTCACCTGGGGCTTAGGTGAAACCACATTTCTATCAGGTTCATTCGGTTGGTCTCTACGATGCCTACTAAGTTCCATTTCCATCAACAAAAATACAATTGTAAGTATCAATCCCTTAACAAGAAAGGGTTTACAATTATCAAATTCAGTTACATAAAAACTGTCACAACCAAGATTTCATTTAGTTTATATTTCTCATATATCACGATTTCAAAAAATCCCCCATGTTTTGAAAATCAACCCATTTTAAAATTCTACCAGTCTCAATGTTTCAAACCCATCCATTTTGAAACCAAATTCATATTTTTAAAAATCCACACATTTATATCACACCCTTGATCATTATACACTAATTAAATATGCATCCCAGTGGGTAGTCATTTTCTACCCTAGATTCCATGATCATATCATTGGTTACACCCATGAAAATGAGATATCCAATGCCTATAAGTGTATCTAAACACTTATGTACCCAAATTCATAGTAACTTGATGTTCATCATAAAAGGTTTAAGTACATCATTTAATGCTAAACATTTCAAGTTATGACAATCCTACGCCTTGCTACCATCCCGACTCAAGGAATAGAGAAAGAAATAATTTCAACACCAAGACCAACGATCAACACATAGGATCGAACAATTGCTTTCACTTGAATGGAAAGGTATGAACAAACTGATACCACCTGTTACATACCCCCCATCTAATTTTCTTGAGAGGGTTGAGGAATGATACTTATCCTTAAGAAATGTTCCCAAGGAAACAATGTCCGAAAATAAATCTCGATGGATTTGAGAATGTATTGGGGAATGATTTTCCCTTGTGATATAACCAACCAAACAAACAGTCCACTAACACAAAATATATGATGCATAAAAAAAACAAAGAAACCCATACATTACTATAAGACAACAAAAAATTTCACATTAATTCTCTAAAACCAATACAAGAAAACAACATATTATATTAACATGCAGAAAACTAATAAAGAGACCAAAAATAAACCAAGACACACTCCACATCTTTACACCAAGCTTTATGCTCCAAACACCACCACATCTTCCAAAAATCACTATGAACTAGAAGACATGAAATGAATTAACTTTACATGTGTCTTATAATACAACAAATGAAAATGAATTGAAGTTCCAAAGTAGGGGGTGAGTACTAATACCCTGTAGGTTTTCCCCAAATGGATTTCCTACACACACCACCGGGAAGAAAACGTTAACACATTATATAAAATAGTGTATATAAAACCTTAAATAGTGCAACCATTACAATAATCCAAACATACCCTTATCAATCCATTTAACACAAGGGAAATCCCCAAATATTCTATAAGACATATCCCCATCACACATTATCACAAATAAATCCCTATTTCCAAGTCCACACACAACAAATAAACCATTACAGTGGGAATTCCACCTATCCCATTCACCCCATTCGCAACTAGAAGTGCTTCCCAACCACTATCCTTAATGGTGGTTCTTTCGACAAATATCCATCACCCTTTAGAGTGTGACTCCCAGACCACATTCACATTTCATTTCAACAAGCCACAACCAAAAATATAACCCACCATGGCCCCAACAACATTCCAATTGCCATTTCCATAACATGCCAAACCATTACAATGAATCACCCATTAATTGAAACCACCCTAAAAAAAATTCCAAGACAAAACCCCGAATCAATAAAACAAACTCTTTGTTTAAAAACATTTTCATAAACCATTGAAAAGATGGTGGGGATGATTTTGGGGTGAATCCTCAATTGAAAAGATAGGTTCTTATAATTTTGATGGTGCATTACTATGATAAATAGTGTTATAGTTTCTATAACTATGCACCTCATGTCATCCATGGAAGTTCCTAAAAGTGTGATTTACAACATGGAGAGGATAATTGTATAATTCATATGAGATAGTCAGATGGACAGAAGGCATCACTGGGCATCATGGAAGCACAAAGGAAGACATATATATCATGATGTGATCAATTTGAAGAGTGCAAAATTGACCATGGAAAGGATGCATGCCACAAATGCATTGGAGGTGATGGAGGTCCAGTTTCTATGGGGTCAGCTCATGAAGTATAAATACAGTATGGATATGGCTATACAGAGATATAAACCATAGATAATATGGATTATGAATAAACCAAACTCAAAGGGACTTCGTCTTTATGTGCATGGGCTGGTGGGTAAAGGTGATGTGAATTTCTGGAGACAGAATTTGAGGGGAGGGAATATGTGGTTTCCCAACTATCCAGTACCAGTTATATCCTTCAAAGAAGAAACTAGGAACCCTGATTTTATCTTCACCATCCTCAATGATGATCAGTGCTCTAATTTCAAGGAGTTAGTGTTAAATGTGGATCTTGACCGTCGAATAATCATGGGTTCCCTATCAGGTGATTTTTCAATTAAATCCTACAGTATCATTAGGAGGTCCCTAGTTATCGCAACCAGTGGGGGAAATGATGTGGTGCAACGGTATCTCCCCCATGTTTAATTTTGTTCTTTGTAGATTCTGGAATAATTTCATGGCCACATATGACAACATACAATGCATGAGTGTTAAATTGGTGTCCAAATGCTGGTGCTGCATTTATCCCCAAATGGAAATAGTGGATCATATCTTATTCCACAATGATTGGTCTTGATAGAGATGGTAGGCTGACGAATAGTTATTAGCATGGAAAGGTTATGGTGGGAGGTAGGAGGATGTTCCAGATCAATTATTTTATGGTGAAGGTGAGCATGGTCCATAGAGGAATATCAGGGATAATAATACTCATGGAGGGTTGAAGGAATATTTGTAAATAGAGGAATGACGTGCTAAATAAAAATTAATCCAAATCCGGAGTAAGAATAAGCGTCAAAATTAAGAATACGTTTTTGTATTTATTTAAATTGTGTTTAGATTTCCATGGTGCCCCGTCGGTCAGACCTCTTCTCTAAGGGAAGGTTACTTAGGAGGGGAGGATGGGAAAGGGTCATTCGGTATGTTGGTATCCCCTATACAATAGGTTAAATGTCAACAGTGATGGATTCCTCTAGGGGAGAAGAGAGGTGGTGGTGTTATATGGGATCATAGGGAGTCTATTGTGGCAGCCTTTTTAGACTTATATAGAGGAGGAGATTCCCATCAGGCTAAGGCTAGGGTGATGGCCACAAGTTTGGAGGTACATGTTCAAAGAAATATATATTTGAGCATGGTGGAGATAGATTCTTTGATAATTAATATAGCCTTATCAGGATGTGGAAGTGTTCCTTGGAGCATAGATTATATTATCCGTAAGTTCAAGTAGATTGTGGACGCCCATATGGGGATCTCCCACACATGTCTTGAGAGAAATAATGTTGTTGACTTCTTGGAATCCCATTCTACCCCAAGCTAAAAAAAAATTCTTCTTCTTTAATTTAGTATCCTTTCTTTCTGGATGCATTAACTTTGTTATTAATGATGCTTTGGGGCTTCACTATTTATGACCTCCTTGATATATCTCTCATTTTATGTCTCTTTATGTAATAAAAATGATAATGTTCCATCATTTTAATAAATCTTTTCCAAGACCCAAAGAATTTTTTAATATCCATTTTAAAATTTAAAAATAGGCAATTAAACCATAAAACCACTTTTTCACAAAAAATTCACAAAACATGATTAAGGGATTTCTAACCAATTTCATACATCAAAATCACAATTAATTTCAATCCAAAAAAATTAATTATAACCAAAACCACTACTTCTATCCAAAAGAAGATGATAGAGAAGACACCTATCATGAGGATTCTAGTGAATTCGACCCACAAGCAACTGTACCCCAATCCAGGAAATCAAACCACCAAAATTTCCCTAGATCCCCTTCCCTATCATAAAAAGCCCTGAAAATCAACACCCAAGGTTATCACAACCCTATATCAAAATGTAATGGATGTAGATATAGAAAAACAAATAAAGGGATACGAATATATCTAGAGTAAACCAAAGAGAAACCAAGAGAAGAGACTTACGTGAGAGAAATAACCTTCAAACCTCCTTAAAATCTATTTGAATCCCTTCCAAAATGAAGGAAGGAGCCTCTTATACCCATGAGAACCAAAAATACTAAGTGACGCTCAAGTGTGAGAAGATTTGGAGTGAAATAGGTTAAGACTGAGGGATCCTAGATTTAAAACCCTATATTTATGTGGCCTCCTGGTCAGTCTGCATGGTTTGGAAAATGGTGCATAGGCCATCTGATGCCTACTGTCTCCCCCTACATGGTTTCTTGGAGAACCTGCATGGTTTCCCCTAAACGTGCTCAAATAGTGCGCCCTTAGAATTTTTGCCAAACATATTCAATACCATTCCATAATCTCCCATCTTCTTCCCAACTCATCCCGAGCACTTTATACACATTAAAAGGAAAAAAAAAGCTACATACCTCAAACCGGGGTTCTACATACATGGTATAATAATATCGAAATTGTAGGGTATATTAATGGAAGGGGTAAAGGTGACCCTGAAATGGTGGAATATTTTCATTTAGCACTATTCAAATAATGTTTTCATGTCCTATGATTTTTTTTGGAATTTGAATATTTTATGTGGATAATGTATAAATAATTGGATAATGAATTTGGGGCCATTGTTCATAGGAGAACATAATGGGCCATCCATATATTTGTAGGAATAATTTAAATAATTTATTTCTATTCAGTGATATTTCTCCTATAATACTTTATATAAATTAATTATATAAATTTATAGTAATTTTATAATAATTGTTTAATTTTTATTTTGGAATGACTAAGGGAATATAGATGAAAATTTTTATAGGGAATGAATGTAAAAAATATACTAATAGGGTAACTCAATATTAAAAGAAGGTGATCCCTAATTTTATATATATGAGATACAAACGAAAAACATATATGATGTAAAAGTTGGGTTAATAAGGGTTTATTAACTATAATGACATCTTAGGGGGATTAGGTGAGTACTAAAAATAGGTATAACCTATTGGAGTTATAACAAGAGTTCTATAAGAGTTTCATATAGGCAGGGTTTCTTTGTGATACCACAATGTTATGTGATTCAAATTGAATTTTGAGAGAACCCCACAAATGGTTTCCACCCCTATGTAACTTTTTAGGTGGCATTGAGATTTACATTATACTTATATATGATGTTTCAAAAATTAAATCAGAAAATAATGTATCAGATAATTGTTTTCTTGTGATTTCTTATTGGGAATTGAGTTATCTAAAAGGGCTAACATGTGAGTGGAAATTGGGATTATTTTGAATTACAATGTAATTACTAGATTGAATATCATGGGTTTTCTATCAAAGGTAAAATAATAAGGTAATCTATATATGTGGTTTGTTAACCTTGGGGTTCTTTATGGAATTAGATAGTGGTGAACCATATGTATAAGTCACCATGTGTGTGGTGACATGTCATATTGTAATAAGCTAAATGATATAGATCAATGGTGGTCTAAAATTATTTTAATAAGTTAACTATTATATTGTAGAGTAATATATGGTTATCAAATAAATGGTAGATTCCATAAATATTGGTATGTGAGGAATATTTTATGACTTAATGTTATTTATCAAAATTGAGAATATTATTAAGGGTTATGGGCTTTGCCTGGGATGATTGATCCCATGAATGATTGTGTTGGGAAACTTAACAGAAATGTTATAATTAAGGATATAATCCTTGATTCAGGTACTTTAGATAACATGAAATGTCTTTTATGATGGTCAATTAGTTATTAGTGCAGTGCTTGGATCATGAATGACATAATCTATGATTGTTATTATGATTTTTTCTTAGCTTACTGTGTGTTTTTGATATTATATTCAATGGTGTTCACTAAATGATTTTTAGATTGTATAATATATTTATATGTTGATTTTTCATAAATGATACTATAGAACCCCATGTTTTTATGACCATTTTTTGGAATAAATAAATTTTGTTCGATTTATCTTATTTCACACTACACTAGGTCAAATATTATTTATATTCTACAACACGTTAATCTTGCACTACACGCAACACCGACTTGGCTTGTGTTACTTGCAACAGTGAGTTTCAATGAACATATTATTATTATATTTATTTAAGTTAGATTATTATAACATAGATATTAAATATAAAATTAGGAATGATAATACATAAGTTTTATATATAAATGAAACATATGTATAATTAAACATATTGTTTTTGTTAAAGTATTTATATATTTGAAGATACTATTTTCTCAAATAAACTACTATTTATGTTATTTAGTGTGAAATAATAACATTATTTTTTGGTAATTTTAGAAATATAATTCAATAAAATAAAAAATATTTTTTATTTCATAATTTAAAAATTATATTGGGGTGAATTTTAATTACTTTTCTAAAAAAAATATATTGGGATGACTAGTTTACGATAATAAAAATTAATTCAAAAATGATTTTTCATATAATTTATTTTTATAGGTAACCAAAATTATAATTTATATTTTGTTTAATTGTATAAATTTTACATCAATTAATCCAATGTAGGTAATTATAACCAATTTCACAATTAAATTGGATATAAAAACATCACAATCACTCATTCATTTTCTCTTAAAAACCCTCTATCGTGGCAGGTCAATGTGTATAATTTTAAATTAATTTATGAAACTTATAGGATTAGAAATTGAAAAAATGGTTTAAATATATAGAATCATAATAATCTAGAATTTCTAATATTTGCAACATTGTTTTTGACCAATGATTTTTATGAACGTGATTAAATGTAATTATAGCGATTAAGGGAAAAAATTTCTTAATAAATTCATAAACCATAAAATCTAAAACAAAATGACCTAGAATCTATTAAAAAATCAATCTTATAAAATAAAATTATTATTATTTTTACCATTATTTGACCCAATTTATATTTTAAAACTGTTGGTGAAATTCACTTTTCAATAAATTTCAAGAATTCCACACCTCCTCCATGATAAAAAAACACACCATTACCACTTATTCAAACCAATAACATCATTTTTATGAGATTTTAATTGAAATATACTCAAAAAATCTCTTAATTCATCCTTGATTTATTCCATTGTTTAATATTACAAACAAGAAATACTCTTGGTTTAAACCGAAAGGGGTTACCCAAAGAAGAGGTAACATCCTTCCTCAAGACATTTTATTTTATATTCACTGTCATAATTTTTAAAATTTTCATATTCTATGATTATATAATAAATTAAATGTACAAAAAGTACATATATTTTATAATTCTAATTTTTATACCTACAATAACACCCACTTCTATCTAATGGGTTACACACTTTTTGTTCTTGTTTATGACAGACTACAACCACATGAAACAGTGTTGTTTTTTTCATTGAACACCTCTCATGGTTTTTAGTTATGATAGAAAATATATTTTTAAAAGATATATAAGAATCTTCTGATGTATTAAATCTTCTTGAATTATTATATAAAATACACCTTCATGATTTCTATTTTTTGAAAATACAATAACTTCATATGTGGACGTGTGGACTACCACCTCCTCAAAATGATGTGATTCATTCACACATTACATGTCACATATTAAAGATGGGTTTAGTAAATGTATATAATTTATTTGAAAAAATAACTCTAATATAATGATTTCATATATATATACATATATTTCCTTTAATTTCATTATTTCAAAGTGATAAATAAATGGAAATAGTGTTCATGCATACGTACATCACACTCTCTCCATGAATATTGTTTTTCATTTCATATATATACACATTATATATTATTATATATATTTATATACTAAATATATATCTTATTTATATCTTTTTTTACAATCATGAAATTTTCAAATCATTATCTATATAATAGGATCAATAATAATAATAATTCAAAACATATAAAAAACGAAGTAGATATTAACTAAAGCATAAACTTAATAAAATATTTATAAAAATACATATAAGGTTTTAGATATATGAATATAGTAATGTGGAATATTTTTAATAAACACATTATTATTATAATGATTTTTTAATGAGTATAAAGATAGACACGACATATGGTAAGAGGATTTCTATACTCAAGTTTATTTCTATGAGATTTATGTCTTATTAACCACTCATTTCATGTGTGTGGTGCATATAATTCAAATTTATATATTATATGATAATTATAATTAAATATATGTATATTTAAATATAAATTTTATTATCTATCTTTCAAGGATTTTATGTTTTGAAAATTCCCCAAATCAGTTAATTAATTTTGTCTCAATTTGCATTCATTGAGGCACGTGCCATGTTATGCACCAATATTATTATTTGATGTGTATAAATTTACCTTTAATATGTTATATCATGAATGTAATTCATTAAAAGATATTACAATATTAATTTAATTTAAATTTTTTATATTATGAATTTTATTCAATGTTAAAATCTAGTAAGATTTTCTTACAACAATCTCACCATATATCGATATTATTTATGATTATGATTTCGTTAATCAAATATTATGATACAAATTTCAGAAAACCTCATGAATTTTCTTAATTTATATTTATTAATTATTTATTCATGTATTTGTATAAATTTACAATTATTTTTTACTAAAATCAATTATGAAAATGTTTTTCAGAAAATATGATCTTATTTTCTCTTTGACCGGATACTAGTTTTATTTAAAAACCATGTTATCAAAAAAATATCAATTATTATTTAAGTTATGATTTTATATAATTTTCTAGGAAAATTGAATTGATTTTTTTATGTTTCTCAGATATGAAATTATAAATTATCAAGCTATTTTCAATTTTTTTTAAATGTTATTATTTTGGAAAATATTATTTCAAAAAAAGGCTATTTTCATCAACAAATTTTTTTAAATATATTACAAAAATATTTTAAATATAATATAACATAAATTGGTGTAAATTATTTAATTATTAAGAAATGATCTAAAGGTAACATTCATATTATTTCCCATAAATGGTTTATATTTTCATGGCATGATGGTTATAAAACCCGTTTCTCTTACATGAGTTATATGTTTGAGAAACATTTTTCACTTCCATAAAACATATGATTTTGAATCCTAAATATTTTCATGGTTTATTATTTGATGAAATGATTTTGAATGATTTATCCCTTCCAAAGCATATGATATGATGACATGTTTATGATACCCAATTCATTTTAAGGGTTATGGTCAGATTTTTTACGATCTTATGAAATATGTATGTGTGATTTCATTATGATATGAGTGGGAAACATATCTCTATAAAATTAATTGGGTAATGATTTATATATCACATGTTACTGATGTGATTCACTATAAAAGTCCTAATTAACTATGGAATATGGGAAAACATGATCCATTATGGGAAAATGGGTAATCTCAGTCCGTAATGGGAATAAGGTGAAACCTGATTCACTATGAGAAGATGGGGAAACCTGATCCCTATTAAGTAAAGGATTATGACTAGGGATGGTGGTGTATCCTAATAAGTAGGTGTGGTCATCATAAACTGACTTGATATGTTTTTGTAAAAGATCCTTGACTTATATGAAATTATATTACATGCATATTTGAATGCCATAATTCCATGTATTATTCCTATATTATGCTTTCATGGAATATGGTACTGATTCCCTTATGATATATGTCTTATTAACTACCAATATTTATTCCATGATTATTTTCTATGATCTTTGATAAAATGTGTATGATATTTTAATGTTAGGATCACATTATCATATCCTTATTATTTTTTTATACATATGTATCTCACTTTTTTACACCTCTTGATCATCTATGCTGATGAAATTTATGTTTACATTCCCCATTGATTAAATATGTGTATAATATATGATCTGTGTAAGAAGGGTTATATTCAAGGAGAACATAGTGAGAGAAAATATAGGTAACTTATTTACCGTTTTCATTGTTTCAATGTTTGTAAGGGAACTAATCTAATAAGTTATTTGGGAGTCTATTTTCGTAATGTATTAAGTATTCAGAAAAAAATGATGTATTTTTTATGTATGAAAATAGATATTCTCTGTAGATATAAGAAAATTAAAAATCATGTCATGAGTTTTAAATGATGGATGAAATTACATTTTTTCCAGGAGATAAAACTTTTCATTTTTTGTCATTTATCATTTTTCTATTATTGGGGTTGGTAGGATTATTCCGACATCATGATTAAAACCCAGGTATAGGGTGACTTTATAAGATCTTGTTTTGTGGAAGTTATATATTTTGAATTTTGCATGGAATTATCTGTCACCAATATCAATAACATAATAAATAATTAAGTGATGAGTTTTGTTTTTCTGAGATAATATTCAATTATATGGTTGTCTTGGATTTCAGGTCATTGAGATACACACTTTTGTGAAGTGATAAAGCGTGATTTTAAACAATTTTAGTGTATATTATAATTTCGGTTGGAAGGATTACTTTTCAACAAGAATAAAAATATGATATAGTATATATTCATATATATATATATATAATCTATTTGGGTTTTATTCTATGAGTATTGTTTCATGATTAATTTTTATAAAGTGGAACACCTTTTGTTCCATGTATATTTGAATTTAAACTATTAAGGTTACATGAATATAATATTGAATTAACTAATAGTTTCAAAGTGTTGGATGAGATGGAAATTATCCACACAATCCTTATGAGTTTTCTTACAGTGTATGTCAACAATCAGATAAGTGATACATATTGTTACATTCATTTCACATTATATATACATTAACATATATAATAGATTATATTATGTATCTTGATAGGGCATACCAATTGATCTTTATTCTTACACATGTTATATTCATATCAGTAAAAATAAAAAGCCTCTATTTTTGGTTACTGTCATGGATAAAGAGTTAATAAAAATATGTTGTATGAATTATAAGGATGATTATAGGAGACAATTTCATGAAATTTAAATTGACTATTAATAGTTTCTCAAAATTTGTTTAATTTGTTTTTTATATACTGTATAGGATCATGTCATAAAGCTATACCATTGATTTATGATTTGTATATTATGTCATGTTACTTTTTATTTAATAGTGTTTGATATTTTTTATGGTTAACTCAATATTATAATTTCATATATTAAACATTTTTGTTATAATTCATTATTGATGTATTTGTTTTTTGTCCATCGTTTTACCAATTGATATCGACGCTTTAATTTACCCATGAGATATTATCTAGTACTATAAAAACAAAATATATTTTTAGGTATTAATAAATAATTTTTTTATTAAAAATTTTGCTGGGGTTTGTTTTGGATTGTTCAAGTTGTATTTTGGAATATTCTAGAAAATTTTGGGCTAGTGCTTGGTCGGCGCACGACTTGTCCATATAGGGTGCCACATAGAGAAAACTGTGAAACCCAAGGTAGTGGGATTTTTCATTGTTGGAACACAATTACTCAAGCTGTACAACCTCTCAAAAGAAACCATGAAAACAATTTATAACAAAAATATGTCTTGTTCACATTTTTTCTAAATCATGTTCCTATACACATGAAATGAGGTGAATGGGATTTCAAGTGATCCCATTTTTTATTAAAAACATTTGAAACCCCTTTTTAGGCCCATAATGGATTGGTATGACCCATAAGTTGTTTATCATGTACTTAGATCACTTAATGAGTATTTTACCCTTCATATACCTCTTGGAAGTGATCCACTACTTGAGGAATGACCTCAGATCTTCCCTTAGATTTCTCATTCTGATCTCATTCCCTTGCGATCTATATTCATCTATATGGGGATACATGGAACCAGGTGTTCATTTTGAGGTCTATTAACCACTATTTTGGATCTCAAATAATGTTTTAGAATATATATTTGTTGGATTCATTTTCAATTGGAGTTATTTTTTATGGTTTTGTGATTTTTGATTCGTTGATCCTGACATAGGTGGTTCCATTACAATTTCCAATTTATATTAATCCTAAATTTCCCTGTTTCATTTCAACTGTTTTAATTAAATTAAGTCACATGGTTTTGATTAAATGTATATGAATATTTTTTTTGGAAAACTCAATTCTATTGAATTAGGGGTTTTATGAAAAATTGGGGATTTTTGGCATGAAATTGGAGGACCCCCAATTCCATTGAATTTGGGTGCGTATATAGAAATTTTTAAAATTTAAATGGTTTAATTTAAATTTTGTTTTTGATGGAATTTTTTTCAATTAAATTGATGAATTTAATTTTTTAAATGGATTCAAGGAATAATGATACAAAAATGACAATTCCATTTATTTGGGAGTTACTTATAAAATTGATGGAATTTGATTGAAAATAAAATTTTGAACATAATTGTGAATTTGGATTATGAAATTTAATGGTGAATTAATTTCAAATCCCTATTTTTGAAATTGGATTAAAATAGTTTTTTAGAAACAATAGGGATTTATCTTGGTGAAAAGACATATTTTAGATTAGAAAACTATTATTCTTTTTAAATATGAAATTGGTATACTGATGTTGAAGAATATTATTTTTATTAATCATTAATTAAAGTTTCCATCATTGTTTATTAGTTATAAACATGAAATCCATAGGTAGCTAGTGAGTTATTTGGAAGGAACTTTATGATTTTCAAGGTTCTAAATCATCATGTAATCACATCACATACTTTAGAATATGGTGATGAGTCCTCTTTAGCATTGGTTCAAAGGGTCTTATGTACATACTGTAGTTCACCTTGACAGTTTGGTCCCTATAGACTTTAACTACCATAAAATATTACACATATGATTATGATTCTCACTAGTTTATATTTTAAATGAATATATTTTATTGTAATAATATATTTTACTTTAATTGTGAATTTAAATAAATTGTTTTATATTAAAGTTTTTATATAATATATGTTTGAAAAGATCCATTTTTTTAAATCACCCCTTTATTTAAAGGTTACTTCATTTTTAGAAATGTAATTCCATCATTTGAAAAGTGAAAATTTAATTTATTATGTATTTCCATCATTTGAAAGGTAAATCACGATTTATTTAAATACAATCCTGAAATGACAAATATATTTATTTGAATATTTAAATCCCATTCCTGGTTAAATTAATATAGGAATTTTATTATGGAATCTTTGGGTGAAATCATTTTGGGATTTTTCTCAAATGATACATGATCCTTTAGGTTTTTGTATATTACATCCATCCAAGATTGAACAATGAAAATGACCACTTAGAGGTGGTTCGGGTTGTTGATCCATGGACATGGTGATTTGAATTTGAGTGGGGAAATGAAAAAATTTTCATGTCTTCGAGAACTTGGTTGCAGTACATGGGTTCATTTATGCATGATTTCCTTCTGGAACAATACATCCAGTGGAGTTTCTTTATATATCAATATTGTGTTGTTTCATTTACTTCGACAATTTTTTTGAAAAACCCATTACCACATTCATTTCATTTGATGTGAGGTGTTATTCAATGATTTGTGGTGATTAGGAAGACCCATTGTTCTACCTAAAAACTATATTGGTTATCAGGGTACCAGGGCATCTCGGCTAATTTGTGGAAATTTTTTATCAAATCTCCTGGTTGAGATTTTGTCTTGTAGTAAGTATATAATTCTTAAATCATGTTTGGGCAAAGGAGATAGTGTAAAATGAGTTTTTATACAGCTCTCACCATAATGAACCTTAAGTCATTAGGGATGATTAGGGAAATTCATATTATAGATTAGATCTAGTATTTCCTTAATTTTTGTTTGGATGGAGTAAAATAATGATCCTATTATTTCTATATTTTGCAATTAATTTCCACAATCACACTTTTTGAGTGTTAATTTTATATCATCCATGTTTTTCTCTAATGTTTTTAAACAACATTCCATAGAGAACACATTATAATCCTATCAAGGGGATGCTGTTACTAAACCTTAGTGAGAGTATTCTGTTATAGATCCGAATCTGGTTGAGGAGATCATGAACCTTATCCATGATCCGGGACAAGCACCACTTCTAGTTATTATTTAAGATCCTACTATAGAACCAAAAAAAAATGTTCTCAAAAAAATTACATTAGATTTCCTTTTCCAGAAGAAAGTTCCATTATATGGATCCAATGATCCTCAAGAGGTTGAGGAATGGTTAATCATGATAGAGAATTTATTTGGGTTTTTGGAAAGACCTGAATAAATCAAAGTGATGTGTGATACTTTCATGATGGAATGCCCAATTATCATATGGAGGGATAATAAGATGATGGAAAAGAAGTAGGAAGGCTTAGAGTGGAAAGACATCAATTTTCTTTTTACTGACCAATTCATTATAGTGTCGATGATATTAGCTATGGCTGTAGAGTTTTTCAACCGTGAGAAGGCTTAAAGGATTGTGTTAGAGTATGAAAACCATTTTACTAAGATAATGCATTTCACACATGAGACTATGTATGATGAAAAGATAAAGTATTAAAGGATTTTGTTGGAACATCATCTGAATATTAATTCCTATATCTTCACACCGAAGAATCCTTTTTATGCAGATGTACTAGATAGTGTACTGATATTTGAAATGGACATGAATGGAAAGTAAAGGGTATTAGTACATTCATTCTATCCTAGTGGCAGTGTGAGTTCCTTCCAGGGAAAGTGTAAGTATTATGATTGTTGCAGACTTTTTTGAGAGAAGGGAAATTCTATACCTCATGAAGTACTAGAAATAGGTCCATTGATTTATAAATAGTGTGGAAATTCATGACATTCAAAGAGAGTTTTCACTAAGGTACCTAAGAAATATGGATCCTGCATACACTAATGTCACATTTATATATTCTTCCATGTTAATTCCACTCTACACAGTGGCATGGGACAAGTTTCACCTACTAAAATTGTTGTTTAATCAGATGATTTAGGTGTAAAAGGGTTCCCACCATCGGCATCCGGAACAAATATTTCTCACACTATGTGAGTTTTTGTAGAGGATGTAGATATAAGTTTAGTGACTATGAGAGGTACCAGTACTATAGATTCATCATTAATGACATCTAAATTTGACAATGGTGAATTTCATTCATTTATTTCCACCCATATTGTTAATATACTAAAAAATCATTTCCTGTTTTTATATTTTGAATGGATATTACTAAACCTCTCAGTATGAAGAGAGAGGGAGAGATCAGGGTATCCATTGTCCCACATATGTTTTATCTCTATCAAATTTCATGATTTCATAGTGTTTTTCTGTTCCTGAAATAAAATATCATTATATCTTATTTAGAATATAATGGATCATTACAAATAAATCCATAATCATTTTTAACCTCAACGTTTCCCCTTAACATCACCGAGTGGTGTGTCTCATGTCTTTGAAGGAGAGTGGGACCCAAGATCGAGCTATTTTAGACCCTCTTATCTGGAGTTGGGGAAAGTAATATTTATGTTTTATTTTGTTATTAAGTGGGGATATTTGATTATTGATCTCCCCCAAGTCCTTCATCATGTTTCCCTATGTGCATCCTTCTACCTTCAATGGGTTTCCACTTGAAAGGGATGTTTTGTTTTAAAATGACATAATGAATGGTACATAACCAGTTTCTATTCCCTCTTACTGCATAGAACTAACTGAACTGAATGAGTTGATGTCCTAGTTGGATGATCTTATCGATAATGGATTTACATGCCCGAGTTGGTCATCTTTGGTGGTGCGATTTCCCTTTTACAACAAAGCAGATGGTTCATTTAACCTATTTTTTGATTATATAAAGATCAATCAGGTGACAGTAAAGAAAAAGTATCTATTTACTTGAATTTATGATTTGTTTGATTAGTCGATAGGGGAACAATGGTTATCAATGATAAATATTCTAACTGGATAAAATCAACTTTGGATAAAATAATATGATATTCCGAAACTCACCATTTAGAGTTCGTACAACCATTATGAGTTTCTTGTTATGCAATATTGTATAACAACTCCTCTTATAGTATTTATCTAATTAATGAATAATATTTTCCATGAATATATTGGTAATCTTGGGGTAATATTTATGGATGAAATAATTGTTTAGTCTATGTCCAAGAATGATCATGTGTGTCATCTAAGAATAGTAATTGTTTTTTTGATAAATTATCAACTTTATGTCAAACTATGTAATTGTAATTTTTGGATTTTGAAAGTGATGTTCATGGGGAATGTGGTCTCAGAATAAGGAATATCTGTCGATTCTAAGAAGGATAAGGTTGTTATGTCTTGGCAACAAGAACACTATGTTTTCAAGATTTAGAGCTTCTTGGGTCAAGCTGGGTAATATCTCCATTTTGTTACGGGCTTCACCGTGTTATATTCTATAATTAATTCCCTAACTTGGAAGGGAGTGTTGATTACTTAGAATTATATATCTCAGAGTTATTTTGTTAAGATTAAACATCTCATGACTACTGCACTGATGATGACTCTTATTAAGGCTATGTATTTCTATATGGACTTCTATGATGCATCAGGTTCAAGCTTGGGAAATGTTCTTATAGAATGCGACCATGTTTTTCCTATGTATCTCATCACATTAGCCCATAAAAGATGAATTATCCAATCAATTACCCTGAAAATTAACCTATGATTGACATACATAAGTGTTTTTCAAATTATCTATATAGTGAAACGATTACTATTTTTTCAGAACACATGAGCATGAGTTATATATTCTCTCAATAAGATTTGAATCTCCACTACAGGTGTTGGGTGGAACATTTGAAATCCATAAAATTTATCACCATTTTTTACCTATAGAAAGGAAATGTGATCATCGATACATTTATTTGTAATCCTCTAACCAATTCCATGAAAGAATATTCGAAGGAGTGAAATATGGTAGCCCTCTTTTCGTAGTTTGTTGTTATAGTTGATGAATTAGTGGTTGAGGTTTCATCGGACAATGTTTTATTGACATCTGCTATTCATGAATTGGTACATTTGGTACAAAAGATTTATGAAGAGTTTCATAGAATTATATACTTTATTTATATTGGGGACACTATTTTTGGAGTTTTTTTCTCTTTGTATAGAATTATATGCTATCATAATCACAACATTGTACCATTAGTGGTAAGGAATTCTTTTTTGGAAGACTTCAATAATTTTCAGTGGAATATTATCATAAAAACTCCAAAGATGTTTTCTGATATGTGAATGATGTTTTGGTGTATATGTATGTCATGGGGAATTACTGAGTTTGTTTCTCATTGGTATACGTGCTGACAGGTGATGACCGAAAACCCAAAATCATTAGGATTTCATCAGACAGTTCCAGTCCTTACATTGATGTTGGATTAGATCTCTATAGACTTTTTGGGTGGGTGGGTTTGTACCTATAGAAAGGAGAAAGAGATATGGGTTATCATCAAATTACTAAATCATCTAACTTTATACCCACTAATGAATAAAAAAATTTAAGTAGTTGGGAAATATCTATGTAAAATATCTTTTTCCTTTTCATGGATTTTTATTTATTATAGCTTCTAATAGGGATCCTCACTTGGATTCTCTTTGTTAACATTATCTTGAACACCCGCTTCCTTATAATATTTTTTATTTTACATTAAATTTATCTTAAATATAAATATTATCAGGTAATGGATATTATTATTACCTAAACAACACATCATTTTTACATATGGTGTTCAATTTGATACTTATTTGATTAACAAGTGAATTATTGATAAACCCATTACTTTTATTAAATAATTATTTTTGATAAGGAATTTTTTTCATTAATTAAATTGATTTCATGATATATAACAAATGATTTGGTCATGAATTGAATGAGTTGGGGCAGTTTAATGTAATCCCTATGGGTTGGGGACTTATAAATGCAAGTCCCAAAATTCATAGTAATCAACATGAGATGAAATCATTTGTCTACAAAAAGATAATGGGTTTTTACCTAGTATTTTTTTAATAGCTCATAGGATAGATCTTTAGAGTAAAGGTATCATGTTTCTAGTAAAGATGAACACAAATAATTTAGAATGTTCTTTATTTTGAAATAATTTATTATTATTATCCATGAGATTATTGCTTTGCAAATTTTTATGGATGCACTGTCAATCTCAGTTTATTGTTTTCCTAGAATTTGTGTTCAGTTATTTACCTTAGCATATTAATTATTCCTTATCAGTTATTTCAAATTTCAAGTTTTCTCATATATTTAACATAACATATTTTATACAAACATACTTCTTATTTAATTGATTACATGGATGTGTGATCAGATATGCACCTTTCTATAATGATTGTGCTCATTAATTCATTATATCTTCTGTTGTTATTTACCCTTATTTAGTATTTAATATCACCCTTATCATGTTTCACATCTCCTAGATTCATTAAATTTTACAAAAAATATATATTCAAGGATGAACTGGATTGGATAATGTTATGCTAGAAATAAAAAAATTATATTTAAATTAGTGTATTAATATATAATACATGACCCGTGTAGGTAGATATTTCACCAAGACAACAAAATTGTTCAGTATTTTTGGATGTGATTTACTTACATCTTATTCTAATGTAATTGTATCAATAATTGGATCTGTTCTTTCTCTAGTCGGGTCAATACAGTTGGGATTATAGTTGGTTTATTTGAAACCTTGAAAAAAATATTTAGGAGAACATAGATTAAAGATCATAACCCTAGGGATGAATTTGAGGATATATATAGAAAAAAATCATAAAATATTTTTAAGGTATATATTATATGGGTATTATTAGTAATACATCCTTATATATGGACTACAAGTTGATGTGGTTCTAGCATAAATATACAGAGGGGTATCAACTATAAAAAGGAACATCCGTCCTAACCCGATTGTTACCTAGTACATGAAAAAAAGCCATATTATACAACTAATTTTAAACTCCCTGAGGGATATTATTAAATACATCACATTTTCAATACAATCCAATATGAAGTATTTAGTAGATAGTAACCATGAATGAACTAGGTTAAACCTAAGGAGCATTATATTAAAAATAAGGTGTCATGATTTAGATATCCTATAAAAGATTGCTTGATTTTTTCAATATAACCATTGTTACATAGACTATGTTTTCTAGTTTCATTAAATGGATAAAACTCAAAGGATTCAGGTTAAAATGGAATATAATGAAAAGGTAGTGATAATGATAAACCAATTGAGCTGTTAATATTGGTGAAACACATTGTGTTTATTCCACATCTGTTTTCATGAAATATGATTAATAACATACACCTTAACAAACTCTTAAACTAACCAAATAAGATAATTATGACGGTTATTAAGAGATATAGAAATAGACCCCATATAAAAAGTAAGTGTTGGTTTCTATCATGATAGTAATTTGGAAGGAGGAACCGAGGAATTGTTCTTTATTGAATTAATAATGATTTATGTGTGGGAGAGAAGGATATGAAGAAAATAAAATCAGATAAAAAAATAATAAGTTGTATGGAAATAAATATCACCCAAAGAATCCCTCTATTGTTCATTTCATTAAATGTTGTGAACCTTAGAAAAACCTGAGTCAATCCCCTCTTCCAAAAGATAAACAATAGATCATTTATATAATTATCTGTTAATAAATGGATGATGTATTTATAAAGTGGGGTTTTTTTGAAGACCATAGTTAATAAAATAATTCATCTATATTAGGAAAATAATTTTAAAAAATAATATCCTAATACCATAAACGTTTTTGAACTAATGGTCTTTCATTCATTATATATTTTTGGATGTGAGGCCCTCAACATTATATTGATCATTAAATTGTTTTTTATTTATGACCTTGATCACCCCTTATAAATATTTTTTCCTTCCCCCCAATCCCATATCTTCACATTCCACTAATGTTTTCTTATGTATAAACCTTTTTATATGTTATTCCATGTGACCATTATAATTCACATTCTATCTTATAAAGAAGTTATTTTATTTTCTCTTCTCAGGAGGAGGGATTTCAAAAAAGTAATTTTCAAATATATAAAACTAGTTTATGAAGATAGAGATTAAATTTCAAGGAAATAATTTATTTATGGTCGGTGGAATACAACACCCCACAATTCAATAGGAATAATATTGTATTTGATAGAGTGTATGAAACGCAACATCGAGTGCCTAACTTATTATAATATCTTGACACTTTACATATATTTAATATTTTAAATAACGTAAATCAATGATATATATTTCAATGCATGAAATACTGAGTTAGTGTGCCTCCCACACAACAACAAGTTTCTTCAACGTCTTATATAAAACTCATGACCAAGTTTTACAGATGAATAATATATTATTATTATATTACTATTTAATATAACAAGACATATCTTTACTATATATTTTTCTTATTAATAGGAAAAAAAAAATTATGAGAATATATATATAATATACAATAATATGTTTTTACATTCATCTAATATATTTTATATCCATAAGAAAAGAGAACACAAAAAATAACGCATAAAAACATATATTTTTTAAAGGTAGTTTTAGTTCCTTTAATGGAGAATGTATTTTAAATATAAAATTTTGGAAATTTTATATACATTATATATGAAAATTAACTTTATTTTAGATTAATAAATTTAAAAATAAGGTTAGGGTGATTAAATTGATTCATTTTTTGATCAATAGTAAAAAATATAGAATTTTAAATAAAATTTATTTTCAATATAATTTATTTATAAGGGAAAATTATATTTTTAAATTTTTTTAAAGTTAATTTAAATAAATTATACATATAATAATCCAATTAATGTAATTTTCATCATTTTTAATTTCAAATTGGAGAAAAAACATTGATATCATATGAATATTTTTACATTAAAAAGTCTATTTGTCGTCTCATTTGTAGGATTAAAATTAAATTATCTTCTTATAGGTATGTGATTGGAATTTGTAAAATTAGATTCCTTATTTGGAATCATAATAATTTATAATAAGGTCAACATTTTTTTTTACAAAAAATATTATTGATTGTAATTAAAATTAATTACAACGATAAAGAAGAAAACTAGCTTAAAAGGGACTAAACCATAATCAAAAGTGCCAAAATTACATATATAGTTGTCAAAAATACATTTTATGGAAATATTTAGACACTATAGTCCATTTTATCGAATTTGGTTCATTATTGGATAAAATTAAAATGGAAAAAATGTGGGAGGAATTCCCTCTTTCAAATATTTAAAATAATGTCACTAATCCTGCCTTATAAGAAGATACTCAACCCTCCATCTTATTCAAAAAATTTAAGAAATTTGGATCAAAAAAACTCTTCCCAAATAAGGTCCCAACTTCTATACCCACATCTTATAAGACTCAGGTTTTCTTAAAAATAAAACCAATGAAATGTTTTGAAATGTCCTTTGTTAATCAATATAACAAATTTAAATGTAGTAATAATGATGTATTTTTTTGTTTATATAGGATATAAATGATATTTATAATGTCTTTATGCATCTGTAATTCTTATATTACTCATACCTTCATGATTTTTATTTTATGGAAATACGATAACAATGTTTGTGGATGTGCGGACTGCCCCCTCCTCAAAGCGATACAATATGTTTTCATCATACTTGAAATGTATAAAGGTTGGTTTTAATAAAAAATACAAAATATATGATATAAATATAAAATTTTATTTATAATATATAGATTTATCATTTAATTTTCATTCTTTAAAACAAGAAATAAATTGATATATCTTTTTTGAGTAACGTACGACCAACCATCTAGTGGAACGGTGCATTTCATTTCCAATATCCAAATATTATGGGTTATTATAAATACCAATATAATTAATATTTAAAACATTTAAATCATTTTTTACATTCTATATATGATGAAATCATGATATATGTAATAGGGAAAAAAATAAAAGTCAAAACATACTTGAAAAACAATACAATTAATACATGAAATATTGTATATAATGAAAAATTGTTAACAAACAGGTGAAAAGATACTATATAAAGACAATATATGATATTATAAAAATAAATATGGTTCTGTTACATGTTAATTAAAAGTTTAAAACCATTATATAATACATTATGTGATGTTCCCCAAAATAGGAACACAAGGTAAGGGGTTTTTATGCCACTCTTTACATCTGTGAGATAAATGTCATATTCACCACTCACTTATTTTATATAGTCTATATATTTAACCATTTGATATATAATATCATGAATAATTTTTTCTTTATGTTAATCACTTTTTTACTTTAAAATAATGAATTCCAGGGTCTTTAAATTAAAATTACAAAACGTTAAATGCTATCCTTACAATACCACTTTCTTTCGTGATTGCTAGGTTTCTCTTATATAATCACCTCCTTATGAGAATTTATAATATAAAATATATTTACCATAAATATTAATAATCTTATGAAATGGTTTTTATTATTTCCTAAATTGTATACAATTTTTAACTACTATGCTCACTTTTATATTATATTAATTTAATGGGGAATGATTGATAAATACATATGATTTATTCAATACAAATATTTGATAAGGCATGTTGTTCATTAATTAAATCGATTACATTATATATGAGGAATTATTTGTACATTCATGTCATGGGTTGGAGACTATTTAATGAAATCCCTAGGGGTTGGGTATCAATTAATTTAATCCCCATGATGCATCGATAGTCTCATGAGAGGAAATCGGTTGGATAACCAATGAATATGGGCTTCTACATAGTATGTTTTAAACTTTTTAGATAATATAAGATTACAGTAGAGACCGATGGCCTTCTGCTCCCGATGCTCCCGACGCTCCCGAGGGTTTCCCCGATGGTGGATCGGGATGAACCCCTAGTTTGTCGATGGCGGATGTTGTGCCCCCTCCTCCCGTAGCGGGGGGGGGGGGGGGGGGAGGGGTTTATTCGTCCTCTGGTTGTGCGCGTAGAGGTATGTCTGATTACGGTTTCTTCATGCCTGAGATACAGGTTTCTCCGAGGGTTCCGGGATGTGTTTCTTGTCAGCCCATCGTACCAGTCTCAGTTCGATAATTTTCCGAAGCAACATCGATGCTTTCCACAGCCTTAATTTCAAGGTTTGTGCGTCGACGTCCTTCGGTTGAGGATTTTGGAAAGATGGTGAATGAAGATTAGGGTTTGAAAAACGAGGCGTTGTTTGGGATTTTCAGGCCTTGACAGATTCTCATCTTCTTCTCTGATGAGGAAGATTTGGGAAGGGCGTGGTCTAGGCCAAGGAATTCTTACTCATTCCAGTTGCTAAGATGGTCTTTCGATTATCATTTGAACCGGGAATCTTCGAATCTTGCCATATGGTTGCAACTACCGGGGATTCCCCTCCCATTTTAGAACCCTGGGCTTCTGAAGTCGATAGGCAACTCTATTGGGCGTTTCATCTGTGTTGATCAGAGGACAACCTCCATGGGAAACCCTACATCTACACGAATCTTCATGGAGATGGATCTCTCAAAGAACCCACCTGATACTGTTTGGATCGTAGTGGAGGGTGAGTACAGGTATGCACAACGGATTGTCTATGAGTCTTGGATGCCATTCTGCTCTTTTTTCCATAAGCAGGGACACGGGATGGAAGTCTGCCGAAGGATTGGTCGAGATGCATGGGCAGTGGAGGCCTGCACAGCGGTGGATGATCCTGCTCCAGATGTGCAACAGGTTGATGATTCTCTTCCGGTGCCCACTGCTATCATGGAGCAGGGAGTGACACCAGAGGATGTGTTGAATGGAACATCTCTGAGTAAAAGATCTGACCAAGTTTCAGTGGATGATGCTGGAGAAATCCAACTGGTCAATCCTGGAATGGATGTGCCTCGGCCTGGAGATTCAATTCTGATTGAATCTAACAAAAATATGAATATTATTGATATCTCAGTTTCACATATGGCGGGGTCAAATGATGATTTTCAGTACGCTAGCAGGGGATCTGCCTTGATGCTGGATAGTATTACACCGATGGAAATGGTGTCTGAACAGGAGAACACACCTGTTTGTATGGTACAGGTAAATCCTAATGACTTGATTACTTATTCTGCAAACAGGTTTGCAGTGCTGGGTGATGCTAAATCAACTGAGGCAAAGGTGATTGAAGTGGCAGAGGAAGTTGGAGGGAAATAAGGTCAGGTGTACCTAGACAGAGTGAATGATGAATATAAAAGTTCATGTGCTGATGATACAATCAAGACAACTCAAATGGAGGGTGGGAAGTATGGAAATATCAATTCCCCCATGACCCTTAAGAAGTGGGGGGATAGAGTCGAGTGTGAAGAAGAGATTCATAATCACAAAGCATCCTACACTTAGGTGGTAAAGCATGTAATTCATGAGCCCCTAAGCAAGGAAGTGGAAGGGAAAACCCAAAGTAGGAGGAAGACACGGAGGGATTATACGGACCTACCCAAGCCAATGGCGACGAGGTATGCTTGCAAGAATGTAGGGTCGCAAGAAAATGTTCATGAAAATGGGAACAGAGGCAAGCAAAGGGGAGGGTCTCCGAAGGTGGATACTGGGCCCAGTGGGAAGCGGTCAAATAAGGCGAAGATGTCTGAGGAGATGCTTAGGAAGAAAAACATGTATCTTGAGATGATGCGGAAGTATGAATCTTCAGAATGGGAGTCAGCTGATCCTGGGGATGAGTGATCCGATGATAGGGAGAGGGATGAGTATGGGTTTGATGTAATGTAGAGCTTTTATTTTCTACTATCTGTACTTGCACTTTTTTCTTAATAAATTTGTGGGATCGGGCTTTCGCCTGGTTCAGACTTTCCTGGTATAAGATTACAGTAAATGTAACATGTTCATATGAGAGAAGAAATTTAATAATAATTCATTTTCTTTTATTGAGAATTCATTTATTATAATTATACATGATATCATTAATTTTACATTATCTATGGATGAATATTTATTCATAGTTTATTGATTTCATGGAATGTGTGTTTAGTTATTTATCATAGCCTATTAATTATTCATTATCTTGCTATTTAAAATGGAATTTGTGTTTAATTATTTACCATTATCAATTATAGGAAATCATTTTACCTCTTTATTAATTTCATGTCTTGTGTGTTCAGATATATACATTTCTATAATGATTATTCTCATTGATTCATCATTTATTCTGCTGTAATTTTCCCTTTCAGAGCATTTGAGCTCACCCTTATTTTTTTCCTTTCACTATGATTCCATTAAGAGTGATAAAAAATATATTCATGGATTCACTAGATATAATATTGTTTTCCGAAAAAAAACATTATATTGTAATTAGTGTATTTATTTGTAATATAAGACTCATGTATTTGTCTTATTTACCATTACAACAAAAATATTTGGTCCATTAGGGTGATATTTAATTGTATATTATGTTATTTAAAGATTTTAGGCACTATCTCTGAGAATTCTAGGTTTGGGTCACTACAATGTTAATGTAAGACTATATGATACTTGGGGATTAAACCCCCCCCCCCCCCGAATAGCCTGAAGGCCTTATTTTTTTTATTGATTTTTGTTATGAACCCTTATATTAAATACATTGGACTTGTCTTCCCCAGCTTCTTCATCATGATGTCTGCTCTCCACATTTAGATGAATTGTTTAGCTAGGCTTCTCGTGCTTATAAAGGGTGGTCCCAATTGCAATGCCATACCATCTACTTCTGAAGAATCTTATTAGATTATTCTCTAGTGAATGTGCTTGATCTGAATCCCCATCTATAGTATACTCCTTGTAGAGTCTGTCTGGTCATTAAACATAATTTTAGGTAGCCTGAAAACCTTTATTTGGCCCTAAGGCCTTACAGTGGCCAAAAATCCTTACTAACCTGAAGATCTTGGGTGCCTCAAAGGCCATGAAAGTCCTGTGTCCCAATATGTGGGCCTGAAAGCCCAAACGGGCGAAAATTTCAGTCTCCTACATAACTGAATGGTTCCTTCTACAGTGATCCTACAATACTACTACAATGCTTCTATAGTACCCCGGAAATTTTGTCTCCTCTCGGTTTGGAAATCAGGTCTCTTGGATTCACTTGTCGAGTCCTCACCAACTTGGATAAGGCTCTTTTTCACTTTGGGATCATAATCATTGATACTTCTTCTCACTATGTTCACACATGTTGATATCAACAGTAGGAGTTCATGAAGACTAGACCACTAATAGAAAAAACACTTTCTTAATGTGCCATTGGATTATTCTATTTATATGAATATGTATTAGTCTCTTAACTTAATGTAATTATAAATGTGTTCCCTGAATAATGTACATTAATGCATAGTGAAAACTATAGTTTTTTATGTTTTTGATGAAGTCTATTTTATCAGGTGAATCATTAGTTTTATGATTTTTATTGAATGGTAAATATAATAATTTTACAAAATGAGCATCAAAAGAAGATATCTCAGGCCCTTAACTCATTTAGTCTTTTCAGTATTAAATCATGTCCATTGATGATATAATAATGTATATCCTATATAGTAAAAAATTGATAATGAAATAATGGACGGGTAAGGAAAACAATTTAACATATTTCATAATGATAAATCTGTAGAAAAAAGATTATATTAAATATTATAATTTTATAGGGATGATTATCATTATTATGTATTATCCATGTCTCTTTAGTGGACATGATGTGATTCTAGATCCACATGTTGATCAAGGAGTTAGACTCATTTCAGATGAGATAAGGTATAATTGGGTGACAAATTTTTTTTCTATAAGCATTATCAATAATGATATATTGGATTTTTTGATAATGTTGGGTTTAGAACTATGGGCCAAAAATTATTCAAATGTGAATTTTTACAAATAACTAAATTCAATTATAAGTCATTCAATTTCATATTAATGTGATATAAATATATTTATCTAGTTATTCATATTTTTTTAATGTTTAAATATGTAAAAAAAATCACCCATATAGTTTCACAGGTGCTCCTTAAATATAGATGAGATGGATTGAGCTAAGTTAATGGTTTTTATTTTATCATGAAACATGTGAGACTCTACTAACTGATTGATTTTTATAACACAAATCATAAGAGAAAATTTTTTCGGTAATTGTTTTGGTCACATGTATTGGTTATAATTATTTAGGGAATAATGTATAAATAAATAGTGTTTAACCTAATAATTTAAACATATTTAAGACACAAAATTGAGTGTTGATTTCCCTTAAAAGAATTTTTTGGCTCCATCATTCTCTCATAATTTCTAAAAATAGAAAAAGGGATATGAATGAGGTCATAAAAATTACCCCTTTTAGGATTGATCTTTTATTTTTTCGGTGACCACGTGACAACTGAAAAGAATTTAATTTTCGAATTCTAGCATATAAATTACTATAACCTGTCCTTACAAATTATATAATCTATAAAATTATTTTGGAATTTACATTCTTACATTCCTAAAGTTCATTTTCACATTACTTTTTTAGATAATTAGGAAAAAATTCATATGTATCAAACCAAAAAAATTCATAGTGGGTAATACTGAAATAGTATCCCATTATTTCATAATAAAATATTTTTGTTAATAAATCATTAAATCATTTCATGAAAAATATTCACAACATTCAACATAGCGTCTTCTTTTTCTTCCCATTCTTAAAACCCATTGAAAAACAATTTAGAACATTGGATGATATAAAAAATCTTATTTAGGAACATAAAATTAAAGGAAACCCCATTATTCCATGAATAGTTATAACCATATGAAATCATTTTCACAAGAACATACTTCTCACCCACAAAGTATCATATGCTATGGGAAACCATGTGATTTCCCTAAAACATTGAAAAATTAAACAATACTATAATGGTAACTTGGATAATTAATAACCTAATATTATAACCCTTATTGATACCATATTATTTTCCAACCTCATAGATAACTTACAATGTGACCCACATGGCTACCATATAATGTAACTCTTTTGACTACCGTTTGGTTTAACCATTGCAGTAAAACATAGAGTAACCATATGGTCAACTGACCACATAAACATACCTAATTAATTGAAGGGAGATATTGGTCCAAAACATAATCATACACAATTTCCAAGAACAAGAAAAAAATATTAAAACATTAATAAAAACATTTCTCTTGAATTTTGTAAAAATAAAAATTTGAGAGATGATTATTAAAGAAAAGTCACTTACCATAGGTTTGTATTACTTAAAACATCTTAAAACCTTATTTATAATGTTTTAAAGACTGTTATTAACATATTAATGAACTATATTAATATCTATAATACCTTATATGTTCTTTTAATAAAAAAATTCCACCGATTTATGAATAATATTATGTTATTTTCATTGTTTACTGTGTGTTTTGTTCATGGTTTCCATGATTGGTTCAATAGGGAGTTTCTTGTAGAACGGAAGGAAAACTCCAAAAGTGTAATTTAATGGAATTAATATTCTCCAAAAACGTTAAATGACCCCAAATATCATTTTTTCTTTTATGAGGATGATTCATTAGTTAAAACATTAATGGAAATGATTTAATTTATTTTTTAATATTTCACAACCATCACAAACTTATATCATTTTATTTAATATTATGTATATAGTTTGCTTATTGGACTTGATATAAATTATAATTTGAATAATAAAATCTTATTTAATCATAATAATTGTGTTATGACCAAAATTTAATGTGGTAATGGGAAATGAAAGTGTATCATACACGATGGTGGTAAATACACACATCACGGATGATGTAATAATTTTTTGAATAAAAGGTTGGGGTGAAGAAGTTTGGTGATAAACTTTTCCAAAAACATGTTAAATTTATAAAATATATAAGATAATATAGTTCTTATGCCACTTTAATGAGGATATGAGAAGATAACATAATAATATAATACAAATTATAAGGAAAATAATAGAAAATGAAATAGGATTTTACCTCTTGAATTTATCTCATTGGGAACCTTTTTAAGGACCTAGGTTTTAGAGATTTAGTGATACTAATTGTTCATAGACTAATGGAATATGATTGGAAAGGTAATTTGGTATAATGCATACAAGAGACAAGGCATTGAGCTGTGATAAGAAGAGGTGGTGATGGGTGGTATTTATAGTGGATTAGAGGAATGTCTTCTCATTATTATATTATTTATATTATTAATTTTCCTCAAGACTATTAATAGTTTTTAAATTACCTTAACATATATTAAAATAATTAAGGAGAGTTTGAGATTATGGTGACTAAAACAACAATGGATCAAGGAATATAGTATTCAACTTATAATGTATATATAACATAAATTACTATATTTTTCTATTCGCCAAAATTTCTTTTATTTAGAAAAATCAAAAAATTTCTCCCTAACCATTTTTCAACATGTAGAATTTACAAATGAAGTATACTTGATTAAAATAATTTTATAAATATGATAAATTTAAATTTTTTATTTAAATCATACTATATTTAAAAAAATTTATTTTATAATTATAAATCATTTTACGAAACTTTGAAAAATTAATTGATGTCTCATAAAATTATCTTAAAATCACAAGAAAATAAATTTAATTTAAGAATCTATTTTAGGAAAATAGATTTTTTTTAAATCATTATATTAATTACACCATTGAAATTAAATATTTATGACTTATAGTAATACGGACACTTAATTCATCATTTCCAAATCATTTATTTACTTATTTCATTATATCAATATATCATGATTTAAACTATAAGATAAAAAACATTCATTTATTTTCTTATATGTTAGGTTACAACTTTATTAGGATAGATTATATAATTTATATAAATACCTATTATTTCATTATATATTTATAATAGATTTAACTATTTATTTCTTGAATAAAAAGAAATTATATTAAATACAACTCGGTTGTTACATTATCCCCACATTATAGAAATTAATTCCCTATGTGCCTCCTCTATTGGATGCCCGTGATGATGGAACCATAACACGTGTTTAAAGAAGGCTACCCCTTCCCAGATCTGGGATGAGGGAGGACGGTTTGGGCGTGGTGCCTCCGGAGCTACGGATACCCTTTATACCCTTTACCAACCCCAACTATCTTATGGATTTTCTGATAATTTGGACAAACCCGAAGGTGACTGATCTTCATCTTTTCAATCCTCATCTATCGATCTCAGTGTTGGAGTTCTCTGAAGCGATGAGATATCTGGACCTGAACTTGGTGACTTGATTCAACTTCTGAAGGTCGTAATTTGATGAATTTGATGGGTTTTTCTTTGGTAAATGGGACTTGTGAGACCGCAGAGTTGTCGACCATCATGATAATCACCATATAATGATCTGATTTGACATATAAGAAGATCTGGTTCATGCATGGTCTAGTTCTCCCCGGTAATGCAACAGTTTCAAATTCTATCTTCTTCAGTGGACGACCAACTTCTGTATTAACCATGACCACACTTCCATTACGATTTGGGTAGGTCTTCTTCATATACCATTACCCTTTCAAAATCCATTGATTATTTGTATGCTTGAGAACCTAGTAATATATTTCATGTGTTCTGATGTGCATATGTTTACTATGAGTTATCTGACCAATCCTCGGTGCTGTGTTGAGGTGGATATCTCGAGACCTCTGGTGGAATGGATTTGGATTTCGGTGGGTGAATAATTCATATAGATGCAAGATGATGTTTGTGAATCTTGTATTGACTACTACTCAAACTAAAAGAGATTGGGGATCCTAGGTTCGATATGTCATATATGATCCATGAAAAAGATTCCACTTGGTCTGAGGTTGCGGATTTGGAAAGATAAGAGGCTTATATTGGACGAGACTAGAATAGAAATTGTTTTGGTATATCAGGATATGCTGGCATTGGAAACACCTACATGAGTTCCAGTTAATTCATTGGTTTCCATTGCATTGAAACGACCTTGTCAAGATCGGAACTGGGGATATCGGGAAAAAGAAACTATTTCCAAGGTTGCTTCTGGTGGTGGTGTGGCATGTATTTTAGGTGGACAGGTGGTTTCATACATTCTGTATGAGCAAGAGGCCCATATTTAGAAAGAGAAAGATGCTCCTCCTCTTGTTGATATCAGTCAGATTGAGGAAGATGAGGCTGTGGATAATCCGGAGAAGGGGCGCAATATAGGTGTTTTGAGTAAGGGTAGGTAGGGTATTGTTTTGGCTACATCCAAGGATAACAGGAAATATACAACAGTGAATGAGTTGTATTATGCTGTCTGTGAGTCTTGAATAATTTTGGGAGTTCCGGAGGTCTATTCAAATGGGTTCAGTGGAGAGGTTGATGATGGTGGTGTTGTGATGATTACAGTACCCATAAGGAATTGGTTTCAAGGATTGGGGAATTAGGGTGTGGAGGAAACTTTTCCCTTGTATGGTGGTGACAACATGATTAATGAGCCACAAGAGGGTGATGCAGTGATTAATGTAATGGAATATGTGTTATGTAAAAATTAGAAAGTGGTGGATCATCTATATTTTCATGAAATGATTGACAGGAATTGTCAGTTTCAACATGATTAGTTAGTGAAGTATCAATAGATGCAGATCCCTAGAAAATGGGTGGATAATTTGTATAGTGGTAAAGAGAATGATGGTGACATGGTCGTGCCATCATACTGTGACATTGTCTATGGAGGATGAATATGATTCCTATAAACTAAGAGGATATGATTTCCTCGCCACGAATAATGTCAATTAAGGACTTCTCTTATCCACCAAAGCCAATGTCCACCAGATCTTCTGTCAGGAACGATTGTGGGGCAGTCTCTGGATTTAATACTGGTATGAAATTAACTAATTAGTTTCTCTCACCAGAGTGGTTGAATCTTATAATTAATCATGCAAATTTTCTGAAGCATTATGAATTTTTGTAGTGGGAATCAGTGATGGTGGAGGATGATTTTTACAATGGAGGTGGTGATAGTTTTGATTTTTAGGATTAGTAATGGTTGTCTTAGGTCTTTTATACTTTTTTGCTGAACTTTAATTTTATTCTAATAAAAGGTTAGGGGGGTTTTTCCTTTGGATAAACTTTTCTAGTATAAAAATTAATTCCCCACAATTATTATTTACTTATTAAATAAGTGAGGATAACCTTCTGTCATTGTATTTTCACATTCCCATGTTTCTTATCAAACAATGCAGTTTTTCCAAAAAACCATAACCGAGTAAATTACCTTATTACACAATAAATTTTCTATACAGTAAATAATATGAAGAATTTTTTCCTCTTTTAAATGGTTATCTTCTAGTTTTACTACTTTTAGGATCAATACATGGGATGAATCTAGCATATACATTCATATCTTTGAAACATGAAAAACATTGTTTTTAAGAGAAAAACTCATATGAAAAGATGCTTTGTAGGCAACTGCTCCTTCATTTCTAGGATTTTATAATGTTAAACGAACCATGGTTTTAGCATTCCATTATTACCATAACTCATAACACATTTCAAATGAGGTATTTTAAGGAAAAAAATTATCTCCTATATGGAAATAAAATCCTTTCCTCTTGTTGTCTTCATAGATTTTCTATCTTATATGATATTTCTTTATATTATTCCGTATAATATTACCTTTCTAATCCAATTCCATTACTAATTATGATAGAATCAACTTCTTTTCCCCAAAATCATCACACAATGCTGGATTTCGAAAACAAATTCCATATTATGGCTCAAAATATTCCATATGTATACTCATATGTAAACATTCTTTATATGAAAACTCAAATAAGGTAAAATTATGATATAAACATCTCTTGTAATCCATTAAACAATATTGAATCACGCTATAAATGTTTTGAATTATTCATTGGCTCCTTCGATCAGATAGAGGATGAAAAGAAGTAATGAAATTAAATTTTATTCACATTTACTTCTAAAGGCCTTTACAAAAGATATGGGTGAATCTGGGATCATGATCAGATACAATTGAGAGAGAAAAACAATGTCACATGGAAATCTATTTTGAGGTATATCTGAGAATGTTGATCTAAATATAGAGTATCTTGGATAAGAAGAAAATGTGAAATTTATTTTTCTAATCAACAACAAACCAAATATAATATTTTACATAGAGAAGTCTTTGTTAGTCCCACAATCGAGTTCAGGGATATATTTTCCCATTTCCACTTAGACATTGGAAAAGGCCGAAGCATACCAATAGGTAGTTATCACTCTTACTTAACTTTTTGACAAGTCAAAAATTTCATTGTAAAATAAGTAATATATATTTTCATTCCATTCCACTATTCATACAACATATGGTCTCTATACATTATAGTGCTTCCTGGATGAATTGAAAATGGATAATTATGATCTTTACACAATAATTCATTCTTCAGTTGTGAATAAAAAGAAACGCATAAACCCTTAACAAACCTGAAAAAATATTTATCAATTTTATATTCAAGATACATACCATTTTTAACCAATAATTATTTTTCTCTAACTCACAGTCATCATTATGAACTTTTATAAATCTATTTGATAGTGATGACTACACTAAAACCAGAAACAAAATAGTTGAATTTTCTGCACCAAAAAAATTCATTTCAAAATTTATAAAATCATTAATCTAGAGGCCATGTTACAAATGTAAAATAGTTAATTTAGCATGATGTTTTTGACTTAAGGCATCCACCACATTGATTGATTATACATAATACTAATTGATTGTGAAATCATAATCTTTTATCAATTCAATCTATCATCTCTACCTCATGTTCATTTCCATCTAAGTGAATATATACACCACAAATTTATGGCTAGTATATATCTCACATTTGACCCTATATAAATAATTCTTCCAAATTATTAAAGTGAAAACAGACCTAATAAATCAAATTCATGTGTGGGATACTTTTATTCATTATGTTTTGGGATTCTTGAAGCATAAGAAATTACTTGATCATTCTATACTAGAAGACAACCAAGACACTTAAATTAAGCATCTCTATAAATAAAACATCTCTATTTATTCAATGCATGGGGAAAACCACTGAATTCACCAATCTCTACTTTAGTTGTTAAAAGATACATCACATTATTCTATCTAAAAAAAGTATCCCCTTTTCATATTAACATAGACAGTGGTTTAGATAACAGTGTGAAGTTTTTAAAAAATCATCAGTAATAGAATATTAATACAAGAAAACAATTAATCTTAGTAACATATGTAGCTCTTGTCCATTCATCAAGATTTTTTGGAAAAATAAACATTTATACAATTCTTATTTACAATATTCATAAGAAAAAAATAGTAACCAAAAATAAAAATGTATTATTTTCCCATATAAGTTATTTTCTTTAAAAGATTATAGAAAAATCCTAAAATGTTTTTTATTATCCATATAACTTTTATAATAAACCGAAATTTCATCAATATAAACTACAATAAACATATCCAAATAATAATGGATGATTATATTAATAAGATTCATGAATAAAATAGGATCATTTTCAATCCAAAGGGAATAAAAACCAACTCATAAATTTCATATAAAATATGGAAGTCTATTTTTAGAATGTCATCCACCTTTACCTACATCTAATGGTAACTGAATCTCATGTCAATCTTGTTAAAATACAGAGATCCATGGAGCTATAAAAAAAGTCATCATTATGAGGTAAAGAATAAAAATTATTAACTGTAATTTCATTCAATGCTTTATAATCTATGGAAAGTCTCATGGAACCATGTTTCTATTTAATGAAGAAAATATGATAACCCCATGGTGAAATTCTAGGATGAATGAATCCTTTATCAAGAAACACCAGAAACTGATTTCCCTATTTAAAAAGTTCAACTTGATCTATTCAAAAATAGGGGTATGAAATTATATTAGCATAAAAAAAATAAGATAATAGTAAATTAAACTTTCTAATTAGGTAAAATACTAGGCAGATCCTCAGAAAAAACATACAAGTATTTATTTACCACTGGAACATCATTAATCTAAACATTTCCCTTCTTAAAAAAATATGTTCATGATAAATTTCATTTTCATATTTTAACAATTTTTCATCTTCCAAATATGTTATCAATGGTACGGGATCATTATTGTATACAAACAAAAATAGTTTTTTGAAAACAACTTCTTATCACTACAGTCAATCTTAGTATGATAAAAAGAAATTGATTCCATACACATAATAACATCAGACCCTAATAAGGGAATAAAAATAAGGTTTTCAGGTAAGGTATTTCCACATTCAACAACATAAAGATTCATATAATTACTTTTTGGGTTAATATTACCCCTGGTGTTTTAACTACAAGTTTTTGTTTCCCTTCTTGATGTGAAATTTCTAATTTAATGGAAATTTTCTCATAAATAATTTAATTTATAGACCTCGTATCAAATAGAACATTAAAAAATAATTGTAATTGAAAAAACTACTTGATACAACTTCCTTAGATGGCCAAACATAATTTTATGTAGTCTCAAGAGATTTCACTACACCTTTCCAATTATAATCTTTCATCACCCCACCATTCTGACCTTTCTTTGGGTATGTATTTGAAAAATTACCCATCTCACTACATTTTAATATGGTTTACATATTTGATGACAAAATTATGCATACCAAGAATAAGATATTATTAATTGAAATATAAATCCATTTTTCCAAAATTACTTCATTGGAAACACTTCCCATATTTACTATGGCATTACCTAGAGTACTTTTATCCACAATTCATAGTAATTAGAAATAAGAAATTATTTCCATCAGATATATTAGATTGATTCTTACACATTTACTTACAAAAAAACCACTTATTAGGCATGCTATAAAATTACACATGATTGACTTGAATTCAAACCTGAGTAAAAATTATTTATTTTATAACCAAGATCATGAATAATATTTGGAGTTTACCTTGATAATCGAGTTAAGTTTTATTCATAAAAATTCACTAGATCTTCATCATTTTGTCTAAATTCATGGAATTTCTTTTTCATACTTTTTTGATCCACTTTGTAAAAATATTTTTCAAGAAAAATATTCTTAAATTCTACAAATTACAAGGTTTCAATATCCTCACTATCACTGACACTCTATAACACTGACAACGACTGGTCGGATTCAACTTTAAAATAAAAAATAGAAGGACTAAAATTTTAATTATAAAAACACCCCATGGCATAAAACATTCTTTTAAGGGATTTTATCAACCTTTTAGCTACCAATGGGTGAGAAGACCTCTAATATCAGGAGGGTGTTTCCTCATTAAACATTCAACTGTCATCATGTTCCTTTAGGGAAACTCTGTTTATTTTCTTGTAAGTATTAAATATAAAATTATGGTCTTATTTAAGTAAGAAATTATGATCATAAACTTCTCAGTTATATCTACCACCATTCCATGTTGTTAATTATGAATGATATCATCCTCTTTGTCATCCTGAATTTAGCTTCTCTATTTTTTCAATGAAAACGATTCTAGAACAAACATATCTTAGATAAGGAAACATGGTAGTCTTCAAATGTTGTATAGTTTCATTGAAAAAATTAGGTAAAAATAAATTATTGTGTTATATTAACGCCATAATAACCCATAATTTTATCACAAATTTTCTCTAATACCAATTATAAGGACTCAAACTATACTATTATATAATCTAGAAAATAAATTTATAATTAACATTCTTACATTCAAAAAGACCTTTTCAGTTTATAGTTGTAAATAATGATGAAATAATTCATAAATATAAGTCCAAAAGAATATAAATTGGGTACTAATAAAATAGTATCTATTTATTCCATAATAGAAAAGTTTTTAATAAATCGTGAAATAATTTCATGAAAAATCATCACAACATTCATATTCAGATGTTCTTTTCTTTTACCCATAAATAAAACCCTATGATAATTATTTTATAACATGGGATGGTACTAAAAATATAATTAGGGGATATAAAAAGATGGTAGAAAACATTTTCTATATAAATGATCATAACCGTATGGAATCATTTTCATAAAAACGTACTTCTTAACCATAAAGCATCATATACATACTTTTTGAAAAAAAGCGATTTACATAAAACATAACAAATATAAATAATACTATATGGGTACATTAGGCATTTAATTACTTAATATTGTAACCATTATGGATAAAATATGATTTTTAATCTTCATAGATACATTATAATGTGACCCTCACAACTATATTATGATGTAACCCTCACAACTACCTTATGGTGCAACCATCACAGTTATAGTTGGAGTAACCATATAGTCAACCTCAAACATAAACATAAATAATGCAATTTAAGGAGATATAGTTACCACTATTCATAATAAAACTTATAGAAGATCCGTAACATAATAATAAAACATGAAAAAAACAATCATTTTGAATTATATAAGAATTGAAATTTGAAATATGTTTTTATAGAAATGTCCCTTTACCTCGGGGATTCGATATATAAAATTTGTTCAAAATTCCCGTATAATTTTTTATAGAGTGTTATTAATATATGAGACAACTGTATTAATATTTATAATAACTTATATAATCGTTGGATAACAAAATTCTACCCATTTATTAATAATATTCTATTATTTGCATTGTTTTTCATGTATTCTTCTCATGGTTTTCATAGTTGGTTCATTTCAGGCATTCGTATCGAATGAAAGAAAAAATAATAAAGTAGAAATAAATGAAATTATTTTGTTTCAATAAATATAAATGACACCAAATATATTTTTATGATATGGGTTTTATTCATTAGGTAAAACATTAATGAAAATGATATAATTTATTTTGGCTGTTTTTATGAGCATCATGAACATATATAATATTATTTAATATCATGTTTATATATTCATTCCAGAACACTATATAAGTTATAATATGTAAAATAAAATCCTATTTAACCATAAAATGTTTTCTATTCTCCCCTTGACGGTGGTACTAAAAAATGCATGTGTATCATCCGCCATGACGATAAATCGACACATTACAAACAATGTTATCAGTTTTTCAATAAAAGGAATCCTAAAGAGAGTTTGATTATTATTTTTTCATTTATTGTGATAAAATTACAGTATATATAAGATAATGGAGTTTTAAATCCACTAGTATAAGGGTAGTAAGAGAGAAAATAATAAAATAAAATAAATTAAGAGGAAAATAAAATAAAATGATAGACAGTTTTACCTCTTGAATTCTTCTCGTTGAGACTTCTATAAGGCCCTTGGTTTTTGAATTTTGGGATACTATCATGTATTTTACTTGGGTAATTGTCTTGGAAATATAATTAGTTATATATTAAACAATCTACAAGTCTATGAGGTGTGAGGAGATGACGTGGTGAGGGTGGAATTTATAATGGTGTAGAGGTGTGTTTTCTCATTATTATACTCATTAGTTTATTAATTCGGATCAAGATGATGAATATTTTTTAGAATAATTACTAAATATATTAAAATAATTAATTAGTTTTATCGAATTATTTTTTAAATTCAATGAAGAATCATGTAATTGTGTATTTACATTATAATGTATATATATCATAAATTACCAAAATTTACTATTCAAAAAAATAAAGTATTTTAGACAAATCCAAAAATTTTAAATTAAGAATTTTTTGACATGTAGAATTCCAAAACATTCTCCATTTTATGAAAATAAATGTGCAATTATAATAATTTTACTTTTTAATTAAAATCATGAATCCTTTAAAAATACTGATTTTAAAATAATAATTTATTTTATCCCACATTGATAAATTAATTAAGGCCCCATAAAATTTTATATTAACAAATATAAAAAATATTATTATTTTATAATATATTTTAATTAAATAATTTTAATAATTAAATTTGTTATTAAATTGTAAATAAATATAAATTAATTATAAAACACCAACATAAAATTTATTAGTTCCAAAACATTCATTTACTTATTCTGTGATATTAATATATCTTAATTTCACTTTTAATATACATAAATTTTATTTATACAATAATATGGGAGTTAAAAATTATATTAGTATATATTCCTTAATTTATATAATTTATACTTATTTCTTTAATCATTTATAATTAATTTGACTATTTTCTTCCAAAATAAGAAGAAGTTATTTATGAGTACTAGGATTTTATAGAAAGATCATAGATTGAAGAATTAAGTGATTCATGAAGAATATTATGATAAAATTGTGGGACCATAGTAGTTATCATTCAAGTATCAAGGAAGTGAAAATAATTATTGTTTCACTCGATCATGAAAAATGATCAAGGTAAAGTATCATTTTTTTATCATGATTAAATTCGATATTATTATTTATTTATAAAATTTAAATGATAGTACACACGATTTAGTATTACAATATAATGTTGATCCAAAGTGTAGAAAATGTTAACACCAAACTATTCCACTATTCCCAAGTTACTTCAAAAAGATGTATCAACTTAATATGTAAAAAATCATTTAATAACGAAAAAGTTTTAAATCTATCATAAAAATATCTTAGTGAATGTTTTAAAATACACAAATCGTTAATAAGTTTATAATTTTTTAATTATATATTAAATTTAAAAACAAGGGGTTATTCAAAAAAGAATCACCAATAATAAAACAAAATAAAAATAAAATATTAACATCCATTTTATAAAACATTACTCTCAACTGTAGTGCATTAGATAATTTTGTTTTAAATGATTATTTTATATAGAGAAATTAAAATGTTAATTTATAATGAATACAATGCTTTCGATAATATCAGATTAAACCAATCATTAATTACTCCTAAACATAGTACATAAAATAGCTATCATTTTATTAAATTATATAAAACCAATATTTATATAGTCTTTGTTTCATTTAACTTGTCCCAAAAAATTTAATTCTCATCAACATATTAAAATTATCATGAATAGATTTTACCCAATTAGCATTACTAATTACAGCAAAAATATCCTTGGGGTCATACCATAAAAATTAGTCTTAATGAAATATATTATCTCTCAAATAATGTTTGGGTTAAATCCTTTTACCCATTTTATATAATAAAATATATAGAAGATATTTTTTTAATTTTTTAATATTTTGGGGTAAAAATATACTTAGATTTTACATTTTATCATCATTGTTTGGATAGGCATGGTAGTCACTACTATTAGATTTTTGAAACAAATACCCAGTATGATCATTGATGTTTTAGTGTGTAGTGATATTTTACTTTGATATGTCATCATTGAGGTATTTGATAAATTTTTTGGACGAATTCAAAAAAAATTTACAAGGACCCAAATTTTAATAAATGGGAATTCCTTTCCTATTATTATGTCATATAGTATATTCACATAAAATAACAACATAATGAACTACTATGTACTGTGTGTCCATTAAACATAATACTATCACTTTTGTAATTTGAATTTCGAAAATCTAACATATGCGATTGTAATCAGTAAGACATTTGGGGTCTGATAAAAAAGCATAATATTTGGTGAATAATAACTGACCCTTATGAATAGTAATTTTATCCTTATGAATATTAAAACAAACCTTATGAATATTAAATCATCCAATTGAATATGTAACCTTACGGATGAAGGTATAAACAATATTTATCTATATGTGACACTGTAAAATAATTATATCATAGTGTTGGTATTTTTTAAAGTCATGTATATTTAATTATAATATTATGATTAATTTAATAATTTAATAGGAAATTAATTTTCATAAAATATATTAAAAAATAATTATATTGGTGACCTGTTATTATATGATTATTTTAGAGACCTTAATTAATTTTTTAATGTTTTAGAAAAGAAGTTTTAATTTTAAAATTTGTATTTTTCAAGTAAATATTGATTTTAATTAAAAATTTAATTTCACATATTTAGAAAATTATTTTTGAAAAATGGTTTTAATTTTTTATTTTACATATTGAATAATTTCTAGGGATAATTTTTGGTATTTTTCTAAAATACTTGAATTTTTAGTGAATAGTGGAATTCGATAATTTACAGAAAATGCTAAATAAAAGAATTAATGCATCGTTCATGAGTCATGGATGATTTAAATGGACATTGGTTCAATATAACATTTACTTATTACTATTTTATTTACAAGAATCAATATTATTTGTATTATTGAGAAAAAATTTGAATCTAATGATTACAATAATGGGAAACCCCTCCTCCCCTCCACTAAAAAAACCACCATAACCCTCGTCTTCTATTTTCTCATCTCAACCATTGTTCCTAGTAAATATTATTTTAAAATACCATCCTAAGACTATATACCTTCTACAACAGACCATTTTATCTTCAAAAGACCAAATCATATCCCTTAAAGAGGTTCTCTAGTATTAAATATTCAATAGGTAAATTGCTCTTTTGATTTCATTTATTTTATTTCATTTTCCATTGTTTTATTTTTCATTCCTCACCTACTTTAATACAAATGTTATGATTACTCCAGTACCTTACATGTAAAGGAATTTTTTTATTATAATGTAACAATTCTTCATCATCTCTCCTTTCCCTTCCTTTTATACAATAAATGACAACACCCTCCATGATGTATTAATTTCTCATTTTCAATAGGGATAGGTTTTCAATTTCTATTACCATATTAAATTATGGTCATGAAACTTTTTTGAAGATTAAAAAGTCTATAAAATATGTATTATGTCAAATTTCAGGTTATATAATCTTATTTACACATGAATATAATTTATAAAGAAAAATGTGATTGATGTTATAAAAAACCCACCAATTACCCAAAACTGTTATCATTAAAGTTTTATATAAATATTCATCTTTAATTCAAATAAAAAAATAAATTTTATAACCACGTAATCACTTCGTGTTCACAAATAACATAAAACTTCAATTCGGGACTACCATTTACATATTACTTGTTTATCATTACATGTAAATAAGTAAAACTATCATGAAAATGAATGAAAAAAATAATGAAATTTGACCACGTAACCCATCAAAATGATCACGAATGAACATAATATGGATATAAGTAATAATTTACATAAATAAATGGTTTCACAAATAGTATCTAATGAATTTGTTTTGGTTATCCTAGAAATTATGATCAATTAAAGGACACCATCAGACTTAAGGTAAAGGATTCGACCTGAACGTATATTGTTCCTTCTGGTTTCTCTAACCCTATTCTTACCAAAATGAAGTTATCTGTTATTATATGTACATATTCTAAATGTTTTTTAAATTCTCCAAACTCATGTATGATGATCCATTCATCATTATGTTTCAAGGATATACTTGTTTTAAAATGATTCCCTCCTCAATTATTCTCGATAAGGGAGTCTTTTTAAAAAAAACATTCGAAATTATTACCCAATTTCAAGTGCACAATATAATATATTTCTAAGAAACCATTATTTATAAAAAACTATTTTTATTATGAAAACATTCTTGGATCAATTCTGGTTTTATATAAAATATTATTCACTTGTATGTTTTAATTTAAATTTGATATTTTCTATTAACCGGACTAATTTTTTTAATTATAATATTTCTTAAGTATTATTTTTCCATGTTATTACTTCATGTCACATCAATTTTTTTTATATATTACTATTATAACCTTTTTTTAATGTGTGATCGTCTCCTTATATTCATGGATATTATTATGATACACCAATTTTTATGCTTTATGACCTGACTATGATACCCAGATCTTAGAATGGGTAACCCTTATGTTTATGTATGATTGATCATGTAAGATATTATATGTAGAAATAATATTCATGAACATGTTAGGAAGTGTTGTATCATATATTTCTCCATTGTATTGGTTAATGTTGAGTCGCATGAGGTGTTATGTGCAATGGTTGTGGCGGTAAGCCTCGACTCCTGAAACCATGTGCAGAGTTCTTGGTGGATAACCTAGAGATGTGCTCAACCAGATTTGACCCATAAAAAAGTCATGTTTTATGTTTCTTCCACATTACTATTAATATATGTTTATATGATACCATGTTTATATGTTATTATTCCACATGATCCATGCCATTTTATATCATTATGTCATGCCTTATAACCCATGTTCTAAGGCTTTATTCTTTTGCTTGTTTCATTATTGGGATTTATAGCTCATCCATTTGTGTATGTATTCCCAAGGCTAACTTATGAATATGTATGGACACAATGGAAGTTAAGAGATCATTATGAATTATAAATAAAGAATTGTTATATTTAGTCCCATGTTTTCTGTTTTATGAACCTAGTCTTCCATGATACTAGAATTTATGATCTTTGTCTTGTAATATGTTTCATTAATATGGTTAAAATCATGTTATGATATGTGTAAATAGATTGGGTATCTAGAGTTGGTATCATAGGATGATATAGTTATTCGTAGATTCGGAATATATAACATTAGTAAGAACCTTAGAAATAAGAATATGTATAAGAAAACATACCTAAATTTTGGTAAGTACAGAGTAATTTTTCTATCAAGAAAATAAATCAATGTCCAGATACGAACATTTGGATGTGGATCTGGAATAGTTTTATCTAGGGTTAAAACCTGAAAACCCAGCTTTGAGCTAAACTTGAACGAGAACTGGTGCATAACAATGGGCCTTGATGCACTCTTGTTTTGACAATCCCATGGGATATGATTTGGTAAATTTTTAAGTTTATTACAAGCCATTATTTATAAAATAAAAAAGATCCCATAAGAATATAAGTTAAGAAATTGATCCAGGATAACCATGATTTAAACCTAGGGAATCACATGTGAGTATATAATTTTCCTTTAATTGTTTATCGTTTAGTGTTTGAAGTTTCCTTTTTTTATTCTTTATTGTTAAGCATTAAATCCCTCTAATTGTACATAATTTTTCTTAGTTAATGGTGGGAAATATAAGAACAAGTTCAAAAAATCTATGTGATCAGGAATTTGAATATTTCTCTAATGATATGTGAAATAATATGGGACTAGGTGCCCAAAACATTCATGAAAACACATGATTATGTGGCTCAAGTTATGCATAATATATTGAATCTTGTAGAACTCTATCATCCTTCAATGAAAGAGCAACTTTTTCTCAAATCCTTCATGTGGAAAAGGGACCCCATGTTTTGGGGATCTTCTGATCATGTTCTGGAGGAACATCAGATTAACTCCATTGAAAAATTTCTCAATCCTCCAGTGCTCCGATTAAGAGAATTTCATAGTAAAAATATACTATTTTGATGGGGAATCTTATCTATGGTGGAAACTAATCAATAATACAAATTCCTTGGAATAAATTGATTCTATGGATTTTGGGGAATTAGAGAATAATATTTTTGAATAAATATTTTCCTCGGACCCTCTATCTCAAAATAGTAAAAGTGTTCCTCAGACTTATGTGGAAGGAAGAATATTCCATCTTTACGTATGAAGAAAAAACCACAAGGATTCCAAGATACACCTCTAGTTTTTTCATGAACACAGAAAGCAAAGTGGGTCGCTTCTTTAGCAGACTAAAATTTAGGCTATGAAAAATGTTGGTGATTTTTGACGTCATTAGTTATGAGGAGATTGTTATTTGTATCCTAAAGGTTAAAATAGAGATTAGATAATCTCAATGGTATCATTGTCCTTGTGAAAAAATAGGAAAATAGAGTCTAATATGGGAAGTTTCGAAAATAAATCCCATGATGGAATGAAGATCGAACATCCCACGTGTCAAAATTGTGGGAAGTAGCATCCAAGGAACTATCTAAAAGGAATAATGAATTGATTTAAATGTTGAATGATGGTACATATATCAAATAACTACTAGAGGTACATGATAAATCCTTCTAATGTAGAAGAAGAAAGGAAGGTTCAGATCAACGCTCAGCATGTAGGGAAGTGTTACAATTGTATTGATCATGGAAATTATGCGAACAATTTCCTTATTATGAGGGTTATCGGATGAAATAAAAAACAACCTCCATGGAAACAAGTAAAGTATTATGATGTTACTACTACTGAGGTGGATCCAGATAGTGAAGTTGTGATAGGTACACTAGTTATTCATTCAGGAAGAGTGAACATACTATTTTATTCTGGTTCTACGCATTGTTTCATATCTATCAAGATTAGTATAATTATTAAAACACAACCAAAACATTTGGATGTTGATATATCTTTGAGAAAATAAAATTGGTAAATTACTACATCCAATGAACATAACTCTTCCCCAGTTTACATTTTTGGACTGTGTAACGCCCCGACCCTAGTTACCCAGAGTCGGTGCATTATTGTGTAACATTGGCATGATTACAAAAGATCAAGTCTTGAAAGACCGATTAGTTTAGTATCCTTAGAAGCCCTAGATACATTCATAAATTTTACATTACATCATAAACTGAAAAATCACAATAACATAGTCTCCATAGTCCACACTTCTATCCCTTTTAGACTATCCTTGTAGGTCAGTCATAAAATATTTCTTCACGTCTTGGGAAAAATAAAACATTTAAAAGAGTGAGCTCAGATTCTCAGTAAGGATAACAATATTGCGGAAGCATTCATAAATAAACATAAACATTTAAGGCAATGTATGACTAAAACAAAAGCCTTTTAAACTTGAACTTCAAAATATTATGGAAAAAGTAAAATGATATAATGCTATTTACTTATTCACATGGATATTCCACTGGTCGAATAATCACATGAAATATCAATAACCACTTTCAAAATGATGGAATGCATAATGCGAGAATATCATAACCACATATCCAAGGCCTCGTGCCAAGACTACAAATAAGATTTTGTCAATGCCTCGTGCCAAGACACTAGTTTTTCCCATGAGGCTTGCTGATGCATCGAGGAGCTATAGCGGGCTCCACCAATCACTTATTAAGTCCAATTCATTCCTCATATGAATAGGTTTAAACATATCCTAAAACATAACATAATAATATAATATAAAACATGCATAAAGGAAACATAACATTTCTATATTTCAATCACAAGATATCAATACAACACATTGATATAATAAAAACATTTTCAAAACCATTTTCAATAACAGAATAAAATAAAATTAATACTTTGTATTTATTTTTCATTTTTAAAAAAGATATTTCTTGTAGAGGAAGCTTAAACTCAAATAATGGTCACCGCGGCGGAGAAGTCACTGTCACCGCATACGTAAGAAAAAAACATTCCTTTTCTCGTTTACTAAAAATGCTTTATATAAAAATATTCCTTTTGAATAAAAGTAAAAGTCAAAGGGGTTTATACACCATATAAAGGAAAGTTGTGTATAAAACCAAATATTCCTCAATTAAATGAGATTGAGACGAAGTTCTCACAAGGATCATTTTTAAATAAAATATATCTATTATGTGTACTCACTATATGTACACATAAAGAAAATATAAATACATGATAATATCTAGATATAATTTGAATGTAGGAGATTAACCAAAAGAATGGAAATTGGGTTAAGAAGTTCCCTTACAAAGATCATTTTTTAAATAAAATAGATCTATTATGTGTATTCACTATAAGTACACAAAAATCAATTACAAATACAAGATATAACATAATAATATCATGACATAATTTGAATGTAGGATATTAACCCAAAGAACGGAAATTGGGTTAAAAATTTCCCTTACCTCGTGTCTGTCTTGACTCGACAGTTCATTAACATCCTGAATAATAAACGAGTGTTAATTTATAATTGCTTAAGAACCATTTTCAGGTTTATTATTTCTTATATATCACTTATTACCATGTTATGAATATTATGTAATTATTTATGTTAATAACGGTCGTTTTGTCGATCTTTGGTACTTGATTCAAAAATAAACTTATTATTAATACAAGTTGTCCATGTCGTGAAATATCCAATATATCCAGAATTATATTCATGATGTAGATATAATATATATCATATATATCCAGTATATACATTCATTCATAATATTACGTAACATTTAGAGGTAAGAAATGAAATGCACCGTTCATGGAGATGGTAAGCCGTACGTACGCATGAACGCTACATTCATTTCTATTTCTTATTTAATGGAATGAAATCTTAATGATAAAAGGTATATTATAATTCCAGTATAAAATCATATAAAATATCATTTACTCCATCCTTTATACATCCCACATATGGCATTAACGATTCAAATCACTTTGAGGGGGCGGTAGTCCGCACTTCCTAAAATGAAATTATCGCGTTTACCCATAATGGAAATAATAAAGGTATGAAATAAATTAAAAGTAAAAAATCATAAGGAAAACATAAAAATAATATATATATATCATATATGAAAATAGTGTCATCAAAATGGCCACCATTAGAGGTGTTAAAAGAATATTGAACAATCATCGTTTTGTGAGGCAGTATTTCTCCACACACAGAAACAATATGTTCATTAACCATTAGACGAAGGTGTGTGTATGTGTAAATAAAATAATTATCATTAAAACATCCTAGTATATTAAAGATACTAGTGTTGTTACAAATGAAAAGAATAAAAAGAGTTTATGGGGTTGGAGAATCAAAATAAAACAAAATAACATAAGAGAAGACATTACCTTAAAATCGGGTAACTCTTTTTGATTTGAGCCAAAGGCTTCATTGGGAAGTCTTCTGCCCAAATTGAGGCTTCTAGGAGTAATAGAGGGAAGTTGGGAGAGTATTTTGGTAGAGTTTAGTTGAGACAAATGGCTTTGATGGTGCGAATAAGGTGGTAGTGGTGGGGGCCTTTTATAAGAGAAGAGGAGGGGCACTCTTGGAAAGTCATGAAATGTTATATTGTTATAAAGTGATTTTTGGATTTCAATGGTCCCAAAATTATATTTTTCGAGAATAAGGTGATAAGTATTCTAAATATACTCATAAAATATGTTTTTAACAAGTGTATGTCTTTTATTTTACATTATCTTTTCATTTTATTTGAATCGTTAATTAATGAGGTAATCGCTGCATCATCATGGTGTCATAAAATATTTAATTTATTTAATGTATAGAAATTATAAAAAAATATCATGATGTAGGAAATATTATTATATCTCCAATGAATATTTATAGTCTAAAATTTAACTTATATAACCCCATGTAATAATTGTTTTAGTAAAACAACACATGTTTGTGACAATTTTATTTTTACTTTAAATAAAAAGTTATTATTGTCATTTTCTTACCCAAGTTGCTCCATGGGGTCCCCAAGTTGACCCATGGATTTTCCTGGTGGGCCATGACTAATCCAATAAGGGTATGACACGTGTAAGGGTATTTTCATATTTTTATAATATCATTTTTACCTTAAATTTCACTAATTACCGTTAATTGCGATAAATTAAACTTAAAAGTTGCTATTCACCAAAAAAAATATTTTAATCCCATTGAACCACATTTTACTTCCTAATGACAACAATGTATGTCGGGTTTTTGAAAATAAAATCACAGAAGTGTTAATGTTTCATTTAAATGAAAAATCAGTTTTTAACTACCACTAAGTGGTTTCACTATTCATCAAAAATTGAAGTTTTTTAGAACAATGCCAAAATTTCACCCTAAGATATAATTGATATTCCGAATTCAAAAATGATGGATATTTTAAAAAATTCCAAACATATAAGTTGCATAAATTAATTTTATAATTAATTCCCACTGTCACAACCAATAGCATGTTTTTAAGAAACAATATATATCAAAAGATTGACAATTGTTTATGTCCAATTTCAGAGTGAAATTAATTCTAATGAACACCATTGGATAAAATGGTAAAAATATTTCGTAATTTTACTTTAAAACCACTCAATAGTATATTTTATCAATATAAATTATTTTGATTATAAAAACGTTGTTTTTAAGTATGTTTCACTATTCATCGAAAATTGGAAGTTCTCAGAAAATTAAAAAAAATCAACTTAGGATAATTTCGATATTTCAAATCCAATAATGAAGTCCATTTTGAATTATAAAATATATATAATTTCAAAAAGTGGGTATTACTATTGATAATGGCTATTTTGATTGGTCACAGTGTGTTAGAATCTCGAACTTGCGTACAATGCAAGCTATTTCATTATTGAAAGAGAAGTGTATCGTGGATGTTTGGGGTGTTAAATTATACCCTCCTTCAATAAATTTCATCCTCACAATTTCAAAATGTTCTTAGAAAATAAATGGTTGAAAATAGAAAATACCTTTGTGGAAAACCCACATCGGAAATAGGGTTAATAAAAATATAACATCAAAATAAAGAAAGAGAAGTACAAAGGTCACCCAAGATAGACCATACTAGGATTATATGAAAATAAGGATGTGGAGGGAAAAAACCATCAAGGTCTGATGGAGAGTTGTATAAAACAGGATTAGGAGAATGTTAACCACAATAAAATCACAAACTTGGGATTGGTTAAACGGTCATTGAATCCCTAGTTGGAAAAGTTAACTAACAACGTTTTGGTTTTAAGTTACCTTTCATAATGTTTAGTAATTTATTTAATATATTTACTAAGAACGTAAGGATATATACTTACTTGTCATGTAGACTTTCATTCATTAATAAATTTTTACCACAAACCCATATTTCAATAAAAAAGATAACAGAACTCAAAAATATTATATTTATCCTAATTTTATAAGGTTCCAAATATTAAAACATACCGTTTATATTAGGAAAACTATTTTGTAATATCTAGGGACTTTCTATAGGATATTGGTAGGTAATAAAGGCATGTCGCACTATAGTTGTGGTTTCGATTCCTACAGCTTTGTCTAATGCGACGAGTTATCCCCCAACCTGCAGGTTGTCCTTTTCCTAAAAGTATACTGTTATAATATTCCAAAAATAATCTTCAAAAATGTTTTAACCTTAAACAATACTATCCAAAGATCAAATTAATAGATTCCAACCTTTATTGTTATCCAAAATACCTCTATCCAGACTTTCTCTAAAAGGTCTCAGAATTCTAAAATCAATTCATTAGATTCCCCCAACAAAGTAAAGTTTCTCTTCTTGTTAGATACTAAAAATATGATTACCTTAATCATATTAAAACCATAATGAAAACAATAAGTATTTCAATACAATCCTTATATATATATATCACATTATTCTTATAACTAGAATATAATCCATGAGTCCAAAAGTACCAATACATTAATTATTCCACTTCAATTACTGTAACAACTTATGATTTTTCTTGATCCCTTAGACTTTTCTGAGGTATGTTTCCCTGACTCTTAGGACATTCATATTCATAATGCCCCATTTCCATACAATTTTAGCATTCAACATTGATAGCCTCTTTCTTTCCCTTGCAATCACAAGCCTGGTGACCTTTTTCTCCACATTTATAACAAACTCCCATTCCTTTTAGGAAAGACCAGGGTGATTCTTCCTACAATTATCACATAATGGAAAATCCTTCTTTCCCTTTTTACCTTTATCTATCTCTTGTTCCTCAGTTCTCTTATTCTCTTGCATTACTTTGTTGTCATAAAATTTAGAGATTTACTTTTCTGTCTTGATAGCACATGAGACAATATCATCATACGACGAGAAGGATTGTAAGAATAATACTCGATGGAGAAATGGTTTTAACCCATCAAAGAAACGATAGATCTTACTTCTTGGGTTACGTATAAAATCTGGAGCATGCCTCACTAACCTTGTAAAGTTATCCTCATACTTTGCGACATTCTCATCCTCCTTCTGCCTCAGACTCAGAAATTGCCTTTCCATATCTGCTCTTTGGTCACGAGGGAAGTATTTTTCTAAGAAAATCTCTTTAAACTCCCTCTGTTCCATATTAGATACTTCATCATCTTCCTTCATGTTTTGAATAAGTGACCACCATTGATCGACATCTCCAGTGAGGCTCTAAACTACCATGACAACCTTCTCCCTTTCGCTACTCCCCAAGGCATGGAATATTTTCTCTAAGGAGTTTATCCATTGCTCAGCTACTAATGGATTTGTGCCCCCATTAAATGTTGGAGTTTGTTTCCTCATGAAACGATCTAACATTGATCCTCCATGTTGAGGATAAGGGTGATCCAAACGAGTAAGGTTATTATTCATAACCTGAGTGAGTTGCCCCAGTATGGTGATAAGCTGATCAACACTAGTTTTATCACCAATTACAATATAATTATCTTGACCAGTAGGGAAATCCCTACATAGAGTGTGTGCATTGATACGGTTTCCATTCCTCCCACTAGGTTCCATTTCTAAACAATGGCATAAACTATATTAGTTTATGAATCAAAATACATAATAACAAACTTGCAAAACAGTTAACATAAATTGAACTATTTATGGATATAATCTATAATCATAAAAAATGTTTTATTTGAGGAAGTATATACTCATAAACCCTTTATAATGGTTTGAAAAGAAATTGAGAATTATCCTAAGCATATCCCCCGGGAGTGTCGTAACCAAGAGTGCAGCAAGGCCCGTAGTCGTGCACCAGTTCCTGTTCGAGTCTAGCTCAAAGTGGTGTTTTTGGGTTTTACCCCTAGATAAATCTGTACCAGAGCCACCTCTACCTGCTCGTATCCAGACAGGGATGTATTTCTCAGAAAACTCACAAAATCTCAATAATACTAAAATTATAGGAAGTTCTTCTATAATAATCCTCAATGTCTATCTTTGGGCTATGTGCTCTAATCAGAGTTTATCTAAATATAGCTTCCAAGGTTAATACTAAAATGCCTCTGATACCAACTGTAACGCCCCGACCCCAGTTACCCAGAGTTAGTGCATTATTGCGTAACATTGGCATGATCTCAAAAGATCAAGTCTTGAAAGACCGATTAGTTTAGTAGCCTTGGAAGCCCTAGATACATTCTCAAATGTTACATTACATCATAAAGTGAAAAATCACAATAACATAGTCTCCATATTCCACACTTCTATCCCCGTCAGACTATCCCTATAGGTCAGTCATAAAATATTTATTCACATCCTGGGAAAAATAAAACATTTAAAGGAGTGAGATCAGATACTCAGTAAGGATAACAATATAGCGGAAGCTTTCTTAAATAAACATAAACATTTAAGACAATTTATGACTAAAAAAAAGCCTTTTAAAATTGAACTTCAACATAATATGGAAAAAGTAAAATTAGATAATTCCATTTACTTATTTACATGGATATTCTACTAATCGAATAATCACATGCAATATCAATAACCACTTTCATAATGATGGAATGCATAATGCCAAACTATCATAACCACATAGCCAAGGCCTCGTGCCAAGACTACAAATAAGGTTTTGTCAAGGCCTCGTGCCAAGACACTAGTTTGTCTCATGAGACCAGCTGATGCATCGAGGAGCTGTAGCGGGCTCCACCCATCCCTTATTAAGTCCAATGTATTCTTTATATGAACAGGTTTAAACATATCATAAACCATAACAAAATCGTATCACATAAAACATGCATAAAGGAAACATAACATTTCCATATTTTAATCACATTATATCAATACAACACATTGATATAATAAAAAAAATTCAAAACAATTTTCAATACCAGAATAAAATAAAATGAAAACTTTTTATTTATTTATCATTTTAAAAAAAGTTTTGGCTTATAGAGGAAGACGAAACTAAAATAATGGTCACAACGGCGGAGAAGTCGTTGTCGACGCATAGGTAAGAAAAAAAACATTCCTTTTGTAGTTTAGTAAAAACTCTTCGTATAAAAATATTCCTTTCGAATAAAAGTAAAAGTCAAAGGATTTTATACACTGTGTAAAGTAAAGTTGTGTATAAAACAGAATATGCCTCAATGAAAGGATATTGAGACGACGTCCTTAAAAAGATCATTTTTAAATAAAATATATCGATTATGTGTATTCACTATATGTACACATAAAGAAAGTATAAATATACGATATTATCAAGACATAATTTGAAAGTAGGAGATTAACCCAATGAATGGAAATTTGGTTAAGAAGTTCCATTACAAAGAACTTTTTTTAATAAAATAGATCTATTATGTTTATTCACTATATGTACACATAAATAAACTACAAATACAAGATAGGACATAATAATATCCTGACATAATTTGAAAGTATGAGATTAACCCAATGAATGGAAAATGGGTTAAGAATTTCCCTTACCTCGTGTCCGTTTTGACTCGACCGTTCTTTAGCCTCCTGAATAAAAAACTGTAGGATCCCGGGACACCCTGAGAGGGAAGGGGTGAATCAGGGTGACAAATTTTTCTTTCAAAGTATAGGATCTTGTTCCCACATTGGTAGGAAACTTGTAAAACCTGTATGATTGATATGATTAGAATGCAGACTTTCAAATGTAGAGAGAAGACACATCACTTTTTTACTTGGTTCACCGCCAATGTATAAGTCTAAGAGGCATACGCCGACAGGTTGTTGGTCATACCCAATTCCACTAATCTTCACTAGTTGTGGATTATAATGGTTTGGCAACAATCACTATGTCCCAGGAACACTGCCTTTACAAAGGTTCAGGGATAGCTCACCGCTTCCCTTGGGTCACTCCCATTGACTCCCCCTGGCTCACCGCCCTTGGTGAAGTCCCACTCAGTTTATAGACGTGAAGGTCTCTTCAATAGATTTGCATTGAAGTCTTTGCCTCTTCTTAGCACGAGACTCTGCTTGCATCGAAGTCCGGAATTGATGCACTACAACGCACAGAACCACTGAACCGGATAACCAGAACGTGCCAAAAAAATTCACTGACAATTGCGCGCAACACCAAACCATTGCGTGCAAAACCTTCCTATTGCGCCAAACTTTATTTTTTGCACGGAAAAATATTTCACGCAAAAACCCCCTTTTCGCAAAAGCCCGTTTACGCGATCCTTTTTCGCGCATCAGACCTCAGAACATCTCTATGTCTTCAACTGCTGGAATGAAGGGGGTCACCTCATATTTATAGGCCACTGAGACCCCCACATGCAAAATCCCCTTAGGCGCAGAAAACCTCTCATCTGGCACGTAATATTTTGCACAGGTATCGTTTTTCGCACACCTCTCCAGATATTTTGCACAACTCATGCCTTTTCCATTTTTCGACGGTGTGATTCTGAAACACTATTTGCGCAAAAAACATCGCTCCGCTATTTCGCACACCACGCTGTTTTTCGCGCCCAGCTCAAGTATTTTGCGCACAACCCTTATTTTCCACGCAGCCCATGCCTTTTCCATTTTTCACCAATCTGATTTCGAAACACTATTTTCGCGATAAAATTATTTCGCGCATCCTGTTGTTTTCCGTGCCCAACTTAAGTATTTCGCACTAGACTCTTATATTTAGTGCACCACTTCATTTTTGTGCGAACCAAATTTTTCAGACAATCCATGTCTTCAATTTCCAATTTTAAGGTCCAAAAAATTGGCAAACACTGGGAAACAGCGCCACCTTCAATACTGTTTTCTTCTTGAACTGTATGATCAATTTGCTGGCACACAATCGGAACTTCCACTGAGGATTGACAACAAACACAAACCAAACTCCAATTCCTGCATAGAACATCCATGGTTCCAACAATCTACCCCTTTGGGTTTATTGGAAATCTCCAAATAAATTCAATATATCACCATCCACATGCATACCAAAAATGCAAGGATCAACTCAGCCAACACTCTAAGTCGACGTGAGCAATGCTCGGTGTAAAAAACAAGAGAGGAAGCTTGAATTGGGTTCTCGTGTTTTGGAATGCTCAAAGACGCTCAAGAAATTTTCTTACACTGAATTCTTATAGTGTCACAGAAGCATTACATGTCCATAGACAATCTTGAATTCCAGAATTTATTCATTTCCTTTCTCTCCCATTGATAATAAACCTAAAATCCGATAAAAAAAATAATCAATGTTAAACACAAACCATACTCCCCCTGGATAGTATCTCCCCCATAAACCTTCATCACAGCGATAAACAGATATAAAGAATTACCATAATCAGGGAGAGGGGATTTTAGAATTTCTTTATGCAGTAGGAGGTGGTTGAACACCGAGGTTCAACCGATGCTTTTCAAACACAACTGCTGACAATGGTTTTTTCAGGATATCATCTAATTGATCATCAGTTCCCACGTGACCCATTTTAATCACCCCTTGATCAACATTTTCTTTAATAAAGTAATACCTGATTTCAATATGTTTTTTACGAGAATGGTGAACCAGATTCTTCGTGAGATCAATTGCACTCTAGTTATCACAGTAAATAACCATTGGTTGATTCACCTCATCACCAATGCTTGTTAGTTGTTGCTTCATCCATAGCAGTTGAGTGCATGCCTTTGTGGCAGATATATACTCAGCATTAGCAGTACTAAGATAATTACCTTCTTGTTTCTTGCTCAACCAGCCGACACAGTTATTTCCAATAAATAATGCTCCACCACTGGTGGATTTTCTGTCCAACAACATCGCCAGCCCAGTCAGCATCTGAAAATGTTGATAATTCACAGTCCCTTCCTGCAGAAAATTATAATCCATAATTGTGAGTACCTTGAATATACCTCAGGATTTTTTTACTACTGCCAAATGTTCCTCCTTTGGATTACTCTGAAAGCGTGCTCCAAGACATGTGGCAAAGACAATATCTGTCTGTGTCGCTGGCAGGTACAGTAGGCTCCCAATGATCATCCTGTATATGGTGGGATCTACATATTTCTCATTCTCATACTTTCCATGTTTGGTTCCAACTGCAATCGGAAATGACATTGGTTTGGAGTCTTGCATATTAAAATTATTCAGCAGCTCTCTTGCATACTTTTCCTGAGAGATAAAAGTGTAGTCTTTCCTTTGAGTCATCTGCAGTCCCAAGAAATATGCGATCTCTCCAATCATTGAAATTTCAAATTCTGATTTCATATGATTGTCAAATTCATCCACTTATTTCTGCCTGCTACCACCAAATATAATTTCATCGACATAAATGAGAACAATGGACTGATCTTTCAGAGAATTCTTCACATAAAGATTGTGATCTACTCCTCCTATTATGAATTCTATCTTCTTGAGATAAGAATCTAGTATGGAGTACCACGCCTGTGGTGCCTGTTTCAAGCCATAATGTGATTTCTTTATCTTGCAGACCTTTGACTCATCAGCACCAAGAAGAAAACCCACTGGTTGTTCAATGTAGACTTCTTCTTCGAGTACACCATTTAAAAATACTGTCTTGACATCCATTTGATATACTTTATATCCTCTCTAGAGATCCATGGAAAGGAACAGCCTGATTGACTCTAGACAAGCCACTAGAGCAAAGGTTTCATCAACATCAACACCTTCAATCTGAGAATACCGTTTACATACCAGTCGAGCCTTGTTTCTGATAACACTTCCATGCTCATCAAACTTGTTCTTGAATATCCATTTTGTTCCAATAACATTGTGAACTTTGGGTCTCTGGACAAGATCCCATGTCTGATTCTTGTCTATCTGATCTAACTCTTCATTCATGGATTTCACCCAGGATTCATCCTTTGCAGCTTCTTAAAATGAGGATGGCTCCTCAACTGACAGAAATGCAGAAGGTGTGTTATTCCTCGTCCTTCTCGTCTGTGTGGGTGAATTCTTTTCTCCAATTATGTTAGATGGATCAATCTCTGCTCTTCAATTTCTCTTGTGATGTTCAGTCGCATTCTCACCATCCAATATTTCCTCTTCAGATTCTTCGTCTGAGTCAACATCATGATGTTACCCCTGAGTGGTTTGTACACCTTCCTCTATTTTTGTATTTGTATTTATTCCATGTTCATATTCATTCTCATCTTCTGTCTCATCAGCATAGGTACTATTTGAAACATTTGGGGTTTTTCCTTCAATGATTTTAACATCGTTGCTTTGCACAATCCTCCCCAACCGTTTATAGAAACACTTTTAAGCTTTTCTGTTTAGTGGATACCAAAGAAAAAATTTTCATCAGCATTGTCACCAAACTTTCCTTGGTTTCCTTCTTTATTCCGAATGAAAAATTTTATTCATAAAACATGAAAGTATTTCAATGTAGGCTTCCTTCCATGCCAAAATTCTTATGGTGTCTTTATTTTCTCCCATATAGTGCCTTGTTCGATTCTGAATGTGCACTACAGCTTCAACATCCTCCTTCCAGTAATGGCGAGAGATACCACTCTCAATCAACATAGTCCTGGCCATATTGTTGACCTGTCGATTCTGACGCTCAACAACTCCATTTTGTTGTGGAGTTCTCACAACAGCTACCTCATGCTATATTCCATGTTTTTCTAGGTAATTTTTAAACTCTATGGATGTGTATTCCCCTCCATTTTCTGATCGTAGTACTTTTATCGACCATCCAGTATCATTCTCGGCAATCTGGCGATAAGTTTTCATGCAATCAAGTACTTGTCTCTTCTTGTGAATCACCATTACACAATCCATTCTGCTATAATCATCAATGAAGAGGATGAAGTAACTTTCTCTATAGGTTCTAGCAACATTTATTGGGCCACATACGTCAGTATGAATGAGATCAAGAAGATGTGATGCCCTTTTCTTCTTTGGCCGATATGAATTACAGACCAGCTTCCCACAAATACAAGCATCACAAGACTTTTACCGTTCACGTTTTAGAATGGGAATATCCATGACTATCTTCAGCTTAGATATCTTTTCCATTTATTGTTGGTTAATGTGCCCCAGCCTTCGATGCCACAAATTGTTTTCTTCTTCAGCAGACAAATAGTAAGAGTTCACATTGCTATCAACCTGATATAAATTTCTATCTGTTCTACAACCTTTCATAAGAGAATTCCCTGTTTTTTCTTTTATAGTGAAGCCTTTTTGATTGATGGTTACTATGAGCCCAGAGTCACAGAGTTGACTTACACTAAGGAGATTGTGGCGTAGACCGTCCACATAAAGAACTTCAGTCTTCTTCAGCTCCCCATTGGCAAGAGGAGTATTCCCACTACCTTTAATCATCAAATCACCATCATTACCAAACCGTACTGTTCCATCAACATTCTTTTCAATGTTATTTAAAAGGTCATAATTTCTAGTCATATGGGAAGAACATCCACTATCAAGGATCCAGGTGCTGCTGCTCTTTGTAGCTTTGAGGGATACTTCTGCAAGATTGGATTTCTCGATCTTTTCTTCTATTTACATGAGATATTGGATTGAGCATAGGATACTGATGTCCTTTTAATACTTTCTTCCACATAATCTGATTCTTCATACCTAAAATCTTCTTCTAGAGGTGAAAAACTGTTTGCGAAAACAACATCATCAGGAGAATGAAAACTGGCCCGTCTTTGAGTGTTGTATGAATTTCTCATGTCGTACTGCCGCCTACAATACATATCTTTATGGCCAAAGATAGAAAAATTAAAATAGTAACCATAGAAGTTATTCCTTCTATAAGATGGAGGATATGAAACTGGTCTCCATTGTTGACTTCCCAGATCTTCCCCATTCAAGTAGCTCCTTGCCTCTTCGCAGTATGACAAGGTGTGGCCCAGATAACCACAAAACTGACACTTAATGAGAGGAAATGTCTTTACACTTGACTTTCTCTTCATTCCTTCTTTCTTGGAAGAATAGTTGAAATGCCTGTCATTTGTGAATGTTTGTGGATAATTTTTAGTTCTTCTTTTAGTTTGGGTTGAGGGTTTCTTTTTCATAATTTCAGGTAATGTTTCAGCATGTCCAACTTTCATCATGTTGTTATTTTGGCTCTCTTTACTTCCAGCAGTTGATGTCTCAACTTCACAGCCAATTCCACTCTTTCCCATGTAAGTGGGTCTTTGATCACTTAATATTTTTCCAACCCCATCTGAACTACACTTGGCTCTTTCTAGTAATTCTGCATCTGAGAATCTTCAAAAATGAATTTTCTTCTTTCCCTCATTTGTCATTGATTGAAATTCAATTTTACTTCTAAGAGTAACAACTTCTTCCTCAAGCCCCTCAACAGTCTTGGACTTCTCTTCTAGTCTGGATGAAAGGTCATTTATGACCTTTGCTTGTTCTTCAATTTTATGCTTTAGTTACACTATATAATCTGTGCTTTCAAGGATTAAAGACTTACCTCTCACTAGTTTTTCTAGTCATTCAATATCTGCTTCAAGCTCATCATAAAATTCTGATGATTCTTCCACCATTTCCTTCCTATTATTACACCTCTTACATTTATTCTGGATCTTGGAAATAGCATCCTTAAATTGCGTCTTTGAATCACCATTAGAAATAATCTGATTATCTCTATCTTTATTGATCAAGGGTTCTGACTTTTCAATGATAGACATCATGGAAGCATGGTTTCTTTCTTTGAATTCTGGTTCTTCTTCTTCAAACAACTAAGTATCATCATCTTTCTCTTCATAGACAAAACTCTTCCTTTGTATTTTCTTTCCATATTTGAAGTCTCCCTTTTTCAAAAACCTTCTTTGGGGCTTCTAGATTTCTTCTGCTTCGCTTTCATCATCATCAAACTTTCTTTGGCACTGAGAGGCAATGTGCCCGACTCTTCTACAACGAAAACATGCCAGAGGTAGCATACCTTTAAATTTACCTTTTCTCTTCTTCAGCTTCTTGGTAATGAGAGAAAGAATTTCCTTTTCCTCATCATCTTCATCACCACTATCTTCTGAAATTTTCAGTTTTTCCATGGCTTTGAATTCCATTTCCTTGCTTACACGAGTTGTGGCATCTTCGGGTTTGACTCTCATCTCATATGCCACTAGACTACATAAAAGATCATCCAGAGACAGTTTGGATAGATCTCTTTCTTCAAGGGCTGACACCTTTGCATGGTACATAGGAGGAAGTCTTCTCAGTATCTTCTTAACGATATCAATGTCATTGATTTCTTCTCCAAGACCTCTAATTGCTCCTACTACATCAGTAATTCGATTTAAGAATGAATCTGCATTCTCATTAGGATGCATCTTTAAATCGTCAAACCTATTGTGTAAGACTTGAAGCTTCGCCTCCTTCACTTTTCTGTCTCCTTCACAGATGTTTTCAAGTTTATCCCATATAGACTTTGTTGAGGTGTAACTCATCACCTTCAGATAGATCAGATCTGAAAGAGTTACATTGAGAGCATTCTGCGCTTTAGCATCAGCATCAAGAATATTTCTATCAACATCTGTCATAGCTAGCCCTTTTGGATCAGTAACATGTATACCTTGGACAGTGGAAAATAGGACTTCCATTCCAAGGGATCTTAGATGAGATATCATAATATTCTTTCAAATATAGAAATTACTTGCATCGAAGAGAGGGACTCCCTTGACATTGACTGTATTCTCCATAACGACAGAGGAAAGATTTAATACCAGCAACTTTTACCCTCTGATACCACTTGTAGGACCCCTGGACACCCTTAGAGGGGAGGGGTGAATCAGGGTAACAGATTTTTCTTTTAAAGTATAGGATCTTGTTCCCATGTTGGTAGAAACTTGTAAAACCTGTATGATTGATAAGATTATAATGCATACATTCACATGTAGAGAGAAGACACAACACTTTTTTACTTGGTTCACCGCTAAGGGATACGTCCAAGGAGCATACGCCGACAGGTTGTCGGTCGTACCCAATTCCACTAATATTCACTAGCTATGGATTAAAATGGTTTGGGAACAATCTTTATGTCCCAGGTACACAACCTCTACAAAGGCTCAGGGATAGCTCACCGCTTCCCTTGGGTCACTCCCATTGACTCCCCCTGGCTCACTACCCTTGGTGAAGTCCCACTCAGTTTATAGACGTGAAGGTATCTTCAATAGATTTTCATTAAAGTCTTTGCTGCTGCTTAGCACGAGACTCAGCTTTCATCGAAGACCGGAATATATGCACTACAATGCACAGAACCACTGAACCGGATAACGAGAACATGCCGACAAACTTCACTAACAATTGCGCGCAACACCAAACCATTGCCCGCAAAACCTTCCTATTGCGCACAAACTATAATTTTTTCGGGGAAAAATATTTCGCGCAAACACCCCCTTTTTCACGCAATCCCCTTTACACGATCCTTTTTCGCGCATCAGACCTCGGATCTTCTCTAAGATTTCAACTGCTGGAATGAAGGGGATCACCTCATATTTATAGGCGACTTAGACGCCCGCACGCAAAATCCCCTTTGGCACAGAAAACCTCACATATGGCATGTAATATTTCATGCAGGTATCATTTTTCGCGCACCTCTCCAGATATTTCGCGCAACCCATGCCTTTTCCATTTTTCGACGGTGTGATTCCGAAACACTATTTGCACGAAAAACTTCACTCCGCTATTTTGCGCACCACGCTGTTTTTCGCACCCAACTCAAGTATTTCGTGCACATCCCTTATTTTCCGCATAGCCCATGACTTTTCCATTTTTCACCAATCTGATTTTAAAACACTATTTACGCGACAGAACTATTTCGCGCATCTCGCTGTTTTCCGCGCCCAACTTAAGTATTTCGCACAAGCCTCTTATATTTCGTGCACCACTTCCTTTTTGTGAGAACAGCCTTTTGAAGACAATCCATGTCTTCAATTTCCGATTTTAAGGCCCAAAAAATTGGAAAACACTGGGAAACAACACCACCTTCAATACTGTTCTCTGTGTGAACTGTATGATCACTTTGCTGGCACACATTCGGAACATCCACTGAGGATTTACAACAAACACAAACCAAACTCCAATTCCTGCATAGAACATCCATGTTTCCAACATAAAATAGAGTTAATTTATAATTTCTTAAAAACCTTTTTCAAGTTTATTATTCCACTTATATCACTTATTACTTTTTTATAAACATTATGTAATTATTTATGTTAATAATGGTCATTTTGTCGATCTTTGGTACTTGAGTCAAAAATAAACTTCTTATAATTACATGTTGTTAATGTGGTGAAATATCCATTATTTCCAGAATTATATTCATGATTTAGATGTCATACATATCATATATATCCAGTATATACATTCATTCATAATATTACATAACATTTAGAGGTAATAAATGAAATGCACCGTTCATGGAGACGGTAAGCCGTACGTACGCATGAACACTACTTTCATTTATATTTCATATTTAATGGAATGAAATCATAATTATATAAAATTATATTATAATTATAGTATAATATCATATATAATATCATTTACTCTATCCATTATACATCCCACATATGCCATTAAGGATTCAAATCACTTTGAGGGGGCAGTAGTCCGCATTTCCTATAATGAAATTATCGCGTTATCCATAATGGAAATCATAAAGGTATTCCATAAATGAAAAATAAATAAGCATATGGAAAACATAAACATAATATATATATCATATATGAAAATAGTGTCATCCAAATGGCCACCATTAGAGGTGTTAAAATAATATTGATCAATCATTGTTTCATGAGGTAGTATTTCGCCATCCACAGAAACAGTATGTTATTTACCATTAGATGAAGGTGTGTTTAATTGTAAATAAAATACTTCTCATAACAACATCCTTGTATATTTATGATGCTTGTTTTGTTACAAAATAATGGAATAAAAAGAGTTTAAGTGGTTGGAGAAGAAAAATAAAACAAAATAACATAAGCGAAGAAATTACCTTAAAATCGGGTAACTCTTTTTGATTTGAGCCAAAGGCTTCCTTGGGAAGAATTCTTCCCAAAGTGAGGATTCTAGGAGTAAGACAGTGATGTTGGGAGAGTATTTGGGAAGAGTTTGGTCGATCCAAATGGCTTTGATGGTGTAAAAAGGTGGTAGTGGTGGGGGCATTTTATAAGAGGAGAGGAGGGGCACTCTTGGAAAGTCATGAAATGTTATACTATTAGGAAGTGATTTTCGGATTCCAAAGGTCCCACAATTATATATTTCTAGGATAAGGTGATAAGGTTTCTAAATATACTCATAATATAGGTTTCTTACAAGTGTATGCCTTAGATTTTACATTATCTTTTCTTTTTATTTAAATCATTAATTAATGAGGTAACCGCTGCATCATCATTGTGTCATAAAATATTTAATTATTTAATGTCTAAAAATTATAAATAAAATATCATGATGTAGGAAATATTTTTATATTTCAAATTAATATTTATAGTCTAAAATTTAATTTATATAACCCCATGTAATAATTGTTTTAGTAAAACAACACATGTTTGTGACAATTTTATTTTTACTTTAAATAAAAAGTTATTATGGTCATTTTCTTACCCAAGTGGCTCCATGGGGTCCCCAAGTTGACCCATGGATTTTATTGGTCGGAAATGACTCATCCAATAAGGGTAGGAGAAGTGTAAGGGTATTTTCATATTTTTATAATATCATTTTTACGTTAAATTTCACTAATTATCTTTAATCGCGATTAATTAAACTTAAAAGTTACTATTCACCAAAAAATTATTTTAATCCCATTAAACAACATTTTACTTCCTAATGACAACCATGTATGTTTTATTTTGTAAAATCAAATCATAGATGTTTTAATGTTTCATTTAAATGAAAAATCAGTATTTAACTACCACTTAGTGGTTTCACTATTCATAAAAAATTAATGTTTTTCAGAACAAGGCCAAAATTTCACCCTAAGCTATAATTGATATTATGAATTCAAAAATGATGTCTATTTTACAAAATTCCAAAAAATATAAGTTTCATTAAGTACTTTAATAATTATTTCCCGTTTTCACAACTAATAGCGTGTTTTTAAGAAACAATATATTTCAAAAGATTGACAATTGTTTATGTCCAATTTTAAAGTGAAATTAATTTTAATGAACAACATTGGATAAAATGGTAAAAATATATTCTAATTATACATTAAAACCACTCAATAGTATAATTTATCACTATAAATTATTTTTATTTAAAAAGTTGTTTTTAAGTATTTTTCACTATTCATCGAAAATTGGAAGTTCTCAGAAAATTACAAAAAATTCCACCTAGGATAATTTCGATATTAAGAATCCAAAAACGAAGTCCATTTTGAAATAGAAAATATATATAATTTCAAAGAGTCGGTATTACTATTCATAATGGCTATTTTGATTGGTCGCAGTGTGTTAGAATCTCGAACTTGCGTACAATGTATGCTATTGCATTATTGAAAGAGAAGCATACCGTGGAAGCTTGGGGTGTTACAGACTTAACCTCTGAAAAATTATAATCATTGTTCCTTTAGTGGATTTATATGTAATCATGGACATGTATTGGTTATCTTTATACAGATCCAACGTCCACTGTCGGGATAGGGAGATCACTCTTCGCATCTCGAAACATTCTCCAATTCATTAAAATTTTAAGGAGGAATATGTATTTATTTTAAAATCATTGTCTGATGTGTGAATATTACTACCTTTTGAGATAGTATGTCTATTTCAAATGATTGAGAGAATTGAGGTGATACTTCTCGAATATATTCTTACCGTGAGGGATTACACTGATGTATTTCCTAAAAAATAGCCTGGTCCTCCTCCTGATCGAGAGTTTGAGTTCCCAATTGACCTTATCCCGGGGTCTCTTCCTATATAAAAAAACCTTATGGTATGGCCACTATAGATCTTGAAGAGCTAAATAAGTACTTACAGGAGAATCTGAAGAAGGTTTCTATATGCTAGAGTCCTTCACCATGTGGTTCTCTATCCTTCTTCATCAGGAAGATGGATGGATCAATGTGCCTCTATATTGATTACCACAAGCTCAATAAAATCTCAATAAATAACATGTGTCACCTTCCATGAATAGATTAATTGTTTGATCATCTTTTTGGGGCATGTTATTTCTCTAAGGTGGACCATTGTTCACGATATCACCACTAAAAAGTGACGGCGGAAGATATTCATCATAATTCCTTTCAAATGAGGTATGAATACTATGAGTTCATATTTATGCCCTTAAAACTCCCTAATTATAAGGAAATATTAATGGATTTAATTAATTTAGTCTTTATATATTACCTTGATAAATTCAAGGAAGCCTTTAACAATGATGTTCTAACATACTCCAAGACCAAGGAGGAAAATGAGGAGAATTTGAATACTATTCTAAAGAATTTTCAATGTGATAATATATATGAAGATTATAGTAAATGTTAGTTATGGATAAAGGAATTATCATTCTTAGGATTTTTTATCACTAGTAAAGGGATATATTTGGACCCTTCCATGAAAAAGGCAACTGAAGAGTGCCTATGCCAATATCTGTAACAGAGATCTGCATCTTTATGGGTCTAGATGGGTGTTGTCGATGTTTGTGATGAAATTTTCATGATTTTTGAACCCAATGACCAAGATGAAATGAAAGGGAGTAATGTTTTACTAGACTCATGAATGTGAAAAATCATTTACAGAGATTAAAAGGAGGCTTATCACTACACGAGTACTCACACTCCCAATAAGTGGAGAAAACATTATGGTTTACAATTATTCTTCAAAGAATGACTTAGGATATGTGCAGATGAAAAATGATAAAGTGGTAGACTACACCTCAAGGATGGTGAAAATCGATTAGAAAAACTATGCTACACATGATCTGGAGTCAGAAGATGTGATCATTGTATTGAAAATCAAGCATGATTATATCTATAGAGAGATGTGGGAGAAATATACTGATCCCAAGTGTATAAATATATATTCACACTAAAATATATTAATATACTTCAGAAAATATGGTTAGAGGTCATCAATAATTTTGAATTCTCAATTCAATACCATCATGGTACGAAAAATGTAATAACCCGAGATTTTATAAGATATATTCTATTTAATTTCATTCATATATTCTTTTGTACACTACACCAAGATTATCTAGCGCTATAGGAAACACCATATTAGCTTGCAGTATACGCAACACTAATCTTGGATCGTGTTACACACAATTTCATGTTTGTCTGATAGTAGTTATTCTACACAACATTGAGTGTATATATATATATTCAATGTATTAATGAAATATGGTTGGATTTTGTTATATGAAACAAAAAAGGAGTCGTGCACTACATGAATCCCTAACTTGGTTTTCATTACATGCAATCGCGACCTTCCTCGATAGCGTGTGTTGTACGCAATACCAGGTTTCACTATACAATGATATGCTATTAAAATATTATTAAAACTAGCCTTTATGAAGCGTAATAACAAATTTTTGAATTTTTTTAAATTTCATCTCTCAAAATGGACTTCATTTTTTGATTCATAATATCGAAATTATCCTAGGGTGAAATTTTTTTATTTTTCTGGAAACATTCAATTTTTGATGAATAGTGAAAACACTATGATACTATTTAAAAAACTAATTTTTATTCAAATAATTATTTATTTTATTTAAATTTATTTTAGGTCAAAATTGATACATAATACCTATATATGTTCAATATAATTAATTGGAGTCATTTTATAATAATTTTAGATATATAAAAAATTTATTGAACTTTTGACCGTCTTTTACCCACCTCCTAGGAGAATTTGCAAATTTACATAAAACATATTTTTACCGCTTTTGTGAATGTAATTTCAAAAATCCAAGAGACATGGTTGATGTAAGTATGTAAAATGTGGTTCAATGAGATGAAAATAATTTTTGGTGAATAACAACTTTTAATTTTTTTTACCACGGTTAAAAGTAAATAGGGTAATGAAAGGTAAAAATGATATTATTATTACCCTAACACATGTACTAATTCTATTGGATAAGTTTAATTCGACCAAAAACAACCTTATCAATAAAATATGGCCATTTAGGCCCACTTGGATTAGATTAGGACATTTAATATTATTTTATTTAAAGAATAGCTAATATAGTTAAAATCAAGGTTTAATAACTAAAACATTTTTAATATAGGGTTATACATAAAATAAATTAGACTATAAATATTAATTAGAAAGATAAAAATATTTCCTACATAATGGTATTTTATTTGTAATTTTTAGACTTTATATAATTTAATTTATTTATGACACAATGATGATACAGTAATTATATTATTAATGAAATATTGACATAATTGATGTTATAAATACCCAAATAAATGTAATTTGAGAATTATTATGAATTCCAATAACTTTATATGTTAATATGACATGTTATTATTGATTTAATTAACTGTTTTCGAACTAATCTTTCTGTTATTATATTCACAAAAATCAATTACCAAATAGTGTCAAAATTGATATAAAATAGTTTTTAAAACCAATATTATATTATTAATTGTTATTTTATTCCTAAAAATATAATGTTCGGCCAAATTACTTAGATAATTATATAAATGTTAATAATAAACAACTTGGGGTTATATTGTCTTGTTATAGTATATTTATTAACCTTATAGTGTAAGAATACAAGAAGGCAGGGTAAAAGAAAAATTATTTAACTTAAAGTAATTCTAAATGATAATGTTAAAATAGAAACCTAAACTTGTCTAAATTCTACTTCATGAAAGGATTTCGACCCATCCCCACCTTGGATTTTAAATAACTCAATTTGGAGCTATTAATAACCGAATATGACTTTATAATAAAATAATATTTTTAGTTATTCCAAAGGTGCCCCTCTACTCCCTTATAAAAGGGCACCTCCTCCCTCTCTTCCTCACACCACTTTGAGCTTTAATACTCGGCCAACCCCTTCAAAATTAACTTCTAGAATTCCCTAGAAACATCCTATAGGTCCTGGTCTTCCTCAATGACCAATTTTAGTGCCCTAAGGGGAGGTCTCAAAAAGGCCACTTAAAGAAGAGGTAATGTCTGTTACCGATTCTTTCAACTTTATTTCTTCTTCCACTTCTTCTTCTTTAGTTGTTTCATTATGAAGTAAAAACATCAATATCGCTCATATACTGATATGTTATTATAAGTATGAAACAACCCCATTTCACCGTCTATCCATCCTATGGAAAAGAAAATCACCATGTGTGCATGCGTACGGAATATCGTCTCCATGCCATGGTGTAATCTATTTTCCACCACCACCTTACTTGGATGTGTATAATGGTGTAAATAATGAATATATATGATTATTGTAAACAGATATTGATTCTAAAATATTATACATACACTTAAATACAATTCCACGATCATAGGAATGATATCATCGCTTGTGCGTACGTACGGATTACCGTCTCCACGACGCGATGAGATTCATTTTCCATGTTAACCATTAAAAATGAATATAAAGTATATATAAGTAATAATAATGAAATATATAAAACTATAAAGCTACTGGATTTATGTATATATATATATATGTATTCCATCTACTTAATTCCATTCAACTCAATAAGGAAACGAAAACAACATTCATGCGTACGTACGGCCTACCGTCTCCATGAACGGTGTATTTCAATCCATTTTTAAATCTATTATATATATGTATATTCTTAATATATATTATATATAAATTATGTTTTATATTCTTTAATTAATTAATAATGATCTAAGTAATCATATGAATAATTACAAGTCAAAACACGGACGACAAATGAAACGATTTTACCAAAAATGCTCTTTAACAAGGAATTTACAAAAGAACGGGTAATATAAAGTCATAAGTGAACCATATATGATATCATAACAATAAATATGATTCTGTAATAAGTCAATGACATTTTTTAAATCATTATACAGGAGGTTCGGATACGTACGAAGCATATCGGACCTATGGTAAGGGATAATTATTCCAATCTCATTCTAACCGAGATTGTTTATTTGTAAGTCTTTACTGGGGTTATGATTATTATCCATGTCCATATTTTCTCAAAAATGATTTCATAAAATTTTTACATTTCTTCCATGCATTTTTAAATTCATTTTTACCCTTTTCTAATTTTACCACATCATATGGAAGGAATCTTTCTTTTGTTTACCATATGAGGCACTTTTTGACTTTTTGAAAAAAGTATGAGAAAAATGTTATTTTTAACTTATATGGAATGAACGGATTTTTTCGTTTTTATAAAGCCTTATTTTCAAGAAGATTCCTCCAAAAGATTTTATGAATATTTTCAACAAAATAATTTTCTTTTAAAATTACATGGCATTTTGTGAAAAGAAAATGATTTTGAAGAAGAAAGGATATTTTCCTCAAGAATTCATTTAATGTGTTTTATCAAAACCATTGTTATCTAAGATGACATTATCTCTTATGTGTATGTTTCAAGTATCATGTCTCTATAATATAAATGGTTTCGCTTTTATTATTATGAAATGATATCCATAACTTTTATATGGATTATGTGATGATGGGATGATGATTATGAAACCCATTTTAGTCGTTGGGTTATTATGAAAGATGCATGTTTATTTTGTGTCAAAAGTAAAAATGATTTCATTATGAGATGGGTGGGACCTATATCTCCCTAAAATGCATTGGGTAAAGATTTATATCTCATGAGATAGACATGGGTGGAACGGTAAGTTAATCCGGTTCAGTGTTACAGGATTAAAACGAGGAATGAACTCGATTCAAAAAGGGACTTTGTCCACTAAGATGGTCTTGGCTGCAATGACTTGGCTACTATGGAAATCAAAATAAGTGATGAATGGTTTCATCAATTACATGTTTTATTCCCATGATATTTTATCATGATTGATGTTCCATTATGATCTATGACTTATGTACTTCCATATTTTATCTCATTGCTTAATATTTTCATGTTTAAACATTATGGTCATGTTTTTAAGTTCAAATGTATATGGTTTGTTTTATTTTATCCATTCTTACCCTTACTAAGAATTTGATATCACCATTTATATGTTTTCTTTTCCCTAGGATTTAAAGAAAGGTTTTAGGTAGGAAACCAATAGAGGAAGATCTTTATGGGAGGTGATGAAGATCTTTCACCATGATTCGATGATTACGTTCCGAGTTTCTAAAGACACTAAACTGTTACGGTCCTTTTGTGTCTATTTTTGTTATGTATTAAGTATTCTGCAAAAGTAATGTAATGTCCATGTACGCCAAGCTTCGGGTCTCTACAGTTGGTATCATAGGAAAGGATTAGTCAACCATTGGAAAGTAAGATGCGAAAACGTTAGTGAGATCCCTAGAGATATTTCTATGGTATGTCTAGGGATGTTCCTAAGGATAAGTATATGTATAGGATATAGTTATAGAACTATGGTAATGATCTTATAATTTAACCTACAATGATAGATATTTAGGGTACTCCCCCTTTACTATGTTTTTTCCCTAGCATTATTTTTGCCTCACACATTATTCTTTTTGGGTTTTAGAAAATGGCTGTAAACATGAAGATTCATGATAATGGATGATATGACAGACAATGGAATGATATTCTTCATGAGAAACCAAATGAACTGGGATTTGGAAGTCCAAACATCATTATTATGCCTAGTCAGAAATCTCATAATATGATCATTAATCTCAAATTTGGTAAGATCCTCGACTCAGATAATAAGAGAAAGATGGAGTTTCATGATGATCATTGAGGAAAGAAAGTTCAATTCCTCTCATGTAAATCATGTGGGATGAGGCATTGGGGAGATTGTTTCAAAGGAACTAGAAGATGCTTTGGGTGTGGAAAAGAAGGACACAAAGCGAGTAAGTGCAAAGGAAAAGGTTCAGTTAACACCGCGGACACGGATAATGGTATTGCAACGACATCAACAATGATTAGATGTTTTAAATGTGGAATGTATGGGCATTATGCAAACCAATTCCCTAAGGGAAAATCTCATGAAGAGAATCAGCATGGTCAAATGAGTAGTATTTATGTGGATGATGATGAAGAGACTACAAATGAAATATGAGATCAAAGAAATGATGAAGCTTAGTTAGTGGTTTAAGACGTTAGTGGAATGATTTTATGTTTATAAAGAATAATGTATGGTACTATGGAATAAAGAATCATCTAAGAATTATTACACTATTGTTTTTCCTAAAGTATTTGAAAGTATATGATGAATAGTATCAGTAACCACGAAAGGTTATTTAGATATTTTGGGAAAGCACATATTATGCGTATAAAGAAGTGCTAAGGAGATAATGAAATGTTTGATAGTATTAATGAGCTCATGAATTATATAAGGAAAAAAGTGATATCATGGTTTCAGTATACAGAATTTAGGGATTTTGTTATGTGGAAAGAGTTAACTTTTGACAGCATTCATGTTTTCAATAAGGTTCTATGGTAATTTATTTTTCCAGAGAATATATGACTTGGTATTCATGTGTTTGGAATACAACCAACAAGTTATATCTTATGATATATGTAGGATAAATGCTTGTATTCACATTCTTGGTAGATAACCTTTCTAGTAATTGTTTTCTTTATACTATGAGCTTGGACCAAAGTGTTTTAGATAAGCCTAAATATTGCAATGGATTATGTTGGCCATAAGTTATTATTGTTTAAGGATAGAATAGTTTTCGATATTATTGATGGGATGTTATAGTAATATTGTTTTAGAAAAAAGACAACCTGCAAGACGGGCGGCAGCCCATCGTGTCGGACAAGATAGTGGGAATCGAACCCACAACCGAAGTGCGACTAGCCTTTATCGCCTACCACTGGCCTACAGGAAGTCCCATGTTATTATAAACTAGTTTTATTTTATTAAGTGGTATGATAGATAATGTATAAGTCCATTTTTTGAACGATATACAATAGATGGAGTTATGTATATAACTATTGCTAACCTTTTGATTAAGACAGATAGAATGACCCATAATTCTATCGCATGATATGATAACACTTCACCGAAGAAAAATTCAACATCATTTATTTAAGATATGATGCATAAATTTTTCATGGAACAAACAAAAATAAGATTGTACCAAAATCATGTAAGTATTTATTTTAATTCATCAACTTTAGGGAAATGATCTTGAAATCCGAAAATGGTGTCCTAGTGTTCTCATATCCGATGAATCAGATGGTACCATAGATCATCACAAATTTATGGATTCGGGATTGTTGGATTTTTCTTAGCCATGTTCTCTACCACTCTCCATCAGAACTTGATGGTTATATTTTTCTTCCATATCCATATTTTCACCTACTTTCTCTTATATGGAAACCCAAGGACGAGTTACTCTGGGTAATCATTACGTTTCATACTTGAGTTTTTAAAATTATGTTTTATCATTCCTTTTTACGATGTGGGTTTCTATGAATAGTACACAATTTATAACCCCGATTAATTTCGAGGGCGAAATTCATTTTAAGGAGGGTAGAATGTAACAACACAAGATTTTATAAGATATATTCTTTTTAATTTCTTTCATATCTTCTGTTGTATGCTACACCAAGATTATCTTGTGCTATACGCAACACCGTATTAGCTTCCAGTATACGCCATACTAATCTTGGATCATGTTACACACAATTTCATGTTTGTTTGATAATAGTTATTCTACACAACATTGAGTATATATATATATATTCAATGTATAAATGAAATATGGTTGGATTTTGTTATACGCAATAAAAAAGGAGTCATGCACTACACGCAACCTTGACTTGGTTTTCATTACATGCAATCGCGACCTTCCTCGATAGAGTGTGTTGTACACAAAATTGGGTTTCACTAAATAATGATATGCTATTAAAATATTATTAAAACTAGCCGTTATGAATAGTAATAACCACTTTTTGAAATTTTTTAAATTTTATCATTCAAAATGGAATTCATTTTTGGATTCGGAATATCGAAATTAGCCTTGGGTGATATTTTGTTATTTTTCTGAAATCATTCAATTTTTTATGAATAGTGAAAAAACCTGATTACTATTTAAAAACCTACTTTTTATTTAAATAATTATTTAATTTATTTAAATTTATTTTATGTCAAAATTGATACATAATACCTATATAAGTTCAATATAATTCATTGGAGTCATTTTATAATAATTTTAGATATATAAAAATTTTATTGAACTTTTGACCGTCTTTTACCCACCTCCTAGGAGAATTTGCAAATTTAAATAAAACATAATTTTACCGCTTTTGTGAATCGAATTTCAAAAATCCAAGAGATACGGTTGATTTGAGTAAGTAAAACGAGTTCAATGTGATGAAAATACTTTTTGGTGAATAGTATCTTTTTACTTTTTTTACCACGATTAAAAGTAAATTGGGTAATTAACGGTAAAAATGATATTATTATTACCCTAAAACATGTCCTAATTCTATTGGATAAGTTTAATTCGACCAAAAACAACCTTGAAAATAAAATATGTCCATTTATTCCCACTTTGATTAGATTAGGACATTTAATAATATTTTATTTAAAGAATAGTTAAAATAGTTAAAATCATTGTTTAATAAATAAAAAATTTTAATATAGGGTTATACATAAAATAAATTCGACGATAAATATTCATTAGAAAGATAAAAATATTTCCTACATAATGGTTGTTTATTTGTAATTTTTATTCTTTAAATAATTTAATTTAATTCTGACACAATGATGATAAAGTAATTATATTAGTAATAAAATATTGACATAATTGATGTTATAAATACCCAAATAAATGTAATTTGAGACTTTTTATGAATTAAAATAATTTTATACGTTAATATGAAATGTTAGTATTGATTTAGTTTACTTGTTTTGAACTAATCGTTCTGTTACAATTTTCACAAAAATCAATTACCAAATAGTGTCAAAATTGACATAAAATAGTTTTTTAAGAAAATATTATATTATTAATTGTTATTTTATTTTTAAAAATCTAAGGTTCGGAAAATGACTTAGATATGGTCATATATGTTAATAATAAACAACTTGGGGTTATTTTTCTTATTATATTATGTTTATTAACCTTATAGTGTAAGAAAACAAAAAGACAGGATAAAAGAAAAATTATTTATCTTAAAGTAAATCTAAATGATAAGGTTAAAATAGAAACCTAAACTTGTCTAACTTCTATTTGAGGAGATTATTTCGACCCATCCCCAACTTAGATTCAAAATAACTCAATTTGGAGCTATTAAAAACAGAATATTACTTTATAATAAAATAATATTTTTCGTTATTCCAAAGGTGCCCCTCTCCTCCCTTATAAAAGGGCACCTGCTCCCTCTCTTCCTCACACCACTTTGAGCCTTCAAGATCAGCCAACCCTTGACAAATTATTTTCTCCAGTTCCCTAGAAAGATCCAAGAGGTCCTGGTCTTCTTAAAAGACCAATTTTAGTCCCCTAAGAGGAGGTCTCAAAGAGGCGCTTCAAAGAAGAGGTAATGTCCGTTACCGATTCTTTTAACTTTATTTCTTCTTCCACTTCTTCTTCTTTAGTTGTTTCATTATGAAGTAATAACATCAGTTTCACTCATATACTGATATGTTATTATATGTTTGAGACAACTCTTTTTCACCATCTATCCATCCTACGGAAAAAAAATCAACGCGCGTGCGTACGTACGGAATACCGTCTCCATGCCGTGGTGTAATCAATTTTCCACCACCACCTGAATTGGAAGGGTATAATGGTGTAAATAATGACTATATATGATTTTTTAAAGTGATATTGATTCTGAAATATTATACATACACTTCAATACAATTCCACGATCATGGGAATGATATCATCGCTCGTGCGTACGTACGGATTACCATCGCCACGACGTGATGAGATTCAATTTCCATGTTAACCATTAAAGAATGATTATAAAGTATATATAAGTAATAATAATGAAATATATGACATTATAATGATACTGGATTTATGTATATATATATTTATTTCATCTACTTAATTCCATTCAACTCAATAAGGAAACGAAAAGAACGTTCATGCGTACGTATGACCTACCATCTCCATGAACAGTGTATTTCTTTCCATTTATCAATCTATTATATATATGTATATTCTAAATATATTTTATATATAAATCATGTTTTATATTCTGGAATTACGTAATCATGATCTATGTAATCATATGAATAATTACAAGTCAAAACATGGACGACAAATGAAATGATTTTACGCAAAACGCTCTTTATCATGGAATTTACAAAAGAACGGGTAATATAAAGTCATAAGTGAACCATATATGGTATCATAACAATAAATATGATTATGTAATAAGTCAATGACATTATTTAAATCATTATACAGGAGGTTCGGATACGTACGAAGCATATCAGACCTAAGGTATCAGATAATTATTCCAATCTCATTCTTATCCGAGATTGTTTATTTGTAAGTATATATTGGGGTTATGATTATTATCCATGTCCATATGTTCTCAAAATGTTTTCATAAAATGTTTAATTTTATTCCATGTATGTTTAATGTAATTTTTTTCCTTTTATACTTTTACCACATTGTATGTAAGGAATCTTCCTTTTGTTTACCATAAGAGGTAATTTTTGACTTTTCCGAAAAAAGTACAAGAAAAATGTTATTTTTAACTTATACGGTGTGAACGTATTTTTATGGTTTTATAAAGCCTTATTTTCACGAAGCTTCCTCCAAATGATTTTATGACTATTTTCAACAAAATACTTTTCATTTAAAATTCCATCGCATTTTGTGAAAAGAAAATATTGTTGAAGAAGAATAGATATTTTCCTCAAGAATTGATTTCATGTGTTTTATCATAACCATTTTTTATCTAAGATGGCATTATTTCTTATGTGTATGTTTCAAGTATCATGTCTCTATGATTTACATGGTTTCACTTTTATTATTATGAAATGATATCCATTACTTTTATATGGATTATTTGATGATGGGATGATGTTCATGAAACCCATTTTATTCATTGGGTTATTATGAATGATGCATGTTTATTTTGTAGTACAAGTAAAAATGATTTCATTATGAGATGGGTGGGACCTATATCTCCCTCTAATTCATTGGGTAAATATTTATATCTCATGAGATAGACATGGCTGGAACGGTAAGTTAATCTGGTTCAGTGTTACAGGAATGAAACGAGGGGTGAACTCGATTCAAAAAAGGGACTTTGTCCACTAAGATGGTCTTGGTAGAAATGCCTTGGCTACTATGGAAATCATTACAAGTGCTGAATGGTTACCACAATTACATGTTTTATTCCCATGCTATTTTATCATGATTTATGTTCCATTATAATCTATTCCTTATGTACTTCAATGTTTTATATCATTGCTCAATATTTTCATGTTTAAACATTATGGTCATGTTTTTAAGTTCAAATGTATATGGTTTGTTTTATCATATCCATTCTTACCCTTACTGAGAATTTGATCTCACCCATTATATGTTTTCTTTTCCCCAGGATTTAAATAAAGTTTTTAGGTATGAAAACCAAAAGGGGAAGATCTTTATGGGAGATTTTGAAGATCTTTCACCATGATTAGAAGATTATGTTCTGATTTTCCAATGACACTAAACTGTTACAGTCCTTGTGTGTTTGGTTTTGTTATGTATTAAGTATTCTGCAAAAGTAATGTAATGTCCATATACGTCAAGCATCGGGTCTATACAACAAATATGGTGGAAGATGATCTAAAATGAAATGAACCTATATCTTTATCAATGATGAGAGTCGATAAGGATACAATCTTCTTATATTTGTAGAGGATGGACGTGGGAACAATTAATGTAGGAATATTATCAATTATTTCTCAAATGATTGCTCAACCATCCCTCATGGAGAAAATAAAGGATTATCAAATAAAAAATGTAGAATTTTTGAAAAGGGTGGAAGCTTTCACAAATGGGGAATCCTCTGATTTCAAGATTGAAAAAGAATGAGTGATAATATTTTTTTCATAATTATGTGTACCATCCATTCCTGAGATAAAGAAGGAGCTTTTGAATGATGCACATTGATGAATTATCTCTATTTACCTATTGAGCAATAATATGCATCGAGATCTCTAAGAGAACTTTTAGAGGGAAAATATGAAGAAGATGATTTTAGAATACACATCAATGTTCCGAGAATGTCAACAAGTGAAGGGTGAAAGGCGAATGTATTATTTTATGATGAAACTATTATCCATACCAATGTGGAAGTAGAAGAATATCATTATGGACTTTCTCACTAGACTTCTAATAAAATCCAGAGGAAACAAGACTATATAGGTCACTGTGGATTTTTGTACAAATATATATATATATCACTTTATCACAATTTGGGGGGACATCCCATTGGATCAACTTGAAAAGATATATATAAAAGAGGTGGTAAGGATGTAGGGAGTAACACTATCTATTTTATCTGATAGTGATCTGAGATTCAAATTAATGTTCTCGAAAAGTCTCTAGTATTCTCTAATCACTAAACTGAAATTTAGTATGGCCAATCATCATAATACTGATAGGAAATCGGATTTAACAATTCATACTATTGGTCGGAGTGGACACTCAAGAGGGTTGGTGAAATGAGTTCCAATTAAAACTTTCTGTTAAAATTATTTCTCTTAAAAGCCCCCAATTTAAAAACAAACATAAACTGTAGTGAATTTATACAGATTTTAAATGTTCAATTAGCTTCTTAAAGATTGATTAGATCTCTTTCAATTTAATCACAAGATTAAATTAGCTTTTGAAGATAACCAACTGGTTCAAAAAAATTATAAACACTTGATAATTTAACTATCAAATTATCTTTAAAATAGATTTGTATTTCAAAGTAACAACATCGGAATAAAGGATACTTATAGAATACTGTAACTTATACTAAAAACACAGCAGATATAACCAAGAGGTCCAGTCTCAAGCAGAGAATTAGTCCTCTATAATTTATATATAAATTTGATCCACACCCTGGATCAGGGTTAACGACAGTTCAATACTCTCCAGGTCCTAAGACCACCACCACAGTTCTTCGTGGGAAAACAAAGACAAAAGCACACAGGGTGTGCATGTCACACATGACCTCTACCACTGTCCTCAGTGGGATGTAGTATGATGTATGGAGTTTGGAATGAGGATTCAGTATCCTCCAGTTCAGTATAAGAGACAGTGTGTGTGTAAAATATATACAGAGTACACACAATACTCAACAGTAAAAAAATTCTCTTAGAGAGAGTATATGAAAGTTTAGAAAGCTCTAGTGATTGGATGTGTAGCTCTGGACTCATTGGATTTAGTATGGATGCTTCTTAGTCCTTCTATGGTTTTTCTGTTCAAAAATAGAGTATCGTGGTCCATCTTGATGTCCATCACAAGTGAGTGTGTTTTCTGATTTCCATAGTTCGTGTTTTCTTTAGGAGTGCTGTATTGTATGCATGAGTGTTATTTTAAGATCTTTCAAATGCCCTCTTCATGTTCCTCATGTGTTCTCCCTTTTTGTATGTATATTCAGGGAATAATTCTCTCTCAATTCCTTTCATGATTCACTATCTTTTACTGTATCTCGATCTTCCTTTTATTTCACACGCTCCGGAAATGGGAATGATTGCCTTTTTCATAGGTATAAGGTACAGTCTCCTCACATGCCAAAAACTAACATTAAATATCATTAATTGCATTAAAATCATCAAATATGACTGTTGTAATTAAATAAGAGTTTATAGAAATTCAAACAGTTTTCATGACTATCGGTGAGTTGTGATATTGGTGAGTCATTTTGAATCTGCATCGGTTTCCGTAGCATCAGCATTGGTGGCTCATTAATCATCAGTATCGTTGATTCACAATCGATAGCTCTTTAGATCATAGGTAGCAATCTGTGCGACCGTTGTCATTGGTGGGATCGATCATCATCGGTTCGACCATTCATCATTAGTGCGACCGTTCATCATCGGTGCCACCGTTTATCATTGGTGCGACCGTTCATCATTGGTGAAACCGTTCATCATCGGTGGGACTGTTCATCATCAGTGTGATCGTTTATCATTGATGTGGCCATTTGGTGAGACAGTTCATCATCGGTGCGACCGTTTATCATCGGTGTGACCGTTTATCACCGGTGTGACCGTTTATAATTTGTGCGGCTATTTGGTGAGTCTATTGTAATCAGTGACTTAGAATATAACTAACAGTGAGTCAGGACAAGAAATTCTCACAAAGTGTCTGTTTAGTCCAAAATACTTCCATGTCATCAGTAATACATAATTTTACATAGATAAACATATGTAAACATGAATTAAACAAATATAAACACACCTAGAACAGTTTGAACAAAAGACTAAATTTTCATAAATACAATAATGATTAGGGATTATTAAAATAACCATCTCACAGAGAGTTCAACAATCTCCCCCTTTTTGATAATCACAAATCAATGGCATAAAGTAAGACAGAATATAGTATGTCATTTAGTATGCTCCCCCTATAAAAAAGAATATATGCCAAAAGAATGAACATGGTAAGAATAGAAAACAAAACGTATATAACTGAGTCATTCACCCCATATAATACAAGTAATATAATGCATTTCATTCTCATTATTACTCCCACGGAGATATAGAGGCATCATTTCTCCCCTTGTGTATGCATGCATGTGGTAAATAGCCATTATGGGCTCATATGCACATTCAGTTCACCCATTCATATGCATGATATCCCTGATTACTCATATTCATGATCTCCATGATTTCTCCCCCTTTGGGATTATCAAAAAGAAGAGAGAAGTAAGAGAAGAAAGAAGATTCCATAGAAAAATAAGGTTTGAAAATAATTATAAATAGCACATACAAAAGTAAAAAGTACAGAAAATAGACACCCTATCAAAAATTGACAGAAACAACTATTTCTCAGGTTGCATGGGAGCTTTCCTTTGGAAGTTGGAGGAATGGATGGTCCAGAAGGTGGCTGGGTGGAAGGTTGAACTAGCCGAATGGAGAAAGGAGGCAGGACAACTCGAGCTGGATGAATTGTGGGTTCCAAGGTCACCTTCTCCAGAGTAGAAGATCTTTCTGATGGAGTCTGTTGAAAGACTTTCTGAATAATAGAGAGAGCTTGAGAAACAGACATCTGACTGAGAGCAACATCTTATGATTGATGAAGCTCAACAATAGGAAAAACAATGGCCTTATCTTGGACATGATGGTAGGTTTTGAGAAAATTGATGAAGTCCTGAATTACTTCTCCACCATACATCATAGCCTTTTCAAAATCATCCTTATTCTGCATGAAATTTTCTAATGTAAGAGTAAAATCCTTTAACTTTTGAACATGAGCCTTAAAATCATGAGTAACTGGGGGGGAGTCTCAAATTGTCAGCTAGTACTTTAAAATGATGATTCAACTCATTCTTGGTGTAAATCTTAGAGAAATAATGATCCAATTTCTCCTTAATCTCTTTTGAGCCTTAGTAGCATTAGTTGAATACAACTGTACCATCTTATGAATATGATCATTATGCACTTTCATATTTTTCAAAAAATCTAAATCCAAAATCTTTCCAGGAGCATCCATCTCTTCTCTAACAACATCTTTTAAAGTATTAATCTCATGAACAGTAATTTGGGTTACTTTTGATAAACTATCATGAGCAACAACATGCGTGATCTCAACATTCAACTTCATCAAATATGTCTTCTTCAAATGTTCTATCAGAGTTCCTAATACTACCATCATACCAAAGATGGTTGTTCTGAACTCTCCAGACAGGGAAATTAGATTGCTTTCTAAATCCATGAGTGTTTGGTTCAAAGAGGTAATGTGCCTACCAATCGACTCACTGTAATTGCGAAGGTCTTCTTTGATAAGGCTTACCAATCTTTGAGCCAAATCATCCATATCAACATTAGATAAAGTCATATGAGCAGGAGAAGGAATATGAGATAGTTCATCTTTCACAGTCTCCCTAACAGCTTGAATCAATTCAACCTTAAATTTGTCAAAGTCTGATTTAGCAACGGCAGGATCCAGTCTAGCTTGAAACACTAAAGGATCAGGCCTGACATCTGCTCTTTGCAAAAACTCTGCAACTAATTGAGCCTCAATAGAAACATTTATGCCTGTAAGATCCACATCTACAACTTCATCTTCCTTTGGGTAATCTAATCCCAAAACAACAAGGCCTGGATGTTCTTCCCATGTGGATTTGCTAGAAGGGTACTTAGGTTTCATAAACTGAGCTCATCTAGAATTTTCAGGAAGGACTTCCTCATCCTCATAACTCTGCAACTGTTCTGTCCTCCCAGCCTCAGGGAAATTTTCTTGCTCAATTTTTTGGGGTTGAGGACCATCATGGATCACATTCTGACCTTCTATAGTTCGATCATCAGCATCATCAACATAACCACCATCACTATCACTGCCACCACTACCACCATCACCATCAGCATCACCCTCATCACCATCTTTGCCTTCATCGTCATCATCATTATCATCATTAACAGATTTCTCAGTCGAACTGTCTGTACTTCCAAAATCATACTCCTCAGAGGATGATTCATTAGTATCATATTCTTCTTATTAATCTAAAAGTGGTTCAATCTATGGTAATTTGAGAGGAGGGCTTTCTGAACCAAATTATATCCTTCTTTTCTTCGGGCTAACAGTATCAGGATCACTCCTATCATGAGGAGATGATTCAGCCTCCTCTTCAGCATTCAAATTATCACCAGCTTCTTCTTCTTCTATTCCCTTCTTACTAAAATAACCAGTTTCCTTAAGAACTACTGCTTCCACTTCTCCATATGAATAAACCACTTCCACACCAGGTTTTAAACAAGGATCTCTTATCTCTTTTGGTCTCTTTGGATGATCGGTAGGATTGAAGGACTCATATAAATTTTATTCATCAGCAACCCAAGATTTATTCCATGGGTTCCAATTGATTTTCATCCTCTTACAAATAACATTTTTGAAGAAGAATCTAATTGATGAGATACACTAATCTCCATCATCCTCACATCCCAATAATTTCAGTATGGTATAAATATTCTTATAATAAAGAGAGTAGTAGATTTCATTGAAGGTTTTATCATCTAAACAATATGCTCAGCAAAATATCTACATAGATTGATCTTTTCTACATTCAACAAAAGAAATAACAGAAACACATCCTGATACTTTACTGAATCAAAGTCACCTTTTCAAGGACATATTTGATGTTGAATAAATTTAAACTGGATTCAATTCTCACCATCCAACTCAGCAGCAGTTATCCTTTGCAATTCATACTTCCCATTCAATAACTCCAGGGCTAGATCATAAGAAAAATAATCATTTGTGGGAGGAATATTACCAGAATAGTCCTCGTTTCATCCATTGTGAGGTACTACTAGACATTTATCCCACTTCTTTGATGAAAAATTAAATTTTTTCCCTTTTACTATAGAAGACAATCTCAGAGCCTCTACTCCGTCCAATACTACATCTAGATTCAAATAAAACTCATGCACCAGCTTTGGCCAAAAGACCCTATCATTATCGTAGAACCAATTCTTCCAACCTTTAATTTACAACACTTTCAAGAAAATAGACTTTCTAGATAAAACCCATTCTGAACATATTTATTTTTCAACTATAATGTAAAGACCCGCAAATTTCAAGGAAATTTTTTTCTTAATTTTCTTTGGAATTTTACAAGAGCGCAGCTTCAGACGGCACCTGATTCCGAGGCCCGGTGTGCCCGGAATCAATTTCCGAAGTTTGGCTCGGGTACGTTCAGTGAACGGACGAGCGGGTTTTTCTATCTTTTGAACCGGTGCCCGGAATCGAATTCTGAGGGCACCGATGAAATCGCAGCGCCGGTATTTGCTTAGAAACGCCTCTTCCGGAGTTGCGTTTGCTCAGACGTGGTTTTTAAATTTTGCGGCTTTAAGTCAGAAATAAAATAAAGTTTGTGCGACAACTTTATTTTATTTCACTTAAGCTGTTGGAAGCCACATAAAGACGGCTTGAACTGAGTTGAACTGGATAGGATGCTATCCAGAAATATCCTACCCTCTTGGTAGGATATTTGTGCGGTGGGACCCGCACGAGCCCCGCCGTTTCTTTCGCTAAGTAACGCACCCGCGAAAACCCGTCAAAGTAACTGAAAAGTCAACCGACGCGTTTTCTTTAATTCTTAACAGACCATTTAATTGGGCTGTTTCTTTCGTGAATTAAATGGGCTGTTTTATTCGTTGAATTAATTCAACGAATTAAGTGGGTCGTTACTTACGCGTTTTGCGTTTGTTGGCAAAATAATAAAATAGACAAACTTGTCTATTTTGGAGGATTGCTATTCCTCTGAGCCTCCACCCTCTCCGCGAAGAACGCGAAGAACGCGAAGAACGCGAAGAACGCGAAGAACGCCGGAACCGGAATTCGACGACGCACGATCCGCGACGTCGACAACTTTTCCGCGACCTTCTTCTTCTTCTACTTCTTCGGTGCCTCTTCTTCCGCGGCGAACGTGCGATCGGCAACAAAGGTGAGAATCGAATCTTTTATTTCTCTTTTTTTTAAATTTCAATAACAACGGATTTAATTAATTAAATCCGTTTGTTCTTGATCCGGAGATTGGCGACGCGACGCCGGATACCGCGACGACGCGACGATCTCCTTCCTCCGCGACGAGCGATTCCGCGACGACCCCTCGTCCGACGACGACGACAAGGTAAGGGTTGATTGGATTATTTTATTTCTTTTCCCGTGTTTATTCTTTTCAATTAAAGAACCCGATCGGAACAATTTTAATCTATTTAAAATTGTTGATTTGGTTAATCCTTTTCCCTCCCGGTGACGTTTATGGCTAACGCGGAGGGTGCGGGTCTAACGAACAAGACCCGGCAACCCTCCGCCGATCTGTTTTTGTTGTGCGGATATGGCGGACGACGACGAACCGCGCGGCAGGGGCGATCCGTTGATCCCGCAGTGAAGGTCGGCATCCGGGAGGGGCAACGGCGCAGACGGGAGGCAAATCGGGCCACCGGAGCATCTCCGGCGGCCCGCGGAAGAAGGCGGCGGCGCGGGTCGCCGGCGCGGCGGCGCCGGCGACCGGGGGCGGCGGCGCCCGGCGCGCCGCCGGAGGAACCCGCCGCGGCTCGGCCGCGGCGGCGGCGATCCAGCGGACCCGCGGTCCGCGGGTCCGGTCCACTCGGTCGGGACGCGGCAATGCGCCGCGTCCGCTGACCACCCGCGCGGCCCGCACGCGGGCCGCGGCTTCCTCGACCGCGGGCTGCGCCCGCGGCCTTCCACCCGCGCGGCTGGCCAAGCCGCGCCGGCTGAGCCGGCCGGTCCGGTCGGCCGGGCCGCGCCCAGGCCGAACCGGACCCGGCCGAGCCGGTTCGGGCCGGTTCGGGCCGGCCCGGTTCGGGCCGACCCGGTTCGGCCGACCCCAGGGGGGGGTTCGGGCCGGGTCGCCCCGGGCCCAGTACCCCCGTTTCGGGCCCTCTACGGTCTTTCGCCCATATCTTGGGCCTGGGACCTCCGATTGACGAACCGTCAGCGGCTACGCGATCCTTGGATCGAGACGGTCGTTTCGGTATATTATACGCAAGGTTTCGGAAGACTTTGGGTTCGGCCGGGTTGGTTCGTACACGAAGCCAACCGGGCCCTCGGAGCGGAAACGCTCATAACTTGAGCTACGGACGTCCGAACGACGTACCGTCAGCTGTGGTGGTTTCCTCTAAGTGAGACGGAACTTTTGGCATACTCCGCCCGAGGATCGGATACAGGCGGAGTACGGTCGGGTTGGTTTTGCCCTAAAAACCAACCGGGCCCCTGGGACGAAAATGCCAATAACTCTCAGACCGGGCGTCCGATTGACGCGCCGTCTGTCGCGTTGAGATCCTGTTGTCGATACGGAACTTTTGGATACATCAACTTCGGACTACGTGTCAGTTGATGTATCAGCCTCTCGGCTCGTGGAGCGGACCCTCCTAAACGAGCTCGCTACGTGCGGGAACCCTAGCGCTGGCTGTGACCTCGACGACAGAGCAGAGATCCTCCGTGGACTGCGACGACGGCAGAGCAGAGATCCTCCGTGGACTGCGACGACGGCAGAGCAGAGATCCTCCGTGGACTGCGACGGCGGCAGAGCAGAGATCCTCCGTGGACTGCGACGACGGCAGAGCAGAGATCCTTCGTGGACTGCGGCGACGACTGTGCAGAGATCCTCAGTGGACTGCGTCGACTACTGCACTCAGCGATCCCACGTGGATCAGTGCTTCAGGTTCTGTGTGAGCCCGATCCTCCGTGGGTCCTTACTACCGGTTCTGTGTGAGCCACTGCCTACAGGTTCTGTGTGAGCCCGATCCTACGTGGGTCTTTTTGCGGGGGTTAGTACCTATCGATCCTTCGTGGGTCCGACGACTTAGACGGATCAGTGATCGTCTTGACGTCAACTGAAAAAGTATACCTGGTTGAGCTGAATCTTATGTTACTCTCCTTTGTGGATTGTGTTGAACTATCCTTTGTGGATTTACTGTTTACTCTCCTTGTGGATTTGAGTCTTGCTTTCCTTTGTGGATTGAGTTGTTCTTGAGCTCGTGAGCAGAGCTAGAATTGGGGACTTAGGTATATGTATGGGCATATACCTAAGTCGAGTCAGATGTTACTTCGTGATTGCATCTTTCTTTTGTGCTATATCCTTTGTGGATTTCGGGAGACCTTCGGGGGTCTCGGGGTCCTTACTGAGTAGTTGTACTCACCCCTGCACGGGCTATGCCCGCACTTCGTGGTGTTGGTTGCAGACGACGGACAGCGCTGATCGCGGTTGGGGCGTGGAGCAGGACGGTACCTGGAGGTGGACCACTGGACGGGACGTGCTCAGAGCGGACGTGGGGCCCGAGGAGCTTGGAGGCTATCTGTACCCACCCTTCAGGTGGGATTGCCAGTGGACGACACGAGGCCGCCGTCTTTTCTTCAGTTGCTGTACTTTACTTTTCAGTTGTACTTTACAGTTGGGCTTGTATTTCCGGCCCCTTTACTTTTCTGCACTTTACTTCCGCTTGCTGACTCTGTGTGGTTGTTACTTATAAAGGCAATGCCTTCCCTGTTTACTGGGATTTTACGCCTTGGTGCTAGTCGCCAGCCCCTGGCCTATGGAAGGCGGGCTTGGGGTAGTCACGGCACGGGCCCCGAGGACGGGTCGTGACAAATTGGTATCAGAGGAGGTCGGTTCTACCACAGACTCTGATTGTCTTTTCTTTCTATGTGAAGCAATAGTGTTTAGTGTATTGAGTGTGGTTATCAGTTCAGGGAGCCCAGTGTTGGTGCGGCGGCCGACGTATCCGTACACCAGGACCCTGACTCCTGATTTCCGACTTAATGCATGAAAACATTGATTGCGTGTGTGTTTCAAGTCTTCTCTGTGATTTCTTGTGTCAGCTCACCGGGTATACTGATCTGCTTTATGAAAGTCTCAAGTTTTCCTTGTGATTACTTGTGCCAGCTCACCAGGTATACTGTTCTGACTGTGGTGCTCTTGTTCTCCTTTTCAGGATGGCCCCGCGACGATTGCCAGCTAGGGTTCCGAGTGCAGGGCGCGACGGCAGCCCACCGAGCGACGAGGCCTCGGTGCAGGGCCCTTTGCCAGCGGTGGCACCGGCGGTAGCCTTACCCGCCGAGCCACCGATGCTTCCAGTACCAGACGCCGACGATGCACGTCGCCTCAGGGCACTGCACGAGTTTCAGGGCCAGCGACCGCCCAGGTTTCGCGGTGAGGCGGACCCCCAGGCCGCCGAGGACTGGCTAGAGGCGGTGGTACGGATCTTCAGGCTAGTGAGGACACCAGCGGATCTCATGGTGATCCTCGCAGCGAGCCTCCTGCAGGCGGCGGCAGGACGATGGTGGAGCCTGATGCTCCAGGTTCACGATGAGGCATCCCTGCTCTGGACGGACTTCGAGAGCCTCTTCCGCTCTGAGTTCGTCCCGGCCACCCTCCGAGCGGTGCGCATCCAGGAGCTTCTCCAGCTGCGCCAGGGCAGCATGACGGTCGCTCAGTACGCGGCGAGGTTCACGGACCTATCTCGCTACTCGACCGACATGGTACGGGACCCCTTCTTCCGGGCCCGGACCTTCGAGCAGGGCTTGCGACAGGAGATTCGGGCGTCGCTGATCTCCCTCAGCATTCCAACCCAGGCGGGAGTGCTGGAGCGAGCCCTCCTGATCGAGAGCTTCCTGGCAGAGCCTTCTTCAGCGGCGAGACCTAGCGCAGGGCGGCAGGTAGCTGAGTCTTCGGCAGCAGGTAGCCGACGGATGACTCACGGGTCCAGGCAGACCAGACCCCCACGCAGACGGCCTCAGGACACCGGCTCAGCAGTACGAGGCACACAGTTGAGTGCCAGCCTTTCGAGAGGCAGGCTGTGCTACTCTTGCGGCGGGCAGGGTCACATGGCTCGTGACTGCCCGACTCGCCGATCAGAGGAGCAGCAGACGGTGGAGGGGCCACCTAGGCAGAGGCAGAGGGTCGACCGTGGCGGTCCGCAGGGAGGAGGCGGACGAGGCAGAGGAGCTGGCCGAGCAGCAGGTGGTGGGCGACGCTTCCAGGCTCTACCCCCACCACCACTAGGAGGGCCACCTCGACCACAGGGAGCTGGCGGGCAGGGACAGGCCCAGCTCCAGGCAGTGGAGGCCTACGACCCCGACATGCCAGAGATGATTCGAGGTACGATCTGTGTCTATTCCATCCTTGCTGCAGTACTTATAGACACAGGAGCGAGTCACTCTTTCATAGCCTCTGCCCTTGTTCGGAGCTCGGAGATTCCGACTGAGCCGTTGGCTCGATCCTTACGGCTAGAGACTCCTACGGGAGCAGACTCGACGATTACGCACTGGTGCCGGCAGTGTGAGCTTACTCTAGGAGGCGAGAGCTTCGGCTGGGATCTCCTTGTAGCGGCGTCGAGGCCTTACGACGTCATCTTGGGCATGGATTGGCTATCCACGGTTCATGCCCAGATCGACTGTTTTAGGCGCAAGGTGCGATGTGTTCGCACCGACGGGAGCAGGTTTACCTTCACCGGCGAGAAGGGAACCTTTGCAGCACAGGATGGACTTCCGCGGAGGAGAGTGCAGCCCATCTCTCATCAGTTGGCTAGCCTCATCCTAGGAGCAGTGGACGTGCGGAGTCCGGCTTTTCCTGCAGTGGTGGACCAGTACGTGGACGTCTTTCCCGACGACGTTCCAGGGCTACCTCCTCGTAGAGAGGTAGACTTTTACATCGACTTGTACCCCGGGACAGCCCCGATATCTACTCCAGCATATCGGATGGCCCCCGCCGAGCTTCGGGAGCTGCGGGTACAGTTGGAGGACTTGCAGAGCAAGGGGTTTATCCGACCCAGTGTTTCACCCTGGGCTTCCCCGATTTTGTTCGCCAAGAAGGCGGACGGGAGCTTGCGACTATGTGTCGACTATCATCGCCTGAACCAGGTGACAGTGAGGAACAAGTATCCGCTGCCACGGATTGATGACCTCTTCGATCAGCTCAAGGGAGCGCGGTGGTTCTCGAAGATAGACCTCCGGTCAGGCTATCATCAGCTTAGAGTTCGAGACGAGGACGTACAGAAGACGGCCTTCAGGTGTCGATATGGCCATTATGAGTTCTTGGTTATGCCGTTCGGCGTAACCAATGCTCCAGCAGTGTTCATGAGCCTCATGAACAGGATCTTCCAGCCATACCTCGACCGATTTGTCGTTGTCTTCATTGACGACATGTTGGTATACTCGACGACTGAGGAGGAGCATGCCTACCACCTGCGAGTTGTGCTAGACACACTCCGAGAGCACCAGCTTTATGGCAAGCTCTCAAAATGCCAGTTCTGGTTACGTGAGGTCCATTTCTTGGGGCACGTCATTTCTGAGGCGGGAGTTGCAGTGGATCCCGCGAAGATCGAGGCAGTGCTAGCTTGGGAGCCACCCAGGAGCGTGACAGAGGTGCGGAGCTTCTTGGGCCTAGCGGGATATTATCGGAGGTTCGTGTCAGACTTCTCCAGAGTTGCAGCACCACTCTCAGCCTTGACGAAGAAGGGGAAACCCTTTGTGTGGTCAGACAGATGTCAGCAGAGCTTCCAGGAGCTGAGACAGAGATTGACCAGCGCACCTATCTTGAGGTTGCCTGAGGAGGGAGTTGGGTACGTAGTTTACTGCGATGCATCAGGGACTGGACTCGGGTGCGTCCTGATGCAGGAGCGGGCCGTGATCGCCTACGGATCACGTCAGTTGAGGCCGCATGAGCAGAACTACGCCACTCATGACCTGGAGTTAGCAGCAGTGGTCTTCGCTCTGAAGACTTGGCGGCACTATCTGATGGGCGAGCGCTTCACTGTCTTTTCTGACCACCAGAGTCTCAGGTATATCTTCTCTCAGAAGGACCTGAACCTGAGACAGCGGAGATGGCTTGAGTTCCTCCAGGACTATGAATTTGAGATAGTCTATACTCCTGGGAAGGGGAACGTGGTAGCCGATGCCCTCAGCAGGAGGACGGGCATTCAGCTACTTGAGGAGGCGACGGAGCAGCTAGCCTCCTTGCAGATATCCTTCGTGGATAGAGACGGAGCAGCCTTTCTTCAGTCTCTCACAGTCTCTCCTCCACTTCTACAGCGGGTCAGAGAGGCTCAGCGTGGGGACGCTGACTGTGAGACCCGGCGTGCACTGATATCCTCAGGTCAGGCGCCTGATGGTTTCTCCCTTGGAGCAGAGCACGACATCCTTTTCAGAGGGCGTACCTTCGTACCAGTTGCTTTACGAGAGGAGGTGCTGAGAGAGTTTCACACTTCTCCCTTGGCGGTACATCCCGGAGTGGCAAAGATGTACCAGGATCTCAGACGACAGCACTGGTGGCCGGGCATGAAGAAAGCTGTGGCAGAGTTCGTTTCACGATGCCTCACCTGCCAGCAGGTGAAGGCAGAGCATCAGGTACCAGCAGGCTTGGTACAGCCCTTGGAGGTCCCGGAGTGGAAGTGGGACAGCATATCTATGGACTTCGTGACTGGACTTCCACGCACTTCCAGAGGTCACGACTCCATTTGGGTGATTGTCGACCGACTTACCAAGTCGGCACACTTCTTACCCATCAGAGAGCAGGGCTCAGTAGAGAGCTTGGGACGTCTTTACGTCCAGGAGATCGTACGGCTTCACGGTGTGCCATCGTCTATCGTCTCCGATCGAGATGCTCGTTTCACTTCCAGGCTTTGGAAGGGGTTGCAGGAGGCGTTCGGGACGCGGCTCCATCTGAGCACAGCCTTCCACCCTCAGACGGATGGTCAGACTGAGAGGACCATACAGACACTCGAGGACATGCTCCGTGCATGTGTTCTCGACTTTGGTCGCAGCTGGGAGGACCACCTACCCTTGGTGGAGTTCGCGTACAACAACAGCTACCACTCCACCATCGGGATGGCACCATACGAGGCGTTGTACGGCAGACCCTGCAGATCACCGTTGTGCTGGACAGACCCTGTGGAGTCAGCACTCGTGGGACCAGAGATGGTCCGAGCCACGACAGAGAAGGTCCAGATCATCCAGGAGAGGATGAGGACAGCTCAGAGCCGGCAGAAGTCATATGCTGATAGGAGGCGGAGGCCACTAGAGTTCGAGGATGGCGACCACGTCTTTTTGCGTGTCTCACCTCGAAGTGGTTTACGGAGATTTGGCCGAGGCGGCAAGTTGTCTCCACGCTTCATCGGACCTTTCCAGGTCCTCAGCAGGATAGGAGAGGTGGCTTATCGCCTGGCTCTACCACCTCAGTTGCACCGGGTGCACGACGTCTTCCACGTGTCTCAGCTGAGGAGATACGTGCACGACCCGACGCACATCATCGACTTTGGGGAGCTGGACGTGGACGATGGGGCGACTTTTGCGGAGGTTCCAGTGGAGATCGAGGATCGACAGGAGCGGGTCCTACGTGGGCGGTCGATTCCTCTTGTGCGCGTCAGATGGCAGCACGGGAACCTCCAGGAGAGCACTTGGGAGCGGGAGGCTCAGATGCGTGCTCAGTACCCCCATTTGTTCCCCTAGTTTTTGATGTATCTTTACGGGGACGTAAAGCCCTGAGGTGGGAGTAATGTAAAGACCCGCAAATTTCAAGGAAATTTTTTTCTTAATTTTCTTTGGAATTTTACAAGAGCGCAGCTTCAGACGGCACCTGATTCCGAGGCCCGGTGTGCCCGGAATCAATTTCCGAAGTTTGGCTCGGGTACGTTCAGTGAACGGACGAGCGGGTTTTTCTATCTTTTGAACCGGTGCCCGGAATCGAATTCTGAGGGCACCGATGAAATCGCAGCGCCGGTATTTGCTTAGAAACGCCTCTTCCGGAGTTGCGTTTGCTCAGACGTGGTTTTTAAATTTTGCGGCTTTAAGTCAGAAATAAAATAAAGTTTGTGCGACAACTTTATTTTATTTCACTTAAGCTGTTGGAAGCCACATAAAGACGGCTTGAACTGAGTTGAACTGGATAGGATGCTATCCAGAAATATCCTACCCTCTTGGTAGGATATTTGTGCGGTGGGACCCGCACGAGCCCCGCCGTTTCTTTCGCTAAGTAACGCACCCGCGAAAACCCGTCAAAGTAACTGAAAAGTCAACCGACGCGTTTTCTTTAATTCTTAACAGACCATTTAATTGGGCTGTTTCTTTCGTGAATTAAATGGGCTGTTTTATTCGTTGAATTAATTCAACGAATTAAGTGGGTCGTTACTTACGCGTTTTGCGTTTGTTGGCAAAATAATAAAATAGACAAACTTGTCTATTTTGGAGGATTGCTATTCCTCTGAGCCTCCACCCTCTCCGCGAAGAACGCGAAGAACGCGAAGAACGCGAAGAACGCGAAGAACGCCGGAACCGGAATTCGACGACGCACGATCCGCGACGTCGACAACTTTTCCGCGACCTTCTTCTTCTTCTACTTCTTCGGTGCCTCTTCTTCCGCGGCGAACGTGCGATCGGCAACAAAGGTGAGAATCGAATCTTTTATTTCTCTTTTTTTTAAATTTCAATAACAACGGATTTAATTAATTAAATCCGTTTGTTCTTGATCCGGAGATTGGCGACGCGACGCCGGATACCGCGACGACGCGACGATCTCCTTCCTCCGCGACGAGCGATTCCGCGACGACCCCTCGTCCGACGACGACGACAAGGTAAGGGTTGATTGGATTATTTTATTTCTTTTCCCGTGTTTATTCTTTTCAATTAAAGAACCCGATCGGAACAATTTTAATCTATTTAAAATTGTTGATTTGGTTAATCCTTTTCCCTCCCGGTGACGTTTATGGCTAACGCGGAGGGTGCGGGTCTAACGAACAAGACCCGGCAACCCTCCGCCGATCTGTTTTTGTTGTGCGGATATGGCGGACGACGACGAACCGCGCGGCAGGGGCGATCCGTTGATCCCGCAGTGAAGGTCGGCATCCGGGAGGGGCAACGGCGCAGACGGGAGGCAAATCGGGCCACCGGAGCATCTCCGGCGGCCCGCGGAAGAAGGCGGCGGCGCGGGTCGCCGGCGCGGCGGCGCCGGCGACCGGGGGCGGCGGCGCCCGGCGCGCCGCCGGAGGAACCCGCCGCGGCTCGGCCGCGGCGGCGGCGATCCAGCGGACCCGCGGTCCGCGGGTCCGGTCCACTCGGTCGGGACGCGGCAATGCGCCGCGTCCGCTGACCACCCGCGCGGCCCGCACGCGGGCCGCGGCTTCCTCGACCGCGGGCTGCGCCCGCGGCCTTCCACCCGCGCGGCTGGCCAAGCCGCGCCGGCTGAGCCGGCCGGTCCGGTCGGCCGGGCCGCGCCCAGGCCGAACCGGACCCGGCCGAGCCGGTTCGGGCCGGTTCGGGCCGGCCCGGTTCGGGCCGACCCGGTTCGGCCGACCCCAGGGGGGGGTTCGGGCCGGGTCGCCCCGGGCCCAGTACCCCCGTTTCGGGCCCTCTACGGTCTTTCGCCCATATCTTGGGCCTGGGACCTCCGATTGACGAACCGTCAGCGGCTACGCGATCCTTGGATCGAGACGGTCGTTTCGGTATATTATACGCAAGGTTTCGGAAGACTTTGGGTTCGGCCGGGTTGGTTCGTACACGAAGCCAACCGGGCCCTCGGAGCGGAAACGCTCATAACTTGAGCTACGGACGTCCGAACGACGTACCGTCAGCTGTGGTGGTTTCCTCTAAGTGAGACGGAACATTTGGCATACTCCGCCCGAGGATCGGATACAGGCGGAGTACGGTCGGGTTGGTTTTTCCCTAAAAACCAACCGGGCCCCTGGGACGAAAATGCCAATAACTCTCAGACCGGGCGTCCGATTGACGCGCCGTCTGTCGCGTTGAGATCCTGTTGTCGATACGGAACTTTTGGATACATCAACTTCGGACTACGTGTCAGTTGATGTATCAGCCTCTCGGCTCGTGGAGCGGACCCTCCTAAACGAGCTCGCTACGTGCGGGAACCCTAGCGCTGGCTGTGACCTCGACGACAGAGCAGAGATCCTCCGTGGACTGCGACGACGGCAGAGCAGAGATCCTCCGTGGACTGCGACGACGGCAGAGCAGAGATCCTCCGTGGACTGCGACGGCGGCAGAGCAGAGATCCTCCGTGGACTGCGACGACGGCAGAGCAGAGATCCTTCGTGGACTGCGGCGACGACTGTGCAGAGATCCTCAGTGGACTGCGTCGACTACTGCACTCAGCGATCCCACGTGGATCAGTGCTTCAGGTTCTGTGTGAGCCCGATCCTCCGTGGGTCCTTACTACCGGTTCTGTGTGAGCCACTGCCTACAGGTTCTGTGTGAGCCCGATCCTACGTGGGTCTTTTTGCGGGGGTTAGTACCTATCGATCCTTCGTGGGTCCGACGACTTAGACGGATCAGTGATCGTCTTGACGTCAACTGAAAAAGTATACCTGGTTGAGCTGAATCTTATGTTACTCTCCTTTGTGGATTGTGTTGAACTATCCTTTGTGGATTTACTGTTTACTCTCCTTGTGGATTTGAGTCTTGCTTTCCTTTGTGGATTGAGTTGTTCTTGAGCTCGTGAGCAGAGCTAGAATTGGGGACTTAGGTATATGTATGGGCATATACCTAAGTCGAGTCAGATGTTACTTCGTGATTGCATCTTTCTTTTGTGCTATATCCTTTGTGGATTTCGGGAGACCTTCGGGGGTCTCGGGGTCCTTACTGAGTAGTTGTACTCACCCCTGCACGGGCTATGCCCGCACTTCGTGGTGTTGGTTGCAGACGACGGACAGCGCTGATCGCGGTTGGGGCGTGGAGCAGGACGGTACCTGGAGGTGGACCACTGGACGGGACGTGCTCAGAGCGGACGTGGGGCCCGAGGAGCTTGGAGGCTATCTGTACCCACCCTTCAGGTGGGATTGCCAGTGGACGACACGAGGCCGCCGTCTTTTCTTCAGTTGCTGTACTTTACTTTTCAGTTGTACTTTACAGTTGGGCTTGTATTTCCGGCCCCTTTACTTTTCTGCACTTTACTTCCGCTTGCTGACTCTGTGTGGTTGTTACTTATAAAGGCAATGCCTTCCCTGTTTACTGGGATTTTACGCCTTGGTGCTAGTCGCCAGCCCCTGGCCTATGGAAGGCGGGCTTGGGGTAGTCACGGCACGGGCCCCGAGGACGGGTCGTGACATATAACTTCCCTTTTTTCTAGCTTCGGGATCACAGACCTCTGCGTCATACTGATCAACTCACCTTGAGCATTATTGACAGGTGAAGTTCCTTCAGATTTCTTGACCTACCTCTTTTTCTTGGCCATTATGAGTTTTGAGACAATCGAGAGGCTTGGAAAGATTCAAAATGTTCGGGTTACAGAAAAGAGAAGAGAGTGTTCGGCGGGAAATGAAAGGTCAATAGTCTTTAGAGAATGAAATAGCAACGTGTCATTATTTGTATCATTTAGGGTTACAAAAAATAAAATATAGATTATGTTAAACAACGCCATTTTAAATAGAAAATAATGATTTTAAAAATAGTACAACCCAATCAGTAACAGTAATTGACTTGACAGATCAGTCTGACATATCAGTTTCGTAGATCGGTTTCACAGATCGGTTTCACAGATCGGTTTCAAAGAGCAGTTTGATAGATCAATTCGACAGATCGGTTTGACAGATCAGATTCACAGATAGGTTTCAACGATCGTTTTGACAGATCAGTTTTACTGATCGGTTTCACAGATCTGTTTCACAGATCGATTTCACAGATCGGTTTGGCAGATCGGTTTCACAGATCTATCATACCCTACTCTTGATTATTCGATTCTATCCTTTTAGAATTTAAGGTCTTGGTGAAAATGTCTACTAATTGATGTTCAGTACCTATAAATTCAAGAGTAATATCACCTTTTTGGTACTGGTCACACAAAAAGTGATTTATGACATTAATGTGTTTGGTTCTAGAGTGAGACACAGGGTTCTTTGAAATGTTAATTACACTAGTGTTATCATAGTTGATTGAAACATTCTTAAAATCATATCCATAGTCCAAAAGAGTGTGTTTCATCCACATAATCTGTGCACAGCAACTACCAGCAGCTATATACTCTGCTTCAGCAGTAGACAAAGCTACAAAATTCTGCTTCTTACTACACTAATATACTAGGGACTTTCCCAAAAGATGAAATGTTCCAGATGTTATCTTCCTATCTAGCTGGAAACCTTCAAAGTCAACATCTTAATAAATCATTATCTCAATGTATGGTCCTTCTGGGTAAAACAAACCTAAGTTCAAAGTGTGTTTACGATACTTAAAAATTCTTCTAATAGCAAGTAAATGAGATTATATTCAATTATCTTGAAATATTGCACACATACAAACACTAAACATAATATCTATTTGACTAACAGTAAGGTAAAGTAACCTTTCAATCATACCTCTATAATTGGTTTGATCCATTTGTTTCCCAGTTTAATCTGCATCCAATTTACAGACTGTACTAATAGAAGTATCACTTTATTTAATACTATCCAAACCAAAAAGTTTTAAAAGATCCTTTTAATATTTAATTTGATTCAAAATAATACCTTTTTCATTTCGGAAAACTTGAAATCCAATAAAATTATTTGAGTTCTCCCATTAAACTCATTTCAAATTCATTTTGCATACTCTTTGAAAAATCAGTAAATAATAAATGTTTAGAAGATTTAAAAATAATATCATCAACATAGTTTGTACTATCAAAACATATTACGAAATTATTTTAATAAAAAGAGTTGGATCAGCAATCCCTTTTGAAAAAATTTTTGAAATAAGAAAATTACTAAGTCTATAATATCATGCTCTTGGAGGTTTTTTTAAACCATATAAAGTATTATAAAGTTTAAAAACTCGATTTGGAAAATGAGGATTAGTAAATCCAGGTGGTTGTTCAACAAAAACATCTTCAACAATAAAACCATTTAGAAAATCACTTTAAACATCCATTTGATATAACATTAAATATAGACGAGCAGCATAGGAAAGTAGAATTCTAATAGCTTCTAATCTAGCTACAGTTGCAAAGGTTTCCTCATAGTTTATACCTTCCTCTTGACTATATCCTTGTACAACTAATCTAGCTTTTTTTTCTAACTATATTTCCTGATTCATTAACTTTGTTTCTAAAAACCCAATTAGTGCCTATTTTTAAAGTGTCCTTGGGTCTGTTAACTAATTCCCAGACTTTTTTTTCTTTAAAATTGATTTAACTTATCTTGCATAACCATTACCTAGAATTCATCATTGATAGTATCATTGACATTTTTAGGTTCTAGATATGAAATAAAGGCTTGATTTTCAACTTGGTTTCTTATAAAAGCTCTAGTCGGTGTCCCTCTATCAAGATTACCAACAACAACATCTAAAGGACGATTCTTTAGAATCCTAGTTGATCTAGTAAAGGTAGGTCTAGAAATTTCTGGTTCATCTATAAGTTCGGGTTCAACAGAAGTAGATTCAGTAATATGTCTAGAACAAGATATTTTTACAGCATGTTCTTTAGTTTTATCATTAAGGTCCAAAACAGTTAAATCTTCTTCAAGATTTTCAAGAGAGGTTTTAGGATCATGTGGATTAGTTTCATCAAAATTGATGTGAAAAGATTCTTCCACACATTTGGTTCTTTTTTTAATGACCCTATATGATTTGATAGTTAAATAATAACCATGAAAAATTCCTTCATCACTCTTAGAAGCAAAATTTTCATGAATATCCTTTTTATTAAGAATAAAAACTTTTCAGCCAAATACTCTGAAGTAAATAACTTTAGGTTTTCTATTATTCCATAATTAATAAGGGGTCTTCTTGAGAACATGTCTAATTAAGACTCTATTAATAATATAACAAGTTGTATTCATAGCTTCAGCCCAAATGTAAACAGGCAGGTCATACTCATTAAGCATGGTTCTGGCTATTTCTTGAAGGGTTCTATTCTTTCTTTCTACTACACCATTCTGCTGAGCTGTCCTAGGAGAAGAAAATTGGTGACTATAGGAATTGTGTGAGCAATAATATTCAAAATCATGATTTTCAAGATCACGGCCATGATCACTTCTCAGGGTCATAATCATAAGTCCAATATGGTTTTTTATAGACGTAGAGTATTTAATAATGTAAGAATAAGTTTCATTTTTGTGAGCTAAGAAGTATACCCAAGTATATCTTGAGAAGTCATATACTATGACAGAGACACGGTGCTTCCCATTTAAACTATAAACTCTAGAAGGTCCAAACAAGTCCAGGTGAACCAACTCGAGATGTTGAGAAGTTGAAACTTCTTTTTATGATTTAAAAGAAACATTATGCTGCTTTCCCTTTTGACAGGGATTACAAACATTGTCATTTGTGAATTCATGTTTGGGTAGGTCTCTAACTAACTTCTTCCTAGTCAGTTTTCTAAGTTAATGTATATTGCAGTTTCCTAATCTTCTGTGCTAAAGCCGTGATTCTTTATGAAAAGCATTTAGGTAAGTAACATTTTGTTTGGGTAAAGAATTCAGATCAACAGCATAAACATTTTCATTTCTCAAAGCAGAGAATATTAAAACAGTTTTAGAGTTAAAAACATCACATGAATCATTTTCAAACTAAACATTAAATCCATCATCACATAATTGAGAAATACTAAATTAGTTATACTTAAGTCCATGAACAAATGAAACTTTAGAAATCAGAACTGAATAAGTGTTACCAATCTGGACTAGGCCGATGATTTTTCCTTTAGAATTATCCCCAAAGATGACATGGCCTCTATCAACATTTATTAAGCATTTAAAGCATGAATAATCTCCAGACATATGTCTTGAACATCCACTATCCAAGTACCATATCATCTTGTGATAACTCTTCAAACAAGTTTCCTACAAAACAGATTTAGATGGGAAATGATTTTGGTAACCAGATCTTCTTGGGTCCAGATAGGTTAGAAATCAAAGATTTAGGTATCCAAATTTTTCTTTATGGGTTTCATATAATTTACAGAATCAATACATTTTGAAAGATAAACTTTTTTTTCTCTATAACCATATGAATAAATAGTTTAAGAATATGAATTTCCTGAACTGGAACAAGAAGAATTTTGTCCAGCCTTTGGAATAAATTTAGTTTTTGTAAACTGGCTTTTTCCTGGTTGGTATCCCAAACCAGTAGTATATTTTAGTGAAACATTCTTTCCTAACATTTGATTTAGAGTATCCTTTACATTTGTGAATTTTTCTAAGTCCTTTCTAAGTTCCTCATTAGACATTTTCAGTTCTGTATTTTCCTTTAACAGTTGAGAATTCTTTTCATTTTCTATATCAAGGGAAGATTTAACATTGGCAGTGAGAGCATGGTGTTTCTTTAGTGGCTTATATTTTTCCTTAAGTTCGTTGCATGTTTCTCCCAGCATGTTAAAATATTCAAACAATTCCTCTCTAGACATGTTTTCATATTCAGAATCTGTTCCAGAATAATAATCATTCAGTATAGGGGAAATAGGTACCTCAGAGGTATTGGTCATGAAGAACTTGTTGGCATGATTCTATTTAGAATCAGAAACTTTAAATTCACTTGTGTTGTCTTCTAAACCACTACAAGTATCTTTCATGGCATTCTTGAACTTATTTTCTTTGTAGTCATATTTCTTTCTGAACTTCAATTTTCGACAGTCTGCTTTAATGTGACATTTCCTTTTGCATTCATAGCAGACAACTTCATCATTCTTGTCAGGATTTTTCCAATCCTTTTTCCAATGTCCCTTGTTTTCATACTTTCCATTGTAGGTTAATTTTATAATGAATCTCTTCTTCCTATAGAACTTCTTGAATCTCATGGCTATTTTAGCCATATCTGCATCACTATCAGAGTCTTAATATTCACTTTTTGAACTTTCAGTTTGTATTTGAACTTTGTCTTTGTCCTTTCTCCTTGTAGTAGTATATTTAAAATCTACAGACTTCCTTTTAGGTTCATCATCATTTTCCATATTCACTGTGAGTTCTTCTTCATACATTATAAGATTACCAATTAGTTCTTTAATAGGAAAAGATCCAATGTCACATTATTCTCTGATTGAAACAAAAGTGGCTATCCATTTCTCTGGTAGACATCTCAATATTCTCATGATTTGTTCCTTAGCAGTGAAATCTCTTCCTAGAGAGATCATTGTATTGACAATCTCAATGAACCTGAGATACATGTTAGAGATAGGTTCATCAGCCTTCATTTTGAAATTATCATATTTAATAGTATATGTATTCAATATCATTTCTTTAACATTAGTTATTCCTTCATGAGAAACACTCAAAGTATCCCATATTTCATAGGATGTTTTACAAGCAGATATTATATTGAACTCTTCATCTCCCAAATCACAATACATGGCATTCATAGCTTTAAAATTATTATTGTAAGATGTCTTAGTAGCTTTATCCAAAGTAGTTCTAACAGTTGCTGGAATCTTATATTCAGTTTCTATAGTAGTCCACATATCAAATACCATACATTCTAAATGAATTTTCTTTTTCAGTTTCAACTGGGCATAATTTGTACCATTAAAGAAAGTTGGAATGTTGGTAGCTGCACCTTCTAGTCTGTTATACATATATAGAGTTTAGAAAATAACATTAAAGAGATAAAATTTAGAACTAACAGAAATTTAAGATCATTAAAATATAACTAAAATCACAGTTTCAAAACAGAGTAGTTGAAAACGTTGATAAACAAAAAAACCATTGATAACAAATTTTGGTCGGAGTGGAAACTCAAGTGGGGGGTGAATTGAGTCCCAATTAAAAATTTCTGTTAAAATGATTTCCCTTAAAATCCCCCAATTTAAAAACATATTTAAACTGTAGTGAATTTATATAGATTGTAAATATTCAATTATCTTCTTAATGATTGATTAGATCTCAGTTAATTTAATCACATGATTAAATTAGAATTTGAAGCTAACCCACTGGTTCAAAACAAGTATAAACACATGCTAATTTAACAATCAATGTAACTTTAAAATTGATTTGTATTACAACTCAACAACAACAGAATAGAAGATACATGTAGAATACTTTATCTTTTACTGAAAACATAGCAGATATAACCAAGAGGTTCAGTCTCAAGTAGCGAATTAGTCCTCCCAAATTTATATATAAATTTTATCCACACATTGGATTGAGGTTAACGATAGTTCAATACTTTCCAAGTCCTAAGACCTCTACCATAATTCTTCGTGGTAAAACAAAGAAAACAACACACATGCTGTCCAAGCCACATTTGACCTCTACCACTATCCTTAGTGGGATACAGTATGATGTAAGGAGTTTGGAATGAGGATTTAGTATCCTGCAGTTCAATACTAGAGACAGTGTGTGTGTAAAAGATATACAGAGTACACATACTGCTCAATATTAAATAACAATTCTCTTAGAGAGAGTATATGAAAGTTTAGAAATCTCTAGTGATTAGCAGTGCAGCTCTGCACTCGTTGGAATTATTAGAGATTCTTCTGAGTCCTTCTGTGGTTTTTCTTTTTAAAAAGAGTGTATCATGGTTCCGCATGATGTCCTTCACAAGTGAGTGTGTTTTATGATTTCTAATATTCTTCGTGTGTTCTTAAAGAGTGCTAGATTGCATGCATGAGAGATCTTTTAAGATCATGCAAATGCCCTCTTCAAGTTCCTCGTTTGTTCTCCCTTTTTGTATGTATATTCATAGAAGAATTCTCTCTCAATGAATTTCTTGATTCGCACTCTTTTACAGCAGCTCTATCTTCCTTTTATTCCACACTCTCCGACAATGGGAATGATTACCTTTTTCATAGGTACGATGTAGGGTCTCCTGACATGCCAACAACTAACATTAAATATCATTAATTCCATTAAAAACATCAAATATGACCATTATAATTAAATAAGATTTTATATAAATTCAAATAGTTTATTTACTATGGGAGAGTCATGAGATCGGTGAGTCATTTTGAATCTGCATCGGTTTCGGTAGCATCAGCATCGGTGGATCATTAGTCATCGATATCAGTGACTCACGAGCGGTAGCTCTTTAGATCTTTGGTATCCATCGGTGTGACCATTTTCATTGGTGTGATCAATCATCATCGGTGTGACTGTTCATCATTGGTTCGAACGTTCATCATCGGTGCATCCGTTCATCATCAGTGCGACCGTTCATCATCGGTATGACCGTTCATCATCGGTGCGACTATTCAACATCGGTGCGACTGTTTATCATCGGTGTGACCGTTTGGTGTGACCGTTTATCATCAGTGCGACCATTTATCATCAGTGCGACCATTTATCATCGGTGCGACAGTTTATCATTAGTGCAACCGTTTGGTGAGAACGTTGTCATCGGTGATTTAGAATATAACTAACGGTGTGTAAAGACATGAAATTCTCACAAAGTGTCTATTCAGTCGAGAATACTTCCATTTCACCAGTAATACATCGTTTAACATAGATAAACATATTTTAACATGAATTAAACAAATATAAACACATTTAGAACAATTTGAACAAAAGACTAAATTGTCATAAATACAACAACAATTTGGGATTATTAAAATAACCATATCACAGAGAGTTCAACAGATACATTGGATGATATTTTAAGATCATGTTCTATGGACTTCAACAGAGGATGAGACAAACATATTACACTATTTGGATTCTACTACAACAACAGTTTCCACTCAAGCATCCAAATGGAACTATATAAATCCATTTATAAAAGGGTAAAAAAAACTAGCATTTTGGGCTGAAGTCAATGAGTGTAAGATACTAGGACCTAAAATAGTCGATTAAATGTTGGAGAAAGTGAAAAGTATTCATTAGCACATCAAGGTATCCCATAGATGAAAAAAGAGTTATGTAGATAATCATTGATGGGGCCTTGAGTTCAATATTGGAGACAGGGTATTCCTATTCATATCTGTATGGAAGACGGTCATGATATTTGAGAATAATGGGAATCTAAGTCCCAGGTACATCGACCCCTTCAAGATTCTTAATCATGTTGGAGTTAGGACCTATCTACTAGTACTTCCACCTACCATGTCTAAAATACACAATTTTATCCATGTATCACTATCAAGGATGTACATATTAGATCCTTCACATGTATTGTCTTCATAGGTGGTACGGTTGGATAGTGATTTTTATTACAAGGAGAAACTAGTGAAGAACTAGGATTATGGAGATAATGTTCAACGAAACAAGACTAATCACATGGTCAATGTACTATGGAAGAGACATATGTACGAATAATAAACATGGGAACTAGATGAGGCAATAAATGAGATGTATCAACTCTTGTTTATGACTTAAAATATAAAATGAAATTTTCCATGAGAAATTGCATATGGGGGGATAAATGTAACAATCCAAAGATTAATCAATAGAAATTCCCTTCTTATAATTATTTCTTATAGTACAATCACATAAAATCAAATCACAATGAACTACTAAGTACAATGTGCCCTTTAAATGTAATATTGGCACATCTATGACTTGAATTTTGAAAATTTGACATACATGGTTGCGATCAGTACGATGTTTGGTGTCTGAAAAGACACGCATAATTTTTTTGTAAATAATAACTCACACTTAGGAATAGTAATTTCTCCCTTATGAATAATAATATAAACCTTATTAATATTAAATCTGTAATGTGAATAAGTAACCTTACCAATGAAATTATAATTAAAATTTATACATATGTGGCACTATGATATAATTATATCATAATGTTGGTATATTTGTGAGTCATGTATATTTAATTACAATTTTATAATTTATTTAATAAATTAAAAGAATTTTTTTTCATAAAATATATTCCTAAATAAATATTTTTATGATTTATTATTATATTATAATTTTAATATAACTTAATTAATTTTTCAATGTGTTAGAAAAATAGTTTTAATTTTATAATTTGTATTTTCAATGTTAAATTTTATTTTCATTAAAAATTTAATTTCAAATATTTATAAAATTATTAATAAAACATGGTTTTCATTTTTGGATTCTAGACAAATAAAATGGTTATAGTGAATATTTGGTATTTTTCTAAAAACATGAATTTTTTGGTTAATAGTAAAATTCGATAATTTATGAAAAATGATAAATAGATGATTTTTTGCATCATGCTTGATTGATGGATGATGTAAATGGACATTAGTTCTAACTGACATAAACATTTTACTATTTCTGGTCACATGAATAAAAACTACTCCTAGTCTTGAGTAATTATATTAAACTAATGTGTAAAATAATGGGAACCCCCTTCTCTCCTCCACTATAAAAACCACCCTTACACCTCTTCTCTTCACTCATATCAATCCTTTTTCACGTCTTAATTCTGTTAAAATCACTACATAATCCGCTATTCCATGTCCATCATCCCATGTTATAGTCTAAATACCAAATCCACTCCTTTAAATAGGTTCACATGGAAGATATATTCAAGAGTAAAATTCCTTTTTTCATTTCATTTTTTTCTTTCATGTTCCATTATTTTATTTTTCATTCCTCACCAACATTCATCCCAATTTCATGATAACTAAAATAAAATTCATGCACTATAATTTTTTTAATAAAATTAATTAATTTATCATCATCTCTCTTTTCAACTCAATTTATACTAGAAATTAATACACCATCTGAGATGTGTTAATTTCCCACATTTAGGGATGATGGGTTTTCAATTTCTCTTATCATCTTCAATTCAGGTTATGAAACCATTTTTATTGATGAAATATAATATAATATATTTATTATGCCTATTTTATGTTTCTAGAAACATTTTTATTCTTGATATTAATTAATAAAAAACCATGTGTTTTATTTGATAAAGAAACCACCAATTGACCAAAATAGTTATCATTAATGTTTTATATAAATATTTTTCTTCACTAAAAATAAATAATTTTTATAACCATGTAATCTCTTTGATGTTCACTAATAAGAAAAAAATTAAATTATGGACAACCATTCTCATCCAATATTTCTATCTTTACATGTATATAAGTAAACAAATCATGAAATCTAATGAAATAAACAATGAAATTGACCCTCTTAACTAGTTAATATGGTCATGAATGAACATAATGAGGATATTATAATAAAATTAAATAAATAATAGTTTATGTAAATATTAATTAATTAATTTTATTTGTATAAAAATGACATCAATATCATGTGAAGTACACCATCAGACATAAGCTAAGGGATTCTACCTGAACCTTCAGCATTCCTTTGGGTTGCTCTACATTTTTTTACCCAAAATAAGTAATATTTAATTTTATTTACAAATCAAAAATAATGTTTAAATTATGAAGACTTAGTTATCAATATTCATTCATCAATTTTTTCACGTTTATACATGTTTTATAATGATTTCCAATTAAAAGTTTCCCGATAAGGAAGTCTGTTTTAAGGGAACATTCTAAATTCTTACCCAATTTCAAGTGCACCTTATAACCTATTTTGAAGCCATAATTTTTTTATAAAAAAATATTTTTATTATTAGAAACTTATTTGTTCACATAGGGTTTAATATAAAATATTATTCACATTTAGGTTTTGAACGACCTTTGATATTTTCCATTAACCGCAATAAAATGATTTAATTCTAATGATTCTTAAGTACTCTTTTTACATGTAATTACATAATGTGAGTTCACTTTTCATGACATATGAATATTGTAAATAATTATTTTCCATTTATGATCAATTAATTCCCTTTATTTACATTTTCATAATACTCTCATTCGTTATGCTTTATGACATTACTAGGATACTCAATTCATGCAATAGTTAACCCTTATGTTCATGTATAATTTATTATGTATGTTCTATATGTGGAAATAATATCCATGAACATTTTATGATGGGTTCGACCAGGTATTGCTCGAATGCATTGGGATGTTTGAGTCTCATGAGATGTTATGTGTAATGTTCTTAGCGGTTAGCCTTGACTCATGCAACCAAGTGAAACGGTCTTGTTGGCTAACCTTGAATTGTAATCCTCTATGTAGAAAGATCTTTTAATTATTATAATGTCATGGTTTATGTTTCTTCCAAGTTACTATGAATCCATTTTATATAATACCATGTTTATATGTTATGATTCCACATGTTCCATGCCTTCTGTTGTCATTATGCAATTCCTTATAACCCTTGTTCTGAAGAATTATTCTTATGTTTATTCACTTATTGGGATTTTTCTATCATGCCTTTGGTCATGTATTCCCCAGGTTATCCTATGATGATGTAAGAACACAATGGAATTTTGGATCTCTTTTTGAATATTAATTAAGAAATATTATATTTATTTCCATATTTTATGTTTTTGGTACCTAGTCTTTTAATATACTAGACTATATGATCCATGGCTTGTAATATGTTGTTTTACTATTCTAAAAATCATGTAATGATATGTGAAATGGTCTCAGGTTGCAATAATTTTCATAAAATATTTTTTGGTAATTTTCGTTCATAAATTCATTCAGTTTATAAAAAATATATATTCTTTACTAGTGGTTGAAATCCCATGTATTATCCATTCATCTATATTAGGTAAAATAATTGTGTTATGTTTTATTTTTAGAGAATAGATAATATAACTAAGATTTATGTGATCATCATGATATGAGACTATCTTCGATGAAACTCCGTGGAGATAAGCTATCTCTAGGATGAAAAGGAATCATATATTCTCTACAAAACTATGCTCTAGAAAAGTTAGGAGGTGGGTTGACATGGGGAGTCAATCAATGATCACCCATATAGTATCATGTCCCAAATACATACGTGGTAATCCTTTCATGATGTTTATTGATATACCATACCACTTACATTCTAGCACTTTAATCAGTTGAGTTAATCTTACTAGATCAAGGTGCTTGTCCTTCCCCTATATACAAGTGAGGCACTGAGAAACAAACTCTATAACTCCCTTTTTCATCATTGACAACCAAAACTAGCATTAGATGTCTTGGAACATCATCTCCACACAAGGATATAAATCTAATTTGGATTTATTGAACTCCATAAAAACCTCATCATATAACTCCATTGTTACTACTATGATCCCTCTAAAAATAACAACATGCTCCCCACATTTAGAATATCCATCAGGGGCATGCCCAATTGACATATTATCACATAAAGGCTCATTTTTGGCATCCCCATGCAATTCCACCCTGACTCACTATAAGCGTACTTGGGAAACAACCATCGAATTATGGTGAACTGATCTATCCCCAACTATAAAGGATATATGAAATGTGGCCAATTAATCTAATGGTTCATTCATCAACTGTGGAGTATATCTCCTACTAACAGAATCTTACAACATGTTCCCATTGCGAGGAGTACATACAATTTCAATGTCATGGTCTGGGTGGAACTCTATCCATCTCCTCTATTTCAAGATTAGATCCTTAAGAGAGAATATATACATGTGACTTTTATTTTCATAGTAGATTATAAACCACTCTCCCACCAGGTTGTGTTTCCACATCTTCAATGTGAAGACTATTATGACTAACTCATGTTCAAGGGTCACATAGTTTGCCTCATGAGGTATCAACTGGAAAGAACCATATACAATCCCTTCATTCCCCATCATCAAGACACAAAAAATATTGATTCTGTATTCATCAAAGTAAAATATGTACTTACTGTATTCCTCTTGAAATATCATGATGTGATTACTCGTCAATATATACCTCAACTACTGAAAATACTCTTGGCACTTCTCTGTCAACATGAAATGTTATACCTTTCATGTCAAAGCTATCAAGAATGATGCTAATTTTGAAATGTCAGTTACAAGCCTCCGATGGTACCCAAGAAAATCCAGGAAACTCCTCACATCAGTAACACTTTTTGGTGTCTCTGAAGAAATAAGCACCCCAATATTCATAGGATCAAATGCATCAATAGCCTCTTAAGTGATTTGTTTTAGAATATGGACCTAAAAAATACATAACTGACACATATAGAGCTTCCCATAAAGAGTGTTCTCTTAGAGTGTGTCCAGGAAAATCCTTATGTGTCTCACATGCTCCCCTTCGGACGCCGAGTACACTAAGAAGACCATCAATGAAGACAACCTAGATTAGTATTATGTAAGGAAGAAATATATGGTTCCTGGTTTTCATGAGCTATGATAGGGCGTTCATGACAACAAACGACATTAGCTAGTACTCATAGTGGCTACAATGAAATCTAAATACCGTATTGGTATGTACTATTCCTATACATATATATGGTGATAACCAGATTTGAAATCACACTTCAAGAACCAATATGACCCTTTCAACTAATCAATGTGTTAATCAATCCATTATAGTGGTTAATTATTTTTCATGCTCACCTAGTTCATGCTAGGAATTTCCAAACATAACCTCAATATTCCATCCTCCTTTTAGGAATGTAAAACTAGGGCTTCCCAGTGTGAAACACTAGGTCCATGAAGCACTTCCTCCACATGTCCTCTCACTACACCCTCAACTCACAATGCTCTATGGGATCCATCTGATTTTTAGTTTTAGATATTGGGACCATCTTGGGGTATATATCGATTAATAATTAGACCGCGCCTCAGGGAGGTAATTCTGGAACATCATTAGGAAATATTTCTTCGTAATCTGCCACCATTTTAAGAGATTGTGTAATCAAATCATCCGCAAAACTAAGGGTCAAGATAGCCAACTGATGAGTGATTTTCTACATCCTTCTCTATCTGAGTCCATCCCGCACTGGCTTTGTTTCCTTTTCATTAAGAATGGAAAACCCAATCCCATCACAGTGGACACACCGCACTCTGCCTCGGTGGCCCCTCGACCATCTCCTGAATGGTCAAAGGATGTGTCAGGAAATCTAGGCCCATATGATCTATCCCACCTCATGAATATCACATCATGTACCTCAACTGACTCATGATACATTGTAAAATCTCCATCACTAATAATGTATTCCGGGGTTATCTCTCGAATATCCTCGCAATTGGGTCCCTACTACTTCCAATAGCTACTTGCTACTGAGGTCTCATCTACCTGGTGCTTACTAGTAGCTCCCACTGTCTGTGCCTATTATGCTAGATTGGTATCCACTAGAATCGATCACTTAAGTACCCCCCAAAAATATGAATGCTAAGGGCTATCATGGATTCCCTGATTTCCGAGCATAATCACTTCTTAATGGTCTGGTCATTAAAGAAAGGGTCTTGTACCATATCCACTGATCAACAAGAAATATTGGTAAATATCCCCAAATACTTCTCCACAGACGGACTGCCCAGCTATAGATTTTGAATCTCCAGTATGAACACCGACTACACAATTGATGGAATGAACTCCTCTATGAAGTTATGATCAATGTCTTTCCAAGAGAGATTCATCTCATTTGGGTGTCTAGTCACAAATCTCCTCCATTACCCTGTAGAGCACTAAAAAAGACTCACGACAAGGACTTCCATCTGGACAAATTTAATCCTCACATGGTGGAAGACACAGGTAACTACCTGTAGCCTATCCTCAAGTTCATGGGGTCTAGATCACCTTGAAACATGGTAGGTTGTTTCCATTGAAACTAATGTTATGATCTTAGTCTCCATGAATCTTCAGATGGTAGTGCTATTAGTAGTTGATACATGACAAGAGGTGGTATAGATGGTAAACTACCCTGACTTGATATCATTAATCTAATCCCCTGTACTAATTCCTCTTCACTGGGCAGATCATCCTCGTGATCATGAAATATAATCTTGGGGTGTTTCTATTATGGAGGCACCCTATAAAAAAACACAATGTACCATGGCCAATAGAGTATATCAGGAGAGATGACTCATGAAATTCATGGAATACACAAACCATTTATATATGATACATGTACCATTATTTTCCCTACAACTAGTTTTTCCATGTACCAAGTATAATATATGGTTCCTATTGTCTTGGGGTATTGATACATCGGCTGCCCCACCAGTACACGATACCCTATCTAGAAAACTAAACTCAAAACACTTAATACATTTTCCCCAAACCAACCTCATAGACTCTCGAACTTAATTTTGAACCAACCTCTTCATGAATACACCAAGCGCACCTCCAATAATTCTGGTGATTGTTACTAACACCGAGAAGGAATATCCCACAAATGTGAGGCATTTTCCGAGGTACCATCACACACATACATCTTCAATCTAAAAAATGATAAAATGTAAAATAAATAAGTATAAATTCATAAAAAAAACTATATCGCATAACCAGAGTATAATAGTTAATGTTCTGAAATGTAAATAGGGCCAAAAAAACCAACCAAAACAAATGTGTTTGTAGCCACAAGTCAAAACTGTAAAGCAAGAGGTATTAGGATTGTCATCGGAAAAGCTATTGGAACACACCTCAACCATTTTGGACTCACAAGGAACCACCTAGTTCTGGTATGCATGGAACACCATTGATTTCGGGATAATCTGCAAAAGACATGACTCATGCAAGAAAAGCCTGCAGAGGGGTGAGTAAAATAACAGTCAGTAGGAAACCCCCAAACAAAAAAGTAACAACACAAAATAAACACCACAAATTAAATACCATGAAGGAATAAAATAAATTTTACCACACATGAAATACCATAGAGTAATACCACAATGAAAATACCAAGAAGGAATACCAAAAAAAATCCATAGTCATCTCTACATAGATCTATTTCAAAATTAAATATCAAGATCATCCAAATATACTCAATCCAATAAGACACAGAGTCTCAACATGATAAAAATTCTCTATAAGACACACAGTCTTCATAGGACACCCAGTCTCAATAAGACATAATGCCTTCATAAGACACATAATCTCTATAAGAAATACATTATTTAGGTCACTGTTATCCACAAAAATTTTTGCTCAATGCATGCCCATTCAGGGATGACCCACACTTCAATCCATTTCGTCATATGAAAACACACACAAAAACTCACTAATGTTATCTAAAAATAAATTTATCAACAAAATGATCCCAACTCAATAGATGGTGCATCAAACTGACGACTTATTTTAATGTTACGACAATTTGATATTCTTATAAGGGTATTCCCTAGGCTGTGGACCAATGGTGGTAGTTGATCAACGCCCCTATCAACCACCCCATAGTACCTCGAGCTACCTCATTGGCTGATCATGACCCAGTTGTCACGAATATACATCATCTCAGTTGACCATGGAACAATCTGTTTTCCCGGGCCCAACCTGAGACCACCCCGGCCTGGGATCGACCCAGGTCCACCCCGACTCAGGTACGAACAGGGTCCACCCTAACCCAGGTCCACCCCAACCATAGGGTTGGACCTGACCCACCAGGTCCAACCTAATCTATTGGGAAAACTTGGCCCACTGGGCTTGGACAACTCCTGCTGGGCCCAACCCACCTAATCGGCCCACCCAACCTCACTAAGAAGGCATGACCCGCTCGCCCGACATAGCATGTTCTCAGTTCAGTTAAATCTTGTAGTTGCCTGCGGAGACCACAACAACATCCCACATGGTGTTGTGCCATGTCTCATGCCCTTCGATCCTACCAGCTCGCATGTGGCCACCAGCACTAGTGCCTCTTTCCACGCTTGTTGCTTTTGTGAGTCACCATTTGTCCTTAGGTGATCGAAACTCAGAAATTAATGCACCAATGTGGTCCTCAGGTACCAATATATACTAATCCAACCTACTTTTCATCTTTCCTCCAATCCAAGGGTCCGATCACATTCGAAGACTCCATGAATGTTTTTCCACAACCCCAATGATCCAATGGTGGAGAATGCCATGAATGAGGTACAAAAAAACCAAGAAAGCCTGAAGAACAAAACTTAACCTTTTTTTATGTCATCATCGATTCGTTCTTATAAAAAAATAAATTTATAAGATAATATAATCTTCTAATAATCCTAGATCAATAAACCATCCCGCAACAATGACTAAACCACATATTAATATTATTGGGTATTAACCCAAATTCTTCATGGAAATTAAGAATGGGGATACAGAAAAATGAAACAACTTCCCTACCTGGAGTTTGGATAAGTCTTTGATGAGGAATGGTTACATTTCCTTCATTGATGAGATCCTCCATCTTCATTGACACAATGATTCACAATCCATTCTCTGATACACCGTCATTCATTTGAGTGAATTATTTATCCATGTCTCAATTTAGTCATATGGTTAAGATGTTAACATTAGATTCTTAAATAAGTGTTAATAAAAAGGAAACAATCAGTTGCCTCACCTATACTAATTATTAAAATTATTTATTGAAGATTACACCCTTTTGATTTTTTCCATAGAAGATGGGCACTAGAAAACATAAGTCGCAACTAGGTTAAATATCACATTATGAGTTCATCTTTTCACTTTGATTTATGATATTGGAAACTGATATGGATTTATTCCCTTTTCCCAGGAATGTTGTTCATGTGTTCTATTATAATGTAAATAATTCAGAAAAAAATATTCCAGCCACACTAGGCCTTAGAATCATACGCCCTCTCAGCGTCTAGTCTCGATATCCACCCATATAATATCTATAATAATAAATTAGAAATTTGATATAATACACATCTCTTATGGATATTTTCTATGATTTTGGATATAGCAATATGAAATAATCTTTTGTTTGTATTGGAATTATTTGCATAATGTTATTATAGATTGCCTTAGGATATATTTTTCTTTCTATGATACTGATGGAGAGGCCATTATGTGTGTTGGTTAAGGAGACCATTAGTTGGGTTAGAGTCATGTTATATCCTTATCATACATTATGAGTGATATTCCCCTTAGTTCATTAATGGTTCAACAAATTTTGGTTCTTAAGGTTCTAGTAGAGTCCCCCAATATTTTCCTTGATGAGGTTATGGTTTTACCCATTTGACTAGAGTTATTTCTTTAGATCCTGATACAATTAGAAAATTTTCACATCCTGATTTATTTATATAGGATGGTGCCTTATGATAGATTTATGAGTACAACATGATGATCTATTGCATTGATTTTTGGTTAACTATGTGTATCATCATGGGGTGTTATAACTTTGTTCAAGAGAAAGACAAATGGGACTTCCATATCTATAAGGATATTCATCACATGAACAATGTGAAAGTTAAGATCAAATACACTCTTCTTTTCATTATTGAATTATTTAGTAATCTGGACAGAGTAAGTTTGTTATATAAGATTTCTATGTAGTTATGATATTATCAGATGCATAAGAAAGGTTGATAAATTCCGATTACTTCTTTTTGATGTTGTTATATGCATTATGAGTTTGTTATAACATCATTCAGTATAAATAATTCTCCAACTGTGTTCATGGGTGTGATTAATGATGTGCTTATAGAGTCCCTTCCTATGATTGGGGTGGTTTTCATTGATGAAATCTTTATGTTCTCTATGTAAAAAGAATACAATATATAGAATCTATGGCACTATTTTTTAGTTATTCATCAGCAAAAACTATTTGGAATTTTCTCAATGGTTAATTTTTGGGCTTAGGAAGTATATTTCATGGGGACATGATGTGTCCTATCAAAGAGTATCAATAGATCATTCAATGATATAGGGAGTCATTTTTTGGTCATCCCCAAGATAGTTGTAGAGGTATTGAGTTTCATTTTTCTTGGAGGCTATTAAAGGATGTTCATAGTAGATTTTACTCTAGTTAAATATCCTTAAAAAACCCATGACAAAAAGGATATGGAATTATTGTGTTATAACTAGTGTTATAATTAATTTTATTAAATAAATAAAATGTTTTTTTGGTTCCCCAGTTATTCATTTTCCTAAATAGGGTGATAATTTTTTTTGGTTTTTTAGGATTCTTCTAATCTTGGTTTGGGTTTTGTTATAATGTAGTAGATATTAGTTTTTTATTATGGGTCATAATAGTAACATCTTTATTAGAATATATTTTCCTCCCATGGTATAAAATTAGATTATGTAGTGTTTTCTTTGAGTTTGTGAGGACATTACATCATAAACTAGCATTTTTTGGGTTTATACAATAAAAATATAATGTGATATATATTCTACTAGTGTGAAAAAAAATTCAATAACAACGGTGGATGAAATTATTATAGGACTATGAATTTAAGACTTTTTATATACTATGAAATAGAAATCATATAGATTATGTGCTACTCAGAAAGTCGTGTTTTTATTCCATGAGTGAATCTAGAGATTCTTAGAGAGTGATGGAATACCTCCCCATGAATCATCTAGATATGGGAGAGGATGGGGGTAAATGTTCACTTTTTATGATGATGGTGTGGTTATATTTAGTTTACTAGGTAGAGGTGTCATATATAAGGGATTCTAAGGTGGATCTTTAGAGGACCATGTTGTTTTAGAAATTCCACTTATGGTTGGTAAAAGGATGAAGAACATCAGGTGTTATTCTGAGGAAGGATTTTCATTATTCTAGTGATATTTGAGATGGTAATCTATGTGTTCCATAGATCACCCTTCGTTTTACATCCTAGTGTGATGAATATTTATAGATATTTGAGAGGAATGTAAAGTTGTCCTAGGTTTAAGCATTTTGTTGTAGATTTTGTGTCTCAATATTGGGTCTTTCATATGGATAATTCCAAGAACTATGTTCTTTATGGTTAAATACTACATCTAAATGCTCCTAAATGGAAGTGGGAGTATATATAAATGGGAAACATTACAGAATATACCATGAGGTCAGGGAGGATTTGATTCTATATGGATTATTGTGGATCTGTTAAAAAATCATATCAATTTATAGTGGTAAAGGAGTTGGAATTAGATGGGATATTTCCACGGTATCGTAAATAAGAGGTGGGGGACTCCACATAGTACCAAGATAAATCATCTCAGCTCGTGATTCTCATTTTACCTCCCTGGAGTGGAGAGCTCTCTAAAATGCTTTTGGCTCTCTATTATTCGATTAAAACGATTATTATATATATATGGATGGTGAAATAGAGTAGATTATCCTGACTTTTTAGGAAATGTTTCATACCTATTTTTTCGATTTTTTGTAGCACACCAATTTTAATGGTATTCTTATTTTAAAATTTACTATATTTTAATATATATTCTACATGCAACAACATGCTTAAAATCATAATATACTGTTATATATGACTATAGGAATAGTATTTTGGCCATTAAAAATAGTAATATAACTAATAGAACTTTAACATCACAAATGAATGTATAAATAATATTTATGTATCTTATAAATGAAAATTTTGTATATTTATCTCATAGATTAGTTAAATAATGGTTTTAAAAATGATTAATTATGTTTTGATAATTTTGGGAAACATAAATATTTATTTAAAATTATATAATTAATATAATTATTTAAATGGAAATTTATTTTATAAAAAATATTTACAAATTAATATATTTATTATGAACATCAGGTAATTTTATGTTACCATAATTAATTTATCGATGTGTTATAAAATCAGTTAAAATTTAAAATGGGTAATGTTTTTGAGTAAGGGATGATTTTATTAAAATATTAAATTTATCTTATTTGAAAAATTAGTTTTATAAAATGGATTTATTTTTTTAATCACACATGTTGATAAATGTTAATGGTGATTTTTTGTGATTTTTCTTTAATAGGTGAATTTATTGTGAATAGTGAAATACCTCTATTTATATTATTTTACAAATACATGAATAATTGAATCATGGATGATATATGGATGATGTAAGAGAATAATATAGAACTAAAACTAATTAATTTAATATAATTATTGATAATTCTTATAATATTCATAGTTTTTAGGAAAAATAACAAACTAATGATAAAAATAAAGAGAAAACACCTCTATCTACAACTATAAATACACCCTCTCACCACATATTCTCTTTGAAACTATTACGCCTTTGGAGTTGTCCAATTTCAGACCAATTTTATTCTAATGTATTTTTACCAAATAAATATTACATTAGTCTTAAAAAACCAAACCCAAACCCTTTAAGGATAGCCTCATGGAGCATTAATTCCAGAGGGAAATCCTATTTCGTTTTCCTTTATTTCCTTTTAAATTTTTTTTCTTATCCTTCCCATACCTCCTCTACAAAAATATGCTTGATAACTCTGATATCATATATATATAAATAATGTAATTTTTTATGGGATATATACCATAAATTCCCCTCTACACACCCTTTTATTCTAAAATAAAAACATCATATTTGAGTTGCAAAATTACCACCTTTATGGGTGACACGTTTTTATTTTTCAATTCCTCCATCTTAGCAAGTCATAAAACTATATTTATAGTTAATAATATTATAATATATGTATTAAATCATATTTAATTATCTATAACCATTATATATATATATATTATATTTTCTAATAAAAAACTAGTAAATGATGATCGAAAAACCACAAAAATAATCTAAACGATTATCACTAACATCTTATTTAATTATGTACAGTCACTGTAAATAACCAAATGAAGAATGTAACCATTTAGTATTATATAATTTCATCAATAACATATAATTTTAATTTTTTGAAACAATTTTTATTTAAAATTATCATCCATATATGTGTAAATGTTAAATGATCCTAAAAACCAAGGAAAAGAACACTTCTGAACAATGAAATTGAATCTAATAACTCATCAAAAAGTTCATTAATGAAATTAATAAACTTATAATAAATAGAACATCTATTGAATAGGTTATTAATTTATTTATTTACTAATATAATTTCATTATACAAGATATTGTTTACAAGTGATGAATGCTTTTAGACATTAGGTAAGGGCTTCTTCATGAACACCCAGTTTCCATTCAGGTTACTTTTTCTCAATATTTATCTCAATGTAACTATTATTAATTTTTATATAATTATTATAAAAACTATGTATATGTTCCAAAATAATTTAGGTATATTATTTCATCTTTAATTGATGGGAAAATACATGTTTTATATGGTTATGATTTCAATTCCTTCGGATATGAAAGCCCCATTAAAGGGAACTTCCCAATTTATTTCCCATTTTCATGTAAAGTAAAAACATATAATATTAAATTATTTTTCTAAAAATAATAATTTTATATTGAAATAATTTCCTCATTAATTTCTAATTTTTATGAAAATATTTCCACCTTTTCTTCTTTAAAGGATCATTTATATTTTTTCACTGACTGCACTGAAGTGGGTCACTTCAAATTTTTCTTAAACACTATTTTTATAAATTTTTTACTTCAATGTCCAATTTTTAGTATGAATAATCATTTAATGTTCCAAAAATATAATTTCATTCGCTTTTAATTTCAGGATATAAATGTTTTGAATCTTATTTTTTTTATGAAAGCTACAAATGATTATCCATAAGAACTTTCTTGTCTAACGTAAAAGGGAATTTCATTCCTGAATTTATTAATAACATTATTAGATTATTTAAATATATTTCAACTTCAAATATTTAGTATAATAAATTATTGAAATTTATCTATTAGTTTACAATCATTCATATTTATTGAATGGTTTTTGATTACTTATGGGGATGTACAATCTTAATACCCTTCTCCATATTACTCTAGACGAGTTGTGATTATTTTTATTGTTCATGGGATGATATTAACATTTGTAATCTAGTTTCAATATGAATTTATATTTTGGATATGTTTTACCCCTTTCTTATAAGGAATTCATTGGTCTTATTAATTTATTGATGGGGACTACTATATTCCCTCAATGTATCGTTAGGCCTCATGAGGAAAAATAGAAATTGATTAGGTTGAGGCATTAAAAATTTATTTTTAGATGTATTGGCTGATAGATCGATGATATATTTATGATTTCCCACATTATGAATTCCCTCTTTAAGACATTAGAAATTTATACCCATTTTATTATTCAAGAGTAAAATAACCATAGTTAAGTTTCATTCTCATATGATTATTTATATGGAATTATTTATTCTAATTTTATTCTGTCCATATTATGAACAAGATTATATTTTATTGGAATTTTTTTAGTTATTTTCTTTTCCCGATTGATTAAGTTTATGATAGTTTCCACTGCATTACTTACCCTTATAAAGAATCTAATATCACCCCTTTATTATGTTTAATTATTTCCAGGATGGGATGATGTGTATTATGAATGACTTTCATGGATGATCTAAGAGTTTATTGGTGTTTCTTATGGGGGTTTTTTCTTCATGTTGTAATATAACTGTATCACCCTAAAATTATAAGTGAAAACATAGTATTAAATAGTGTTTATGACATGTAACACCAAGTGTAAAAAGGGATCATATTAACCCAATTCATTAAAATATTAAATAAATATAATATATTTTATATATTGTAATGCAAAAAATACTAAATTATCTTGCATCACATGCTATTCTGACCTTTCTCGATAGCTTTCATTACACACAAGACTGAGTTTCACCCAATATCAATTTATAATAAAAAATTTTAGTTAATATAATAATATATAACCTAGAAAATAATTTAACTCATGAATAATATTAAAAAAGTTATGAAAATTTAGGATTTATATAACTATAAAATTAATTAACTGATTTCTATTAATATGAAATGAAAATAAAAACCAACAAGATATAAAAAGATATATTATTATTTTTATACTTCAAAAGGTTTTTTGTATTAATTAATATTATAAACAGAAAAGTTTTAATGATTTTTATGATATATTTTTTATATATTCAGTAAAATATATTTTATATTCATCCATTAGGTTTGATATGAATAAGATAAGAACAAACCCAACTTCACACATAAAAACCTATATTTCTAAAAAGGGAATTTTACCACCTTTTATTGGACAACACATTTAAAATATTATTTTTAAACATTAATTGATTTAATAATTCAAAATAAACATCATCTTTTAAATATAATTATAAAAATTAGGTTATGGATAATTTTGTATTTTTTTCAGAAACATATCATTTTTAATGAATAGTTAAAAGTACATAATTTAAGTAAAAAAAAATATTTTTCTTCTAATTTATTTATAAGTATTATTTATAATTTTAATTAGTTTTGAAGATTATTACTTCATATTTTTATCAATTAATACATTGTCTATAATTGGAATAAATTTCATTTTTAAATTTATTATAAAAACACAGAAATCATTTGTATGTTTTTACTTTAAAACCCTCTATTCTCATCCCACATACAGGATTAAATTTAAATCTATTTCTTGTTATTATATGATTGAAATTTTGAAAAATGGAATCCATTTTTGGAATTTTTAAAATATATAATTTATAATAAGCCTATGTTTATTGGGTAAATTGATTAGTGAATGTGATTGAAATTAATTACAAGGATTAAGGTTAAATTAATATTAATAATGGACTTATTCTTAATTGCAAGGCCCAAATGGCCTATACATTTGACCAAGATAAATTTTATGTCCATATATCGACCCTAAAATCTATATTATATAATTTGGTACTTCATTTGATCTATATACAAATTGAAAAATGAGGTAGGGATTCTTTTAAAAAAATATTATAAGAGTGTCAATCCTCAAATATAAAATCCTCCACTTATCCCCATTACTCACACATCTAAAACCACTAATATTTGGAAAATATATTCCAAATTAAATTCCAAACACAAATCACCTTGAACATTAAAACTCTCTTCTGATAGTATGATTCCAAGTAAGACCTTTTTATAAACCAAATTATGTTACCCAATAAGAAGTGATGTTTTCCTAAAGCGCTTTAATTTTATTTCCATTCTCCACCGAATCACATATTATTCTTCAATTTTCATAGAATAACATCAATATAATCAATATAATAAGGTTTTGTGAAATTGTTTTTTATAATTACACTTACACACACTTCTATAAAAAGTGTAACAAACATATTGTTTATGTGTACGACGAACTACCAACTCACCAAACAATGATTGTTAAATTTTCCTACAACCACCTCCCATGGAGTTCATTATGATAGAAAATGTATTTATATATGATATTTTCAACTACTTTATTATTCATTAATTTATTTATAAAGTACAAATATATAAATCCCATTTTTTATAAATATAAAAAAATAGTTTGCAGAAGTGTGGACTACCGACTTCTCAAAGCGATGCGATTTGTTCAAAATATATCTGAAACATATGAAGGATTGTTTAATTAAACATATGTGTAATAAAAAATATATATGAGATTAATTAAATAATCATCCTTCCATAAATAATATATATATAACTTATTTTTTCTTTTTCACACACACTTAAAATGTGATAATGTCTTTTATGAACGTGTGGGATAACACCTCCTAGACAAGATGTGGTTCCCATTACATCACAGTAATTCTATATATAATAATATATGATCATATAATATGGTATTTATGATATAATTATCATTATGTAATTATATTGTTGTAATTACCTTCTTTCCATAATGATCATTGAAAAATGAGACCTTTACTCTTATGTATGTATGACCTACCCTCTCCGTGATTGTAATATTGATCCATTTTTCATAACCTAATTTAATTATTTTTTGAAATTTATAATTTATCTATAAATATAATAATTATTTCGTGATTTTTATTCTAAATATGTTATATAATTACCCCTTTGACCATACTTGACCTTCCATTTTTATTTTTGGCACATAGACTATATTTGGTCAAAACAACCAATGTAATCGTAATTGATATGTAGTTGTATATGACATGGTAATAAGTGAAATAAACGTAATTATAAACATGCTAAAGGTTTTAAATCATGTATATGATTAAAATAATTTTAATATATAGGTAGTTAAATTATGTTCACCCAAAAAAGAAACGCAAGGTAAGTGATATTCAGCTCACATTCTACATCTGTGAGATAAATATCATGTTGACCACATACTTGTTTTATATGGTGGATATAATAAAATTTTTGATATATTATATAATTTATCCTTTTTTATTCTTTGTTTTTAAAATATCCATTTTTATTTATTCATTTAAGAGGTGCGTGATTTTAAATGTTTCAAAGTTTATTGGAACACTTTGGAATGTTTAATGATTATTTTCCTTAAGAATAATTTTACTGGTCATTCATTTATATTAATGATAATTATATGTACATTGTTCTATAATCCATTTAATATTCCGCTACTACAAAAACTCAAAAAAAATCATTTATTATTCCAATTTTTTACACTTTAGTAGTCAAGGTTCTTTTGAAAATGTTTTTATGAAAACCCGATTTCATTCCATTCTTTAGCTAGAGAACCGATCTTCTTCTAAATAAATTTTTTATTGAAAAGTTTTGAAAAATTATTTTAAAATTATTAGGCAAAGAAATTTTTAACCATTTTATCTTTTTCCAATGTTTTCAATGAAATATTTTTTCTCATTCTAAATAAGTAGTATCTCTAAACGTTTCATTGTGAAAAATAAATGTTCTTTTTACTATGTATGTCATGTATATATTTACCTAATATAATTTCTATGAATATTCCTTTACATGTTTAAAAGGTTAGTTTTTAAAAAAAGTTTTTTTAATTTTATTTTCAAGGAAATATTTTTTCAAATGTTTTTTTCAAAGAAAAATTATATTTTTCTCAAGAATATTTTTGAACTATATTTTTATAAGATTATATTCATAAAAAATAACAAATTATTTTACTCCACATTGGGTATGTTTTATGAATACCATTATTAATCTTATTTAAGATGGATTATGATTTATTTGTCTAAGGATAGTATTTAAATTCAATTTTTTGATTCCTTTTAGTCCCCATTAAATATTCAATTTCCTATGATCATTGAACATTGAATTTACCATAATTTTCGTTATCTTTTACCATAGATTTTTTAATATTCAAAACCATATATAAATTTTCATAGAGTGTTTACCTTGAATGTTATTTGATTATTTGGGGAAATATTGATAAATATTAATACTTTATTTCATATGGATATCTGATAAGGCATATTAATTATTCGATATGAGGAATTTTTTGGACCTCCAATATGTGGTTTGAGGATGGTTTATAGAAAGAAATATGAGTTGGGGACCAGTTACTGAACGCCTCTCAATGCATCGATTGAATCATGAGAAGAGTTAGTTTTCCAGCCACTTTAGATGGGTTTTTACATAATATGATAAAATATCTTGTTAAAGGACATTACTATAATGATTATGTATACCTAAAAAACATGGAATCTAATAAATAATCACTTCCCTTATTTAGTTTATGTTACTATTCATCCATGATATTTTGTGTTGACATATCTATTTATACACTTAATTTTCAAATCATTGAAAAAGAAAGAATTTTTTCCAATTTATCACCTTGACATAATTATTTTTCCATATCTAGTTATTATGAATGGGATTGGATTCCAGTTAATAAAATGGAATATTGTTTATGAACATCCATTTATTTTATTGATTAAATTGCATGTTTTTTGAATTATTTACCTTTACATATTGACTATTATCATTGATTTTTTATTCCCCCCGCTATAAATTACCCTTACGTAGAATTTGAACTCACCATTATTATGATTCCATTCCCAAGGAATCCAAGAATCATACTATGATAGATATTCAAGGATATACTAGATATAAGTTATTATTATTGAATTTATTATTTATAAAAAAATTATTTTTTAATTAGTGTGTTATTTTGAAATAAAAGACTTTTATTTGTATCTGGTTTTCCAAGGATACAAAACTCTCGATCCTTCAAGATTTTTCTCTTACAATCATGCCAATGTAATAGATATTAGACACCATATTTGTTCTTTCTAGGGTAGGATGGTTATAGTTGGTATCCAAGGATGTTTAGTAGAGACATTGGGAAAAATATTTGAGAGAACATATGTCAGTTAACATGACCATAATGTCGAATTTGATGATAATTATAGTGAACCATCCATGATATTTTTTATGGTAGATTTAATATGGGGTTTAATAGTAATACATCCATGTCTTGATACTATAAGTGTACGTGGTTATAGAACTGATGAGAATTAGATTAATATTTCTGACATGGTGTTCCAAGCCTGACTCAGTGTAAATTTGTACACAACAGTGGGTCCTAGTACACTATTTTTTGACCCTCACATGAGATATTATTAGAATAATCCATGATCTCCTTACAAATCATGATGAATATTTTAATGTATAATTAAAACCAATGATCACGAATAAACCTAAGTTGTTTTAGATTTAAAAATATGGTTTCATGATTTAGATATATTATAATTTATTCTATACTTTTATCACTATGATAATTTTTTCTCACATAATTATTATTGGTTTTAATCAATGTCTGAAACATGGTGGATTCACATTAACATAAATCATGAAAAAAATGTGGTGAAAATGGGCAACAAAATGTGGTGATTTTAAGAGATAAAATATATTGTTAATTTATTTTCAATATTTTGGTTATATTATTAACAACATATACCTTTACAAACTCATGAACTCACCAAAGTGGAGATGGATGGATGTTTCATTGATCTTGATTGATTGGAACCACAGAGAAATGAAGGCTCGATTCTTATCATGCAATGAATATAGAATGAGGAACTATGTAATCTGTATCATTGGAATGGGGAACTGCTATATGTCTGAAAAAGATATACATAATCAACAAAAATTGTGATTAAAAATGAAGATTATGATGGATGGAAATGAAACATGACTAAAGGAATTATTTATAGTCTGTTTCCATAAATGTGGGGAATGTAGATATTACTCTGGTAAATTTCCACTTCTATAAGATAAAATTTATGGATTAATGAGAAAATAAGTGGATGAGGTATTTATTTATTATGATATAATTGAAAACCATTGTGAAATGATTATTTATTAATTAACCATATTTAATGTATATTAATCATATATATTTTTGGAATTATATTATCATTTTTTTAGAAAAGTACAACCAATATGTTCAGTGAAAACTAATCAAATCTAGCTAGGATATGAGTATTAATCCTTTTACAGAAGGATGATAAGGGTTTTACACCAACCACCATCCTATGAAATTATTTTTTTAATATTTTATCATTTTTAGTTAAACAATTTCATCAATAAATGTAAATTATGAACTAGTAATATCTTGTTTGAGGATTATATATTAGTATATAAACCTTATATTTTTGAATGATATTTAGAGAACAATAATTAGTCTTGTCACTCTTTTATTGGCCTTATGATCACTTAAAAGTTTATATTAGTTCATTGGTCATAATAAATCAATACTAGTAAGTAATTTCAATGAAGAGAGGGATGAATTAGAATTTGATCAAAGTAGAAAAAAAAATTAGATTGTTCATCATAAATGACTTCAAAAAAATTACACATTATTCTGAAAATGACTCCAAAATATAATGTTTTCCAAATATCTTAATTTCTATTGAATTGATGGTCTCTTAAATCATCAACAATTTTTGGATTTTAGGACCTGAACTTTTTATTCATTATTTACTTTTGTTTGATTTATGAACCCATTCACTCACTATAAATATATATTTTTCCTCTAACTATGTATTTTCACATGACACTAATTTTCTCTGACTAAGATACCTAGTTACATCGTAGTCCCTGTGACCTTTGTACATGCCATTACATCTTTTCAAGAGGATGTTTTATGAAACCATATCATTGTGTGAGATTGAAATTTAGTAAATGTAAAAAATATATTTCCAATATTTGGATCACAATTTTATTAATGTGGGGAGAATGTGACACGCCAATATTTTAATGTACAAATTTGTATTCAAAAGTGTTAATCACATGAAATACCAAGTGTAAAATGGGAATATAATAACCCGATAAACTACAATATTAAATGAATAAAATATATTTTATATCTTTTAATAAATTCAACACTATGTTCTATTGCATTGAATGAAAAAGATACCTTCCTCGATAGCTTGTGTTAAATGAAAAACAAGTATCACCAAATAACAATATATTATTAATCTATTATAATTCAATATAATATGATATAACCTATCCATTATGTTATATATTTTTTTAATATTATTGACTAATATTTAAAAATATATTATTTATATAATTATAAATTTAATTCAGCAGTTACTAATTAATGAGAAATGAAAACCAGAACCAATGGGACATAAAAAGAACTATTATTATTTTAATGCTTCTAAAGAAGATTCAACATAATAAAAATAATTAATTACAATTATTTTATGATTTTAATGAAATATATGTTTTATATAATCAATCGAATATTTTTTATATTCATCCATTAGTATTGATAGGAATAACAATAGATCAAAAACTATTTCACACAAAAAAACTATATTTTTATAAAGGCAATTTACCACCTTTTAATGGAGAAACAATTTTAAAGATGCACTTTTAAATTTTAATTTATTTAATATGTTAAAATAATATTTATATTTTAATTAAAAACATTAAAATTATGTTTTTGTGAATTTTTTATATTTTTAGAAACAAATCATTTTTTAATTTATAATTGAAAATATTGAATTTTAATTCAAAAATATTTGTCATACAATTTATTTAAAAATAAAAATTATTTTCTTAACTGTTTTTGAACTTCAATTTGATCATATATTTATAAATTTTTTTATTTTATGTCATTGGAATAAATTTCAAATTGAAATTTATTATTGAAACATAACAATCTTTCATATGTTTATACATTAAAAACAAGTATTATCATCCACCCAATGAGATTAAATTTAAATATATATCTAATAATTAAGTGATTTGAAAATTGAATAATTGATTTAGTATTTTTAATATGAATTATATTTTATTTTTAATAATACCATATTTTTTTGGCCAAAAAGAATTGTGAACGTTATTAAAATTAATTACAATAATTAATGTTTAATTTAGATCAATAAGGGACTAAACCCTAACCATAAGTACCAAAAAGACCTATAAACTAGTCCAAGATCAATTATATGTCCATATATAGACTCTATATTACCTTTAATATAATTGGGTTATCATTGGATCCACTTTCACCAAAAAAATATGGTGGGAATTCCATTGTAAAAATATTACAAGAGTGCCACTATTCCACTATAAAAGCATAGAACTTCTTCCCAATACTCAAAACTATAAAAACACTTACGTTCAGAAAATATTTACCCAATTAACTTTCCAAAATCCCACACCTAGAACAGGAATTCTCAATATGGTAGGAATCCTTCCAAGTAATCCCTATTGTATAGACCAAAAGCAGTTACCCGATTAAGAGCTAATGTATTTCCTAAAGCTATTTAATTCTTTATACACCCCATAAAATATTTCATGCCAATGTTCATATAATAAAACAAGTATCATAAATATGTATATATAGATTTTTTTTATAATAAGGGTTCAACCTAACATCACACACAATTCCATCTAGTTGGTAATGAACTTACTATATATGTGTACAATAAACTACCACATCACAAAAAAATGATTGTTAATTTTTCCTATTACCACCTCTCATAGAGGAAATAATTATCCAAAATATATTTATATTTTATATATATTATATTTTTAATTTATTTACATTTATTTAATTATTTTATAATAAAATACCCTTATACATTATATTTTGTGTAAATATAATGAAATTGTTTGTGGAAGTGTGGACTAATTCTTCTTTAAAGCGATGTGATTTGTTAACACTATACATGGAATGTATAAAGGATGGTTTTAATTAAAAATATGTGACATAAAAAAATTAATATTATATTAATGAAATAATTACTTTCCTATAATTATAATATATATATATATATATATATATTTCATTATTATGTTTTCACGCAGACATGAAAAGTGATAATTTCATTCATTGGTGTCTGGACTACCACCTTCTCAACAAGTTTTGATTCACTTTAAATCAATATAGTTATATATATTAGTAAATATGATTAGATAATTTGGTTTTTATAATATAATTTCTATTATATTCTTATATTATTCTAATTTTCTTATTTCTATAATGATCATCGAAAAATGGGAACGTACTCAACTGTACGTATGGCCTACTATCTCTATGATTGTAACATTGATTCATTTTTCATAATAATATTTTATTATTTGATTAAAAATAATTATTTATGTATAAATATAATTATTATTTAATGCTTATTATTATTTAGATGTTATATAATGACTCATTTGAACATAGTTGTCAAGGAAAAGTTGTTTTTAACACATAAACTGAATTTTTTCAAAACAGCCGATGTAAAAAAAATTGATTATGTAGTTATATATAAAATGGTAAAAAAGTTATATAAATGTGATGATAAAAATAGAAAATTTTTTCAATCAATTATATAAATAATATAAGTTTATTATCCAGGAATTTAAAAAACATTCACCGAAAAGGAAACACAAGGTAAAATATTTTCATCTCGCCTTCTGCATATATAAGATAAATTTTTTTTCACCACAAATATGTTTTTTCAGCGTATATACCCTGAATTTGTAAATATTATATCATTAATGATTTTATATTAATGGTATTTAAAATATCAATTTAATGTTATAACTTCAGGAGTCTTATGATTTGAAATGTTTCATTGTGGTATGAGATAGTTTAGAATTATTAATGATTACTTTCCAAAACAATAAGTTTACTGGACATTCACCTCAAATAGAGGATATTATATGAAAATTGTTCAACAATATATTTATTTTTTAATTCCATGTTAATTAATGACCTTTTTATGTATTAATACAATTTTATACTCTTTCATACTAATGTTATTTTAGAATTTCATTTTTTAAAACCTATATCTAGTCTTACATTTAGTCAGAGAACCTATTTTCTACTAAAATACATGTTTTACTAAAATGTTTTCAAAAAAATTATCTTATTTTTGAATGTAATTTTTAAACTTTTTTTTCATTTACAAATGTTTCCAATGGAATCTTCTTGTCACTTTTAGAGAAAGGCAGTTTTTAACCATTTTAGCATATAAAACAAATATTCTTTTCCCATTGTATAGAATGTACGGATATACCTACTATCATTTCATAGAAGCTTCCATTGAATAATTAAAAGGATAATTGTAAAATAAATTTTTTTAAAAATTTTATTTACAAATAAAATGTTTTCCAAAAGTTTTTTAAAAATAAAAATAAATTTTTTTCAAGTATTATTTAAAAGATAGTTTTATAATATTTCCATTCATCAACAAAAACAACCCTTTATTTTACTCTATATTGTTTATGTTTTGTGGATAACATCCTTAATCATCCTTTTGATAGTTTATGATTGAATTTGGAAAGGATATTATTCACATTAACTTCCTTATTTCCATTGAATCCCCATTAAATATCCAATTTCCTATTATCAGTGAACAATGTATTTACCCAAATTATCCATGTCAACTAACATAGGTTTGTTCAATTCCTATACCCTATACCATTTTCAAAATTATTTACTTTGAATTTTATTTCATTATTTGGTAAAATATTGATAAATATATATTCTTTATTTAATACATGAATTTGATGAGGCATATTTTTTATTTGATATGTTGAATGATTTCGATATTAAATACCCGGGTAGGGAGCTGTTAATAGAAACCCCTTCAGGTAGGTGAACAGTTAATGAAAGACCCTCGGTGCATCTGTTGTCTCATTAAATGTAGACACATCAGATATGTTTTGACCAAATATGATAAATTGTCTTCTGAATGGTCTTTATGGTACTTATTCTATGTACATAAGAAAAATGGCATCATAGAATTATGAACTCCCCTCAGTTAGGTTATGTTATTATTCAACCATTATATTTTTCATTGAAATATCTATGGAAAAATTTTATTTTTAGTTCATTGATTTAGTGGAATGTCTTTATGTTTTTTACCTTTCTATATTTATTATTCCTTATCTATTTATTTTAATGGAATGGGTTTCTAGTTACTACCATTATATATTATTTACACAATACAAGTTAGTTTATTGGTTCCATGAAATGTGTGTTTAGTCATTTATCATTCCAAATTTACTATTATCATTGATTTATTATTTTTCCCACTATAATTTACCCTCCATGATTTTTTTAAGTCACCCATATTATGTTTATTTCCCCCAGGATTCCATGAATCATACTAGGAATGATATGCAGGGATACACAATATGGACGTTATTATCATTTAAGTTATTAATTAGAAAACTATTTATTTTGTAATTAGTGAATTAATTTTTAATACAAGACCCATGTATGTTTCTTGTTTACCAAGGATACCAAACACATGGTCCATCAGGATTTGATGTAATCATGTCAATGCAATTGTTAATAGACACCTACTCTGAGCTATCTATTGTTATATCATTATAGTATCAATTATGTTTGTAACTGGTTGAACAAAAGAAAATAAACTATTTTGTTATTTGGGATGTAACTACTTTGTTTATTATACCAATGTAATTAGGTAAGTCACATACTCTAGGCTAGTGATTTTGGGGTGATTATAGTTGGCATTAGAGTATGTTTAGTAGAAACTATGGAAACTGGATTAGGAAAACATAGATGAAGGAAAATAAACCCAAGATATACGTTGAGGATAAACAAATAAGAACATCCTAGTATTTTCGTGAGGTAGATATTATGTGAGTATTCCTAAATAAATATCACATTCGAGATACTACAAGTGGATGTTGTTCTAGAAAATTTCCACATAGGGTTAAAAACTAGGACATGGTGTATCAGGCATGAAATAACATAACATGGAACTTGACAATGGGACCAACTATACACATGGTTTGACACTCCTGAGGGATATGATTAGTATAATTCAAATTTTCTTTACAAATCACTACATAATATTTAAAAGTAAATTTTTCCCCAAGGAAGCCATTTTTATTATTTTGAGATCAATTATGGTTATGTTTTTTAATTTATTCAATGTTTCACTACAAAAAAATTATACATTATGATTAATATTATAATATATCATGTGCTATTGATATGAATGTTTACCTAGTAGAAGGAATGTAAACTGTATCAATGCATGTATTCCATGTATGGATTACCATCCCAAACAAGATAATTATATTAGATCTGGATTTCAAACTAAATATCATAAACTTATAACAATATTTCAAAAAATGACTCATTTTAGGAACGATAACCTTAACCATATTGAAAGTTATAATCTATACAATAGAGGTATAATGTTAGGCCACTTTATGAGAAAAAAACTCCACCATTCAATGGGACTACATACCCATTTATAACAGAGCAATGGATAAGTTCCTTAGAGAATATATTTCTCACTTTGGGAGGTAATGAAAGAGAGAAGTTTATCATCATAGTTCATCGTCTCTTCAGATATTATGATCACTTGTGTTTATGGATTAAAAACATAATGGAGGAGGAATAAATTTAAAATATGGAATTCAAATATTTTAATGAAATTCAAGTAAAAAATATTCCCGTCAAGAAAAATGAGTAGATATGGAATGCTAATTAATGAATTTGTGGGAATTGGAGGATAAAAAAGATTCTATATTTGAATCCAGCATTTCAAAGTTATAATGTCATGCCATGAAATAAATATGTAATCAAACAAATAATATTGATCTATTCATTGATGTTTTAAAACCAATCCATTAAAGGGAACTTATCCCCAAAAATTTCTCATCATATGAATATATAGTCTCATGTGCTATCAAGATAGAAAAATAAATCTCTATATATTACAAATTTAAGTGAAAATAAGAGAATAAAAATTCTACTGAGAAAAGAATGTAAATTGGAAATAATAAAAAATGTAATTATACAACATGCAATGCATGTAGAAAGAATCACCTTGGTGTCTGTTAAAAATAAAAAGGTGTTTGTTAAAATAATGGAATAAATTTCACAAATTCCATGATTTAAATGGTCTAAAATAAAACACCAATGTTTAATAATAAAATTATAATGTTTTGGGACATTATGAAAATGATTTTACATCTAATAGAGAAAAATTTCCTTAGAAAATACTAAAGGGGTTGGGATAAAATTATGTGATGAAAAATTTCGAGGTCGATGTTCTTAATAATGTTGTGACTGATAATTTAATCATATCTTAAAATTAGGGTAATGATTTATTTGATTCTATACCTTTACATTCTTTTATATCTTTCTAGTTTTCTGTAAAATTTGGATATTTCCAATTCACCTTAACAAGGGAGTTATCAGTAAATAATCACAGTGGAATCCTTATTGCAACAATGATGTGTCAATCAGTTCATGTTATGACAAATAAAAATGATCTAATTATTGGTTTTTAAATCACACAGAGTGGTGATTTTGATATAATCATGGGAATAGACATGATTTCAAAAAATATTGTAATCAATTATCAAAATGATAAGCATATTATTATTCGTGATGAAGGTATGAAATATCTCAACTTTAGAGGGGAGAAATCATCATTTTATTTAAATTGGGATCTTCCTCCATTGTCCATTTGAAATGAAAGTACTAGGGATGAAAAGAAAACATCATATTTTGAGGAGGAAATATATTTTCAAATTGAATATAATATTAATGTCTATTAATATATTACTGTATTCCCATAGGATTTATTTGATCATCCTCTAGAGTTGGAGGTTGCGTTCTCAATTGATTTAATACATAGTGAAGGACCAATATCAAATACTCCTCGAAGAATTTACACTATGGAATTGGTAGAACTGTTGATAAAAACTATAGTAATTGAATGTTAAGGGATTTATTTGATCTAATGTTTCTCTATGGAGAGCCACTATTCTCTTTGTCTAGAAAAATGATGAATCCATGATACTGTTCATTGATTGTAGGGAAATTATTTCTATTATAATAATGAAAAAGTATCCCCTAGAAAAAATTGAGGATTTATTTGATCTACATAATTGAGATAAATATTTTTAGAAGATTGACCTTTGATTTGGATATCATTAATTGGGTGTAATGAAGAATGATATTACAAAGACATCATTACATAATAGGTATGGACATTTTGTGGGTATAGTAATTCCATTTAGACTGACTAATTCCCCCCCATTTTTATGGATCTAAGGAATAGGGTTACTATGTAATATATTGATGATTTTTTGTGGTATTTATTAATGATATATTGATATATTAAAAAAATGTGAGGACTATGAGCACCAATTATTGGTTATTCTACAGATTCATATATGAAAAGAGTTATATGAGTTGTTTAGAATGTTTGAATTATATATTCAAATAGTTTCTTTGCTTGGCCATATCCTCTCTATGGATGAAATCTCATTCATCCATATGAATACTAAGGCAGTCCAGGAATGACCTAAACCAACAAACATAGTCCAGGTACATTATTTCATTTGATTATTAGGTTAATATCACAGTTTCGTTTAGAATTTTTCTTTATTATCTCACTCATTAACCAATATTACTCAAAAGGGATTATGTTCATTTGGAAGAAATAATGTGAATAATGTTTTGATTAATTTAATAGTTGATTAGTGAATGTTGTGATCTTGAATATACCATCAAGAAATGGTGTATTTTTAATTTATATTGATGTATCAAAGAATGGACATGGTTGTTTCTTTATGAAAAATCATAGTTTTATATCTTATGCATCAAGGAAGTTATAAACTGATGAACATAACTATCCAAATAATGATTTTGATATAGAAGGTGTAATGATTTCTCTAATGATATGAGGACACTATCATTATCGTGAATGATGTGTGATATATACAAATCCCAAGATTTTCATATATATCTTATAATATAAAGAACTAAACATGATGAAAATATGATGACACGAGATACTCCATAATTACGATTGTTCAACACACCACAACCTAGGGATGGAAAATAAGGCAGAAGATGCATTGAAAATAAGGGATCATTGAGTTCTAAATAAAATTAGAGTGAAAAGGGACCACTGGTTTATAAATCTAGTGATGATGGATATATTAATTATAACTAAAAGTGGATCATAAAACATTTTCAATTGGTCTCTCAACCATATTTATTGGAAAGGAATAAATGTTATCAATCTAAAGGTGATAGTTTTCAATGGAAAAATACATTTTTGAATGATGAGATGTTGACAGACATCATGTATCATAATGGAATTCTAAAATTTATGAAGAGGCATTATGTTCCTCATATACCAAATCTAAAAAGTGAATTATTAGATGATACCCATAGATTTAATTTAACTATACAACCAGGTAATATTATGATATATATATATATATATTTGAAGGCACATTTCTAGTTGAATAATATAAAACAAGAAATTGATGATTATGTATCAAGATGTTTATTCTATCAACAACTGGAGGATAAAGAACCACATTCTATAGGTTTCATTCAACTTCCTGTTATTACAATATGGAAAAGGTATGGAATTACTATTGTTTTTTTCACTGGATTACCAAGAACTCAAATAATGAATGATGTGATATGGATAAATTTGGACCGACTTATATAATATTCATATTTCCACAATATAAGGGAGGATTTTCCACTCATGAACCTTTAATAACTCTATATTATTGAAATTTTAAGACTTCATGGTGCACCTATTTCAACTATGCCTAAAAGTGATCCAAAATTTACATCAAAATTCTAGAAGAGTGTTTAGAAAACATTTGATATTTAAATTCATTTGAGTACTAATTATCACCCTCAAACTAATGGGAAGTTATAACGGATAGTCCAAACAATAGAAGACATGTTAATATTATGATCAAATTACTATCAATTCATGTGGGATTAGTATTTAACTTTGGTAGATATTTTCTACATATATAATTTCTATTTTAATATTGAAATTGTACCATACGGAGCACTGTTTAGAAAGAGATGTTGTAAAGTAACTAAATGGGATGAAGATGGTGAAAGGAATATTATTGTCCCATAACATGTTGGGAAAAAATTTACAATGGTAAAGACTATTCAAACACATATCAGAGCATCTCAATGTAAGAAAAATTGTTATGGTGGTAATTGAAGGAATGTTCGGGAATTATAAGTGGGAGTTCAAGTTTTATTTAAATTATATCTAGGGAAGGGTGTTATATGATTTTTAAAGTAAGGTAAACTAAGCCCTTGGTACATTTGTAATTTTGAAATCCTTGAGAGAATTGGAGCTATGTGTTTATTTGGAAATTCCACCTTGCCTTTCAAAAGTACCCAATGTATTCTATATGTCTTTGTTAAAGAAGTACATTCTATACCCTACACATGTCATAACTACCAAAGAAATATAATTGGAACTTGATTTATCTTAATGTGAATAGTCTCTCTTGATTATGGAAACTAGGGAGATGGTTTTGAGGAATGAGATGTCTCGAATGGTAAAGGTGCTTCAGAAATGTCATAAAATTAAAAAGGTTATATGAAAAAAAAGGAATTTGTATTCAAGAACTACCCAAATATTTTTATGAGGTGTCTTTCTAAATGTTTTGAGGAAAAAAATTTTTATGGAGGGGATAATGTGATAGAATAATACATTATGGTATGACACTTTTAAAATTTATAATCTTAAATTGTTTCATTTCATGCAACTTCTTGTTTAAAATCGTACTATACTATTAAATATGAAATTAGGAATAGTATTGGGAAATTTTTGAATATTATATGACCAATTGAATAGTAATGTTAAAAATGAAAGTATAAATAAAAATTTTATTTCAAATAACATAAAATATGGTATATTTATATCACATAATAAGTAAATTAATATTTTAAAAGTGATAAATTAAGAGTTGGTATTTTTGTAAAACATAAAATTTTATTCTCAATTTTATAATTAATATAATGATTTAAAAGAAAATTTAATTTCATAAAATAGAACCATAAATTAATATTCTTTTGTCCTATAATTATAATATAATTTTATGAGACCTAAATTGATTTTTTGAAGTGTCATAAAATTAGTTAAAATTTTAAAATTGTTATTTTGTAGTAAATGACGAATTTTATTTAGAAATTAAATTTCAAAATTTTTGAATTTTTTTTATTAAAATGGAGTTTATTTTTGAATTATAAATTTTGAAACATGTTTGGGATAGATTTATTGTATTTTTCTAAAATAGTTGAATTTTTAGTGAATAGTGAAATATGATACTTTACAATATTTAGCCAATACATGAATTATTGAGAAATAAATGATGTTTGGATGTTATAAGTCCATACTATCAATCTATCCACTTTTATAACAATATATTTAGCGACCATTATGAAAATATTCATATCTTGGATGAATAATAAAAAACTAACGAATAAAATAATGTGAAACACCCCTCTCCTCCACTACAAATACCACCCCTCACCACCTCTTATCCTTATACATCTTAAAACTTTAATTTTATCAAATTTATTTCTTATAATATTTTGAATTTTGTTCCTTATGCCTAATACTCGATGTTATCACCAAAGTACCAAATCCAATCTTTTTAAGGAGGTTCACAAGGAGAATAATTTGAAGAGGTAAAATCCTCTTTCGTTTTCCTTTATTTTTTTAAATTTATTTTAATTTATTATCATTTCCTTAACACCTCTTTCGAAACAGGCTTGGTAACTCCATTATATTAAATATACTGTAATTTTATTATTACTATGGTATGTCCATCATTTATTCTCATCTACTACCTCTTTAGTTCTAAAATGAAAACATATTCCACGAGGTGACTATTTACCGCCTTTGTAGATGATGATTTTTCATTTTTCATTTCCCCCTTCAATGATGGTCACAAAACCATTTTCTATAGTTAAAAAAAATTATAATATATTTATGAAAACATATTTAATGTTAAGGAAATATTATATATAAATTATATTATTTAATAAAACTAAACATGTTTTTGATGATCAAAAAACCGCCAAAATATTCTAAACAATTATCACTAACTTCATATCTATTGATTCATCCTCACCCAAAATATTAAAATGAAATATACTATCATTTAATATCATTTAAGATAATTAATAAAATAGAATTTAATTTTTGTAAAACTATTTCCTTTTTACATGATCTTCCATATATGTGAAAAGTAAACAGATCATAAAACCTAATGAAAAGTACACTCCCAAACGACGAAATTGAACCTCATAACTAATAAAAACACTATAAATAATATTAATAAAGTTATAATAAATCAAAAATTATGAAGTTCTTAATTAATTTATAAATTAATATAATTTTATTATATAGGATTTTTAGTATAAGTGAAAAACACTTCCAGAAACAAAGTAAAGGTTTCTTCCTGAACATCCTTTTAACATTTGGTCTACAATTTATTTACCATTAAAACTATGTAATTATTATTTATTTTTATATAATTCATCTAAATTCTATTAATATGTTCGAAAATCATGTATCCAAATAATCTCATCTTTATCTTATGGAGAAATACATGTTTTATGAGGTTCTTGTTTCAATTCTTTCCGATAAGCAAGCCTGATTAAAAGAAACATCAAAATTTCTTACCCATATTAAAGTGAACTCAATAATATTTATTAATCACCCAATATTTTTTTTAAATACTCTTAATATCAGAAAAAACTATCTTATTCTATTTATGTTTTTTATGCATACAATTATGCCTCTTTCTTCTTTAATGGAAAATTTATATTTCCCCTTAAAAAACACTAAAGTAGTTGATTTCTAATGTCTTTTAACCACTATATTTACATGTTTTTAATTTTGTTTCCAAATTTCAGTATGAATATTATTTTAATATTTATCAAACATAATTTTTTCCCTATTTTGGGATTATTAATTTTTAAAATATGATTTTTTTTATGAAAAATAGCAATGATTTTATAAAACAACACTTCTTTTCAAAGTAAATAGGGAATTATCTCAAGAATTACTCAATGATATTATTAGAGTATTTACATATTTTTCCACACCATCTATTAAAACATATTATTTATTGAAATTGATCACTTATTTTACCATATACTATATTTTATTAAATGGTTTATAATTATTTATAGGGATGTATTATCTTGAAACCATTCTCTATGTAACACTAGATGGATTAGGAATTTTTTTATTAAATAGGGAATGTCATTAATTATTAATATTATTATTTCAATATGATGGTATATGGTTATTAATATCTTAATATTTAATATTATGAATTCATTGAGGTTAGTATGTGATTTTCAGGTCCCTATATAGTCCCTCGATGCATCGGTAGATATCATGAGACCAAAAATGGATTGGGTTGAGGGCTTAACCATTTTTTCCGATATCCTAACTGGGTCCTCTAAGGTATATTTATAATTTATATAATTATGAATTCTTTAAATATGGTATTATAAATTGATATCCCATATGATTATTCCACTGTTAGAATATCCATGGTTATGTTTCAATCTTATGTTATTATTTATATGGAATTATTTATGTAGATTTTATTCTTACCATATTCTGCTCAAGATTATGTTTTACTGAATTTTTTTAGTTATTCACCTTGACTTATTATTATGTTTATGAAAGCTTCTCCTGTATTACTTAGAATTATTGGGAATCTGATATCCCCCTTTTTTTAAGTTTAGTTTTTTCCTAGGATGTGAATATGGGTACTATAAAAGATTTTAAGGGATGATCAAGGAGTTTGTTAGGTTTTCCTATGGAGTTTTTTGTTTTATTTGTTTCAATTCGTAATGAAACAATTTTTTTCTATTTTTTTAATGGCACTAAACTATTCTATCCTTCGAGATGTGGCATCTTTGTTTATTATACATATTAATTAATTATTTCACCTGATTTGGGCTACTAGGCCTGGGGTATTTAAATGTTTAAGGATTCGGGATGATGAAGTATATATTAGATGTGTTTCATTACAACAATAGTTTCCAATAAACCATTGGTATGGTAAAATTTTAATATTTAAAAGTCCGGAAATTATGTTTTCCATTGTGCTATACTAGAGTCCAATATTTAGCAATCCAAGTGCTAAATATAGAATTGAACATGACATAGATGGTTTAAGTAATTACTGAGATGATGAAGGTAGTGAAGTATTTCTATATGTTCTGATTTAATCATATGAGGAGACCTCTAGATTTCAATGTTGAATATTATGAATTTCTAATAGTGATTCCACATCATGGGCTGTGAAGGATTGACCACGTGAATATGCTTTCTCCTAGGTTTTTTGGTACTTTTGAGGTATTAAATCATGTTGGAGCCATGGAATTTTAGATATCCCTTAAAAAATATATAAGCAATATGAAATATGTGTTTAACATGTTAAATCTCTTTTATTACCTTCATGATGCCCTCACATCATGAATTGAGGCAAGATTGATGATGATAATGATTATATGCCCTTCAAGGAGTATTCAATAGGGATCTTGGACCACAAGAAAAAGGTGTTGTGTATGAATGATATTCACTTATTTAATGTATTGGTGTTACAAAATATGTTGGAGGAGAGTACCTGGGAATAAAATTCATATATTCCCACTTAGTACCTAGAGATGGTTATTGTTTTGCTCTTCTTAAGTAAAATTTCTTATTTGGTGGATTTTGGCCTTTTCAAGTTACACAATGTTTTCTTTTTTAATTCCTACATTGGTATTTACTATCATTTTTGATGAATTTTTAATGGGAGTGACTCATAAATTTTTTATAATGTTTCATGTTTTTTTCCTCTAATTCCAAATTTTGGAGCTCCTATGATATAAATATTTGAAGAGGTATCTCGTGGGGTGGTTGTTCATAAAACCCTAATTATTTTATTCTTTATGGGTTTAGTTTTTAATTATAATGGATGATAATGGTTTGATATGTTATTTATTTATGGAAATAGACCCTTTTATAATTTTTCATATGCTTTTTGGGTGTTTTATGTAACAAGTGAATGGTGTATAGTGTTTTAGACTGAAATAGAAAAATTTTAGATGAAAATAATCTTATATACAATAGATACATAAGATTCAATATAAAATACAATTCTATAGTGTAAAACTCAATTTTATGGTGTGTTGGATCTAGGTAAAATATTTTTAGGCTTCATAAAAATTGGGGTGTAACAGGATTGTGGAAGGTTGGCTACATCATAGGTTTATCTCGGTGGTCGAGCATTGTACCAGTTTTATGAGGTTAATCCCTTTGAGGGGGTTTCTTTGGCATGAGGAATAATTTATTCGTTAGTACCTCAGCATATTATAGGATAGAAACAATTTACCCACTAATAGATATTTAACACATAATTTACATATGTTCTATGGTGTGGTCTCTATCCAACACACAATATTTCACTAATATTCAAGAAGGTGGTCACATGGGCGAGGTGGCTATGTCATGGTATTCATAATATCTATTTTAGAAACAATAACCCCTCGAATATACAATCAGGTTTCTACAAATTAGTCATATTTATACCTAGACTCCCCGTGTAGTAATAGAAGTATTTGAATTTTCTTTTTGATAGGGAAAAGAACACAACCTATAGAGATAATTCTATAGATATATGAGTTATGTTTTTCATCCATTACCATGTGGTTTCTATTTATTCAGTCTTGTTTTCCTTGATATTATATACATGCTATGGAATTTTATATCATCTTTTCTAATGGATTCTTCTTTATCCTTGTTAGTTCATTCTATCCATTAATTTCTTAAGATTTCATAGTTTCCTCTTGATAGAGTTGATAAAAAATCCACATAGGAATTATTTTATGCATTTCATGAATTTCAAATGCTGAGGTAGGGGATTCATTTTGTCTATTATAATTGATGTTGAATCATAAGTTTACCATGATTTGACTTATTTGGGTGGTGGTGTAATTAAAAAAAATAAAGGATAAAATAGATAATGAAGATAATTGGTTTACAGTTATTGATCACATGTTTGTTTCCACTATAAGAATGGTTTTCCTATTAATTTTCTAAATAGTTTTCTATCTATACTACTATTTCAATAGCATGTTGTTTTTTTATTACACCTATTTTGAGGTATCTAACCAATAATTATGTATTTTCATTTGTCTAAAGTGTTTTGGAAATGTTAGAAAGAGATTAGAAGATTTTGGGGAAGGTATTCATTGTATTCTATGGGAGAATGGTTTGAATACTATTAGTGAAACCCATGAAATACTTTCAGGTAGCCCTGTATGTTGAGGTACATAAAAGGGTGACAAAAAACAGTTTAGGTGCATGGTTTCCAAATAATTAAACCTAAATAAGAAAACCATAATCTACGTGATAAAGAGATTCTAAACAGTTGGCATATGGTTTATTTAACCATGCGTGCCAACTGTGCATGTCCCCCCTACCTTGGATAGTAGCAGTCAAAAAGTTATCACATAGTTTGTCTAACCATGTGAGCTAACAATGCACATATATTAAAAATGGAGTTGTTAAAAATATTATTTAGCATAATTTTCCATGAAACACTCATTTCTTCTCCCCCTCATTTGGGAATTGATTCGAAGGGTATTCAAGGTTCTTTTAAGGTGATTTTTCCCTATTAAGTCTTCTCTCTTGGTTGTTTATCGGTTTCATCTAGACCAAAATCCCAAGTATATCAATTGTTTAGATCAACTCACATCTCATATATATATATATATAGGGTCATCATTTCAAATAATATTTATATATGGGGTTGTTGGTGTTAGGGGAAGGTTTCTAAGCTATATTTATAGAGTATTCATACAGATTTTGTATACAGTTGTGAGGTGGGTTGATTTCTCTAATACTCTAATGATAGGTTGATTCACTCTTGACTCCACATTTCGTGATCTTGAAGGATATGTTTTGAAATTAATTTTCTGATTGAAATTTATTATGAATTTTTTTTGTGAAGGTTATATTAAAACTCTTTTGTTTTGATTTCCATGTTTTTTTGGTGGTTCACGATATCATTGTGCAATATGTATTATCATTGGATTTCGAAACGTTGAATCTAAATATTTATCCATGGTATGATTATTAGAAAAGGGTTGTGAAAATTTTTTCCAATGAAAAAATTATGTTTTATTGGAATGTGGTTGGATTGAAGGGTTGATTTGGTGTGATAGTCATTGTTTGAAAAGATTTTGGTAATTGTTATTTGTCTTATTTTTGTGGCTTAATTTATTGAAAATGAGTTGGGTGAACGGAATATTGTATGTAAAGTACATCAAAAATGTATTGATATGTGTTTTGAATTCCACACCAAAAATGATATGGTCTTAGATGTGATGTTCCACCAATAATGGTTATAATAACCCCGTGTGGTAAATTGTGTGTGCAGTTGAAATATTTTTGGGTCCACACAATGTCTTGTGGGTTATTCCAACATGAAATGGTAAAAATTTTAATGTTTTGTTTGATTTATTTCCTTATTGATGGAAATTGTTGTTAAATATATTTGGTATAGATGTATTTGACTTATTGAAAAGTTTTAATCTATTTATTCCATTTATATAAATGTTTTATATAATTGTGATAACTTTTTCTATCCTGGTGGTGTGGGTAATGAAGACATTTGGGGAACAATTATTGAGTATAATTACTCAACCCATGCAATGGAACTTGGGTGATTTTGTAGATGTGGCATTTTAAGATGGATTTAAAATCAAAGCATCTCTATTTTGTAGTGGTATATCGAGGTGCATGGGATGTTTTGAAGTTGGAGCATCGATCATGGCATGGGGATGTAGTTTATTGTCATTATTTATTGAGTTTTATTGTTTTAGTCTTCTTCACAATACATTGATTTGGTTTTTATAGTCTGTTTTATAGTTGTTGGAATGTGGTTTATGTGTAGAACATTTTTTTCATGAATCTTGTAGTTATTTGGGTAATGGTTTGGTGGTTGGTTGTTTTATTCACAATGAAAAATCATCCCCCTTTCATAATATGTCCTCAACATTAATTTTCATTCTTGGGAACCTTAAAAATGTTGCATAAAGCGTAGTAGAACATTTTCCTTGAATCAATATAATGAGAAGGGGTGAGACGTTACAAGTGGTATCAGTTGTTTGGTCTTATGAAATTGGTTTTTAGTATTAGTGTTGGTATTTATTCTTAGTTTATTCCATGATATGGGATGGTATGGAGGATTAGTATTTTAAAAACATGAATTGTATAGAATTAAAAATGAAGCTAACCTTTTTATCCTAAACATCATTTTACCAAGGAGTTGGGTACATGAGTTTTTGTAGAAACTATTAGCATTGTGCTCTTATTTTCATGATTTTATCCAGTGGGAAGTCGAGATACAATTTATCTCCTTATAGGGAGTTGTCTAAAATAACTTTTTTTACAATATGGAACCCATAAATTGATGGAATTGAAGGTGTAGTTTGAATAGTTAGGAAATAAAGGGTCTATCCGTCCTAGCACATCTCTATGGGTAGCACCAATGTTGTTCGTTAAAAATGTGGATGGAAATATTTTTGATTTGTGTTGATTATCATAATCATAACCCAGTTACAATAAATAACATATATCCACTCACACACATTTATGATATTTTTGATAAAATGAGGGGATCTCAGTGGTTTTCCAAAATTTATTTGCGATTAGGATATCTTCAATTGCTAGTGTGAAAGGACTATATTTTGAAAATAGTCATCCGGAGTAGATATATCCATAATGAATATCTAGTAATGCATGTTTGTCTAAAAGATTCACCATATGTCTTCATGAAATCTATGAATCTTATATTTCATACATATCTCCATTCATTGATGGTTTTGTTCATCGATGATATATTAGTGTATTCTTGGACAAGATTGGACCATGAGAAATGCTTGGAAATAGTGCTGGGAATCATGAGAAACAATTGGTTCTATTCCAAATTATCAAAGGGTATTTTTTGATACAAGAGATACATTTCCTTGTCCATGTTATTTCTTATAATAAATTTTTAGTGGATCTTGAGAAAATAGTGGTTTTTACTTTTAGTCATCATCCAAATATTTTTTTTAGAAATGATATTTCTTGTGTATAGTTGGATGTTACCAACACTTTACTCATTACTTCTCATGATTATCTTAACCGATGATTTCATTGACAAGAAAAATGATCCATTTCAATGGAATGATCAATTTTAGAAGTCTGTTGAAGAGGATAAGGTTTACCATATATCATCATGAATCTTGGTTTTCCCATAATAAGTTAAATTGTACACAATGTATTGTGATACATTGAGATCTGGGTTGGGATGTGTCCACATACAAGGGAATCATTTTTTTTCTTATGGCATAAGGAAATTGAGGATTCATTCATGGAATTACCCAACACATGATATTTAGTTAGCAATTATAGTGAATTCTTTGAGAACATGGTGGCATTATCTCTTCGGTGATAAATTCACAGTGTTTACCGATTAAAAGAGCTTGAGACATGTTTTCCCATATAAATATTTGAATTATAAGAAAATGAGATGGATGAAGAATCATCAAATGAATAACTTTGAATTTATTTACACACCTGGTAAAAGAAATTTTGTGGTGGATGCATTATGTCGAATGTTATATGATCAGGCTAAAAATAAATCATTACATCAGTAGTAGTTTATGTTGAAAATAGTAGACATGTGGTTGGAATGGGATGAATAAGGAGATTTAGAAATTTCCTTTCTAGTTTTGTTGTTTCCTGTCATGGTTTGTTTGGTTAAGGAAGAAAAATTTTCCAATTCAGAGTGTGTGCTATGAGGTCCAAATGAAATGGTGGGAAGACCATAGAGGGCTGGAAAGTGGATGGGAATTTTATGTTTTAATTTTAGAATTGGATGGTTATATTAATAAATTTTTACAAACTATAACTTAGTGGATACCATCATTATAGATGGGATATTCACAATGGAATCTAGAAAACGTTTAAATTATTGAAATCTTGTTTTTGTTAGCTCTATGTAAAAAAGGAAAGTGGTAGAGTTCATATTTAGATTCTTGATGTGTCAACAAGTCAAGGGAGGGAATCAGTGACAAACAAGTATGTTACAATCATTACCTATCCCTATTTAAAAATGGGAGAAGATATCTATTGATTTTTTTACAGGTCTCCCAATAATAATTCTGAAGCATGATTCCAATTGTTAATACTGGAACCACTCATAATGTTATCCAATATCATCCATGTTCATGAATCTAATACGGTGTAGGATCTATCCCAAATCTATATATGTGGGGTGTTAAAGAGTCATGCTGTCCCTGTATCAATTTTATCAGATAGAGAACCAAAGTCAACATCTTTCTTATTGATGCCATTTCAAGAAAGCCCTTGGCACTCAGTTGACTATGAGCATGGAGTACCATCCCTAGATGTATGAGAAATCATATAGGTTGATAAAAACATTAGAAGATACGATAAGGTCTTATATAATTGATTTATGTGGATCATGGGAGGAGAATTTACCATTTTTAAAATTATCATATAATAACAGTTATCAATCCTTATGAAATATGGCTCCATTTGATGAATTTTATGGAGGTATGTTTCATTCCCCACTTTTTTTTGAAATGGGGAAACATTGATGGTTTGATCGAGATTTTTCCATGAGATAATTTTGAAGATTATGTTGATCAGGAAAGGAATTGAGATGACTCAGATTCATCAAAACCCATTTATGAATCATGATTGAGGACCATTTTCATTCGAGGTGGGTAATCATGTATTGTTGAGAATTGATCCTAGGCATGGACATCATCATTTTTAAATGAAAGGAATGTTATCTCCTAAGAATATGGGACCTTTTTAGATACATGTGTAGGGTGGATATATGGAATATCAGTTGGACATTACCCCACATTTTAGTGTAGTGCACAATGTGTTTAATGTATCCTAGTTGAAGATGTATCAACTAGATCCTAAATATTTTATTCAATGGTATCATTTTGAGTTTGAGTGCGATGCCTCACTGGTGCATGTTCCACTGAAGATATTTGAAATGCAAGAGAAAATATTACAATGGAAAAGCAATAGGATGATGCATGTCTTGTGGAAACATGGTCATATCCAAGAGGAGATATGAGAATGAGCCAATGAAATGGCTAAGAAATGGCCCAACATATTTCGAGAAGGGAATGATTTTTCTATATTCTAAGAATGAATATTCCAATGGTTGGGTGAATTTAGCACCCCCAGTTTGAGGTATGTAACCCTTATTAATGTCTTTTTATGTATCTAAGTTGGTGGGGTATTGTTTCTTATAGTCAGAATGGTTTTTGGGAAGGTATTGGGGATTTTCTAATGGAAAAGAGTTTGAGAATGGTTAGTGAAAACCATGAAACACCTACATGTAATAGTGGATGTTGAGGCAGAGGCTAGGGTGATGGAACATGGTAAATGTGAACAGTTTAAAAACTATGTGTCCTCCCAAGAAACACCATTAACCATAAGATTTTGAGATTATAAATGGATGATTAATGGTTTTTTTAATTGTGTGACCCCTAGATAGTATTAGTCACATGTTTAGTGAATGGATTTTCTAATTGTGTGTGTGTTTAAAAAAGAGGTTTTCAGAAATGATAATGGTTTGGATATTCCCTAAAAATTATTTTTTCTACCACGTGAACCCCACTTAGGATTTCATCTTCTCAGTGGTCGTGGAGGCTCTACCACTCATTTTGGAAGCGGTTTTAAGGGTTTTCATGGTGATTTAATGGTGATTCTTCCCTGTTAAGTATCTTCTCTTAGTTGTTTCTTGGTTCTCTCTAGATCATCTTTCCCTTATATATTTTTTTCATAGATATAATCGTGTCATATGTAGATATAAGGTTTTCACTTCCAATAATAGTCATATGTGGGCTTGTTGGTGTTAGGGGAAGGGATATAAGTCCTTTTATATAGTTTTCAATTGGATTAGTTATGAAGTTGTGTGGTGGCTTGATTTTTCTAAAACACTAAAGGTTTGTGGATTCACCATCAACTCCATATTTCAAGAACATGAAGTAAAAGGTTTCAAATAGATTATATTTTCTCGATATTTCTTTTAAAATTGATGTATGATGCTTTTATAAAAACCCTTTGGTGTTGATTTCTGAGTTTTTAGGGTGGTACATTATATCATTGTACAATATGATCTATTATTAAATTTTAAATTGATGTTTTTAAAATTTGTTTCTTGGTTCTATTTTTGGAAAATGTTTTTGGAAAGGTTTTTTAATATAATATTTTTTATTAGAATGTGGATTCACATGAAGGGTTGATTTTGTTTGACAATCATAATTTGACATGATTGTGGTAATTATTATTTGGCATAGTTATATGGATTAATTTTTTAAATGTTATTTGAGTGGAATGAATAATGAGTTTTAAGTACCACAAGAATACTGATATTTGGAGTTCCTTACCATACTAAAAACATAATGGGATTGGATGTGAAGTTCCACCATCAATGGTAACACTGCGGTCATGTGGTAAATTATGTGTATGGGTGAAATATGTGTTAATTCACATAATGAAATGTGTGTTATGCCAACATGAAATTGGTAAATGGGAAATGATTTTTTAATTTCATTCATTGTTTATGTGTATTTCTGTAAATTAATTTGGTAATGATGTGTTTGGATTATTGACAATTAGTAAATTATTTTTCGGTTTTATATAATTGTGTTATATAATTGTGCTGACATGTATATCCTAGTTCAATGTGTAGATAAGTCATTTTGGGAATTCTTATTGATTATTATTACTCAACCCCTACTATATCACTTGGGTGGTTTTTTATTTGTTGTATTTAGAGACATTGGAAAAATAAATTAATCTTTTTTTATTGGTAAATCATGAATCTTGGGCGGTTATGGAGATGTGGCATAGAGAATGGCTTAGGTCTGTAGTTTCTTTTCTTGGAATCTTAAGATGTATTGTTTTAGAATAACACTTATTACACTGATTTTGGATTTTTATGATTTTTTGTATTGGTGTTGGAAGTTTTTTGTGAAGTAAAATTTTTTCAGGCATTATATAGGTCATTGGGTAATGGTATGTTTGTTGGTTTTTTATTCTGAAGGGAAAATCATCTCCTACTTATCATGAAGCCCTCAATGTTTATGGCTAGATTTTAGCACCTTATGGATAACACTTAAGTATATGTAGCACTTAAAATTAGACTCATTCCAATGAGGAGGGGTAGGATATTATAGTTATGATTAGTTTTACTTGATGAAATTGATGATATTAGTAAAGGATGTATATTTTAAATTAATAAATTTGATGGATAAAAGATTAAAGAATTTTTTTTAACAAATCTAGTGTTACATATATTTTTATGATAATAAATTTAAAGAAAGTATACATATTTAATTGAATATGTTATTACATTTGTTAATATGATTTGGTAAATACGATGAATCTATAATTCTTGTCGATGAGATAAATGATTAAATGAATGATAATTGATTATTGTTTTTGTTGAATTCTTGTTAAAGATGGAAATTATAGAAATCCTATTTATTTGATTTTTTATCTTTTTATAGATAATACATTAGGTTTCCCCCTTTAATGAAATTTGATAATTTAATTGGTTTATTAAATATTTAAAAAGAACTATCTCATTGAAAAAATATTAATATTTATGTCTCAGTGATATCATTTTTTTGTGATGGCTGAGTGGCTTGTGTTTCCTAAAGAGTGAGTGTATTTTCTTATGAAGGTAGAGTGCCTTATTTTTGGTGCCTAGTTTTTCAATTGACTATGTTTTTTCCTTATGTTTATCTATGAATGTGATCATGGAAATGATCTATGATGTTATCTTAGATTGGATGATGTTATTGGGTTAGGGAGTCCCATTTTTGTGGTGGAAGTTTTACCTTTTAAAGGAGATATGAATGGGGATATGGGAAAGGGTGTCGAGGATGGATCCTAGGATAATAGAAAGTGATGAATCTTGAAATAACCACTATTTTACTTATGAAATATTATTTCATATGAATAAATCTATTTAGATTATGGGTGGGTGGGTTGATTGAACATTTTCTTTCATTTTGATCACTACTTGGGGAGTTGGATGTTCCAAGTTGAAATTATCATTATGGTAGATTATGATGTTTTTATAGACTACCTATAATTATTGATAGATTATAAATTGGTGTGTAAATTTTTTATCAAATGGTGTTGGTGTTTCTGTAAGGAAAATGAAATGATTATGAATAACCACGGACTCTGTTTTGATTATTCCCAGAATGCATGGACTTCACTCCGATGGTTAATTCAATTTAATTTAGAATAATGTTAAATAATGGTTAATTAATTAATCAATAAAAATGGAATGAAAAATAAACATTTAATTAATTTAATTTAAGTATTCTTCAATGTGTACGTGCATACAAGACATCTTCACCCTATTAGTGAAAGATGCGTTTCTAAGTGATGAAAGTTGTAGTTGATCGTAGGACATGGTTTATTCGTATAATGTGGTTTTGAGATATTTAATATCATTTATTTTTTTTATTTCATGTGATACCCCTTATGTAAACATACAAACAATGAATAATATGAGGGTATTTTCCCAAATATAAAAATCAGTGAGGAATGGATATTTAACTACACCCTCATGTGTGGTGGTTAGTTTCCCCATTTTTGTATAGAGGGACGTAATGGATTGTGTTTATTTAAAACTCATAGTTATCCAGATATAGTATACAATTATTTATTATATGTATGATTTTTATAGGATATGGAGGCTTGATGTACATACTCGGTGTGTGAGTTATGATGGCTTGAGTTATAATAAAAGATTTATGATGCACATCATAAGACATATGGTGGCTCCTGAAAATTACCAAGTCACTATATGGAAATGTGGATGGGATGATGTGATGATCTAATGAACTAGGTGAATTTTATCATACATGTCATATTTGTAATCATGCAATAGTAATTCATATAGGGATAGATGAAAATTTATGACATTTGGGTAGAGTAGTAAAAATGATGGGAAGTAGTAGCACAATACCCTTGTTTTCAATTTAATAATTTATAACCCACTTCATGAAATGGGTTTTAAGAGATACTAATGAGGCAGGTAAATTAATTTAATTGTTTATTTTATGTGTTAGTTTTACATTTTTATCACTGTGTTTTTTGTATTCTTTATGTATCTTTTCTTGTGAGGATCCGAGTATGATACAAATAAATATACCTTTTATGACCACCCTATATATATATATAAATATTTTTCAGGATATACTTAATGGTTTGGAGATCCAGATGGATATTACAAGGTTATGGTTTTAAAGGGTCATTTTTGGATTTTTGGTTACTTGTGAGTTATTCTTTTGGAAATTATAGATTCTTTTTAGTTTTATTAGTGTTATGTGACACTAAATGTAATATCTTGGGTATTATTGTATCATTACGAGAAGGATTTTATTGGTGTATCTATCTTATATCTATCTTATACATGTTCCATTAGTGGTAAATTCCTCCCATTTGTATGTTCATTATACACTCAGTTCTTTTTACCAACCAATGCTCAATTAGATGTGGGCTTTAAGAAATAATTATCCCCCTTCTCTCATTTCCAACTTGGGATCGGTAACATTGGGTGGAGGGGTCATGACATAACCATTCCCATGTTAGACTTGAACATTGTAAAAAAAATTAATAAAAATATCCATGAGATCTATAATACCAAATTTCAACCAAATATTTTCTCAACAGGGTGTTAATTGCACAGTACCAATTTAAAAGATATAATTTAATATTTCAAAAAATTTACTAAAATGAAATTTTCTTATAGAAATAAGGAGAGAGATAGCGAGTTCCCTATAGATTTCTAAATTTTTGTCAATTTAATATTAAACAGTCAAAATAAATTTTACTCAAAAAAAAATCTAAAGCCAAAACATACGTTATAAATAATCATTGTATCACTTTTTATTGGATATAAAAAAAGTTATAAGACAATATTTTTATGAATATTTATTAATTTGAACTATTAATAATAAAATTTTTAATTTCACAAAAAACCAAACTCATTTTTTTTAATACAAACAATAAAAAATAAAATGAAGAAAAGAATATAATTAATTTAATCATGTTTAAGGAACCTTATAATTTTCTTTTATATGGATAAAACTATAACCATGAACATCTAATAACATCAATAAATTTTTATACCCCATTGCAATGTCCATAACCTAGTGTAGGTTTAACATTGTAGGAATTATCACTCATGTCTAAAAAAATAATCACTTATATAAAGTATATAGTAATGCATATTAATTTATAATATAATAAATTGGTGAAAATATCTTCTTTATTGTATAATATATTTTAAAAATATATATGAGATTAGGTTTATATCTCTCTTAAAAATTTAATATTTCAAAAAATATTATGAATTGAAAATAATATCCCTAAAATTCACTATAATATTTTGTATAGGTAGTAATTGAACAGTGTAGTTGTAGATTTATGAGAGTTCAAATCCTTCGAAATGGAATTTCATTAGTTAGGGTGATTGGATAGAATTGATATTATATAAATACGTATCATAGTTTTTATTTTCCATGATTGAAATAATTTCAAATTAGTTATGTAAAACCTTATCCTGAGGTATCATTTACTATATTATTATTTTCTATTAGAATTATATATAGTGTCCCACCATGGGGTAAATATCTCATAGAGACTAACTTTTACTTACCGTTTCATTATATAACATTGTAATCATTAAATATAAAATGTTTAAATTATATTTATTATTATTTTTAAATGTAATGAAATGGTAGTGAAAACTATTTAAATAAAAAAATTATGAAAATAAAATCTATGAAATAAGATGAGTGACAAGAAAACAAATTTAATTTCAAAATACATCTTTTTAGTAATTAGATGAATTTTTTCAGTTATATCATTTAAATTATAATATTTTTAATGAATCTCATGATCAAACATTGAATAAATTATGTGATAACCTATTAGTATTTATTATATATATTAAAAAAATCAATATAATAAAAAACCAAATAAATAATTGACAAATAATCTTCATTTCTAGTGAGAAATAATATTTCTAACTGGAATAGTATTAATAAATCAGGTCTAGAATAATGATCATTATCACCTATCCAAATTCTATGATATTATTTAAAAATATTTTAATGAAAATGAAAATAATTGAACAAAAAAGTATACGACATATGAACAACATCATTTTTCACATTATATTAATTCTCTAGTTATTTATCTATCACCGTGGAGAATATGACCATAATACACCACAGATGCTATCATATAATTGGAGAGAGGAGAAGGAAAACAAATTAAATTTCACTTCATATAATATAATAACAAAATTTGAATTAAAGAAAAACAAAATTTATCCTCCAAATAGAATGATAATAGGTCCAGCTAAGTCCTTTAGAATTTTTTTATGTAACTGAATAAAATTATCTAGGATGACTCACCTTCATTTAGCTCAGGTATCCACGTAAAATTATCATATGTTCACAAAAATTTATCTTATCTTGTAGTTTTGATCTCCTAACATCTACTCTCTAACAATTACACTCTAGGGATCTAGGTTATATCTCTTTTTTATAAATAAATTTAATCTATTTGAAGGATTACTTTTCCCAAAATGCTGAGCTTAAATGAAATGAAAATTATTATTATGTAATTGTTATAGTTATCACCTAGCCATTAGAATTGATTGAATTAAAAATATGGTATAAATTATGAATAAATTGTTTACCCATGTTTATGATATGAATTCATTTGGCACTAATTAATTAAGAATTTACATAAAATCCAATTTAACATAAAGTATTACTTTTAAAAAAATTATTTTTATGCTACCAATGGAATTTTATATTAATAAATTAAACTATTCACTATTACTTAAATAATAATAATTAAATTTATATGTCATATATTCAAGAAAATGGTTGTAAATTCATACAATTTTTTATAGGCCAAAGAAATGAATAAATCCAAATATAAGCATAAAACCAATATTTTTGGGAAGGAAATTTTTGTTAAATTTAAGTGGAGAAATTATATTAAGAACTAAATTATGACATATTTATATGTTTTTTTGAAAAAAAGTATTTTTAAATTCACGATATTAAAATTATATAAGGTAGTTTTTTTCTAATAACTTCCATTTTTCTGAATAGTAAAAAATACTGCATTTTAATTTAAAAATGATATTTTATCTAAATAATTTTTATTGTAACAATATATAAAAAATAATTTTATATCATAACTAATTACTTTATATATAAATAAATCCAATTTAAGTCACTTTAATCAATTTGAAATTGAAATTGGATATACCATCATTTCAAAATTTTGATCCTTTTCACTTTAAAAACCTGAATTAATATTATGTCATTGGGATTAATTTTAAACAAGACAACTCTAATTGTGTGAATTTAATTTGGAAAATTGTATTCAATATTTGGAACCAGAATACAAATATTAGGTAGTGAGTTCATTTTCATTTTTATTCATAAAAACTTTAATGTGGAAAAAAAAGAAATATTAACCATGGTATATGCCTCAAATCAACATTTTTTGGGTTTTCAACTAACACTTTTAAAGGTAAGTGTGAACCCAAAAAATTACAACCAAATAAATTCATTAAAAATTAAAAGACAACCAAATCATGACTATTTGCAGAAACCCCTCTTTAGCACCAACATCAATATAACACGACACCACCTTCACATGGCTGCTTGGCTAGCTGTCCCATCAAGGATTCATGGTCCCAGTACCAAGGGAAAGTTATATTAACTCTCGGTCATCCAAATCCGGATGACTATATTCTTGTGGTTGATTATTGCACTTAAACCACATCTGAAGAAGATCTGCATAGTATGACTAATGACTATCACATTCAAAAAACATAAAATAATAACCATTAGAACTAACAAACTGTCAAAAATCCAGTCAAAGGTAGTATAAAGAATTCACATGGAACACTGTCTGACTCAACTTCTCATGAAATGTTGGTTAACCAAGTCCACAAGTGACATAATCTAGGACTGTCCCCTTGGGGAGAGGGGTGGGAATTATAAATATTCGGGCTAAGGTCACCTAATGTGGGACACACCTCGATTCCAAAACTAGATTGATGAGTGGAAGAAATGCCACACAAAATGAGTAGAGCATTGGGTGATTCAATTATTATAGTATTTTCTCTGTATTTAGGAGGATGAGATAGAATTTCTACTTCAGAACCAACCTTTCCAACTTGGTAGGGTAATTTCATGCTCATTTTTTACATCCTTCCTTGGTAGAGGGTGAGTCCATCATCATCAACCACCACTTTTTTACCCTTCTTCTCAGGAGATCTATGGGGATCCTTCACAAATGAAACCACTACAATAAACACCAATGAGGGGAGTAATCGGCCAATAAACACACTTGACACATGCTCATCCATGGTAAGATAGTGATGATATATGGAAATTCACACCCCCAGATCCCCTTTTCCAGGTAGAAACTCAGTCTGAGTAGCCTTCAACATGTGGCTTGGGGAGCTAGAGATCACCGAAATCGGGCCATGAGAAGAAATGGGAGTCGGCATCTGCACTGATGGTGGTTGTAGAGAAGGATCGTCATTTGCAGAGGGGGCTTGATTTAATATTGGAATCGATATTGGAATAGAGGGTGGAGGTAGTGAAAGATCCTCATTCGCAGAGGGGGGCTCATCCATCTGAGAAGCTAGGGGGCCTCTTCGACTACAGCCTCCATACCTATGACATTTGGATCTGGAATTCCCTTGATAGAAGCAGAACGAGGGGAAGCCAACAACCTCTTCATAGATGATTTTTGGCCAAAACCCATCCTCAACACCCATACAGATCCAGATGTGGTGAGAAAGAACAATTATAATATCTATTTTGATGCAAACTAGTGCATACAAGGAGGGAAACACACGAGCGGTAGAATCATTAGTGTATAAGAAACACCAAAAAGAATTATAGATCCCCTTTAAGAAACTGGGGTTCTATAAAGTAAAAGGCAGACCAGGATGGTGGATCCACATGGCTGAACATTGAAAATTGTTACCCCTATAGAAATCAATTGTCCATTGAAACAAAATAAATGGCTGGTTATCAACTCTTTGTGACTCGCATGACCAAACTTGGTAAAAAAACTCTAAATATTGAATATTAATACTAAAATGGAAGTGGTCAAGAACCCTAATAGTAGCCTCTTTTCACAACCCCCAAGTGAAATTTACATACATTTCAATGATACACACTATAGTCCATTCAGATCAGACCTTGCAAATAAGGTATGTGAATGCACCACCGTAGCTGCATGGAATTCTGAAGGCGATAAAGAGAACGTAGGAGATCCATTAAGTGATTCCAAATCCTTCTATGAGATCCTAATAGGTCGCACCACCCTCACCATTACATTACTCATCATGATCATTGAGATAATTATATATCTTCAAAAAACACTCTTAATCATGATCCCCATGACCAAGTGTTTTTGTTCTCCTAAAAATTCCAGATCCAAGGTCATAAAAGAATCATTTAAGTTGGTTTCATTGAAGATGTAATTTTCTCAAAACACATCCTTTATTTTCTTTTTTTCATATTATTTTTAACTACATAATTCATTAAATAATAAAAGTATTGAATTGTTTATATAATATAGTGTTATGTTCTTTATTGAATATCTCATAAACATTTCAATTCTAATATCCTCTTTTCCAAGGAAATGATACTATAGTCTAAATTATGATGGTTAATTACCTTCATAATTAATGGTTATATTCACTTTCCAATACCGCCTTCATGAATGATCATAAAAATACTATTGTTGTTAAAAAATAATTTAATCATTTTATAAAAATATATTTCATTTATCAGAAGTAATATATTGATATTATTTTAAATTAATCAAAACTAGTTCACCCTGGTCATCAAAACTGCCAAATTAAATTAAACAATTATCATTATCATTATATCACATGAATCCTCCTCATATAAGAAATAAGAATGATATATGGGGAAATTTAAACTTATGGATGATAATTAACTCTATTGAATATCATTTTTGATTGTCATTTCTTTTTTAAAAGAAAATATACAATTATATACAAATGAACCGATCAGGAAACATGATGCAAAATCAGCCAATGTAGATGGTGATGTAGATGATGGTGCAGGTAGGCACTGTCACATTTGATGACATAAGAGGATAGTAACATATGCTTGACGAAAGCCTAGTGATGCAGGAATGATGCTTCCCTGAGCTTTTGGTCCATGTAATTTTCTTCATTCCCACTTGGAGTACATTCCTTGTACTAAATAAAGAGGTATTGGAGGGTGGGATATCCCCTTGGGTGGGGCTATATCCTACATCTCGGGAATATGTGTGTGGTGTTGGTATGTGTATAAATTTATGTTTACCCCCAATAACATAATATATATTATAAATGCTAATATTGTTTTTTAATTAAATCATAATATTCTTTGAATCTGTTATAAAGGAGGTTAAAGTACACCAAACTAAAGAGAAGCATGAAGTAACTATTTGTCATCTATTTTTTTATTCTGTGAGATACCTGACTTATTCACCACTTATTACATGTGTGTGGTGAATATACATTCAATTGATATAAAATTTAATGAATATAATTACCTTGATGTGATTAAATGTTTATTTTAAAATTAACTACTTTTATGATGTCTTATATTTGACTGATGACAATGTGTTATGGGAATTCTTATCATAACTTCCAATCATTCAGTTAACCATCTACTTCATCGATTATTTCATGCTATGATTATGTGTGGGATGGACATAAATTATCTGATGTTTCATTTCCACTTTTTTATATTGATTTAAATATAATAAACTTAATTAATTAATTTTAATAATGCTCACTTCAATGATATGATATTTATATTTTATTTTCTTTCAAAAGTATTATCTTTAAAAAATTTACCTTAAACTCACCTTACTTCCATGTTACTATTTTATATTATTTCTTCCAAATTCATTTTTACTACTTTACTATGATTGTATAGATTCATTTTTAATCATGATTTTATTTTGAAAAAATGTTTTGAATATAATAATTTTTTCTTTTTTATATGCGTATATTTTTTACTTTTTTAAAAAAACATGGAAGGAATATTTTTTCACTTGTAAAAATTAAGTTCCTTTTCCAGCTGTTATGACTATGTAATTCATTACATCATTTCTTATAATCATATGAGGTTATTTTCATTTAAATATCTATATTTATAATTTTTTGGAAATTTAAAAAAATATTTCAAATGAACATGATATTTTCCTGGAGAATAATTTCACGTGATCTTTCAAAATTAAATTCCATTTAAAATTACAATCATTAATTTTAATTATTTTGTATTGGTTAAATCATTTAGGATTAAAATACTTATTTATTTTATGGATGGTTAATTTTTATGATGAAATGATATTTATGAATAATGTTTCCTTTCCACATGTTATGTTGTGATGAAATGTTTTTGAAACTAATTTTCTTTTCTTGGGTTTTGTTATGATTTATGTTGTTATGAAACCCATATGTAGAATTATCATTAGGTGATGGTGGTTATGTTATAACCAATTATGGGTGAGATCTATATCTCCATCCAATGCATTGGATAGTTATTTATATATATATAGATAAATAGAAATGAAATGGGATGTGAAGTCAATTCATTAAGTTATAAATAAAATTACAGGTGAACTCAGACCAGTAAAACATGAATAAAATGGGAATTTAACTCAATGATGTAATACATTAATATAATAGAAAGTGAAACTTGTTCAGTAAATTAAATTTCCCACTATGATGGTTTGGAGAGTGAACCAAATCTACTATTGTAGTCTTTGGAGTGAACTTTGTATACTATAATGGTTTGGGAAGTGACTCGATTCCAATACAATAGACTCTTCAAATATCCATGACTACAAATGAAATAATTTTCTATGATTATGTATATTCCAACATTCATGATCTATGATAATATTAGTTTATAATATTATTTTTTTTATTAATTTCTTAGCTACATATATGATTTATTCCATGATTCATGATCATGACCTTTTTTACTAAATGTGTAATTTATGATTTTTTTATGATCATATGTTTGTGTTATATATCTCACATGTTTACCCTTACTAAGAATATCATATCACCCATTGATATATTTTGTTTTACATGATATGAAGGGTTGAATTAAATATGACATGTCAAAGGGGTTATAGTAATGAAGGAATAATCAGGGGATGATATATATGTTTCAAGAACTAGTTTTTTTGTTTCCAAGATTACAAAGACCCTAAACCCGTACAATTTTTATATGGGATTGATATGATATGTAATGAAAATTAATCTAATCCAATGTAATATCAATGAATGAAAATTTTGGGACATTTTAATACATATGAGGTTATCCCTTATAATAATCTATATTATAAAAAATACATCATGTTTCACTTTTCCTAATTTTATCTTCCCCACAAAAAGTTGTATTGAAATGGTGAAAAAAATAAAGTAACTGGATAATGAGAAGATAAATAATAAATTGACTCTATATATATAGATACACTAAAAGATAACTAACATCATAATGTGACCTCTACTGAGAACTTATCAATATGAACAAGTTTTAATAAAGTAACTATCATGGAACAAATTTATAGAAAAATCATAATTACCCAATAAACAACATATATTTAGAAATATTTTCCATGTCATATAGGGTTAATAGATATATACATATCAATATGTTCAATCTCTTTTGATTCAAATAGAACCTCACATTTTTTTTCTCAACCATGGAAGTACGAATCAATGGGATGGATACCTCTAATGAAAGATAAAATGGTGTGAATATTATTTATGTTATGCATAAAATTTTTCTAAATATGATCGTATAAGGTTTTTTAAAATTTGTTAATAAATTATAGATATATTCCATCATTTATTCTAGAAATTCCTTATTTGAACAACATCTTCTATCTTTTCACACAACCTAACACTAGCAATTGTATTCTCCCTACCAAAATCCATTTCACACATTCCCTTTGACTATTCAGTCTTTATAAGCCTAAAAATGATCCACTGTACATGATCCATGATGAGGTATCACTTGAAAATAGTCATTCTAAACCATGATAATTATTAGAGTCATACGTAGGTTCCCATTTTTGTTACCTCAAATAGACCTGTCCTAAGAATCCCATTCCAATAAAATAAACCTTATGCCAATAGTTTAAATATGTAGAGACTCCTAAATATATTAAATGTACATTGTTTGGTAGTCATCATGATTAATGAATAGTATAAAATCCCAGAGATGATTTCTAAATTAAATCCTAAGGGAAATTCATGGAATTTTCATCAATTTGATTAATCCCATGGATTCTCATATAGAACCATTTTGGAAGACCACATTACCCTAGTAATCACAGACACATGAAAATAACTACCCAAAATAATATATTTTTTTATTAATTAAATAAAATCATGGTTAATAGACCCCCATATTTTGAATAACTACACCAAACCATCAATGGATCACATTATTTTTCAACTTTACCAAGTAACCTATCTAGGATGTATTCTTCATATCTCCAAAGATTCATTTCTTTGTTTTTAGGAAACCTTTTACCAAAGAATAACACTCAAATGTACACTGCATGAGATCATAAACCATTTAATTTTAATATACATGATCCTGCCTCTTTCCACATTCATGTGGCCTTTAAATTCATGTATTCCTTAGTGATGGGAATCCATAATATTGTAATATATATTCTCCATAAATATCCTCCCTATCCATGGATCCTAAATGTTTAACAAAAAATATACTTATTTGATAGTGATTATCCCCTATATTAAGAAAAATAGTTATATATCTCATATCATGAGATTCCCTTATTGGATATTCTATACTGGTCTAAATATTATAAGTATTTAGTTATCCTCCATTATTCAAATAAAATATATATAGGTAAAAATACAAAACTACTAAAATATTATTATATCTACCCACACTTTTCCTACAAATATATTTCATATTATTAGATGAATATTAATTACATATTATACTTACCCAGATCATTATCATATTTTTCTAATATCATAGGAAGTATCAAACAATAAAAAATTAGCTAATAATTGTTTCCCATTATGTTTTTCATAACAATAAACCTTCATAGACATATAATTCCTCAAATAATTATTTATAACATGGTGAAAGGAAACAAAATAAAACATGAGAAAAACTGCTAATTATAGGTAAAAAAGAGAGATATCAATGATCACATAAGCATAACATGAGCATAAGTTAATGTGATATTGATCTAAAAATTTTAAATACATACCTTACAAATCATAGAACACAATATTGAGTCATGGAATAAAGATTTCAATTTCATAAGACAATAATAATAATGAAATAAAATACATGACCCTAAGATGATAAAATTGGAATATGAAAAGGGGATGTGGTATACATATAATCATGGGGAATAATTTATAGAGTAGTTAAGGTTTACTGCCACGAATATCGTAGTGGTCTGGGTTAACACCTTATAACATCATATCAGTCACGGTTTAACTTGAATTTTATAATAAAGGATTGGGTTCCCTCCCCAAACAATCTTAATAATCAAGGTTCAATTCCCAGACTATAATAGTATACAAAGACCTTTACTGAATTGGGTTTAATCCATATTCTAGTCTCATTTTTTAAATATGATATATATATTTACCCAATTAATTTTATAGATATTATAGATACATATTCATAACACACATTGATATTATATCATTTTAGATGATTATACATCACATTAAAAACGTACATGCTCAAGGACCAGAATAGTTTATATTCTTTGGAAACATGGAACATAATATTCTCTCTCAGTGAAAGATCACCAAAATCTATCAAAATGATCATCCTAGTTAGTACTCCTACATAAAATCATTCTTTATAACATGGGAAAAGATAACATTCAAATGGTGAGATAAGGTGATAATTAAGAGTAATAATGAGGGATATGTAATATTTATCATGTGTATAAGGGTATGAGAACAAGATAATAACATTATAATATCATTCCATGTATATAAAATATTATAATCAAGAGTCATAGAATAAACCTTCCTAGGTCATAATACATTAATCATAAGGTTGATAAATCAATAATAATAAATCATGAACCATAATCACATGTTATATAATGGTGGAAACATCATAAATATAGAAAACCGTTTCATGTTTCACAGTTAACTACCATGACCATCAACATAGTGGGTCATGATTCACCCATTTCCCATCACAGATCTGGATTCACCTATTTCCCATAGTAGATCATAAGAAAATTGTTTCCCATCATTTATCAAGACACAACTATTTCCCATTGTGGATCTGGATACACTTATTTCCAAATACAGATCACAACACATATGTTTACCAAAATGGATCGTGTCCATTGACTTGTTTCACATTTTTTTAATGATACATAAATCATTACCTAATCAATTGGAGGGACATATAGGTCCCACCCATCCCATAATTATATTATACATACATGTTCCATAAGATATTAAACAATTTATCATTTCATAACCCATAAAATTTGAGGTGTTTTATAAACATCGTATCATAAAATAGGAAATTAAATGTATATAATAAAAATTCCAATAATATAATAACCTATGGAAATGATACAAGTTTCTTAATCATAGAATAACACATAAAAGGAACCGAGTCCCAGAATCGGTTTATCATGGTATATCGCATAGAAGAATAAGGGTATTATAAACAACTTGTCATCTTAATTATATAATATATAGGGAAAGACCAAGAATTTTTTCCATGGATCATATCCATAGTAAATCATAAACTATATCAATATATTTCATCTTGGGTCGAGAAGGATTTAGAAAGGCCTCTGGGAAATTTTGTTAAGGAATATAATATTTATATAAAAAACACCCTTTAAAACATTAATGATTTTATAAATAATTTTCATTAAAATCCACATTGAATTTTTATATAGTAATTAGTTATGAATAATTTGAAACAATTATTGATAATATATGATTCCTAATTTGAGAAATGAATATTAATTTCATAAAAATTATCAAATCCTGGCTCTTAAAAAATATCCTTGAAAACTTATAATAGACATTTTAAAAACCTTTTCAAACACTTTATAGAACTCAAAAAAATTAAAATAATTTTCGTTCAAAGTGTGGTTAAAATAGTATCTAAATCCATTTATGAATGAATTTTAAGAAAACATGGTTTTTTATTAAAATGGATTTCCAATCGAAGAGATAAAAAACATTGGATTTTCTAAAAACAACTTTATTACTTATCATAAGTACCAAAGAGTTAAAAAATGGTACCATTACATGAACATATAATGAATTATTTGGGGATCAGAGAATTAATTTGAATTATTGATATATTGATCAAAATATTTCATCACTAGAGGAAAATTAATAAAACAAATCTTCATAAATGTTGATATTGTAATGATAAAATCTTACAACATTGGTAAATTTGAATCACAATCCATGTGAAATAATGACATTAAATTAATCATACAAAATCACCAAAATAGAGAGAGTCATTATGTAACATGTTAATGGGGATGTATATACACCTTGAAAAAGAATATAAGTACATGACGTAACATGTGCATCAATGTTGGGAAATTGAGACAAAAATACTTTATTGATTTGGTAACAGTTATACCCTAAATCTAATGAAAGAAATATAATATAATGGATTTTCAAATAACCATGAATTTATTGATAATAATCATATTATAAATTCTTGTTCAGTATATACACCACACAAATGAAACAACTTGTGAATATGGAATAATACTTGAAAAATTAAAAGCGAGACTCAAAATCCACTTAATACTTTAGTAACATCCAAATTATGGGATACATGAATGAATAAATTGAATTGAAAAATGTAATATAATGAAATAAATTAAATTCATTATATTAAATTTTATAGGGAAATATATACAACAGACAACTAGATTAAGTGGTGTATATTGCATATATCTCATAGAAATAAAAGTGAGACACGAAAAACCTTATCTTATTTCATAAATTTATTCATACACATTCAAACCACCTATAAAATAAATATTAGTTTATTATAAATCTAAAATAGAAAATTATTCTTCTATATCATAACATATATGATTTTATTATGACTTTATATTACCATTTTATTAACAATTCCTTGTTAATGTAACATTTTGAGTAATAACTGCTATTTTTACTTAAATGTTTTGACATTTTATTATTGATACTCTTACATAGATCAATATTTACTTATTTCCATAATGTATAGAATGATATAAATATTTTATATATTATTTATATAAGTACATATATAATTTATAAAAATATAAATATGAAATGGAATACACAATTCATGGAGATGATAGGTTCAACTTACGCATGAATGTTGTTTCATTTACTTGTCTTATTGGAAAAAAGAAAATGAATTATATATATAAATATTATCATTACAATGAATTATTATTTCATATATAAAATTTAATTTTACTAAAACCATCAATTTTACATTCCATGTAAATTGTTAATAAATCACATCTCTTTGAGGATGTGGTATTCCACACGCCCAAAAATGAAGTTGTCATATTCCAAAAATTGGAAAGAATGAGGGTATATTTTATATAATAATTAATAAAAAATAACTATATAAAAAATATCATATATATAAATAAAATCATAAATTTAATCATAATTACCATCCTTGAAAATGGTTAATGGATGAACAAATGACATTGGTTCGCAATGCGTTAGTCCGTCACACACACGACCACTGATTACAAATCCCATTTTTGGATTTGTGTGTAGGTTTAGGTTGAAAAGATAAAAAAACAAGTGAGTATATTTATGAAATTGAGGTTATTATATATGAATGTAATAATAATAATTTACGGGGTGGATAATTATATAAAACAAATGTTATTGTTGAAGAATGTAACCAATTCTATGGACAATTCCTTTCAGTTTGCACCAAAGGACAAAATAGGTTGGATTTATTCCCAATCTCAAGATTTTAGGATTATAATAGGTAATTTTGTATGTTAGTTGGATAGGATTTGGATGATTTAAATGGATTTACAGGTGTTAATATGTGTGTCAGGGATTTCCCTTTTTTAGTGTACCGGGAGTGGCATTCTTGTAAATACAAAATGGTAAACACTATTGAGAGGACTCTCTTACATCATATTTGTAAAAAAAGTTTACATGTTTAATAAAAGGGAGGATATGGATGAATTATTTAGATAAATTTTATTTTGAACATTAGATAGGTAATTTAGCCCCATATGATAACTTTTGAAAACTAAGTAAAATCATTTCTACCTTAATCACATTATTTATTATAATTACATTAACTAAATTTTTTGAAACTATTTTGACATTACTAGATATTATATATTATTATGATTCAAAATAAAGAATCCATTTTTTCAAATTCTAAATAAATAATCAATATATATTAATATAAAATTATTCCCATAGACAGGATGATACAACAAGATTTTAAAGTGAAATTATCAAAATTCTGTAATGTTTCTATATCTTATTTAAATATTAAAATGATTAAATTGAACTATATTTTGTTAATAGTTAAATTATTGACCTAAAAAATATAGAGAGAAATTAATAAACTATTTTATCTATATAAATAAATTATATGAATATTTAGTTTGGATTTAGTAGTCAGTAATTTTTACTCTTCATCCGAAAAATGAAACTTCTCATAAAAATTCCTAAAATTCACCCTAAGGTAATTTCGAAATTAATATTTTTTAAATGAATTTTATTTAATCAAAAATTATTTTTAATAATATCAAAATATATATTTAAAATAGGTACTCCATTAAAAGTCCATAAAATTACCTTTTTGAAAAATATTTATCTTTATGAATAATATTACTTTTATTTTTATCTATTTTCAAGAAAATCAATATTCATAGCATTTATTATTTGAATAAAAATTATATATATATATATATATCATTAAAATATTTAATAAATATTTTTTAATTAATTTATGGATGTAATATGTGTTTGGTTTCATAATTGTAGTTTTCCTACAAAATATTTCTTATATTTTCAAAAGAGTTTTATTTTAATTTATTATTAATTGGTAACCAAATAATTAATATTATTTACAAAACTAAATAATATCTTTATAAATAAATTATTCTTATTCATTACCATAATTCCAATGGTTAGTTGACTACTATAATATCATTTTAATAATATTCTTAATAATACATTGTTGTTTGGTAAAACTAAGTGTTGTGTGTCGAAAAGGATATCATAAGAAATTGGCATAGTGTGTAATACAAGAAAAACGTCCTATATCAGGAACCAAAATATAATATATCTATTTCATGTAGATAAATCTCTAGTTTTTTTTGCTCACAATGAATGAATAAGTTGGTGCATTTATATAACACATGGCACTGCTCACAAGTAGGTGAATGATTAATGTAAATTAAAGGGATTAAAAACATAATTGTATGATGATTTATTATAATTTTGATTCAATATAAATTAATTTAGGAGGATAAATATTATTTAATATCCATTTTTCTTGATTTGAATAATTTTCATAAGGAGAGATACTTAATTGATTTCATTCCATTTCTTATGAAAAAGAATATGAAGAAATTAAATTTTTTTGAGATTTCGTAGGCTAATTTATAGGTAATATTTTTACATATATTTATTACTTTTTTGGATTTTAACTTATGATTGATTTTGGAAAAAATTGTAAATTTTGTGATGAAATTTGGGCAGTGCAAAGTTGGCACCCGATTTCCCCAAACTGTACTCCTTAGCCTAACGAATTGTGAAACCCTGAATAGAGAGGCATTATATTGTTTGAACATTATTTTTCAAACTACATTCCCTAAATGGAGATACTATGTACCCCCCCCCCCCCCTCCCTCAAGAGGAACATGGTTAAGGAATGCAATTAAAGGAAACCCTTCACATTTTCCTAGTTAATAGAACAATTATATTTTAAAAAATATAATCCCCAATATTAAACTCAAATAGACACCCACTCATCCCCTAATGATTCCTATTTATTTAAATGGCTCTCATATGTTTTTCTAGGTATCATAACATCTATTCTTGGAAATTCAATGTCGGGATTGAAGATTTACCCCTTCCCTGTTAAGAGGATCTAATCTCGTGTGGTTTCCTTATTCTCTCTCACCTCTACATTGTGTTTTACATAGAAGAAATACATTGTCTTGTTGGATGTGGAACTATAATTGTGGTATCATCATTTTATATTGTCAAATATGATTTTTCTGATGTATATCATGTTCTTTATTTCATTCTTGATTAATCCATATAAAATTGTGGATTATCCCATTGGATAACATTAATAATCAAACGAATTGAGGTAAGTAGTTTATAATTATAATACCAATGTCTAGATTTCAATTACATGTATGTAATTTTATAATTTCTATTAGATTTTTAGAAACTGAGTTCTTGATTGAATTAATTAATTTGGTGAATTAATTAATTGATGAAATTTACAAATTTGGGATAATGGGATTATAGATGTTTAATAATTAATATTTGAATAAATTATGAGGAATTGGGGTTGTTGAATTGAATAATTAATTGTTTAATTAATTATTAGAATAACGGTATTGTAATTTGAAATAATGAATTTTTTAATTAATTATGGCGAGATTGAGATTGTTGAAATTGAATAATTAAGTGTTGAATATTTGGATTTCGACGCTTTTTTCCTCGATATCCCTGAGAAAAATGGAGTTACAAATAATTATAGGATAATGGATGGATAAAAACTTATTTCAATAGATGATGTTACTACAGTACCCTATTCCATTTTGTAGGATTATATTAGGAATATTAAGGTGGGATTAACCATTGGGGATCCTTCAGTTGGGGATGCACCATCTCATGAATCACATAGGGACACCGAAACAGAGTGTCAAGATATGATCCATAACGAGGATGGTGATAATGATTATGAAGTTATTAGTGAGATATATTTAGATATGGAAAATCAAGATAATGAATGAAAAACTCCAAAAAAATTAATTAGAGGTAGGAATCCAATAGAACGTAGTGGCGCATATGACACGATGGTAGGTATTATAATGTATGATTGTGATACTTTTACTTGTGTTGTGATGTTGACAAGCATGTCCTACTTATTTTTCAAATGTATTTCTGGTCTATATACATGCACTTCGTTAAATAAATTTTATAACGGCCCTATCCTTTTAACATAACATTACTTGATTTTAAGCATAATTTTACATCAGAGTACAAGTCAATGATTGTGAAGTCTAGTGTCTTTGAATACTAGGTACATAAAACTGAAAACATGGACCTGAAAAAAACTTTTTTATTTAATCTCCATAAAGATTTTTGAACATCCTTTTATCCCTAACTTATTCATTGGGTACCCATGGGATCAAATGGTCAAAGATATTAGCTGAAAATCCCTATAAGGGAATAACCATAAGAATAAAGCATTAAAACAAGGAATAGAACCATGGAATGATGATATAAAAAGTAATTTAACATATTTAAACCTATCATATTAACATAGAATCATATAAACATGGATTCATTAAAATGTGGAAGAAACATAAATCATGACTTTAGTACGAGTGAAGGCTAACTGCAATGATCGTTTCACATAGTAGCACAAGCCAATGCTAACGACTGACCCCATCGCACATAAAATCTCAAGAGATTTAACTTTACCCAATGCATTGGATATCTATATATGTGCACCCATATTATATTTTCAAGACTTTCTTTCACACAAAAATTAATATACAAAAGTAATTTTTCATAAATATAAGGATTACCCATTGAAAGAATTGGTTACCATAACCATGACATAACACATAACAAATGGGCATAACACAAAAGTCTCCAAGAAATAAGGGAACTAAAGTATTCATGGAAATTCATAATAGAAAAATATATATGTTTCATGGTAAGTTATTTCAGGTATAGATGACAACAAGTAAGATAAGTATTCAAGAAATTTTGGCATAAAAACATTTTTGAGCGATTTTAAGGAAATCAATATAGAGCCCTTAAAATATAAAAGAGAACAATCTATTATAGAAAACCAGAAATGAAAAATTAAGGTTTTAAAAATAAAAATACTTATTTTATAAATACAATTTTTTCTTGAAATAGAAGATAATGTGCACTTGAAATCAGTTAATAATTCAAGAATCTTTTTCAAAATACTAATGCTTATTGGGAAGTATTGATGAGGGAGTAATGAAAAATATGTATATCCCCTAATGATAATGATGAATGGAACTTGATAAAGGAGTTTGGAATATTAAAATTGCTTTTATAATGTGAACATAATATGAATATATAACCACATTTAGGAAAAAATAAAGGTAAAGTCACATGAAGGAATAAAAGAGGTTCCGGTTGAATCCATCACAGAATATTGACATGGAATCATGTGTACTTAAGAGAGATTATAGATAAAGAAAGAGGTTAATAATCATTTAAACATAATTAGGATAGTATTGGGGAGGTGAATAATCATTCCCCATCACTAGTAATTATATTTTACAGGGCATAACATAGATTACAAACTAGAATAAAAGTGAAATGGCATGGATCTCTTACCTTAAGATTGTTGCTAATAATTGCGTGAATTTAATGACCTGAATAACAAAATTAGGTTCATTAATTAGTAATTACAGAACCTCTTCTATAATTAAATTATTTTGTTATAATCCTTTTATGTTAATTGATAAACATTTTTATTGGTTATGAGGTACAATTTCATTGTTCAGGTCCGTATGCTTTCTTTGTTTTTTTGATCAATTTACTTATTTTTATTAATGGATACAGAAGAGTGATGATTTTGGTTTCCAAAAATTTATGTTATATGAAATTAGTTAACATCCAAGATATTACATGGTTTTATATTAAATTTGTTTATTTTTAGTGAAGTAGAATCATTATATAAAACATTAATGATATCTTTTAGGTTAATTGGTTGTTTTTTGGCAGTAATGAAACAAGTTTTTTTAACAAATAGAAAACATGTGTACAAAAGGATTACAGAACCATATATGAAATATAATAAATATATTATGTCTTATTTCAAACATGAATATTATTTCATGGAGTGAATTATATATGGTAATAGAAATCAAAAAAATATCGTCCATGAACGTGGCAATTTGACACATCTTGGATGGGGCCTTTACCACTAAAATAAAAGAAGGGTAAAGGATTGAGGATAATAAATTTTCCCATTATCATAAAAAAATTCCAGTACATGTATGTTACTATAGTTTTCATAACATTTGGGATGAATGGATGTATGGAAAGAAACGTAACAAAAAGAACATGAAAAGATAGTAAAATAATTGAAAAGAGGATTTTACCTCTTGAATCAACTTTCCTTGAGAGCCTATTAAAGGGAGAAGATTTGAACTTTTCAGGAGACCAAGGGTTGTTGGATGTGGGGAGGGATCTTGGGGAGAGATTGTAGAAGAATTTAGGGATGTCACAAGTCATGGGAGGAGTGAAAAGAAGATGGTGGAAGAGGTCATATTTATATTGGGGGGAGGAGTGTTTTTATAATATTTAATTCATTAGTTTATTATTTTACCTCAAGTCCAGAAGTAATGATGATTCCATGAGCAAAAACAGTAATGTGGGAATGTGATTTCGAAATAATGGCCTTACATTAGCCATAAATTAAATGATGACATCATAATTCATGTATTTTTCATTTATACATTATCGTATTTTATTATTCACCAAAAACTCACGTATTTCATAGAAATCCAAAAAATTCACCAGGAACATTCTTTGACGTGTTGAAATAAAAAATAAACTCCATTTTTCAAAAATAATTTTCTATATATTATTAATTTAGTATTTTATTAAAATCATAATTTATTCTAAAAAATAGTTTTAAGACATTTATTTAATTATTCCAAAATATTGGAAGAAAATACATTCACTTAAATATTATTTATATATTATCATTGGTAATGTTTCTATTCATTAGTGAAAATCTCTATTCATGAGGGTACCATTACTATTCATAATGGTATGTTAGTATTCACGAAAATTTATGTTTATCTTATTGGGCACCAAACATCTTACTGATCGCAACCATATATGTTGGATTTTTGAAATTCAAAACACAAAAATGTAAAAATTATGTTTAATGGTAACATAGTACTTAGTTTTTTATTGTGCTGTGATTTCATGTGATTATATAAAATATTTATGAAAAAAATATTTACATTGATGAAACATTGGGTCGTTACATTTTTCCCCCCATATGAAATTTCACCATTGAATTTTTTTTACATTCTAAGCCATAAATAGTTGTAGGTACATTACTTTAATTTCCTCCTCTGATTCCCATGTTGCCTCTTCGAACTTATAGTTGCACCATTGTACATTCAATAGCTGAGTATAAATTTATCTCTATAATCGAAGATCTTCACTGGATTCTCCTTGTAATTAGGATCATCCTCTAACTGTACAACCTATTAAGAGAGAACACGTGAAGGATCTGTAATGTACTTCTTTAAGAGGGATACATGGAAGACATCATACACATTGGAAATTGTTGGTGGAAGTTCCAATCAATATGCCATAGCCCCGATACAATCAAGAATCATGAAGTGTCCTATGTACCTGGGACATAGTTTTCCTTTGTTCCAAAATCTCACGAGCTTCTTCCATGGAGATATTCTTAGAAATAACATGTCTCAAACATTGAACTCAAGGCCTCATCGACGGTTGTATACATAACTGATTTATCGACATTGGGATACCTTGACGTGTTGTTGAATGTTTTTCACCTTTTCCGCCATTTCATCAACCATTTTAGGTTATAAAATCTTACACTCACCAACTCCATCCCAACATTCAGATGTTCTGAACTTTTTCCCATAAAAGGACTCATATGGTTCCATTCAGATGCTTTTGTAGATACTTTTGTTGTTGGAGAGTTCAACCAATGGAATGAGTTGGCCAAATACTCCTTTGAAGTCTATATGACATTCTATAAACATATATTCCAGTGTCTAAATAGTTCTCCCAGATTTTCCATCAGTTTGAAGATGATAGGCCTCACTAAAGTTCAGTTCAGAACTTAGACCATGTTAGAGACTTTTCTATAACCTCAATGTGAATCTCATATCATGATCAGATACAGTAGATAGTGATACTCCATGAAGCTTTACAAATTAAATTATATTAATCCGTGCTTGTTGATCCAATGAGAAGCCCTCTCGAATTTTGATAAAGTGAATTGTATTGATAAGACAATCCACAACAACCCATATAGCATTGTTTCCTTTGGATTTCCTTGAAATTCCAGTAACAAAGTCCATTGTAATGTTCTCCCACTTCCATGTTGGTATGGTTAATTGTTTCATCATACCCTTAGACTTAATTCCTTCATCCATTACTTTTGGACACAACAGGAACTTTTATGTATACTCAAGAATCTCCTTCTTCATATTGTCCAACCAAATGTTATCTCAGATATCTCGATACATCTTTTTGCTCCTTGGGTGGAGAGAGAAGGTTCAACTATGTACCTAATTCCAAAGCTCCTTATTTATCTTTATATGGTATTGTACACATAATCATTACCTGACCTTATGAATCCATCCTTGTTTATATTTAAGTTATTTTATTTCTCATTTCTGATATCTTCAACCCTTTTCTGAATTTCCACATCTTTTCATTTAGCATCATTTATTTTCTCAATGAGGGATGGTTGAGAGATCATTTGAGAAAGTATTGATGGTGTTATTCCTTTAATGATCCTCTTTCCCATCATCTACAAATTATATAATATTAGATTTATTTCAATTCTCATCATTGATAATGATTCAATATCCTTTCTACTTAGAGAATACGCCAAATTTTTTATCTTATTGGGATGGCAGTGTATTGAGAAGTTGTAATCCTTGAGGAGCTCTATGCACCTTTTATGGTGAAAATTAAGCTCATTTCATGTGAATATATATTTGAGACTCTTTGGATTAGTATTTATCTCACACTTCTCCCCATAGAGATAACGTAGCTAGATTTTTAATTCAAAGATCACAGATGCCAACTCCAGATCATGTGTAGGGTAGTTTTTATCATGGTTTTTTTAGTTTCTTTATGTCGTAGGCTATCACTTTAAAATTTCTCATTAACACATATCCTAGTCCCTTTATTGAAGCATCATTGTACAACATAAAATATTCTCCACTTGTTGTGAGTGTTAGTAATGGTGTAGTAATAAGCCTCTATTTCAACTCCTTGAAACATTCTTCACATTCCTAAGTCTAAAAACTATTTACTCCATTTAATGTTATCTTGGTCATTGGGTTGGAAAATAATGAAAAGTTCTTAAAAAATAGTCAATAATACACAAATATAATTGTAATTATGTGGATATCCGTTACATATGTTGGCATGTTCCATACTTCAATTTCTATTGTCTTGGAAGTGTTAAAAAATATCCATTTTCTAGTGATAACATGCCCCCATAATGATAATTATTCTATAAATAATAAACATTTACTATAATTTTCCTAATGATCATCCCTTCAAAAAATCTTTAGCACATTATACAAATGCTCCTCATTTCCCTCCTTTCACTTGAAGTATATCATAATATCATCAATAAAGACAACCAAATTTTTTTAGAGATAATCTCTAAAGACACTAATCATTAAATCCATATGAATTTCTAGAGAATCAATGAGTTATAAAGGCATCACTATGAACTCATAGTGTCTAATAATCATTCGATATGTAGTCTTGGGAATATCTCCCTTCCTCACCTTTAATCGGTGATATCCTGATTGAAGGTCCACCATAGTGAAATAACTATCCCCATGAAGCTTTTTGCACATGTCATCTATCTTAGTCCGGGGATACTTTTCCATTATCATGTTTTTATTGATCTCACATAAATCAATGCAGAGTCACATTGAAACATCCTTCTCCTTGAGAAAGAGGACTGGCACTCCCATTGTGAATCACTCAGGCATATGAAACCCTTCTTGAGATTCTCTTCTAGATGCTTCTTCATCTCTTGCATCTCTATGGTTGCCATTCTATAAGGTTTTATTGATATATGTAGAGGTCCATGAATAAGTTCAATTGATAACATAACCTCTTAATGGTGAGATATAATATTAAAATCATCAAGGAATACATGAGTTTATTCCTTCACGATTGGCATGTCTTCCTGCATGATTCTCTCGTTTGTCTCAATCATTTGAGCAACAAATGCTTGGTCATAAATAATTAATATACAAACTTGACACATTGATTCTAAAGGATATTCATCTTTCTCATTACACTTGTAATGAATTTGAGGAAGCTTCATTATGTGAAGGGTGATATACCTTTATCGAAAGTTGATGTTGGATTTGTACAAAGATGACCAATCAATGACCAAGATAACATTTAAATCCATTAAAGGAAGTTTGAAGAGATTTTATAAGAGTTTAATTCCACAAAAATTTACCAGGGGAGAGTTATAAACCATAAAAACAATAATTTCCTCATTCCCTATTCTCTTAGATAACTTATCCTCCAAATTTTTAGGTGGTGTTTGAATAGTTATACTAAACCTTCAAGATATGAAAGAATGTCTAGAACCAGAATCAAATAGTATGTTCACTATTCTTGAATTACTAATTATGAATAACTGTCACCACATCGTTTTCTAGCTCCACCTTAGAAGTGATGATTTCATAATACCTTACTTTTTTCTATATAGGTTGTTGTTGGTTACCTTCACAATCCCTTTTCTTAGGGAAATGGTTTGCATAATGACCATTCTCTTTTTCATTATAACACTGCACTATAGGCTGATTGTTTATATAAACCTTTATATTATCTTCCACATTAGTGGTATTCTTCTTATCCCTTTGTAATTTCGTGTCTAGATTTACCTTCTTTCCACATTTTATGCAATTCCCAGTTCTCTTTAGATTTTTCATAGGATGTTTATTCCCACAACATTTATAAGATGGATTTTCAATATTCTTTTCATCATGTGATTTTTAAAACACCCTTGTTGTTCCCCGTTTTCCACTTCATTTCCCTGGGCCCATGATACCACTAAGATTATATAATATCTATTTTAACCTAGAGGTTACAACAGACAATATCCTCATAACTATAAAAGTCTCAAATGTATGACACATTCTATAGTCATGGCTTTAGCTCGATAAATAAATGAACCGTTGTGATTTTGGTGTTGATGATAAATCTAGAGGCACACCTTTAATGCCTTTTAAATATTTCTTCAAACGCCCCGATGGACTCTTCTTCCATCTACTAGAGTCTGAGAAACTATCTTTCAATCATGTGATGGAGGGATAGAGGAGAATATTTATTGAGAAACATTATCTATAATTCCTCCCCTTACATGGAATTAATTTCCTCTTGGGAATTGGAATTATAGATCAATGTCTAGTAGTGATCAACATCCTATTTAAAATGATAGACCGCCAGTACAACATTAAATTCTTCTATGCTCTGGAAGATGGAAAATATCTTTTCAATGGAGTTAATCCACTATTCTGCGAGGAAGAGATCAGAAGGCACGCAAAACATGGGGGGCCTTTTCTGCAAGAAGTATTCTACGATAACCTAAAATTTAATTGTATATGGGGGGATTTCCACATGATTCAAGTTACTATTCAGAACATGAGCCAGGTGAGCGAGTACTATCATAATGTTTTGATCACCCATTCCCATTATATCAAGAATATCTTTAGATAAATTATCATATTTCCTATCACAATGATTTTTGGCATGTGTTCTTCTATTTCCATCCATTAAATAAGAAAAAGAATATACAATTAGAGGGATTTAATACATAGCTATTGAGCATAAAAATTATTATTTTAACATAAAAGGATAAACTTATAAAGGAGAAGTATATCGCAACGTGTGATTCCTTAGGTTTAAATCTCGGTTATCCTTGATCAATTTAAAAACATATATTCAAAAGTTATTTTTTATTCCATTTTTAATGGTTTGTAAAAAGCTCTAGAATTTACCAATGTATATTCCCCAGGAGTATCAAACTTGAAGGGCATCATGTCCCGTTGTCATGTACCCAAATACCCTGGTTCATGCCTGAAACTCCTTGTTGGAGTTTTCAATCCTTTTTAAATATATTCTAGATCTTTCACTTCCTATTTTTATCCATATAAGGATGTATTTTCATGAAAAAACAATTAATATATACATAAAAAAATTAATGATGTTTTCTTATACTTCATCTCATTTTTAAGGATCTTACTAAATTAATCTATTCCTATTCTCCGAAAATAACTAGACCACCCTTAGATACCAACTATAGCAAACCTAGAATTTTCACAAAACATTACATGATTTTAAGCATAATTATACATATTAGTACAAGCCATGGATCATGATGTCTAGTGTATTTGAGGACTACGTACATAAAACTGAAAACATGGAACTAAAAAAACAATTCATTATTTAATATCCATAAATAGATCCTAACTTCCATGGATACCTTACATATTCATAGGGTAGCATGTGGATCACATGACCAAAAGAATGAGCTACAAATCCCAATAAAGGAACAACCAAAAGAACAATTCATTATCACACAGAATTTAAGGCATGCCATGGTGATATAAAAATAATCTAAAATATGGAACCACAACATGTAAACACATAATCATATAAACATGGAGTCATAGAAATTTTGATGTAACATAAAACATTCCTTTAGTATGAGTCAAGTCTAACCGCTAAAATTGTTTCACATGTGTAGAACAAGCTAAGCCTAACAGCCAAGACCTCTGCACACAACATCTCATGAGACTTAACATTACCAAATGCATTAGAGTTCTATATGGGTGCACCCATATTATATTTTCATTAATATGTTTTCCACATAAATAATAATACATAATCAATCTTACATTAACATAAGGATTACCCATGTAAAGTATTGTGTACAATAAATAGGACACAAAGCAAAACAGATAGGCATAACAAAAAAGGGTCCATGAAATAAGATAACTAATGTATTCAAATAAATTCATAAAGGAAAAATATATCTCTATCATGATGAGTGATTTAATGTAGAAGTGACAACATGTATGAAAAGTATTCAAGAAATTTTGGCATAATACATTTTTGATATGTTTTAAGGAAAATACTTATCAAAATGTTAAATAGAATTGGGAAAATCCTTTATTCAAAAAAAATGAACCAGGAAAGGTTTAGAAATTAAAAATAAATATTTTATTAATACAATTATGTATTACAATAAAAAATAGAGTGCACTTTTAGTAAGGTAAGAATTTGGGAATCTCCCTCAAAATAGGTTTCCTTATCAGAAGGTACTATAGATGGAATCACATAAAAATATGTATATTCATGAATAATAATGATGAATGGGAAACGATACATGAGTTTTTAACATTCACATAGAATTTACAATATTAACATAAGAATAATATATTGTAAGAACCAGGTTCGTATTTTTGAGGTATGGGTTTCTTCTTTTCTCTTTTCCTGAAGTTTTTTTGAGAAGTAAGGAAAATGGGGGAAAATCCTAAATATTTGGACTACACACCATGTACTTTTCCACACGCCGTGTACTTTGGCCATGTGGTATGAGTACACAGGGTGTGTAACCATGCTGGCGATGAATGGTGTAAAAACTAACTACACGCCGTGTAGTGGGTATTTACACGCCGTGTAGTCAGTCAGCAAGAAAATAGTAAGGTGGTGGAAGCAGCTGCCACCTGATCGGAAGTACACGCAATGTACCTTGGCTTCACACGCAGTGTACTCATGTCGACTAATGAACAATGCCACGCTGGTGAGAAGCCGCTGAAGGAATAATTAAAAATGAAAACTACACACTGTGTACCCAATATTACACGCCGCGTAGTCTATTTTTTCACATAAAATGGGAAGTATAATCCCTTGTTCACAGGGACAGTTTAGAACAAGATAAGGAGTCAAGAGAGAAGGTTGAACTGTCGAGGATATCCATATCACATGCCAGGAATCCGTTTTCTCCTCTGTTGATCTCGTTGGGGCCGTACGGGTAAGCCTCTCCTTCTCCTTAATCCATTCTTACCAATTATTTCCCAAGGGAAAGTTATTCACTTTTTAATGGGTTTTCTTATACCTTAGATCTACGTCGTATTTGGGTGTTTCAGGAAGTGATGTTCATGTATACCAATCAAGGGCGATCGAGGTCGGTGGCTTGGTGTTTAATTTCCATCTGTTGTGTGTTTTTGTGTACCGTTGTGCTACGAATCCATGTTGGGGTATCGTGTGGCTGAGGTCGTGGCTATTTTGAATACCTAGAACTGTAAAGAAAAATAAATGTGATAATAAACTGTTGTTTGGGATCCCTGATTGGATCCAGGACCACCCCTGGGGTGCATTCCTTTGTTTAGCAATTTGGCTAGGATACCCGAGGGTACGCCATGTTTACTCTATGAATTAATTTTTATTTGAGAGGAATTGTAAATAATTGCATGATTAAATGTTGGACATGGCATGATTACTTTATAGCCTGAGGGCGTCGATATTGTTTAGCATGAGAGCGTGATTACTTTATAGCCTGAGGGCGTGTTTACATTATAGCCTGAGGGAGTGGTTACTTTATAGACTAAGGGCATGGTTACTTTATAGCTTGAGGGCATGGTTACTTTATAGCCTGAGGGAACGGTTACATTGTAGCCTGAGGGCATGGTTACATTATATGCCTGAGGGTGTGGTTACTATATTGGATTGGGGGTGTGGTTATATTATATTAGACTGAGGGCATGGTTCTGATGGGAATGAAATGTTAATAAATTGAAAGGTTAAATATATAATAAAAATGTCAATATAACTGTTAAAGTTAGTTACTTTTGAGTAATGCTTAGTTTATTGCATTTTATTACTGCACACTGTTGTGGCATATTTTCACACAGTTGGGTACGGGACTTTTGTGGGTGTATACTGGGATTTATTTATCACGCCCTGTTTGGGTCATGTCTTCGGCCCAAACAGATTACGTTTTTACAGGTGTCGACAGGGGCAATGGTCCCTATACAGGTACATGATTGTAGTACAGGAGTAGGGGAGCATGGGACCGAGCATAGGCTCACGATGATGCCGACTGTTTTATTTTGTTCTGTTGTACCTACACTTTCTATTGTATATTATTGTACTTCTGTGTAACATGTTATAGCTTTTTTCTTATAACTTGAGACATGTTGCATCATTATCTATATAACAGTTGGTTATCTTTTACTACAGTTGTTTATTTTAAATGTGTATGGTTTATTTATTCCATTGTTTCTGTATTTTTTATTTAGTATTCCGTTGCACTACACATCGAAAAATGAGGGCATTGTTTCTCCACTATCATACCTAGGACCTCACTGCTAGCCGGCAGCCTCTGTCATTTGAGGAATTGCGCTTGAGGTCATGTGACCAACCAGGTTTAGGGCTCCCGTTGAGTGGCGCCCAGATTCGGGACGTTACAAAGTGGTATCAGAGGAGTTCTTTTCTTTGACATACTATATAGAGCCTTATTCAGGGATAGGACATGAACATTAGTTGGTAGTAAGCTGTGAGCGGGCGTAGCTAACCCGTGTACATGTAAAAGGCATTCTACCTCGTATTTTTACAATTCTTATGATTTTTCAAATTTTACAGTTGATTTGATTTCATCGTTGGGTGACACACTTGTGATTGTGTTGTTTATAATTTATCCATGAGTTCTACTTAGTTGAAACCTAATGAGATGAGGGTATTCCATATCAGACATCATTTAGGAATATGCTAGAAATCACATGCCATGCATTATTCCATGACTTGTAGGTTCATTATAAATTGCATGTTGTTGTAATAGTTTTTGTGCTAGAAAAACATGTTGTTGTGATAGATGCTTGATAAAGACCTGCTTTGTGATAAGGTATTTTTGCATGAGACTGTTGATAGAATGGATGCCCGATTTTGGTTTTTGGGGAGTATGGGCCCTCATTGACTGGAATTTGGTGGATCATTGACTTTTTATCTTGTTATAACACATATAAGATTCCAAACACTGAGTCGCGGGGAGTATGGTCCCTCGTGGATCAGAATTTTTCACTTGGGTTTTGTTTTATGTATTTTCAAGGTTCCATTGTAGTTTTTGAGTTGTACTATCTCGAAAACTCAGTATACAAGCCGTGTAGTTCCTCGGACACACTCCATGTGTTCTTTTGTTCAGGAAGAAAAGTAAACATTTTGAGTACACGTCGTGTACCCTAAGTACACACCGTGTAGTCGCTTCCTGTGTCATGGACCGTGTTGGAGGGGACACAAGGAAGGGAAATGCTTGGGGAAAAAACGCCGTGTACCGGATGTAAATGTCGTGTAGTGTTGACCCAGAGTGCAGTTGTGTAACTAAAAACACGGACGGACGAGACCATAATCCATACACACCGTGTCCACTCTAGAACACGCCGTGTAGTCTGACCTAGGATTCGGCCGTGTAATTAACAACACGGTTTGGGGTAATCCTTTCATGGACATGTCGTTTCCATTTGGAACACGCCATGTAGTGTGAGTCGTGTATCCGACCGTGTAACTAACAACACAGGTCGACGAAGCTCATCTAGTATATGTCATGTACCTGTGGGACACACCATGTATTTTTGATCGGTGATAGACCATGTGAACCTCACCATATGGCAGGGAAAATGGGGTGGTGTACACACTGTGTTCGGGTGTAACACTCTGTGTAGTTTAAGCCGAGTAGTCGGATGTGTCACGAACGACACGAGTAGTTGAAATTTTCACCATACATGTCATGTAGATTATATAGACGTCGTGTAGTCTTGTTCAATCGGAGCCATGGGTCTTAGCCTTGTAGAAGGACCTGAGCATGGGAAGAAAAGTAAGTTACATGTCGTGTACTCAGTATACAAGCCATGTAGTCTTGTTTTGAAAATCTTGAATGCCTTCTTCCTCCTGTTTTCATTTTTGTTCCGTCATTTTCATTCTTTGATAATTATGATCTAAGGTGTGCATTTGACCTATTAGAGTCATGCCGTCGAGGTGACACATGTTGTTCTCCAAGAGAGCAGCAAAGATTATACACCAGAGATGGTGGGCCATGGGATACCATTGGATCCTCCAGGAGAGCCAGATTCGGTGCCATCTATTATACTAGACACAGGCGTGGAGGCGTAGTTCCATGAATGCTTTATGCCGTTCATGCAGACCTTTTAGGGAGCACCGCCGGCTGCCACATCTATGGCTGCGTTGACTCGTATATTCCAGCAGTAGCATCCGCCTACGTTTTTAGGGGATGGCAGACCACAGGCTGCAGATTCTTGGATGGAGTCTATGCAGACTATTCTCAATCATCTTGAGATGCCTCCAGGACGGAGGGTCAAGCTCGCCACTTATATACTGTGTGATTACACCAATAGGTGGTGGGATGTTACCACATGGACAGTGAAGCAAAATGACATGGCGTGGGATGATTTTCATACTGCTTTCTATGACTACTTCTTCCCAGAGATGCAGATGGAAGATATAGCTCGAGAGTTTATGAATCTACTGCAGGGTGCTATGTCGGTGATGGATTATTCCTCTCATTTCACCAAGCATCAACATTTTTCACCCAATCTAGTGGGTGATGAGACATTGGGGGCTATACGCTTCGAGGATGGTCTTCATTATGACATACGATATCTAGTGAATGTTTTCATGTTGCCTCTAGTACATGATATTTTGAACAAGGTGCTGATTACATAGAGGATCCTTCGAGAAGCTTGTGGTGTAGGCCAGGGCGGTTCAGCACCAGTTTCTGGTACTATTTTTGCTAGTAAGAGGAAGAGACAGATGAGTTTCTCTCACAGTGGCAGTCCTATCCAGATGATTACTTCAGGTGGCTGGGTCAGGTGCTACCAGTGTGGTAAAGAGGGGTACAAGAGACCGTAGTGTCCATGAGACCTAGTGGAGTGCCAAGCTTGCGGCAAGATGGGTCATCTACAACGCTTTTGTAGGAATTTTCTACCAGTGGCTAGTGAGAGGGGTTCTGTGAAGACTCCACATGCAGGGGTAGGACCGGAAGTTTCTTACCAGTTGGGGAACTGGGATACATCAGGACGTACATGCAGAGGTGGTGGTCATAGTCGTGGTAGCAAGACACCATTATATCAGAGGCTGCAGGGCGGGACAGCTCCTGGTAGCCAGGCTGTGTCGCAGGGCCGTGACACTGAGTAGGCATATGCAGTGCAACAGAACCAACAGGAGCAGGATCCTAGACCTACTACTCTTAGAGGTACTATTCAAGTAGATTATATCTTATCGTCAGTACTTTTCAACACAATCGCAACACATTCTTTCATATCTGTGCCCGTTGTGTAGAGCCATGGGATCTGTGTTTCTTCTTCTTCTTCTGTTATGATGCTAGAAACTCTGTTGGGGACGAGAACAGCTGGTGTGAGTTATTGCATAGAGTTCCCCCTTGAGGTTGGCGGGTGTCACTTTCTTTGGGACCTCTATGTCTTAGAGATGAAGAGCTATGATGTCGTTCTCGGAATGGACTGGTTGGTTCCCATTCAAGCCTTTGTAGTTTGCTGTCGTCGTAAGGTGAGTTTCACGTCACTAGAGGGAAGATAGTTTCTATACAAATGCGAATGGGATGTTTAGGAATGTTGAGATGGACCAGAGCAACGTGGGTGAGGTGGAGTCACAACCCAGATTATGAGTTTATATCTGGATGGTCAGGGGACTTGATAGAAATATTTTTCTCCAATGGTTGATCATTTCGGAGATGTCTTCTTGGATGACTTTTCAGGTCTTCCTTTGGAGTGTGAGGTGGATTTCTCGATTGAGCTAGTTCCAGGAGCAGCACCAGTTCTCATTACTCATTATATGATGGATACACAAGAGTTGCAGGAGCTCAAGAGACAGTTACAGGTGTTACATGCAAAAGGTTTCATCCGACCCAATACTTCTCCTTGGGGTTTTCCAGTCCTCTTTGCGAATAAGGTAAATGGTACCCTCAGACTCTGTGTGGATTATCTGTTATTGAACCAGTTGACAGTCAAGAACTGATATCCCTTGCATAGGATTGATGATCTCTTTGATCAACTTCGTGGAGCACGAGTATTCTCGAAGAATGAATTGAGATCCAGATATCTTCAATTGCATGTTAGACCATCTGATATACCTTTCACAGCCTTCAGGAGTAGGTATGGTCTATACGAGTACTTGGTTATGCCGTTCGGACTCACTAACGAACCAACCGTTTTAATAGCTCTGATGAATCGTGTGTTCCATACTTATCTAGATTCATTCATGCTAGTATTTGTGGATGATATCTTGGTGTACTCTCACACTAGACATGACCTTTCCACCCATCATGAGATCATATTTAGTACACTGAGAGTGCATAATCTATATTCTAAGCTATCAATGGGCTACATTTGGATGGACCAAATTCACTTCCTGGGTTATATCATCTTAGAGGTAGGATTTGTAGTAGACCCTGATAAAGTGAGAGCAGTAGTTTCCTGGGAGAATCCTAATAATTTTTTTGAGATACGGAGTTTCTTGGAGCTGGATGGTTACTAAAGATGCTTTATATAGGACTTATCCCACTTAGCAGCACCATTGATGGGTCTGACTAAGAAGGGTGTGAAATTCCTTTGGTCAGAAGCTTGTGAGATAGCCTTTCAGGACCTGAATGGAAGGTTGACATCAGCACCAGTCCTGATACTTCCAGAGAAAGCGAAGATCTATACAGTATACTATGATGCATCATGTATTAGGCTGGGAGCAGTGTTGATGTAGGGTGACCGAGTTGTCGTGTACGGTTCATGTAAGTTGATGCCACATGAGAGTAATTACCTAACACATGATCTCGAGTTGGCTACAGTTGTTTATGTGTTGCATTGTTGGAGGCACTATCTCTTGGGAAAGCATTTTTTGGTTTTCACTGACGAAAAAATCTCAAGTATATCTTTACTCAGCGTGACTTGAATATGAGACAATGAAGGTTGGTCGAATACCTTCAGTCCTTCGTCTTTGAGCTTACTTATACACCTGGTAATTGTAATGAAGTAGCTGATACACTGAGTAGGATGACTCAGATACAGGCAGTGTAGGAGGCCAGTGGTGAGTGGAAGCTCATGGATTTGTTCTCTGAGATGCTTTTGGAGGTGCACAACAGTTAGGGGAATACCAATATTTCATCTTTAAATATGACCCCTACCCTCTTGTATAGAGTGAGGATGAGGCATCTATATATTTCGGAAGGCCTAGATCTATGGGAGTTGGTGGCAAGTGAGGACCCTCCTCCTGGATGGGCGATATGTGATGATGAGGTAAAACATTTCCATGGACGAGTATGGGTTCCAGGGGATATACATGAGGAGATGTTGTGGGAGTTTCATGCTTCATCTTGGGATGTTCATCCTAGTGTTACCAAGATGTACCGTGACTTGAGACGTCAGTACTGGTGGCAAGGTATAAAGAGAGAAGTAGCTGGTTTTTTAGGAGATGTTCCACCTGTCAGCAAGTGAAGGGGGAGAAACAGAAGCCAGTCAGACTGTAACAGTAGTTACCCATCCTGGAGTGGAAATGGGATGACGTCACGGTGGAATTCATGAATGGGTTTCATATGTCACCTTGAGGTAATGATGCCCTGTGAGTTTTTGTTGATAGACTCACAAAAGTATCTCAGTTTTTTCCGATCAAGGAGACCTTCAGTGTTGACGAGCTCGGAAAGTTGTATATCCAAGAAGTCGTACGTCTTCATGGGGTTCCTCGTTCTATCATTGCAGATAGGGATGCCTGCTTTACATCTCGTTTCTGGAGAAGCCTTCAGAGGGAACTGGGTACATAGGTGATTCTAAGAACAGTTTACCACCCTCAGACTGATGGTCAGTCAGAGCGTATGATTCAAGTGCGTGAGGACATGCTGGGAGCATGCATCCTAGACTTTGGGGGCTCTTGGGAGAAGCACAAACCCCTAGTCTATTTTTCCTATCATAACAGTTTTCAGGCAACTAATGATATTGAACCTTACGAGGATTTACATGGTAGGACTTGATGATCACCCTTGTGCTGGTTAGAGGCAGGCGAGGTAGCATTACTGGGACCACCTCTCATTCAAGAGACTTCTGAGCAGGTCTAGTTGATTTAGAAGTAGATAGCTACAAAACAGTCTCATCATAAATCTTATGTTGCTTGCCGCAGACAACCATTGGATTTTGTGGTCAGGGATTAGGTTCTCTTTCATGTTTCGCTGAGGTTGGGACATAGATGCATGAGGAGATAGGGTAAACCTTCACCGAGGAATGTGGGGCCATTTGAGATTCTAGAGAGAGTCAGAATGGTTGCCTAGTGGTTGCAGTTACCACAGAGGTATTGGGCCATGCATGACATCTTCCATGTATCTCAGTTGCACCGCTATCAATCAGACTCATCTCATGTCTTTCCGCTAGAGGAGGTTGAACTTTAAATCGATGCGTCCTTTTAGGAGCATTCAATTTGTATCATTGATAGGAGTACGAAGGTTCTCTAAGGCTGGTCAGTTCCTCTCGTACGGGTGTTATGGCAGTATGGTTGAGTGCTGGACGAAACCTGGGAATGGGAAACCGACGTACGTGGTCAGTGGCTAGAGCTGTTCTGAGCTTTATCTTCACCACCCTTGGAAGAGAAATTTGGAGATGAATTGCTTTAAGAGGGTAAGTTTTTAAGAACTTGGTTCTTATTTTTGAGGTATGCGATTCTTCTATTCTATTTTCCTTAATTTTTTTTGAGAAATAAGGAAAATGGGTGAAAATCTCAAATTTTGGGACTACACGCCATGTACTTTTCCGCACACCGTGTACTTTGGCCGTGTGGGATGAGTACACAGGGTGTGTAGCCACGCTAGCAATGAAAGGTGTAAAAACTGACTACAAACCGTATAGTGTGTATTTACATGTCATGTAGTCAGTCAGATGACAAATAGTAAGGTGATGGAAGCATCAACCAGCTGACCGGATGTACACTCTGTGTACTTAGGTTTCACATGCTGAGTACTCAGGTCGACTGATGAACAGTGCCACGCTGGCAAGAAGCCACCGAAGGAACAGTTAAAAATGAAAACATCATGCCGTGTACATAATAGTACAGGCCATGTAGTCTATTTTTGGGATTAAAATGGGCAGTAGCCTCCCCTGTTCACAGAGATGGCTTAGAACCGGAGGAGGAGTCGGGAGAGAGGGTCGAAACTTCGAGGAGCTCCAAATCGCACGTCGGGAATCCGTTTCTGCCTCTATCGATCTCGTTGGGACCGTACGGGTAAGCCTCTCCTTCACCTTAAGTCGTTCCTACCAATTTTTTCTTGAGGGAATTTTATTTATTTTTGAATGGGTTTTCTTCTACCCCAGATCTATGTCATATTTGGGCGTTTCTGGATGCGACGTTCACATATACCGTTCAGGGCCGATTGAGGTAGGTGGCTTCATGTTTAAATTCCATCTTTTGTGCGTTTTTGTGTACTGTTGTGCTACAAACCCATGTTGGGGTATCGTGTGGCTGAGGCCATGGATTTTTTAAATACCTAGAATTATAAAGGTAATTAAATGTGATGATAAACTATTTTATGGGATTGCTGCTTGGATCCAGGACCACCCCTCGGGTGCGTTCCTCTGTTTAGCCATTTTTCCAGGATACCCGAGGGTATTCCATGATTACATTATGCATTACTTTTTCCTTGAGAGGAATTGTAAATAATTTCATGATTAAATGTTGGGCATGGCCTGATTACTATATACCCTGAGGGTGTGGATATTGTATAGCATGAGGGCGTGATTACTTTATAGCCTGAGGGCGTGATTACATTATAGCCTGAGGGCGTGGTTACTTTATAGCCTGAGGACATGGTTACTTTATAGCCCGAGGGTGTGGTTACTTTATAGACTGAGGGTGTGGTTAATTTATAGCATGAGGGTGTGTTTTCTTTATATGCCTGAGGGCGTGGTTACTATATTGGCCTGAGGGTGTGGTTATATTATATTAGCCTGAGGGCATGGTTCTAATGATCACAAAATGTTATTAAATTGAAAGCATAAATGAATAATAAAAATGGAAATATAATTAGTATAGTTAGTTACTTTTGAGTACTGCCAAGTTTATGGCATTTTATTAGAACACACGGTTGATGCATATTTTCACTCAGTTGGGCACAGGCCTTTGGTGGGTGCCTACTAGGATTTATTTCTCACCCACTGTTTGGGTCAGGTCTTCGGCCCAAAAAGATTATGTTTTTGCAGGTGTCGATAGGGGAAAGGGTCCCTATACAGGTACATGATTGTTGTAGAGGAGTAGGGGAGCATGGGACAGGGCTTAGGCTCCCAATGCTGCCAGCTGTTTTGTTTTTTTCTGTTGTACCTGCACATTCTATTGTATCTTATTATACTATTGTATAACATGTTCTGGCTATTTTCTTAGAAAATGAGACATGTTGCATCATTATCTATTAACTGTTGGTTATCTTTTAATGAAGTTTTTTATTTTAAATGTAATAGTTTATTGCTTCCGCTGTTGTTGTATGTATTATTTAGTATTCCGCTACGCTACACTTTGATAATAGAGGGAATAGTTTCCCCACAATCAGACATGGTCCCTAGCTGCTAGCTGGCAGCCTCTGGTGTATGGGGAAATGTTCTTGAGGTCATGTGACCAACCGAGTTCGGGAAACCCATTTAGTGGCACCCAGATCCGCGAAATTACATATATATCTTCATTTAAGAAAAAATAAAGATAAATAAACTTGATGGAATAAAGGAGGTTTGGGTTGAATCCATCATGGAATATCGACATGGTATCGTGTGTAATTTAGAGGGATTAATGAGAGAGGAAGGGGTTATAATCAATAAAACATATTGAGAACTATATGAGAAAGATTCATAATAATACCCCATCACTAGTAATTAAAAATAAAATGGTATAACATAAAGGACAATCTTGAATAAATGTTAAAGGAAGAGGATCCCATACCTTATGTTTGATTCTGATATTTTCTTTAACTTAATGAGTTGAATAATAGAATTAGGTTCGTTAATTAGAAATTAAAGAATATATTATATAAATAAATGATTTATTATATACTTTTTATGTTCATTTATAACCTTTTCGATTGGTTATGAGGTTCAATATCATTTTTCGGGTTCGTTTGTTATCTTGGATTTTATGATCAGTTTACTTATTTTCATGAATGGTTAAACATGTAAGTTGAAAGTGGTAGAATATAATTTAAGTTATATAAAAATAAAGAAATTATATCCTATTAATGGTTAAAAATTTAATTTTGTTAAATGTAGTTGTGTCTAATCATTATATAAAACATTAGTGATAACCTTTTGGGTCAGTTGGAGGTTTTTTGGCCACAATGAACAAGTTTTGTTTCATAAATAAAAAACATGTTTACCAAAGGATTCCAGAACCATAGATGAGTCGTGATAAATTTATTATGGTTTTGTTCAACCATGAAATTTTTTTCATGAACATAATTGAATATGGTAACAAAAATTGAAAACCAATCGTCCATGACTGTGGTAATTTAACACATCTCAGATGGTGTCATTTCTACTAAAATAAAATAATGGTAAAGAATAGATTATAAAAACTTATTCCATTATCATTACTAAATTTTAGTACATGTAAGGAACCAGTTCATTAAAACATTTGGATGAGGAGAGGAACGTATTGAAAAGTAAACAAAGAACATGAAAAGAAAGTAAAAAATTTGAAAAGAGAAATTTACCTCTTGAATCATCATTACATGAGAGCCTCTTAAGGGGAGTGGATTTGGACTTATTAGGAGACCATGGTCTGTTGAACGTGGGGAGAGATCTTGGGAAGATATTTGGTCAAAATTTAGGGAAGGCACAAGTCTTGAGAGGGGTGAATATAAGAGGGTGGGAGAGGTTATATTTATAGTGGAGGGGAGGATAGTTTTCAAATTATTTAATTCTTTAATTTGTTATTTTAAATAAAGACCTGAAATAGTAATGATTGTATAACTCAAAAAAGTAATGTGTTCCTGTGATATTGAGATAATGGCCTTACTTCATCCATACATTAGCTAATGAAATCATAATTCATGTATATATCATTTATAAAAACTTTTCATATTTTACTATTCACTCAAAAGTCATGTATTTCAGAAAAATCACAAAAATTCACTCTAACAATTTTTAGTCTTATGGAAACAAAAAATGAACCCCATTTCTCAAAAATAATTTTCTAAATATTATTAATTCAATATTTAATTAAAATAATAATTTATTATAATAAATTTTAAAACATTTATTTACCTATTTCAAAATATTGGTACATCATACTTTCACTTAAATATTATTTATATACTATCATTGATACGGTTAATATTCATTAAATTATATCACCACTAAAATGGGTTACATTACTATTCATAAGGGTATGTTACTATCCACCGAAATATTAGTTTTTTTATTAGACTCCTAACATCATACTGATCGCAATTGTGTATGTCAGATTTTTGAAATTCAAAACACATAAGTGTCAATATTATATATCAAGGGAAAATAGTACATAGTATTTCAAAATATTGATATTTCATGGGATTACATGACATATTTATAAGAAATTAATTTAAAAGGATAAAACATTGGGAAATTACATTCTTCCCCCCTTATGAAATTTCACCCTTGAAATTTCATTTTACATTCTAAGACATAGAAAGGTGCGGGTGCTTTTTCTTCATTGCCTCCTACAGTTCTCATGATGACTCTTCGGACATATGGTTCCACCATAGTACTTTCACCAGGTTAGTAGAACTTTATCTCTATGATCCAACCTCTTCACTGGATTCACCTCATAAGAAAGACCATCCTCTAACTATACCACCTCTGAAGGGAGTAGATGTGAAGGATCAGGTATGTAATTATTTTATAGGGAGAAATGGAAGTCATTGTGTACTTGGTCCATGGTATATGGAAGTGTCAGTTGATAGGCCATATCCCTAATTCGATCATGAATCTAGAATGGGTTGATGTACCTAAGACATAGCTTTACGTTCTTCCGAAGCATCATTAACTTCTCCCATGGATATATTCATAGAAAAACCATGTCTCGAACTTTGATCTCATGGTCTCATCGATGGATGTCTGCATAACTCATTTATTGACTTTGGGATGCCTTGATGTGTTTCTGAATTGATTTAAACTTCTCCACAAAATCTTTAACTATTTCAGGTCCTAAAAACTTATGCTTATTGACTTCATCCCAACTTGTCGTTGTTCTTCACCTTTTCCCATAAAGGGCTTCATATGGTGACATTCAGATGCTCATCTAGAAACTATTGTTGTAGTAGAATTCAACCAATGGAGGGTGTTGGTCACATCCTTAATTGAAGTAAAAATAATATGGTGTCAACATATATTATAATTTTTAAACATTTCTATAATATTGGCCATTACGTTGAGGATGATAGGTCGTACTGATGTTTTTTCGGTACTTAGATCATGTTGGAGACTTTTCCCGAACATCGAGGTGGTTCTTAGATCACAATCGAATATAATAGATAGATTTAATCCATGAATAATTACCTATTATTTGATTTAAATACATGCATGTTTATCAAATTATAAGTCCACTCAAATTGAAATAAAGTGAGATGTCTTTGAAAGATGTTCCACAATAAACTATATAGCTTTTTTTCCTTTAGATGTCCTTAGAATCCCAGGGATAAAGTACATGGTGATGTTCTCCCACTTAGATGTTGGTATGGTTAGTGGTTTCATCATCCCCTTAGACTTATGTCTTTCAACCTTCACTTGTTCACATACCAGGCACATTTTCGTTTACTCAGCAATCAACTTCTCCATATTGTCCCACAAAAAGATCTCTCAGAGATCTTGATACATCTATGTGCTCCCTGGGTGGATAGAGAAAAATAATCTATGTGCGTCATTCCGAAGATCATTATTTATATGTAGATAATATGGTAGAAATAATCGTTACATAATAATTATGACTCCATCGTTGTCATTTTTTAAATTGAAGGATTTCCCATTTCTGATAGCTTCCACACTTTTCAGAATTTCCACATCTTTTCATTGACCGTCCTTTATTATCTCCATGAGGGATGGTTCAGAGATAATTTGAGAAAGGATTGATAATGTTACTACCTTAATGATACCCATTTCCATCCTCTTAAAATATAAGAATATCAAATACTTTTCAATTCTATTCATTGATAATGATGCATGACCCTTTCAATTTAGATCATCTACCAACTTGTTTTCCTTACCGAGATTGTAGTGGATTGTGCAATCATAATCAATGATGTCCTCTATGCATCTTCAATAGAGAATATTAATATTTTTTTTGTGAATATATATTTTAGAATCTTGTGATGAGTATATATTTCACAATTCCCCCCAATGAGATAATGTCACCAAATTTTTAATGCAAATATCGCAGCTACCAACTATATATCATTTGTAATATAGTTTTGCTCATGGATTTTCAGATACCATGAAGAGTAGGCTACCAAATTTTCATTATTCATTAGCACATAGCATATTCCCTTGTTTAAAGCATCACGATACACCAAAAATTGTTCTCTACATGATGGGAGTGTGAGTATAGGCACAGTGATAAGCCATTATTTCATCTCCATGAAACATTCTTCACATTCCTGAGTCCAGAAAAAATTTAATCCCTTCTGTGTCAACTTGTTCATTGGGATTGAAAATAAGGAAAATCAACTCAAAAATCATCGATAATACCCGTCATGACCCAGAATTATATGGCTCTCCATTACAGATGTACGCATGGGCCACTCTTCAATTTCCGTTTTATTGGAAGGGTGAAAAGATATCCCTTTTCTAGTGATAACATTCCCTATGAATTTAACATCATCTACATAGAATTCACATTTACTATCCTTTTCAAATAGATTTTATTTAGAATAGTATTAAAATGCTTCTAATGTTCCTTCTTACTCTTTGAGTATATTATAATATTGTCAATAAATAATACAAAACATTCCTTTGAGGTAATTTCTTAAGAATCTATTCATTAAATCCATGAAAATTTCAAGAGTATTCAGGGGTCCAAAGGGAACCAATATAAACTCCTAGTGTTCATACCTTTTTGAATTGTATTCTTGTGAATATCTTTATTTCTCACATTTAATTGGTGATATCCTGATCGAAGGTTCACCTTAGAGAAATAAATGGTCCCACGAAGCTGATCAAACAAGTAATCTATCTGAGGTAGGGGATACATGGTCTTTATATTTATTTTATTGAGCTCATAATAATCATTGCATAGTGATGAAGCTATATTTTTCGTATATTATATACTGTATTTCAATGTTCTATATCCCACCAAAGTGTTATTTTATGGGCAATTGTCACATTTTTATGTTTTAGTAGTATTTTGAGCTCAAATGCAAAAATGGCATAATTTTGGGATTTAACTGTTTTATTTTTATTTTTTATTGTTTCCATAACATTTTCCAAACTGAACCAAATTGTTAAATTCTTTTTTTATAGGTTTTCTTATATCATGGGTAGAATTTCATCCTTCTGTAGGCCCAGCTCAATCAATTATTTGGAGGCCCAAAACTAGCTCACAATCCGTACCTCGAAAACTGTGTGCAGAATTGGAATTATTTATCTCTGAGCTTTTATCTCGAAGCAGACCCATCCAATGGAGCTACAATTTAACAAGGAGTTGGAAGAGGAATTAATTACAATCTTTCATTAATGAGTCAACGTCTGAATCGACTGTTTTCATGATACTAAATGCATAGGAAGTTGGAGTTGTGTAAGATGAAGAGTCACATGGATAGATTTATTTTTCCGCACAAAAACAGTCATAACTCCCTCATACGTGGACCAATATGGCTGAAATGTTGTGGAGGGACGAGGAAGAAGATAAGAAACAATTTCCAAGAATGGAACATTTACCAATTCGGTCATTTAATGAGCCTATAGGTCGATTTAATCCATAGGACAAAATTTGAGCGAGAATTATTCTCCCATTTTCTCAATAAATTTGTACCTCCTTTCATTATACAATGATAACCATTTCAAGTGGTCAAGGTTGAGTATTTGTTGTTGTAATAGTTATTTTTATTTTTAATATATATTAGATTGGATTTACATTTCATACCTCCTTTTTTCCATTTATTTTATTTTATGTATTCTCCCATCGTTATTCCCTTCTAAACTCCACTAAAAATGGAGAACTAACATCGGCGCTTGTTCGAGGGAGGGAATGGTGGGTTGATTGAGTTATTGAGTTGTAATTTTATTATCCTTTATTAAATTCTAAGAATAATGGTGATGGTTAAATTGATTATGGTGAGCGGTCACCCTATTTTCTCTACCACCAATTTCTTCTTCTCATTTATCTATTTTCCTTCCCTTCGCTATTTGTGTCGTTCATACAGTGGAGCAGGACATGAGTAGTGATGGTCAGAGAAGAGGTCTCATAGCTGAATTTAGGAAGAGAATTACCCTATATGTAGAGGTCTCGGTATGGGGTAATGACAATCCAAACGAGAAGGTGAGGTGTGATACGTTTTGATCACCTCATTGAGTTGAATATTGAGATTCTTTTTAAACAATGATATCAACCACCATGACCTCCTAAGAACAACTTCATTATTTTTTTATTCTAAATTCATTATATATTGCATTGAATTATTATTTATTATATTTATATTTTATGTATTTCATTTCCCCCCATTTATACTAATATTATATTTTTATATTAGTTATATTATAAATAGTGACAATAGGAAAATAGCGCATGTTAGCGACCTCCTTGTGATCGACCCTAGGGTGTGCCACTATGGTGCATTATTAGGTTAATAAGAAATTAATTGAATTTTGGTTCACGACAAACCAACTCTCATCAATTTGGCGCCATTTCCGGGGAGGTCAAGTGCTTTCACACTATATTTTTCATAAAAACCCAAAAAATTTAAAATTTTCAAAAACTAAAAAAAGTGCTTCATTGAATATCAAACTTTTTTTTGGTCAAGATGGATTATTTTAGTGATTTTTCATATTCTTGGAATTTTACTGAGTTTTCTAGAAAGGAAGAGTCTTTCATGCTACAGATGGAATAAGATGCAGCGATGATTCAAAATAATTTCCAAATCCTTGAACAAGCAAGCAAGATGGTAGCATCGCTGGCAGATGAAGTTGAAGAAGTCAAAGATCTATGGATAGAATGACAACAAAAAAAGTACCAAGCTGAATAAGAAGAGATAAATGTTGTTACACCTACATTTTATGTTGAAGAACCAAAGGAGGACTTGAAGACTCAATTTGAAGATGCAATCGTCTCTCCTTGGCCACTGCATGAAGAGGTTCCTGAAGACGGCAAGTCAACTGATACAACTCTGGGAGGTCAACATGCTTTGGATGAACATTGGGTAGATTTTGATGAAGAACAAAAGGTATGTGATCTTCCCAATTTTTTCAAAAAAGAATCAGTACCTCTGTACCTCTCTATTGCTTTGGAAGAAGATGAAGAAGTCCCTGCTGAAAAAGAGTTCCTAGTGGCCTTGCCTGAATAGATCACATTTCAAGATGACCTACATGAAAGGGAAGATTTTTATATTGACTGTTCTTGTTTTAATCATATCCAAGTGGAATTATTTTATAACTTCCCTTCTGAATTTTTTGACGCAGCATCACATGTGCAAGACCTGGATATTAAATTCGAAGTGGCCAAAGAAGTTGTGGCAGTGAACAAAAAGGACCCATTCCTCCTCCTTCCCCCATCATTCCAGTTGTACAACATTGAAATGGTGAAGGAGCTGATGTACTGTTTCTGTGGGTTCCTTCAATACATCTACGAGTTGAGGATCATTGGAAGAAAGAAGTTCGGGTGGTTTCTGAGTATGAAACCTCATCCACCAACGGATTGGGGTGGAACCGCTGCAACAGCCTACCTAGGGGCTGTAAAAACCTAGCACCCTCTTGGGGGTCAAACCAAGCGTTATCGTTTTTCTTTTCCTTTCCTATTTCTCTTCCATTGCTCTTTCTTTTTATTTGTTTTTCTTATGTTTTCTTTATTTCATGCTTTTTAGGTTAAGTGGCAATATCTAGGAGCTTAACTCACGATTGCCACTAAAAAATAAATCAGGTTGTGTCTTTTTTTTGTTTGCTACCCAATTTAAATTCTGTGTGAACATATTTCTTGATATGATTTGAGCTAAAAGAGGGTAGCAAATGGAATAAGTGTGGGGGGGATTTCAACATGTTTTAATGAATTTTTTGTGTGATTTTATTTTTCATTTTTGGTGTGTTTTTATGAATCTTGAGCTGAATTGAATACTTGGGAAAATTCAAACCATCTTGGTATTTTTGGCACATTGTTTTATTTGAGTATTTGAGGAATTACATGATTACTAAATGGATTTTGTTTTTGATTTATGATCTTTTCATTTTATGATGTTTGGTTGATTGTGAAACTCTTGTGCACTAGTGCTATCCAAATTGAAAATATTTCCCAACCAGAGATGATTCTAAACCTTTTTGACATATTCTTTACATTTCTATTTTTCTTGAGAGTCTTGAGACATGTTGTGTGATCCATAACATGCTATTTTTCTCTTTTTCAAAGACGTTAGAGTTCATAGAATGTGTTAAGTATGATTGAGGCACCATTTTGAAAGCCCTTTTGCATCAAACTCTTATTTTGGCCTACCTTTTTAGCATACCTTCTTTAAGCCACTAGTAGCCATGAAATACCTTGTTAGGAAGACACATTAAAAGCCATTTATACCATTCCAACCTTCTCTAGAAGTTAAATGCATGATTATTGTTGAACTCAAGTGTGGGGGAGGGAGAAGATGGGCTGTATTTTGCTTTTCAGAAGATTATTTTTGAGCTGAATAGAAAGTGTTGCCATATTTATTGCTATTTTGGTGGAAGAAATGTCATGATGGGAAGATGGATGGGTGGACAAAAAAATCATTACATAAATCGGCTGGATATTCACAAATACTTGATGATCAAAAGCTGCCTCTCTTTTCCTTCAAAACATGATTCTGAGGAGATATCCAGATCTAAATTCAAGCTGAAACAATGATACAAATTGGGAAAAGAGGGATGAAAATCATTGATACTGAAATTATATGTGTGAACTTCCCAAAAGAAGAGGTTTTTGGAGGTGATTAATTATTGATCTGATTGAGGAGTACACCATTCTTGAGCAAAACTGTTTTCATGCATTTACTTCACTTTAGAGCATAACCCTCCTCATTCTGCCTCAGATGTTTTTACATTTTAAACCTGCCAACCCTCAGCCTCAGAACAACCTATGAAAAAGACCTCATGATTGAAATTTTTTTTACTCTGTGATGTTGAGATACTAGGAGGATATCAAGTCTATGGAGATCAAACAAGTTTTGAGAATGAGAAAAACTCCACATTAAATATCCTTGAGTGAAAAAAGAAATATTTTTCCGGGGAGGAAGGTACGACATTCATGTGAGGATTAACATGATATTGAATGGATTCATATGATTTTTGAGGATTAATGAAATTTTTATCCATTTATGAGGCATGATATTTTCTCTAATATGATAAATGAGTTGTGCGTTCATTTATGCTTTGAGAAGTTTGTTTTGAAGTTGGTATAAGATGATTGCCCGTGAGTGCAATGATTAAGTGTGGGGGGATGATGAAGCTATAATTTTTGTATATTATAAACTGTATTTCAATGATCTAAATACCACCAAAATGTTATTTTATGGGAAATTGTCACATTTTTATGTTTTAGTAGTATTTTGAGCTCAAATGCAAAAATGGATTAATTTTGGGATTTAACTATTTTATTTTTATTTTGTATTTTTTCCATAACAATTTCCAAACAAAACTAAATTGTGAAATTAATTTTTTATAGGTTTCCTTATATCATGGGCCGAGTTTCATCCTTCTGTAGGCCCAGCTCAATCAATCATTTGGAGGCCCAAAACTAGCTCACAATCCGGACCTCGAAAACTATGTGCAGAATTGGAATGTTTTAACTCTGAGCTTTTATCTGGAATCTGATCGATCCAATGGAGCTGAAATGTAACATGGAGCTGGAAGAGAAATTAATGAACATCTTTCATTAACGAGTCCACTTCTGAATCAGCTATTGTTAAGGAATTAAATGCATGGTATTTTGGAGTTGTTGAAGATGAAGAGTCACATGGACAGATTTATTTTTCCACACCAAAATAGTCATAACTCCCTCATACGTGGACCAAAATGGCTGAAATGTTGTGGAGGGACGTGGCAGAAGATAAGGATCAAGTTTAAGGAATGTAAAATTTACCAATTCGGTCATTTAATGAGCCTACATGTCGATTCAATCCGAAGGACAGAATTTGAGCGAGAATTCTTCTCCCATATTCTCTATAAATTTGTACCTCCTTTCTTTATACAAAGATAGCCATTTCAAGGGGGCAAGGTTGAGTATTTGTTGTTGTAATAGTTATTTTTATTTTTTATATATACTAGTTTAGATTTCCTCTTCATACCTCCTTTCTTCCATTTATTTTATTTTATGTATTCTCCCACCCTTATTCCCTTCTCAACTCCACTAAAAATTGAGAACTAACCTCGGCACTTGTTCGACGGAGGGAATGGTGGGTTGAAGGAGTTATTGAGCTGTAATATTATTATCCTTTATTAAATTCTAATAATTTTTGGGATGGTTAAATCGATTATGGTGAGCGGTCACCCCATTTTCTCTACCACCAATTTCTTCTTCTCGTTTATCTATTTTCCTTCCCTTCGCTATTTGTGCTGTGCATACGGTGGAGCATGACATGAGTAGTGATGGTCAGAGAAGAGGTCTCATAGCTGACTTTAGGAAGAGAATTACCCTATATGCAGAGGTCTCGGTATGGGGTACTGAAAATCCAAATGAGAAGGTGAGGTGTGATAGGTCTTGATCACCTCATTGAGTTGAATATTGAGATTCTTTTTAAACAATGATATCAACCACCTTGACCTCCTAAGAACAACTTCCTTCTTTTTTTCTTCTAAATTCATTCTTTATTGAATTGCATTATTATTTATTATATTTATATTTTATTTATTTCATTTCTCCCCATTTATACTAATATTATATTTTTATATTAGTTATATTATAAATAGTGACAATAGGAAAATAGTGCATGTTAGCGACCTCCTTGTGATCGACCCTAGGGTGTGCCACTATGGTGCATTATTAGGTTAATAAGAAATTAATTGAATTGTGGTTCACTACAAACCAACTATCATCCCATAGGTGCATTGAACCATCCTTTTTCCTGATGAAGAGGACTAGCGCTCCCCCTGGTGAAGCACTCGGGTTTATAAAACCCTTCTCTATATTCTCTTGTTGCTGCTTCTTCTGCTCTTCCATCTATACAATGGTTATTCTATAAGGTGTCTTTGATATAATAATAGTTCCGAGAATAATTTCTATTAATAACTCAACCTATCAATCAGAAGGAAGACCATGAAAATATTCTGGGAATACATCTGTGTAATACCTCATTATTGGAATGTATTCATGCATTATTCTCTCCTTTGTCTCAATCATTTGAGCCAAAAATTATTGCTCATAATAAATTAATAACAACACACGAGACAATGATTCTAAAGGAATTCATTTTACTCCATATAGTTTTAATGAATTGGAGGATTCTTTTAAATGTGAAGGGTGATATTGAATTCTTGACAGTTGATGTTGGGTTTGTATAAAGATAGCCACTACATGCCCAATATAGCATTTAACTCCACTAACGAGTTTATGAAGATATTTTGGGGGGGTTCATCCCACAAAAGTTAACTATGGAGGAGTTATAATCCATTTGATGCAATAATTTCCACATTCACTATTTTAATAGATAACATATCCCACAAATTTTGAGGGGTTATTTGAATAGTTATACTGAACATTCAAGATATGAAAGATTGTATATAACCAGAATAAGACCATCCTTGTTTCCTTAGAGGTTGTTTTTTGTTTACTCCACCAACCCTTATCTTAGGTAAATTGTTTTCATAATTCCCATGATCCTTACAGTTGTAACACTGCAATACAGGTTGATTGTTGATATTAACCTTCCTTTCTTCTTCTTCATTAGTAGTATTCTTCATATCCCTTCGGCAGTTCTTAGCCAGATGTCCCATATTTCAATATATGATGCAATTCCTGGTTCCCATTAGATATTTCCCAAGATGCTTCTTCCCACTATGTTTACAAGTAGTATATTCATTCTTCTTTCCATCATGGTAATTTTTTATTGAACCATCCCTATTGATTTCCGCTATCTGCTTCCTGTCACCGCGCACAAGAGACATCTAAGAGTCTCCAATCACCATTTCAACCATGAGGGCACAACTGAAAATATCCTAATTACTGTCGAAGTCTCGAATCCCCAACACCTTAATTATACTCGGATTTAGCCTAATAAAGAAACAATCCACCTTGCTTTCAATGTTCATGAAAATGCCAGTGGCATACCATGAAATCCTTGTAAAGTTTAACTCATACACCCCAGTGGAATCTTATTCATTCTACATGAGTTTGAGGAACTCCCCTTCCATCATTATATAGAGGGTTCGAGGAAAATATTTATTGAGAAACATCCTCTTTAGTTCCTCCCAATTCATGGAATAAATTTCCCTTTGGGATATTGTATTGTTGATCAGTTTCGACCACTAATCAGCTTCCATATAAAAACGATATGCTTTCAATACAACTTTCTCATCTTCCGAGAACTGGAGGACAGAGAATATATTTTCAATGGAGTCGATCCACTGTTCTGTGAGGAGGATATTAGAAGACCCACTAAACATGGGAGGCCTTTACTACATGAAGGATTCTAGGAAAACATGCACTTTCTGTGGAGGGGTAGGCCGTTCCACATGATTTAAGTTATTATTCATAACATGATCCAGTAGAGTGAGTACTTTCATAATTTTTTGAGAACTAATTCCCCCGATATAAGTCCTATTATTATTTAATTGTTCATATTCCCTATCACATTGATTATTGGAATATTTTTTTAAATTTTCCAACCATTAACTATGAAAAAGAGCGTATAATTATAGGGCTTGAATTCATAGCTATTGAGTATAAGAAGGAAACTTTGAACATAAAAGGATTAACATGTAAAGGAGAAGTATATCCTAACTTGTGATTCCTTATGTTTAAATCTAGGATATCCTAGATATATTTCTTAACATATATTCTTATGGTATTTTTTATTCCATTGATAATGGTTTGTACTATGGTCATGAATTTACCAAACCATACCCCTTTAGAGTGTCAATGAGAGACTTTAGCAAGGCCCATTGTCGTGTACCATAATACCCTAGGTTAGGCCCGAAACTCATTGATGGATTTTTCACTCCTAGTAACATTTGTGATGGATCCTCCTCTACCAGTTTGTATGTATACATGGATGTATTTTCTTGATAAACCACATACTCTATAGTTACAAAAATTTAGTGATGGTTTATTATACCTTGTCTCATGCTTATGGTTATTAGTGAAGTTCTCTATTACTAAGCTCCAAAAATAACTAGACAATCCTCTGATACCAACTATAGATATCCTATCTTTTTCACATAAAATTTCATGATTTTAATCATAATTATAAATCACAGATCATGCCCAGGATCGTGGTGTCTAGTGTCTTTGAAGACTAGGTACATAAAACAGAAAACATGTAACTAAAAAATAGTTCTTAATTTATTATCTATAAAGAGATCCTGAATTCATTTGATCCCTTACATATGCATTGTTTACCCTTGAGATAACATGAACAAATGGGTGAGCTAAGATGACTAGTAATCGAATAACCATAAGAACATAGTATTAGATAATGAAAGAAAAGGCATGCCATGATGAAATAAAAAATAATTTAACATATGGAAACATAACATATAAACATAGAATCATGTAAACATGGAGTCATATAATTTTTTAAGAAACATAAGACATGACTTTAGTTTTATTTATGGCCAACTTCTAAGATCTTTTCGCATAGTAGCACCTGCCAAGGCTAACTGCCAAGACTGTCACACATAACATCTCATGAGACTTAAGTTTACCCAATGAATTGAAGCGCTAGCTGGGAACACTAATATTAACTTTTCATGAATATTTTTTTCTATATAAAGATTCATAAATAATCAATCTTACATAAACATTAGGATTTCCCATGGAAAGAATTGGGTACCATAATCATGACACAAAGGGTAACAAATGGGCGTAACACAAAAGTATACATAAAAGAATGGAAATAATTTATACTTGTAAATTCATAAGGAAAAAATATATATGTAACATGGTAAGTAATTTCATGTAGATTTTACAATAAATATAAAAATTATACAAGAAATTTTGGCATACAAACATTTTGGAGCTGTTTTAAGGAAAATATTATAGAGCCGTTAAAATAGAAAAAGGAAAAATCCTTTATAAAAAAACAGAAATGAACTAGTATGGTTTTCTTAATGAATGAAATATATAATAGAGATAATGGTGGCTCTAAATAGAATATATAGTGCACTTTAAATAGGGTATGAATTTGGGAACCTCCATCAAAACAACATTTCTTATAGGGAAGTATTGAGGTGGGAATATCATTAAAATATGTATATCCATAGATGATAATGATGAATTGAAATCGATACATGATTTTGTAACATTAAAATACCATTTAGAAGATGAAAATAATTATAATAGACAACCAAATTTAGGAAAAAATAATGATAAAGAAACCTGATTGAATAAAGGAGGTTCTTTTGAATCCCTCAAGAAATATCAACATAGTATCATGTGTACATAAGAGGTCTTAATGAGAGATAAAAGTGTTAATAATCATTTAAAAACAATTATGAAAATATGGGGGAGGTTCTTAATCATACTACGACACTAGTAACTACAGATAAAATGGAATAACATAGAGTACAATCTTGAATAAAAGTAAAATAGAGAGGATCCCTTACCTTATGTTCAATGGTGATCTTTGCTTGAAATTAATGGCCTGAATTATCAAATTAGGTTGATAAATTAGTAATTACAGAACCTCTTAAAATACTAAATTATTTATTATAAATTTTTTAAGTTAATTCATATCATTTTTGATAGGTTATGGGGTTAAATTTCATTGTTTGGGTATATTTGTTATCTTGGTTTTTATTATCGGTTTACTTATTTTCTTGAATGAATAAACATGTATGTACATAGTGGTTTACAAGAATTGATTTTATTTGACATTAACAAAAATAAAGGTGAATAAATGGTTGTATATTTAATTTTGTTACTTTGAGTGAAGTCTAATTCATTATATAAGACCTTAGTGATAGTATTTTGGGTTAATTGGTGATTTTTTTGTACAGAGTGAACATGTTGTGTTTTATAAATCAAAAACATGTGTACAAATGGTTTCTAAAACCATAGATGATACATAATAAATTTATTATGGTATGGTCAAACTATAAAAATGGTTTCATTACCCGAACTGAAGATGGTAACAGAAATTTAAAACTCATCATCTTGGAATGTTGTAATTTAACACATCTCGAATGGTGTATTTACCACTAAAATAAATTAATGGTGAAAGAGTGGTTATAATAACATATTTTATTATCATAAAAATATAAAATTACACTTAATGTACTATATTTATTGTAAAATTTGGATGAGGGGAGGTAAGGATAGAAAATTAACCAAAAGATCTTGAAAAGAAAGAAAAATAATTGAAAATATAAATTTACCTCTTGAATCAACTTTCATTGAGAGCCTCTTAAGGGGAATTGATTTGGTTATTTTAGGGGACCAAGGGATATTGGACGTGGGGAGGGATCTTCGAGATTTATTTTGGAATAATATAGGGAAGGTAAAAATATTGAGAGGAGTGAAGAGAAGAGGGTGGAAGAGCTGGTATTTATAGTGGAGGGGAGGATACATTTCATAATATTTAATTCCTCAGTTAATTATTTTCTATCAAGATTAGTAATAATGATTATTCCATGAAAAATAATAGTAATGTGCACATGTTATTCCAAGATAATTCTTTACATCATTCATACATTGGATGATGACATCATAATTCATGTATTTAGAATTTATTGTAAATTATATTATTTTACTATTCACTAAAAACATATGTATTTCAAAAAATACCAAAAATTTACCCTTACAATTTTTATATGTTTAGAAACAAAAAATGAACTCCCTTTTCCAAAAATAATTTTGTAAATATGAACATTTTAATATTTACTTAATATCATAATTTATTCTTAAAAAACAATTTTAAATTAATTATTTACTTATTTCAAAAAAGACGTACATAATACATTCACATAAATCATATTTATATACTATCATAGTTAAGGTTACTACTGACTAAATTAAATCACTATTTATAAGGGTAACATTACTATTCATAAGGTTATGTTACCATTCACCAAAATTTAAATTTTTTCCTGACTCTAAATATCTTACTGACCGCAATAGTCTATGTTAGATTTTAGAACATCAAAACAAATTAGTGTCAAAACATTATTTAAAGGTAACATAATACATACAAGTTCACTGTGTTTTGATTTCATGTTATTATATGACATATTTATAAAATGAAATTTCAATTGATAAAACATTGGGTTGTTACAAATTTTCTCAGTGTCACAAGTTTACACCAATGGTCACCAACATTTCTGGTATGTGTCAAATTAGTTGATATTGTATTGAATTAGTTGGGATAGAACAATTAATTTAGGAATTAACTTCGTTTAATGATTTCATTGACTTTGATAAAATAGTTGAAGAATTAATTGGTTTATTAAATTTAGCGGGATAAAACAATTAATTGAGGAATTAATTTTGGATATTGGATTGATTGAGATTGAAAAATTAATAGATGAATTAATTTGGGTTATTGAATTATTTGATTTAGATTAATTAATTGTTGAATTAATTAATGAGAGTAAAGTTGTTATTTCATTTTTGAAATTAATAATTTTATTGATGGGATTAATTAATTGATGAATTAATTAGTGGGTGTAAGGTGACTATTTAGTTGTCGAATTAAATATTTTGACTGATGGAAGTAATTAATTAAGGAAATAATTAATAGAGTAATTTAATTATCTAATTGTTTAAATAAATAGTGGTATTTACTAGATTAGTTAATTGATTAATTAATTAATGTGGTAATGTTATTATTTAGTTATTGAATTAAATAATGGAATTCAAGGGATGAATTAATAGTTAGATTAATTAATGGGATTAATATGATTATTTAATTACATTAATATATAATGGGATTGATGTGGTTAATTGAGTGATTGAATAATTAATTGTGTAATGTTATTATTTAATTATTTAACTAAATAACAGGATTGATAGGATTAATTAATGAATTAATAATTAATAGAGAAATGTAATTATTTAATTTTTTAATTAAATACCAGGATTGATCAAATTAATTTATTTATGACTTAATTAATGTAGTAATGTGGTTATTTAATTTTTTAATTAAATAAATGAACAAACTAGATTAATTAATTGTGGAATTAATTAATGGTGTAATGTGATTATTTAATTTTTGAATTAAATAATTGGATTGATAGAATTTATTAATAGATTTATTATTTAATGAAGAAATGTGACTATTCAATTTTTATATTAATTAATGGGATTTATGGGATTAATTATTTGATGAGTTATATAATGGTGTGATGTTATTATATAATTATTGAATTAAATAATGGGATTGTTGAGATTATTTAATTAATAAACTAAATAATGTTAGTAGTGTGATTATTTAATTGTTGAATTGTATAATATGATTTATGAGATTAGTTAAATTTATTAATTAATTTGATTAACATGGGAAACTTTTCAGCTAATTAATTGAAGGGATTGAATGTGATTAATTAACGATGATTTAATTAAAATTATTTGATATGGGAATGTAATTAGTGAATGAAATAAAAGGATTAAATGGGATTAATTAATTGTAGATTTAATTAATGGAAATTGATATGAAGAATTAATTATTGAATCAATTAATAAAGTTTTAATAAGATTCTATAATTGTTAAATTAATTAATAGAATTGTCGGGATAAATTAATTGTTGAATTGATTACTGTGTTTCAAGTTATTAATTTATTCTTGAATTAATTAATGGATTTTCTATTTGAGATAATTAACTTGTTAATTAATTATGAGATATTTGGATTGTGTTTTTGAATTATTTTTTGTTTAGTTAATTAATAATTATTGAGAATTTTGATTTGATATAATTAATTATTGTATTAGTTATGTGATATTGAGATTCTAGATGTTCAATAAATTATAATTAAATTAATTGTGTAAAATAGGGAGGATGAATTGAATAATTTATTATTGAATTTGTTATATAATGTTGAGACTATGAATTTATATATTTAATCATTGAATTAATTACAAGTTAGTGATTAATTAATTATTCAATTAATTAAATTGGTTTGTGTGATTAATTAATTGATGAATTATGTGATGACTAATTTGTTGAATTCGTAATGAAATTGAGATCATTAATTAATTGGTGAATTAATTAATGGTATTAGTATGGTTAGAAAATTATTTAATTTGTGGTAAAATTTTAATGGATAATTAATTGTTGAATGAATTTTTTGTTGATGAATGGTAACAAGGCCATTTAATTTTGATGTTAAGAATGGTAACATGGTTTTTGAATTGTGAAATCCATAATGGTACCATGGTCACTCTATTGTAAAATTATGAATGTAAACATGGTCATTCAATTGTGTAAGGTATGGATGGTTACATAGGTATTCAAGATTGAATTATGAATGTGAATGTGGACTTTCAATTCTGTGAAGTATGAATGGTAACATGGAAATTCTAATGTAAATTAATGAATTCAAACATTGAAATTAATGTGTGAATAAAATATTGGTGACAATGTAATTATAATATATAACATCCTTTGTGAATACTTTGGGCTCCAGCATGAGTTGAAGTTGTTGTTGAGGCACGAGTGACTATGGGAAACTGGGGGTTGTGTGGTTAAATAATGAATAGCTGATAATGTGATACATGTTTATTTATACATTTTCATTTCCCATTTAATTGACTTCTTATAATATTATTTGACTCGTTATTATTTTAGACTCTGTTAGTGGTGGCCTACTGTCTTATTTGCACACCCTACTCAAGATACCCGATCGGTACCCAAAAAGATTTTATGGATGTAAGAGAGGATAAGGGAAAATTACCTTTGTTAGATTTCTTTGTTTGGAAGAATAATGGATGGGGGAACAAAAAATGTTTCAGAAACTACTTGGGGTGTTTTTAGTGTATTTTATTTTGAGTTTCATTTTGAAAATTGCACGTATTTTAACATGGAATATCTGTTATAGATTTGATTTTGTATTTATTTATTCGGATGCCATGTTTTATTTTCAACTTTTTTGTTATGATTATATATGTTATTATTTTTTATCTCTTTTACACTTGGGTTTTACTCTAACAAAGAGTGTATAATCTCCTCATGAATGATATTACACAATCATTGATAGTCATCCATCTCTTGTATTTCAGGAGACACACTTGAGGTTATGTGACCGACCAACCTAGTGAACTAGTCTGTGGCACCCATGCTAGGACATTTAAAAGTGTTATTAGAGGATTTTTATTTTTTTTTTCTTATATCTTATAATTTGGGAATGTTATATAGGGGAATAAGATTAGTCAGGCATTTGTTAAGATCTTGTGCATGATAGTAGCCAACCCATGTATGAAGTTAAATACAATGTACCTAGGGTTTATCTTTTATTATTTATGTGTACATCTACTGTATATTCTATTTCCCCTCGACTAATTCACTTGTTGTGTGATGTGATTAGTTTTTATAAGATTTTCTAATATTTGACTCATGGCCCGGTATGGCATGAGACTAGAGTTTTCATGCATAAATCATGGAACTCAGGATTATATTGTGGAATCCCTAATATTAAGAATGCATGAGAAAATGGGTTTGGGAACGTTTTTGAACATTAAAATATTTTCCTATCATTTGTAAATTAAATGGAAAATGGTGCCTATATAAAATTTATAATTTTTAAATGATTCACTATGTGAAGAAAATGGTTTATAATGTAAAAACATCAATAATTAGGAATGTGTTTAACCTTATATACCATGATCTAGATGTTTGATGGTTAAGTAAAATGAGATCACCTCAGTTTTCACCCTCTGGTAGGGTTTGGGGGAAATGAAAAATATGTTAAGGGTCTGTCACTAAGTTGGTCTTGTTGTGTGAAAGGATGGTGTTCATCAGAAAAAATTGTTTTTTACTTTTAGTATTGAGACAATCATTTCCTACTCCATGACATCATCCAAGGCACATCAAGAGATAATTTTCTATACCCCAATCAATATATGGTTTTTGATCATGGGATGAAGGGACTTCATGAATGTTTTTACCATGAATAATGTTAATGGGGAAACCTTTTGGTGGATGGCGAACCACTGACCTTACACGAGTGAGGGACATAAAGAGGTTGTTTGTAGATAAAATCTAATAGTTTCATTATTGGATTCTCAGAATGGGTGATGATTTATGTTTCAATTTTGACTCTCAGTTGAGGGCGTGATTGTTATACGCACTTCACAGGATTATAAAGGGGGAGCCTCTCTAATACTTAATTTATGGATGAATGTGATGACAACAATACAACTCTTTTGGTGAGTAATGTGATTGTCATAAATGCGTCCTTTGAATAGCATCAGATGCTTGTGTTTCCTAGAGAAGAGAATTTATTTCGGGGAATGACTGTTATGATATTTCAGGTATTGTGGAATCATGGATGTTTTTAGAAAAAAAAATGGGAGAGAGAAGAAGATATTTGGGCTTAATGGCCTAATTTTTTTAACATGGAATCAAAGAAATCAGTGGGAGTACAACTCAAGGATGAACTGTTATAAGGTGGGTAGATTGTATGAACCTAAACTTTTATTGAGGTTACTCATGATCTTGTATAGGTATAATTTTTTTATTTTTATTGAGTTTTTATGGATTTTACCTTTGGTGGGATTTGGTAAAAATTTAGAATTTTGGAAGAAGTTTGGATAGTGCAAAACTGGTGCACCATTTTCCCAAATCGTGCGCCCTAGCCTCGCAAACCTTGAAACCCTAGAAAGAGAGTGATTTCATAGATGACACAGAATTTTTCAAACTATGTTCCCTAAAATGATAGATTTCACACCCCCCATAGAAACTTTGTTAAGGTTCACAGATAAAGGATAATGTGTTAATCTTCCTAGAAAGCCATGAACAATATTTAATTTAGGCATAATATTAGATTTTAAAATACTAGAACTACTGTATTAACCCCAAATAGACCCCCACCAATCCCCTAATGAGTACACTTGATTTTTTATGATCTCAGATGATTTACTAGGACTCCCAATGTCGGTTATTAGAAATTCAATGTTTGATATGACGATTTACTCCTTCCCTGGTAAGAGGATATAATCATGTTTGGTTTCAGTCATCTCTCCCATATATCCCTCATCTTATATAAGGGATATATCCTTTATCTTTTTGTATTTAGATCTACAATTGTGAGATATTTATTTTTCAATATTAATTTAGGGTTTTTAGATCTATATTATTTTCTTCATCACAATCTTGATTAATCCACCACAAATTGGTGATTTTCTCATTGACTAGTAGTTATCATCCAACGAATTGAGGTAGGTGATATAAAATTAAAATCCCAAAGTCTATATTTCAATTACATTTTTGTACTTATAAAATCTTTGTTAGAGGTTCAGCGATTGAATTCTTGATTGAAGTAATTACTTGTTTGAATTAATTAATTGATTAAATTTTTCAATTAGAGATAATGGGTTTATAGATGTTCAATAATTAAATTTTAAAAAATATAAGAGCATATATAGATTCTGATTATAAATATCTAATTTTTGAATTAATTTTTTTACGATTGAGATTTTTGAAATTGAATGACTAATTTTTGAATTAATTATTGATATATTGAATTAATTGAGATAGAACAATTAATTAATTATTTAATTGGTGGTTATTAAATATATTTAGATTGATAAATTAATTGAATAATTAATTAGGGATATTTAATTTATTGAAAATGAACAGTTATTTTAAGAATTAAATGGGGATATTTAATTTATTGAGATTGAATAATTAATTGATGAATTAATTAGTGTTACTAAAATTGATTGACTTAGATTAATAAATTTATGTATTATTTAATGGGTTTAATGTGACTATTTATAATTTGGATTAAACAATGGGATTGATGAGATTAATTAATTAATTAATTAATTAATTAATTAGAGTAATGTGATTATTTAATTTGTTGAATTAAATAACGTGATTGATGAGATTAATCAATTGATGAATTAATTAATGAAGCAATGTGATTATTTAATTTTGGAATGAAATAATGCGATTGAGGGGATTAACTAATTGATTAGTTAATTAATGTAGTAATGTGACTATTTCATTATTTCATTAAATAATGTGATTTATGGGATTAATTAATTTATGAATTAATTAATTGTAGTAATGTTATTATTTAATTTTGTAATTAAATAATCTGAATGATGTGATTATTTAATTTATGAATTCATTATTGGATTAATGTTATTATTTTTTTATTGAATAAAATAATGTGATTTTTGGTAAAGTTGTTTAATGTATTAATTAATAAAGAAATGTGATTATTTATTTGTTGAATTAAATAATGGGTTTGTTTGGATTAACTAATCGATCAACTCTTTAATTGACAAATGGGAATATTTAATTATTGAACTAAATAATGGGGTTGATTGGATTAATAAATAAATGAAGTAATTACTGTAGTAATGTGATTATTTAACATCATGATTAAATAATGTGGTTGATGAGAATAATAAATTAAAAAATTAATTAATAGAGTAATGTGATGATTTCATTTTTGAATTAAATAATTGGACTGATGAGATTAATTAATTGATGAATTAGTTAATGGAGTAATGTGACTATTTAATTATTGAATTAAATAATGAGCTTTTTTGGATCAATTAATTAATGAATTAGTTAATGTGAAAATTTGGTTATTTATTTAATGAATTAAATATAGGGATTGATGAGATTAAATAACTGATGAATTAATTAAGTAATTGATGTGATTATTTATTTGTAAAATAAAATAATGGTTTTGATGGTTGTAATTTATTAACAAATATATTACTGGGAATAATGTGATTGTTTAATTTTTCAATTAAATATTGGGTTTTATTGGGTCTATTAATTGAATAAATTAATGGGATTGAAATAGAAAATTAAATGGAAAATCAATTGAAGGGATTGAATAAGATTAATTACTTGTTAATTAATTAATGTAATTTTAGAAGGACAATTTGTTGGAGAATTTTTTGAAAATATTGAATGAGATTAATTAATTTTGTAATTAATTAATTAATTGAAATTGTTGTGAACAATTAATTGAATCATTTTAATTTGATTAAGTAATTATTGAATTAAAAAATGTAACTTGTGTAATAATTTAATTATTGAATTAATTGATGAGTTTGACATGATTAATTAATTTTTGACTTGATTAATGGATTTTTGAATTGAGATAAATAATTTTTGACTGGATTCTGAGATATTGAGGTTGTTGATTTGAAAAATTAATTTCTGAACTAATTATGGAATATAGAGATTACTGATTTGAGATGATTAATTGTTGAATTAAATATATGATATTGAGATTGGAGATCTCGAATAATTTATTGTTGAATTAATTATGTGACATTGATATTGTGAATTGAAAAATTAATTAATCACTTCATTATGTGATATTGATATGGTGAATTGAGAAAAATAATTATTTACTAGATTTTTATTAATTAATTTTTGAGTTAATTGAATAGAATTATGTGTTTAATAAATTAAGGAATTATTGAAGGATAACTAAATAATGACTAATTGTGGAATTAGTAATGAGATTGGGAAGGTTAATTAATTGGTGAATTAATTAATGATATTGGTATTATTAATTAATTATTTAACGAGTAAAGAAATTTATGTCGATAATTAATTTATTAATTAATTATGCATTGGTGAATGGTAACATGGCCATTCAGTTGTGAAGTCATTAATGTTACATGGTGATTGAGTTGTGAAATTTTGAATGGGGATGGGGCAATTAAATTATGTGAGGTATGAATGGTAACATGGGAATTCAAGTGTCAATTATAAATGGGAACATGGTCAATCAATTCTGTGATGTATGAATGGTAATATGGTAATTTAATTATGAATAATATAATGCTTACATGGAAATTAAAGTGTGAAATAAAGAATTGTAATAATGGAATTTTGAGATATTGCATCCTTTGAAATTACTTTGGGATTCATCATTTTTCAATGTTGGTATTGATGTACGAGTGTATGTGGGGACCCAGGGGTTATATGGATACATAAAGAATAGTTGATAATGTTAAATATTGTTATTTATGGATTTTTATTTATTTTTTACATAACTACACACACATTTATTTGAATGGATATTCTTTTATATGTCGTTGTTTGTGGAATACTGAGTTGTACTCACACCCTTCTTAGACCGTCTCATCGGTAACTAAATAGAATTCATGGTTGAAGGATAGTATAAGGGAAAAGGCCCCATTTTAGATGGATGAGTTGGGATGGAGAATGGATGGGGGAACTAGATGTGGTTTGGGACCCTGTTGGGGATTATCAATGTCTTTACTTTTCAGTTGTCTCTTGAAACATGACATGTATTTTATCATGACATATATACTATTATATTAGTGATGTACTTGTAGTTTTGGTCATGCTATGATATTGGAATCATTCTAGTTAATATTATATATTTGGTTATTTTTTATCTATTTTCTTCTGGTGTTTTACTCTTAAAAATATTGTATAGTCTCCCGAAGAATGATATTAAACCTCTATGCCAGTTGGAAGCCTCTAGCATACTTGGAGGAAATCCTGAAGTCAAATGACCGACTTTCTTGGGGCACCGACGTGTGGCACCAGGACTGAGAAGTTGTAATCTCACCCAGTGGTTTTTCTGTGAAAATTTTTTACATCGTCTATTAATCGAATAAATGAAAGTGAATTTGTTATCTCCGAATAAAAATGGATTATATGAATGATATATAAATTTATAATTCATTTTGTTTATCTTAAGTCATCATCAAATAGAAATGTTTAGAACATGACATTAAATATTCATAAATATTTATATGGGTAGACAATACATTAAACTCTAAAACATTATCCAATGTTTATATTGACCCATTTTAAAAATAGTTAACATTAAACCATACTAAAATTTGAAATTCCAAAATATTAGAAAGAAGGTCATTAAATATGTAAAAAATAACTTAGAATTGAACCCCAAAAAACATAAAGTAGCACTTGTTTTTCACATTCAAAACATTTGAATACCATTATTAGGTATTCTATTGAAACACAGTAATAAGCTAAATTACCATTCATCCTTATTGAATACATGTATGATTTTGTTATTCTAAATATCACTGGATATATTCCTCATATTCAGAAATATCCTTCCATGATAGGGAAAACATCTTTGTTAACAAATCCTTTATCAGTTGTGATATCATAAATACTATCCAATTTAATTTATATGTATCATCATCTCTTTATACATAATAAATAATTTTTTTCACCCTCATGGACACATTATGGGATTTCTTCCTTTAATAAAAATATCCCTTTTCCATTAAATCATTTTTCTATGTATTCATCACAATTCATATTATCCTTTTCAATCTAAAATGAACAACTTATTCTAAAAATATTCATATATTTAATTATTTTTATAAAATAATCTATGAATTAAAAAAAATTACACTATAATCAATAGATTTTATTCATAAACCTTTACTCATGCTTCATAGTTTAACTCCATAATAACCACTTCGAGGAATGTAAAATATTAATCCTATTTTAAGTTACAACAGACTAAATATAATCATTCTCAATGCATTTAATGTAATAAATACTGATATAACATCCCATAATTTCACATTCCATTTCCATTCTCTTTATATTCATCATTAGAACCAATAATCTTATGACCCTTATAGTTATCTTCTTAATATTTAATGTTAGAACATCTATTTGTATAATTCACATTGTTTCCACATATAAAAAATTCAATTATAACCCATTTCCTTATTGTTCAAATCATTGACTAATACTATAAATCATAGTGTGATAACCACTTATTAGAAAATAAAAACCACATAAACATGAGAAATTAATTATTGGCTATCTAAATAATGACACCTTCTTTTAAATATATGACACCTTAGGATTATTCATAGAGATATCCCAAGATATATCCTTTGAAATATCCCTTGGGATATCAACAAATATTTCTCTGTTTTTTTAAAATGTTAACTAAACATTTCTTTTTCTACTAACTATATCATCCTATGACTAACAAGCATGGATATTACATCATTTTAGATGAATATTCATCAAAATAAAAAATTTCTTTCTTGTGGCCTATAATAGTTTCATGTCTATGGAATCATGGACTAGAATGTTCTAACATGGTGAAATATGATCATCATTTCCCACAAAGATATAACTTTATAGTACTCAAACATAAAAAAATTCATAATATCATAGGGCATGGAAACCTAAATAAGGGTGAGCACAAATGATCAATAAAGGTAAAAAAGGTATACAATTAATAATAATAATGAGAATAAGGGTTTTATAACATGATCATAACTCTAGAAGATCATACCATACATATCAATTTTCAATCTAATGAGTCATGAAATAATTATTTTTAGTTCATAATACATGAAACTTAAGGTTGATAAATCATCAAAAATAAATCATGAAACATAATCTATGTTATATAAGTGTGGAAGCACCAAAAATATTGAAAAAAATATGTATTATGGTAAACAACCAAGACCATCATCATAGTGGACATGGACACCCCAATTCCCATTTGTGGATTAATAGACACCTATTTCAAATTTTGAATTATGACACAACCGTTTACCATTGTGGATTAAGACCCACCTATTTCAAATTATGGATCAAGCCTGTTGAATTTATTCCCAGTATCCTCACAAGATAAAAATCATTACCCATTGTATTGGAGGGATACATAGGTCTCACCCATCACATAATGATATAACATATATATTTTCTAGAATGTAATTAAACATTATCATATCATGGCCCATAAAAAGAGACGGGTTTTATAATCATCATATCACAACCCATGAAATGAATTGTGTATCATAAACATTTCTATCATATCATAACCTATGAAAAAAATATATATTTCCAAATAAAAAATAACCCATGAATGGAATTATGTTTTTAAGAGTATTATCATAGTATAACTCATGGAAGAGAAATGGGTTTCGTAAAAAACATGAATCCCTAATCATAAAACGATTAAATAAAAAATAATAATAGTTTCTAAGTATATTTTATATAGTAAATAATAAACCATATCAATGGATTTTATATTACTATGAGAGGGATTTTGAAATATCACTTGGAACATTTCTTAAGAAAAAATAATAATTCTTTTAAAATAACTCTTTAAATCATGAAATTTTTTCAAAATATTTCACATTAAAATCAAATTTCAAATACATATATTGGATTATTTTAAAATCAATTATAGTAATTTCTTGAGAAAATATATTTTCCTCTTTGAGAAGCATTTTTTTTAAATCACGAAACATTTTTCAAAACCTCTCTCTCGTAAAATAACATTGAATGCATATAAAGGATTCTTTATAACCCATTTTTAAAACATTATAATACATAAAAAACACAAAATTACTTTAAAATTATATTAAATTATCATTTAAAATAATTTTTTAAAACTTTATTTATAACATTATTTATTAAAAAAAATATTTCAAACTAAAGAGACAAATAAGGTCATATTTTCCTAAAATCCATTCATAATTATCTTAAGTACCAAAGATTATAAAAATTGTACTAATATGAAAATATATCATGAATAAAAATGGGAGACTAAAATTATTGATAATTATTGAGATATCTATCAAAATAGTTAATCAATAGATGCATACTCATCAACAATACCAATAAATGATGAGATTATTGAAATAGAATCTTACAACTTTCATAACATTGATTAATAGTCCATATGATTAAAAAAATTAAGAGAATCATATAATATCATAAAAATAAACACACTTATGATATCTAATGTCCATGATTTTGTACATACACCTTTTAAAATATAATATTTTCATAATGAAGCATATGTCTCAAGGAAGTAAAATTGTGACAAAAATACTTACTGATTTGGTAACATTTGAACAACAAAACCAAAAAATAAATATCATAAAATGTATATGAAATATGAATAAATTATGTTATAAAAATCATATAATACACTCATGGATAATATATAAACCAAACAAAAGAAACCAGCGGTGAATATGGAAAAAGCCTTACAGAAATAAATGTGAGAATAGAAATCACCTTACTACATGAGTAACTTTTGAATCATGAGACCCATGAAACAATAATAAGAATTAGAAAATATTAATATATTTTTATATAGAAAATTAATTATATATAATTTTATATGGAAGTATATACCTCTCACAATAAGAATTGGTGGTGAACATACAATATATCTCATAGAAATAAAAGTGACATGAGAAAATTTTTAACATAATTCCAGACATTTTTAGTATACATTAAAATATCCTGTATAATAAAATTGTTTTCTAAAAATTATACCAAATAAAATTACTCTTATATATCATAAAATAAATTTTTTATAATGATTATATGTTAACTATTTATTAAATATTTAATGTTGAAGTTACCTTTGGGGTAATAATCGCATTGTTTTTCAAATATGTTTAGACTTTTTATTCTTGATAATATTATGTAGATATAGATTTATATGTTTGTAGAATGTAAAGCACAATATTAATATAAAATATATTCATTAAATAAGTAATTATAATAATATATAAAATATAGAAATATGAAATGGAATACATTATTCTAGGAGATTATTGGTCGTATGTGCACATGAACGTTGTTTCTATTTTATTGTATTATTGAAAGAAAGAAAATAAATGAAATATATATATATATATATAAAATCACTACATTATAATTATTATTTAATATATATCATATACATTTACTAAGCCCATCTTTAATTCAATCCATGTAAAATGTGAATGAATCACATCACTTGGAAGAGGTGGTAGTCGACACATCCACACATCCAAAATTCAAGTTATAGTATTCCCAAAATGTAAGAAATGATGGTATTTTTTATATAATTATTATAATGGAATAAATACATCATAAATCTCATAAATATAATATAATATAATATTTACATCTTTATACCCAACCTTGAAATTTAATAATGAAAGAATGAATAACATCGATTTGCAAGGCGGTGGTCTATTATACACATGAAGAGTGACTATGTATACCATTTCATAGAAGTATTTATCGGTGTTGTTCAAAACCATAACATAAAAAAACATCAGTATATTTATGATAATGTGTTTATTATATAATCATGTAATTTGATGAACTAAGGGGTTATATAATGAAATAATACAAAATTTCTTGTTGAATAATGTTACCTCTTCTTTGAGTAATTCATTTGTTTTTTCACCAAATGAATAAATTGGTTTTTTATTGCGAAAATGTGGATTCTATAATGATATGAGAGTTTTTGGGTGATTTTTTTGGGTTTGGCTGATATTATGGTCTTGATATGAGTGAATTGGTTTATGGGGCATGTGACTTCCCATTTATAGTGGATGATGAGAGGAATTCTTATAAATAAAAAAATATAAACAATATTGAGAGTTATATCATTTATATTGTGCCTCAAATAAAGTTTTATCATTGAAAAAAATGAGTATATGCATAAAATATGTGCATTAAATAGCTTTTCTACATGATTTTCGGTTAATTTCCCCCTTATGGTAATGTTTAACCACTACATAAACTCATTCATACCTTAACCATTGTAATTAATTTTAATTACGTTCACTAATATTTTTGATCAAAAATTAGGTATACCTTAAAAGAAATTATTACTTTTTATTATTAAAAATATTGAATGCATTTTTCCAAAATAATTAAATCAAAATGTGAGTTAATTAATTTAAAATTATTACAATGGATGGGTTGAGATAACTTGTTTTTAATGTGAAATGTTCAATAATTGGAAATGTTTTATATATAATTTCATTGGGAAATTGATTAAAATTATCTAAATTTTATTGATGTATAATTGATCAAAATATAATTTAATATATATTTTAAATATAATTTATTAACTAAAATATATTTGATATAAATGTTACTATCAATTAAAATTCATAATTTTCAATATTAATCAAAAAATGAAACATATCATGAAAATAAAAAAAATCACCCCACGATAATTTTGAAATTAAAAGTTCAATAATGATTTTTATTTTATTCAATTTAATTTCTAAAACTATCCAAATTTATATTTAAAATATTCTTTCCAATAAATGGTGGTAAATTTCATTTTAAAATAAATATATTTTATATGTAAAATTGTTTTGATTTTTATCTTTTATATAGAAGACACATAATATAAATGTTTATTAATTCAATTGATATAATAGATATTTTAAAATATAAATATTTTAGAATGAATTTTTTAAAATAATTTTTTGATGTAAAATTTGATTCATTTCATAAATATAGTTTTCTAGAAAATGATTTCTTATATTTCAAAATGGTTTTTTTCTTTTCTAGTTAATTGGTAACCAAATAATTCTTCTTAAGTACATTTGAATTAAATATTTTCATATTTCAATTATTGTTATTCATAACCATCACTTCAGTTGATAGGTAAAAACAACAATAACATATTTATAATAATATTTATATTAAATTATATGTTGGTAAATCTAGGACTTGTGTCTCATGAAAGTTATCCATCGAAATAGGAATTCTATATAACACATGACAAAAATATTTTCTATGTACTGAGATATACTTTAATTGTTTCATGTATCTTAATATAGATATGGTGTTGCATTAAAATCAAGAATAACATGGTGGTTTCGTATAACAGAAGCTATATTCATTGTGGCATGAGATGAAGAATTTTGAAATGTTTACATTAATTTGAAATATTTTTCTTCAAATTATTTTGGTGTTACAGTTATATAATTATAGATCCACATATAAAATAATGAAATATATATATTTATATTTATATATATGATATGATTAAACTTTAATCATATAATATCCCATTAAATGAAATGGGTTTCATAAACATACAATCATTTCATCATATCATTATCTCTTGAAGGCAGAGGTTTCAATAACATATTTTAATAATGATGCATCAAGTGAAAAAATAAAGATGGTATCATTGGATCATATACCCAATAAATCTTTGGAAATATAAAAAGTTATTATCATGGATGAATAATCTCAATATAAGATCCCTATAATATTTCATGAGGAAAAAATGTTTTCACTTTGAAATCATTTAATTAGAATATTAAAATTTCAAGAATATCATAAGAATTTTTTATTGGAAAATAACCGTATAAAATTATAATGTAATATTCCATTAATTAAGAATTTTGGTTTCAGTGAAATTTCATTCATTCTATATATGATAAAATAAAGACATTCATTTTACACTTTTTTAAAAAGATGAAAACTAATTCATTTAAAAAATGAAAGAAAGATTAATTCTAAACCATTTAAAAAAAATTAAACTATGATGAAAATCACTTTTAAAAAATATTTTTACAATAGTAAAAAAAATTGTTGAATTTTTTTAGAGGTCATGGACATGGAAGAGAAAATATTTCTGTCTGAAGAACGAAATTAAGTAGGTTTTCATTAAAAAGACACCTTCTATCTGTTGAGTACATAAGTTTTCAAAAATGAAAGAAAAAATATTTATTCAAAATAAATAAACAGAGGATAAGAAACCTGAATATGTTTTGGGGTGGTATATTATAATATTTCATCATTAATTACATAATCATAAACAATCCTGATAAATAATTAGATTGTAAAATTAAAACTTTATTTCCTCGGTATTATTTCAATCTTAAGCCCCATGAATGAATAAAACATATATAAATATGTACATCCCCCTTAAAATTCAAAAAAACGTCAAAAAATTCATTAATGGGTAGTATATACACCACATAAAAGAAATAATTGGTGAATACATGTCTCCTAGAAATGAATGTTATATGGAAATCGTTTATCTCAGATCTGATTTCATTCTTACATATTAGAACCTCATGTATAAAAAATATATAATTATTATAAATATATTTCAGAAACATTATTATATACATCATACAATATATTATTAACTTATAACCTTTTATTAAATGTTTATTAAAAAATAATTATTAAAATCAATGGTTTGGGTGATGTCTACTTCATTTCTCATATATATTTTAGTTAAATGGTTCTGGTCCTTATATATTAATCATGTTTATAATATATATATAATGATACAAATGATATATGTATATATTTTATATATTAACTATATGTATAGTCATCTATATAATTTAGTGATAGAAAATGTCATTACACTTAATATGGAGACGGTCGGCTGTACGTACTCACGAACACTGTTTTACTTTCTAAAGATGGAAAGAAAGAATAATAATAATAATTAAACATTAAATGGAAACTATTATATCATATATATTATATATATCATATATATTCATTAAACCACTCCTTGTTACCATTTAATAAAAGTGGAAACCGAAAACCCCACATCTCTTCATTGAGGCGGTAGCCCAAACATATGCACGAGAAACATTATCATTTTCAAACAATTTTTATAGTGAGAATGTAGATTTGATATGATAATTTAATAACTATAATTATGTCACAATTACCATATATACATATTTTACACATCATAATTATCATCAATTAAATCTGGTGGTGCGAAATAAATTTTATTGATATGTAGAGACGGTAGGCCATTTATAGGCATGAGCAATACTTTCACATCCCATTTACTAGAAAGAGGGTGGGTAAATAATTTTTCTTAATAATAATGACTTTAATTTAAATTTAGGATAATTTATTTATTTTTTTATAAATAACAAAACATATTTATTGGATGTAAAAGAATATTGAAACATAATGTGATATTTGACGGTGATTACCCCTTTTATGAAAGAAATTTCATTAATTTTACTTTTTAGAACCCTAGGGTTGATATTTTGGGAGTAAAATAACTGATATAATGAGAGTTAAAGATTATTAGAATGTATTTTGATATAATTCAATCATTATATAAGGTTAAATGTTGTGTTTTAATCCATATATTTTTTAACCTTAAGATAAACTATTTTAACCTTAACCATAATAACATAGTTTTCACTCTTAAAGGGGTACTATTTTACATATAAGCTCATAAATTTTCTAAAAAATGGAATGGGATTTCATTTTAAACTAATTATTTTCCTCCTTGACTTTATTAATTATTTTTACGACTTTTCAATAATTTAATAAAATATTATTTTTTAAAAAACATTATTAAAAATCTTGACACTATTCATTTAATATGAATTAAAAACATAAATAAAAAGTTTTTTTTCAAAAAGAATACATTGAAATAAAATTTGTATGTTATATTTATAAAAAAACTCATGAAACACTATATATCACGGAAATGATATTACTTTTAATATTTTTAAAATAATTAATTATTATTTGAATAAATATTGTTTTAGAATTTTCCAAACATCCAATATATTTATTTAATCATAAATAATTATAATAAATTAACACCAAGATGGTAATTTGTTTTTATAATGAATTACCAGTTATTTTTTTAACAACTTTCTTTTGACCATATATGAACACATAATAGATATTTAAAAGTAAGAGAGGTGCATTTGATATTTTCGTCACATTAAATGGTATATATGTTATTTTCTTGGAGTGTGTATATTAAAAAAAATAATTGTAGATCCTAATGTGATATGTGTCCAATTTCCTTCATCTGAAAATAATTATAATAAATAATTATGACCTTATCACTTATTTTTAACCTAGACTGACCATATTATCCATTTACAGAGGTGATAAATCATAACATAGTTAATATTGACCAAATATAAAGGAAACATTTACCAACTTGTAACTCATGATTTTAAATATGTACCATTTTATGAAATTAAATTTCTATAATTATTACAAAATTATTTAAAAAATAAGAATGATAAACGTGATGAAACTAGTGTTTTATAAAAATTCAATTTTATGCCTAAAACATTGTTATATTCATAGAGAATTCATAAAAAAATATATAATTAATTTTTATATATTTGATAAACAAATATAATATATAAATTTCATTAAAATAAGTCAAAAATTGTGAATAATTAAAAAATTTATGATGAAAGGGAATTGTGTGGATAAAAATAGTGTTTTAAGGATATATATATATATTTCGTTGAAATGAATTTTTTAAATTTATTTATAATTTTTATTCATGAATAATTGATTTAAAATTATTTATAATTTAGGTAGTTATATTCATACCCTTAAATATAATTACAATGTGATAAATATCATATAATATTATTTTGACAGTATATCACAATTCAGTTAGCCTCATTTTTGTGTGTAATGAATGAATTCAAAGAAATAAAATTATTTAAAGAGATATATATTCAAAATTATAGATATTTTGCATTAAACCCCCACTAAAATTAATTTATCCCTCAAAATATAACACTCTAATACATAAGAATGAGGATACATATTCTTCATGACATCCTCGGGTTCCCAAGTTGCTTCTTTAAATTTTTTATTCTTCTAGAAAAATTTCACCATGTGAGTAGTCTAATTTTTTGGAACATTTTTTCTATGATACAATATGTGTATCAATTTTTCAGTATAAGTAAGATCATGTTAAAATGGTATGACCTCTGATTCAATATTTTTGATGGATCGGCTATGTTCTTCTTTGTGGGAGATAAATAGAACACATCGTGAACTTGGGAGAAGTTTAATGGAAACACTAAGAGATGAGATACCATCCCTAATCAATCAAGAATATGAAAAGATATAATATTAGTATGGATCATATTTTATATATTTTTGAATCTTATAACATTATTACATTATGAAATTTATAGAAAACCCATATTGCTAACTTCAAATTTTAGATAATGTTGAATATTTTCTCCAAATATTTTCAATCGGATCTGAGCTACCATTATGTGTTTCTAAATGGTTCAAACCTTATTTAACAATTTTATAGCTACCTAAATTACCAATATCTTTATTTCTAGAACAAGATCCCATCACGTGGGATTAATACACTTTGGTCTATATAAGACTTCATAAAGACCAATCTGAATGCTCAAGAAAATGATTTTTTTGTAAGAAAACTTGTGTAGAGGAACATCATGATCCAAAAAAACCATTTAATTCAATAGAATCAGGTCTCAACATATACTATATGATTTAATAGCTCTATCAAACTAGCGTTATATATGAGGATTAGAATCATTCTTTAAACACAATTCTATATCCAGTTCCTTCTGAAGACTTTGCTAGGACATCACGGTGAACAATAGATCCAAATCAGATACAATAGAAAGTGGTAATACATAAAACATTAACACATTGTTAATTTATTTTATAGAAATACAAATAATATATAATACTTATCTAATTTCAATAATGTGTGATGAATTCGTAAAGAGATCATCTTCAAACAAAATGGAAATATACCCCATATAAGTTTTGAGGAGTCTAAAGAAAGAATTCATGGTGATGATTTCACCATTCCAACCTAGTATATTTAATTGTTATAACATAACCTTATAATTATATCTCTCAACCCTAATATTCTGATATAACATGAACCATGATACATAATCTACAATATAACTCATCATGTTGTCCCACCAAAAAACACAGTTACATTTATCTATACATCATTGTACATCCATCATGAATAGGGAATGATATTATATGATCCTTATCCAACATATCCATAAAAATGGTATTGATCAGAAACAAAAATGGTACCTTAAACATATTAATAAATCATAATCAAGATTTAACTCAAGGACATTTCATACATTCATTTACAGTTTCACATCTTTATCTTCTTCCTCTTTAACCTTTAATTGGATATTTGGATAATGAATATGTTTAGAAATATATTATTTCTCCCATTCCTTTCATATTTTATGATGTATCCTTTGTAAGTCTAAATATATTGGATATTTATATCTTTAATAAAGATATTCTATCATGATCCTTTCAATACATAACATCAACCACCGTGTTCACTTTTGTATAGTGGTATTTTATTGAACAGTCACAATGCATAATAATCTGAAACCATATTATCGGGTTCATATTCAAATCTTTATGTGTGATAAAATATTAAAATATTTTGATTAGTATATATGTCACAACTTTCTATGTCAAGTTATTCCTCTATACCTTTAATTCAAAAATTACCTTAACATTGTACACATAACGAGTGGGGTATTTTTGATCACCAACCCTCATTTGAAATGAGGCATAAGATATCACCATATCATTTTACACAAGAACACATCCTAGCCACATCTTTGATGCCTCACTATAGAATACAACCCATTATCCACTACAGGGTATTATTACTACATGTGCACTGAATAACATTATCTTTAGTTACTTGATTCTTTTACATTCATCTATCCAATGACTTCTAGATACCTTCCATGTTATATTAGTCAATGGATTAGAATGTAATGAGAAATTATCCACAAAGAAACTATAATATACATAAAAACCATGAAATCTATATATTGTAGTCATATTGGTTAGTCTAAAAAACACTAAATAACATCCCTCTTTTATGGATCCATTGTATACCATCTCATGATATTATATGATAAAAAATGAAACTTTCCAAATCCAAAATTCAAACATAATATATTTTTCATAAATCATATCCTTCCTTAGTGTCTTTAGAATAATTCTCAAATGAACTTTACTCTCTTTATTTATCAATAATTGAATGGGAATAACATCTATAAATACTTCCATGAAATGATCAAAGAAATATATTAAAACTACATTCAATAAATCCATGAAGACAATGGGGGAATTATAAAGACCAAATGAAATAACATTAAAATATCATTTACTATAATTTTACTGAAACCTATCTATTGTATATCCCCCTTTCTGACCATCAATTTATAATACCAAACCAATGATCTATCTTAATAAATTATTGATATCTGCATAGTTGATCAAATAAATCATTAATATATGGTGGAGGATCCTTTTTGGGGACACTTGCCTTGTCATGTTCAAGATTTTCAACGCATAGTTATATTGATCCATCTTTATTCATATCTAAAATAACCGTTACACCCAAATGTGATGCACCTAGATGAAAAAATCCCTTACAATATTCTCTTGATGTTTCTTTTTCAAATCCTACTCATCAATCGAGGTCATTATGTATGAATTATTTGAAATTGGTGTTTTTCTAGGTATGAGTGATGTAATATCACAATGATTTTATAGAGATCATTTGACCTCATTATCTAGTACTATTTTACCCATGTTTTGGTGTATTCGTGATCAGTTTTATGTTGGTGATTATTGGAGTGAAATTTGATAATTTTGGAAAGAAGTGGGGTAGTTCATGAATGGCGCACGATTTTGTCAAACCGTGCACTCAAGCTAGAATAATATATGAGCAAAAGTAGAGGGTATCCAAATGGTTTGAACATTGTTTATAAAACCATGTGACCTCCATGTAGTAACAATGAAACCCCTTTGTGGAGGTGCATAGTTAGGTGGACAATTATGGAAACTGATTCACCACATAGAGGAAACTATGCCCATAGAAAATTAATCCACCAAAAACATAAAATAAAATCATGAAACCCCCAGTATCATTCATTAATCACCATCAATCTAACCTACACTAATCCCAAAAAATCTAGAGGTTCTAAAATGGGATTCAAGGCATCCACACCTCCATTCTTGATGAAACGGGGATCTGGTTGATGGATGTGAACCTCTCCCATATATGATCTCTATTCCCGTTTACTCCCATTTCCCTATCTCAATGTCATCTCAACATTTGAAGAGATGATTTCCACCATTGGACATATATTTAGATCAAGGTTTCCATGGATCTAATCAGTTTGACAATGGATCTAGGATTCAATTCTTGATATCATTCTTCTTTTTAATCTTTGTTGTTTTACATTTATTGGGGATTTCCATTTTTGATCATTAACCAGAAATCTTATGGTATGTGGTCTTTCATTAAATTCCCAATGATTTGATTTAATTATGTGTGTGTAACTGTGAAATTAAAATTTACATGATTGGAAATTGAATATGGAATTTAATTATATTAATCAGAACTAAAATTTGATAATTTAATGGATTGAATTTGGGTTAATTGTAAATTGTATGAATTAGATTAATTAGTTGGTTATTTAATTTATTCAACTTTATGGGTATGGAAATGATGAGATATTGGAATTTGGTAACTGACCAATTAGTGGGATTGTGTAGTTGATTTATTAATTGAGTGAAAAATTTATTGATTAAAGGGGATTAAGGGATGTTGGTCATATCCTTGAACGTATAATTAATTATATGAACAAATGGTGACATTTGGTTTAATTGTGTTTTTTATATTATTCCTTGTGTTTTAAAATGGTGAATGTTTATTTTTTTATAATTGAAATCATATCCCATGATGTGAAATATTGCAATGAGAGCTAATGATGATTTAATTTTTTAAATGTGACATATTTGAAATGTGTGATTATTTGATAAATGAGTTGTGGGACACATATTGATGCTTCAAATACCAACAGGGTTCTCGACATGGCATTTTAGACCCAAATTGAGTTCATTTAATAATCAGTGTGGGACATGGAAATAATATTTAAATGAACAAATTTGTGTAGCTTTTGATAATGAGCATGGGATATGGTGTAATATTACAAAATACCACTTGTGTGACTAATTGATGAAAGCGTTTTGGGATATATAATGTTACTTAAAATACACATAAGGTCCTATACATAGAATTTTTGGACCAAAATGTTAGCATTGGAATATGGTTCCAATTCTCCATATAATGAATTGAAATTAAATAGATGATGTAAGGACTTGTTATAATGAATTATAAATACCCATGTTATATGGTTTAGACTCTAACAATTGTTGAAGTAGGAATTGATGGCTTGGGTGCCTTCATGAAACCAAATATATAATGTGGAAAATTAATGAATAATGAAATATGATAACTGTTTAATTTATGCATAGTAATTTTTTGTTTATAAAACTACAATAATATTTATTTATTGGATATTATTTTAGAATCCTTTGGTGGTGGCCTAATGAGTTGTACTCATACTATACTCAGGCTTCCTGGTTGATACCCAATTAGAATTCTTCGTTTCAACACAAGATAACAGAAATTGACCTATATTATTTGGCTAAGTCGGGATGAAGCATAAATGAGGCAACCATAAGTGGTTTCAAGGACTAGTTGGGGTTATAGTCAGTGACTTTACTTCTGTGATTTCATTTGGAATCATGACACTTATTTATTCATACATATCTACTATTTAATTTTTGGATATTTTTATTTGTTTTGATTCATTGTGTATTACTGGTCTATTTTGGTTATCATATTATTTTTGATGTTGGTTATCACTTATTGGTAATTTATTGGTTATTTATATTGTTGTGATAATTTGATATAGAATATATAGTATCCCAATGTGGATTTTTTAGACCCCAACTGCTAGTCTACAGCCTGTGTCATACAGAGAGGTGATTTTAAGGTCATGTGACCAAGTAGCTAAGGGAAAAAGTGTGTGGAACCTGGTTTTGGATATTAAAAATTGGTCTCAATGTGGTTTGGAATTATTTTATTTCGTATTATGATTTTTGAATGGTATACAATATACTTTCAAGAATCAAGAATTAGAAATCAGTTCATTCATATATTTAGAAAACCGATGTATGAGAGAAAAACATGTACCAATGGTGGGATTGCTGTTATTGTGGTTTTCTGTTACAATTCGATGTTTTTTCACGTTGAGTGATCCTCCTGTTCTGTGATGTGACTATTTTTTTGAGATTTTCTTAGATTTTACATGTGGGATAGTAAGTAATGAGATTTGAGTATGCATACATCATTCTAAGAACTCAAAAATTATTCTGACATGAATCATCTATAGGAATTCCTGGAAAATCATTTTTTGGGGATGATTTGATTTTATGAATGTTCTATTTCATTATTGTGCAAATTTTTAATTGAAAAGGTTTATAATATGAACATGAAAGTTAAAAAAAGATGAAAGATGTGATTAAATGGGTTTTTAACGAAAGTCTTCAACAATGACAATCATTTTAGCATTTTATAACCATGACCTAGATTTAGTATTCCTAATGGTAGTGATAGTTCATCATTTTTACCCTGTGGAAGTAAACTAGGGATGACTATTTATATCTTTATATGAGTCCTTGTAGTTGTTTTATTATTGTGCAACCTATCCAATGGTGTCTGTTTTCCACTGTATAGATATGCTTCTAAGATGATATTTGCTGATACGAGGACATGAGTATATTAATAGAAAATATCCTCCATCAATGTAACATGACGAACTAATAGTGCATGATGAATGTTCCAAAGAGGAGTTTTGTGAGAAAATTGATCTATTCATTCTTTTTTAGAGAGAAACAAAATAGTTTGTGAAGAGTGTTTATGACCTGATGTGGGAGTGCTAGTTGTAGTAACTTATGATATTTTCTATACAGGATGGATTTGAGGTTGTTTAATTTTGTATTGAGTATATCTAAGGGATTATTGACTATATGGAGACTCATACCTGGAAAAGAGTCAAATTTGATGTTTATATGTTACGTGGTTAGGTGAAGCATTGTTGGGAGATCCATACATGTGATGGAAATATGGTCACTAGGGATCAGATGGAATTTCAAGAAATTTTCCTAGTGCACATTTACCCAAGGACTTTTAGGCATAAGAGAGAATCATTTTATATGGGGTTAACATAGGCGAGCATGTCCTTGATGGACTATGCTGGATGCTTCATAGATTTTTAGTGCTATTTGTAAGTATTGGTAATAGATTAGGTTATGAAGGTGAAATGTTTTTAGGGTGGGATCAAATGTGATATTAATTCCTAGGTGAGTATATTTTAGACGATTTTTTTCTAATGTGGTGAATGAGGATTTCATAGAAAAGGGGAACCTATAGGGGGCTTCCAGTAGAAGAATGGTGGTTTCTTATGGATGATCATGATGTGCATGTTTTATGTCTATGATGCATATCGGGGATATTACTACCTAGGATTATTGTAATAAGAGTATCCGGGGAGAAGGTTGTGTCAAACATGACCTTATCCAAGTGACATGTCACCACAATAGTATGTTGTGTCCCTTTCATATGCATTTTCCATGACCTCCAATTAAGTGCCGATCTTATGGAATGATGTGACATCCACATATCTTCTATATGAACCCATGATAGATGTGTAATGATGGGTCATCTAGGAAAAACCATAATAAAATAAGGGGGTCTTTTACACCATATTAGTCTCATATTTGGATTTTAATTGGCTGCAGTGGTGGATGTAGTGAAGACGGTGCTTATGGGAAAGATTATCCATATCAGCTATGTGGAATAGCTTTGGGAGCATAGAATTCATCAAAGGAAACTAAGAAAGGATTGTTTCATGCATTCTATCATAGTGAGGATGATCCATCGACAATTAAAGGTATTATTCTTGTATATTATACAATTTTTATGTCCCTATTAGATACTATTCCATCAAATTCATTATATATGCATAACATTTCAATGGTTTATGACAAGAATTATAGTTTTTGAGTTGATTAGTTATGGTAGAAACACATTTGGGAATATAGTAAAGAGAGATTTGTTAGTCCAGGGTGTGTTCTCTCAAGGATAGGCAATATTGTTTTTTTGGGATAATTGAATTATGGATATTTTAGATGTTTTCCTAATTATGGTTATGAACTGGTTAGTGGAATACCAATCCCACATATATATATAACACAAGAGAGTTACTTTTACCTATCATGAGCGTGAAAATTATTTTCACTATAGATAATGGGATATATAGCATGACTATGCATTTCCACTTCATCAATTATTGGGGGAGCTCACCACCATAGTATCTAGTCTATTGCCGGATGATGGGGGTGTAATGAATGGTTTAATTCCACCTATAGTGAATAGGTTCTAAGATGCATTTCCTGAGGACTAATGAGGGATGTTACTTAAGATATATGTGTAATTTAAAAATGATCTCATACATGGATGTTATCCAATTATATTACACCATAAAGAATGGAACCAAAAAAGATTCAAGATCTCAGTAAATATCTAGAATAGTTGATGGTTATGGGGTTTATCCATCTGATTACTTCACCTTGGGGTTCTCCATCCATGTTTTCTAAGAAATATGATGGAACTTTATTCTTATTTGTTGATTAAGATAAGATTAATCTAATGACATATAAGAACGAATATCATCTATCATGAGCCAATGATCTATTTTTCAGTTAATAAGTGATAGTGTTTTCTCTACGATTGAATTGAGATCAAGGTGCCATCATTTAAGATTTAGTTCTTCTGATATACCCTAATCTACTTTCATAAGCATGTATGGACTATATGAGTTCATTGTGAAATCGTTGGGGATGTTTAATGAATCAAAAATGTTTATGTCCTTGATTGTTATAATCTCCCACCCATACCTAGATCAATTTTTGGTCACATTTGTGGATGAAATATTGGTATACTCAAAGACACATGAAAATCATGTCCAACCTCTTGAAAACATCTTGAATTCATTGAGAGATCAACATATATACAATAATATATCTAATTAATAATTAGGGATTTGTTAGGTAAATTTCTTAGGCCACATCATCTCAGAGGAAGGTTCATCAGTGGACCTTGAGATGGTGCATACAATTGTTTCTTTGGAACATCGTAAGAGTGTTTTTGATATCTATTCTTTTCTGGGATATAAAAGATATTATCAAGGGATAATATGTGACATATATGAATTGGTAGAACCAATATCAGGAATAACCACGATGTTAGTTATGTTTGAATGGTATGGGTCATGTGAGAATAATTTCCATGAATTAAAGAATATTTGGAGTACCACAACAGTCCTTATCCTCTGTGATACAAGGGAGGAGTATACAATGTTTTGTGGCGCAACTGGGATTGGTCATTGAGCATTGTTTATGTAAGGGGTCATGTTATATAATATGAGTCATAGTAGATGAGGAAAAATGAATATAGCAACACTATATTTGTGCTCTAATTAGATCTATTTTTTTATGGTCTGATGTGTTGGGGGATTTATCTTTTGAGAGAAAATTTTACTATGTATACTGACCACAATAGAAAAAAGTGTTTAAATTTTTGAATTAAAATTGAATATACTAGTGTATATATGTGTTTAGTATATAAATTCATTTGATTTCGAGCTAGTGTACATTCCCAAGAAGGGGAACAATATTATTGATGCTCTAAGAAAGAAAACTCAAACTCTTGAAGTTCAAGGGTCTAGCTATCAATTTAAGATGGTGACTTTGCTAGTTGAGATGCATGTTGTGGTTCAGGAGAACATAGAAATGATTATTCTCATATTTGTACTAGTGGAGTATACACTTGTGATATAGAGTAATGATTGATAGTATAAGGATCTGGAATGTATGGCCTTAATGGAAACCATGAAGGTGTATATTCACCTTTCGATTAGAGAATAAATGATGATTAAAACATCTATTTCTAGAATAAATTTATTATTTCAATGAATATGTGAGATGAGCTTATGTGTGAATTTTATGATTGAATGTGGGAGGTTCATCTGGGTTTGAAAAATATATATCTTTAATTATATTGACTTTATTATTTTCAATGCATGAAAAAGAAAATTTCAGGGTCTGTGAGTAGATTCTATGCCTATCAACTATTGAATGATGATCATTATTGCCCTAGTGGTTTACTATATTTGAGTCGCCTTCCCGAATAGAAGTTAGATAATTTTACGTGTAAATTATAGTGGGTATCCCAAGGAAGCCTCAGATGAATGGAACTATTTGGGTGATTTGGGATCATTTGAAAGAGGTATGACATCTATTGAATATATATTGGAGACCTACTCAGAGGATCAGTTGGGATACATGTACGTTTAGAAGATAATAAGTCTACATGGGGTTCCAAAAGTTGTAGTATAGACTGTGAATTGAAATTTACATCACTCGTCTAGAGGGTATCATAATAAAAAATTAGTACATAAGTTTTACTAAGTGTGGCATACCACCCATAGATAGATGGGATGTCAGAATGTACTACACAGGTTCTTGAGGGTAATATTTGGGTGTTTATCATTGTTAATTGTGGATCTTGGGATGATAATATAGAACCCATTGAGTTCACATATAAAAATAGTTGTTAGGAAACTATAAATATGGAAACATATAAGAAAATTTAGGGTGGACCATGCAGATCACCCCGATGTTGGATGGAGGTAGGTCAGTCAGAGCTATTGGGACCAAGTCTCATGCAGGAGAAATTAGAAAAGATTAATTTTATTTGGAATCAATTCTATATGAATCATAGTAGAAAAATAAAGTACATCGATTGACATCAATGAAACCTAGAGTTTTCTGTTGGTGATCATGTTTTCTATTGGGTGTCTCTTATATTGGGTCACATTAGTATTTGGAGACAATTTATATTGGTGACTAGGTTTTTTGGACCATTTGAGGCTATGGAATGAATAGGGCCAGTGGAATTCAAATTGGATTTTCTAATGAGGTACAATTCTATTAGAGACATTTTTCATGTGTTACAAATTTAGAAGTATCACCCCAACCCTTATCATGTGATCGATGAGGGTGATTTTGATCTAATGAATTATTCATCTATTGAGGAGAATTTGAAACGTGTGTTGGTCATAATGAAAAAGGGTTTTGGGGAAATATCATTACAATAGTGCATATATATTGGCTAAATTTTTTTTGGGGAACATGGGAGAGAACATAGGATTGGTTTTGTTAGTGGCTCGATCCTTTTACCTCATAATCTTAGATATTCATGGGATTACAGCTGAAGGAAAAAATGTTATAAGGATGGGAGAAATTAATATAACAAACAATTTTTGAGAATTGTTTTATGATAACGTTCACGTATTCTATTAAACATTTTTCAGTGTTTAATTGTTAATTTTTTCCTCAATATTTTTGGGGAAAATTAGACAACTTTTGAATTACAATGGCTAGTGTAGGGTTGGACATGGTTTTCGCAAAATATTCACCCAAGATAGAAAACCATTAAAAAATATAGGGGATAATCACAACTGGTGTAAAATTTTCAAACCATTCACCCTCATAGTAGTAACCATGCATCAACCTAGGATGAGGCACATGGTTAGCTTCTTAGTTTAGAAAAAACATACACCCCGTACTAGAAACTATGCATGTAGAAAACTAAACCCATAATAAATGAAAATAAAATCATAAACCCCCTAGTATTAATACCTATTAACACCCACCTTGACCTAAGCTAATTACTATTAATTTTACAGCCTTTGGAATGGGTTTATAGGCCCTCCAACTTACTTTCATGATGAACTGCGTATCCGATTGAAAAATCTACACCTATCCTGGTATGTGATCTCTTCCTGATTAGTTTTCATCCTCTCCCCCAATATTCTATAATCCTTTTAAGGGATGTTCTAATCCATTGTAAATATATTGATATCTCAAGTTCCATATATCTAATATGTTTTATATTGGATTTTATATTGAAATATATATTTATTTCATTTTCATGATCATGGTCATTCTTCTTCAATTGTGGATTTTTTTGGTGAGTATCCATCAATGATCTTGAGATAAGATGTCTATTACTCAATTGCATAATTATTGATTTAATTATGTGTATCTTATGGTTCAATTTCAATTTCAATGTTTGGAAAATTTTATATTGAATTTATTTATATGAAATTGTACTTCCATGTGATGCTTTAATGGGTTGATTTTTGGGAAATTGTAAACTGGTTGAATTGGATTAATTTTTTTTAACAAATTAATGGAGTGAAGAGATTATTGAAATGATGGGATGATGGAATTTCGTAACTGGTAAATTTATGTGATGTGTAATTGATTAATTAATTGAATAACAAATTAATTTATTAATGGGAATAAAGGGATGTTTAGAATAGCCATGAAGGGTTAATGAATTATATGATTAAAGGGTTATAAATGCTTTATTAGATATTTTTTTCTATTATTCCATATGATTTAAATTGATTAATACTGATTGTTTGGATAATTGAAATTGTATTCCTTGAAGTGAAATTTTAAATAGATAGTTTATGATTATTATCGTTTTTAGTTGTGATATATGTGAAATGTGTGGTCATTTGATAAATGAGTTTGGGAACATAGAATGATGCATTAAATACATTGGGGTGTTATACATATGTTTATATACCCAAAAGTTATACTTATGTTAAAAAGTGTGGGGCATGTAATGATTATATAAAATCCCACCTGTGTAAGGCATGTGATCATGAGAGTGGGAAACAAAATAATACTTCTAAAGCCAACGAGTTAGATTGATTAATGAACAGTTTATTTGACATGGAATGTTGCTTCAAAAAGTCATAGGGTCGTATCCATGAAATTTTAGGACATAAATGTTAGCCTAGGACTATGGTACAAATTATAAATGTTATGAATTTTAATTAAATTGATAATGTAATGATATGTCATAATTAATTATAAATCCCTATGTGATATGGTTCATACTCTGATATAGGTCTATGAGGGTCTATAGGTGGTGGGTTACTTCGTGAACCCAGAGAAATTAAATAGTAAATTAAATAATAATTAATTATGATAACTATTTACCCTAAGAATTTTATATTATTCATTATACAATTTCATACACTATTATTGGAAGCATATTATTTCAGACACTATTGGTGGTGTTCAACTAAGTCATACTCACACCCAAATCGAGGTTACTGATCCACATCCAAATAGAATTCATGGTTGAAGTATAGGATAATAGAAAGAATCCTAAGTTATATGGATGAGTTGGGATGGATCATGGATGAGGGAACCAGAATCAGTGTTAGGACCTGTTTGGCAGAGTTTATAATGTCTTCACTTTTGGGTTTCCATTTTGAGACTTGGAATAAAATTTTCATGAACTTTTTACTATTTTAGTTTTTGGACATTGTCTTTTTTTTATTTATCATGTATTTGTATTCATTTCTAATTATTATTGTATTATGGTTGTTGGTTATGACCTTTTTATCACCTGGTTATTTTCATTTCTCTACTACATTGATAATGAGGGTAAAGTCTCTCCATGTTGATTAATTAAACCAGCACTAAAAGTTAGTAGTCTTTGGTTTTTGGGTTGGTATGCTTGAGGTCATGTGACATATCAACATGGGGCACCGTTCTGTGAAACCCATGTCATGATGTTACTTGTTATAATGAAAACTCAAATTCATGAATATCTGGATGACCCAAAAATTATTACAAAAATAATTAATAAAATTCCACATAATAATAATATCATTTATTTTGAGTATCTCCCCAAAAATATGAGATAAACCCTCCTTTTTAATTGGAATAAATATCAATATAATGGTCAAAATTTCAATCGAATATTCAAATTTATCATCTCGTTGATATATGATCATAGATTTATTAGGAATGTAAAATGTGACTATAATTCCATATATAATTATGTGATATTTATGTAGATAAATCCAATACATTCCTATTAAAACATTAAATTTTTCTACAGGATGAATAATTATATTTTTTGGAAACACATTCCTGAAAAAATCAGCCAAGGAAGAATCATAGAAATGATAAGAAACTATTATTCCATTATGGGTTTTTACTGCTAAATCAACATGTAATCATTATAGAGGAACTTTTATACCCTTTTAATATTAATCAAATATAAATTAGTGGGTAGATATAGAATCAAATAAGACAATATGAATTCTGTAGTGTATAGTAGGTGATCCTTTAATCACTTTGTTATCATACTCCACATCACCAACATTGATTACATGATATTTCACATTATATCTCTTATTAGAAGGGTTCAAAATTTGATCATCATAATTATCATTTATTTTTGAGAATTTGACAATGTAATACTCATATTATTTACATTCGAAACAATGATGTGTGGGTGATTCATAATGTAGATAATTATCTATATCCATATCATTATTTTTTCTATTTCCATCACTCTTGAAATCAATTACCTAATGGAATTACATTATAAAAAAAAAGATTAACTAACCCTTTTAGAAAATTTATATTATGTTTCATTCTAATCATTGAGAAAAAAATAAATATCTTCATCTTCTCTAAATGGTTTGTACGATTTCATTGAATTTTATATTTATATTCTTATGAAAACCATGAGTTTTATGGGTAAATCCAATATATATTTATATATTTATATCACATAAAATTATTTCCTCATATAAAATGATGTATCATATGGATAAAATCCTTAAGATAAATTATCTTAGGCCCATGAAAAATCAATAATCTTTATATATCAGTTAGATGATAATAACATAATTGTACCTTGTATGTCTTGTAAAAGTTTACTCATAGGTACCAATCGATTCATTATCTTTACTCTTAATCTCCAAGAAATCATTTTCATATAAATAATACAAGGAAATATGTTATTGGAAAATAATATGTTAATCTTATTCCACATCATAGAGTTGATTTATGATCGTCTCATCGTATTCTTGATAAGAGTCTATCATTAATCCACTTTAACTTTTTATAAATAAAAAACCTAAATTACTTTTTGTGATCCTAACACTATAGAATAGAAAATTAATTTAAAATAAAGTTGGACAATTTATATGAATCTATTGGATTATCAAGACCACTAAAATAAGGTATATGATGTTTCATTACATATTAAAATATTGTTCAATAATTTGTATCATTTAGAATTTATGTATGATTCATATGTTGAGTGTAGAAATGATATTTTTAATAATATCTCCAATAAAATTTTGTTTCACATGGGGAAAATCATTTAATTTTTAATAATATTAAACATTAATATAGTTACTTCAGGATACAACCCTTTAACAAAACCCAAAAACATTATTTTAAAAACAATAATCTTAGTAGAAAAACACATTTTCATACATACTATTAATGTGATGTATAAATTAAGACATATTGTTTTCAATCTATGACAAATTTCATTTGAACTAGGTCATTTGTGGTCATTAATAAAACATTAATATGGTAACCTATACTTATACATATCTCTGATTCCCTCACTAAGGGATTCTGATACCGTTATTTGAAGGCTAATGAAACATTGTTCTAATACCAACTATAGTGACCCATACTTTTCATACAAAGATATCAGGTTTTATTTTATTAATAATTATTAAATATCACAAGGATCCATGCCAAAATAAATTAATTGTTGTAACATTGGAAACCTAGACACATAAAAAATTGGGTATAAGAGTCTCCCATTATGCTATTAAAAAAAGATTCCATATTAGATATATCATTCCCAAAAAACATTCTTCATAACCACATAAAAGAAAATATAATAATGGCTGAGTTCAGATTCTTAGTACAGGTAAACAAGGGAGATATAAGTTATCACATACATATAATAATATCATAAGGATATTAGTACATTTGAATAGTATTTTAACGCTTTACCGTGCATATCATAGATCGTAATATTGAGTCATAGAGTAGATCATGGAATTTTATATGACATGAATCACATAGGAATCATGGTAAAAGATCCATGAGAGCAAAAAAATTTCAGAATACATATAAGAATTGGAAATGATTTCAATAGTATTAAAGGACCACTACCATGACTATTATACTCATCTAGTTCACTTGAAAAAAATATGGTATTAATTTTTTATTCCTATGACTATCATAATTGATTGTTCTCACTTCTGAAACCATCATAATAGTTATTTTTCACTTCCAAGACTATCATGTTGGATATAGTACCTTACCAAACTATTTTCACTCCCTTTTTATAGTGTATTTTGTATCATTAGGTGTTTATCTTTACAAATTTCACTATAGGGAAATAAATCTAGGCCCACCATTAACATAATGAAAATAATATATATATATATATATGTAACATATTATAATAAAACATTAATCATACCAAAAACCATGAAAATTTATTAGTTTCATAAAAAATACGTCATTTCATAATTGTATAACTAATAGAAATAAGATTATATTCACAAAAATATTGTCATCATGTACAATCGAGATAAAAAATAAGGAATGTATCATTATATTATATTCCTAGTAAAACTATTATAAGATTAGAGTTTATTATCAAGGATGAAAATTTCATTAAAAGTTCTCTGAAATGTTTATCGGAGAAAATAATATTTTCATTTTGAAATCACTAAGTTAAAATATAAAAAATCTAAAAAATACAAAAAAAAACAATCTATGAAAAGAAATTGGAAACATTAAAATAAGTATTCAAATCCTTGAGCATCCATGATGACATGAAATTCCATTTTTATTATATTAGTTAAAATAAAAATATTCATTTCACAATTTTTTTAATTTAAAAAAGAATCTCATTTTTAAAATGAAAAGAAGAATAAATCAATAAATTTTTTTAAATTTTCAAACATGGGTATAAAATTATTTGAAAAAGAAAATTATAATTGAAAAATATTATTGAATACAATTTATTAAAACAATTATGTGGAAGAGAAATTATTTTCAACCAAGGAGAGAAATGACATTAGTTTTATTTAAATGATTTTTTGATCCCATGTGTACATAATGTGAGAAAAATTAAAGTAAAACATTTATTTTAAATATATAATGATAGTTTAAGAAAAAAATGAATTAATTTATAGGTATACCATAATAGTTCATTATAAAAAACTTATTCATAAGAAATCCCAATAAACAATGAGGTTGTAACATAAAACACTTAACTCTTTAGTAACAGTTTATCATAATGCCAATGAAATAAAGAACCATATATTTATATTTAAATCCAAATTATATTCATATAAAAAATTAAAAAATATATTATTTTTAAGTATATATAAAACATAAAAGAAATGAGTGGTCAATATGACATTTTCCTCATAGTATTAATTGTGGGAAGAAAAACTCTTACCTTAGCTCAGAATTCCTTCATAAACATTGAAAAATCCTATATAGAAAATATAAATTTATTATAAATTTATTAATGAAACATAATTATATAGATAATACCATATAAGATTTACATATCACTTTTTATCACCAATTTATTAAAAATTTATTATTAAAACCACTCTTTCGGGTGATATCATCTTTATTTCTCTGGTATATTTTGGTGCGATGGTTTTGGTCATTTTACATTGATCATGGTTCAAGAATCTCAATAATATTAATCATGATATAAATAAAATAATTATTAATATTATAATTATATCTATAAATTTATATTTATCCATATAAGTTATACATTGGAAAATGAATTACAATGTCAATGGAGACTGAAGGTTGTATGTACGCATTAATGTTGTTTTCCCTTTTTGAATGATGTAATGAAATAATGTTAAATAATTATTTGATTATAACAAAATATTATTGTATATTATATATCATATATTCATTAAAAAAATCACAACGAGAATCTATTTTAAAAATATATAAAAATCAAATCACATATTTTCGTGGAGGTGGTAGTCGACACGTATGTATAAGCAACGTTATAATTATACAATAGTATGAAAGATATGTTGGTTGATGAGATATTGTAACTTTAGAGTATAATTATGTAATAATGAAAATATATAATCATTAAAGACACCATAAAATCTATCCCTGAAATAAGGTTGTGGATAATGAATAGTATCACTATGTGGAGACGACAAGTTGTACATACACATGAGCAACAATTTCCCATATCATTTGATGAAAATAGGACCAATAATGGTTGTTTATTAATAAAAAAATTAATTATATATTTTATATTGAATTTATTATGTTATGATAAATATAAAAGATTTACAAGAGGTAAAAGAAGAATTTAAAAAAATTGACCTGTTATGGAAGTTGTATTTTCTTTGAAACAACTCCTTTTAATATCCATTTATATAAACTACAATTATTATTTTTGAAAGGAAAAAACCACTATATTTTGTATAATTATGTTTATAAGGAAATTTTTTAGGTTATGGTTGATTTATGTGGTGCAATTTGGTTTTTACTTCTTATCATTATGATTAACACCTTAGTAAAATAATTTTATCATTAACCGTAATAACATCATTTTAAACATTAAAGTGTAAAATTTTACATATAAGGTGAAAAGTGAATCATAAACATCAAATTTTTGACATATTAGATCAAATAATATCATTTTTTCCAGATTAATGATTTTATTATTTTTAAATAATATATTAAAATATTAGATTGATAAAACATCTTTAATGTTAATTTTGAAACAATTCATTTATTTTGGCTTCAAATTAATAAATATAAAGTTTAAATTAGAGTATTATACATTACAAAAAATATCATATCATATTTATAATAAAAATTAATTGAATACTATAACTCACTCAAATTTTAATAGTTTTAATATTTTTAAGATCATTTAGTTTATATGTTTTAATTGAATAAATATTATTTTAGCATTGAAAAAAAATTAAAGGTAATTATTAGACCCCACAATCTGAAAAATATAAAATTGTAAAAAAATAATTATATATAAATTACCATTTATAATCATTTATAACTTTCTTTTTTCCCAATATGATCACTTAATAAAGTTATTTAAAAGGAAGGGTGTGACATTTTTTATTTTACATTTCTTTAAATGTTATATATGACATTTTTAACGAGGAGTGTCATAAAAGTAAATAAATTTCCATGATAATGTGATAATAGTATTATTAAATTAATGGAATAACAATTATAATAATAAATTATGGGCCTATCACATAGTTTTAATAAATATTAACATGATTTTCCATTTATCGAGGTGAAATTTTTTAGAAAGATTATATTTAATCTAAATTAAAGAGACATATTTACCCAATTTCGATGTAATGATTTAAAATATGAAATCCATTTTTCCAAATTCAAATGATATATTTAGAAGATATTATTTTTTAAAATACGAGTTCATAATCTGATGAAAATGTTACAAAAATATGTTTTTAATCATAAAATATTTTTTAATCTTATCTCATTCCTAGAATATATGTAAAATGAATTTTAAAAATTTTATAAAATATAAAAGATTTAAATTTTATTACAAAGATACAAAAAATGTGAATAATTTAATTTATTAAAATAAAATTACACTATATTAATAAAATTAGTATTTTCAGAAAAATACATTATCTATTTTTAAATGTATTTTATGTTAATTTATTTGTTATTGATCAAAAAAGAATAAATTTTCACATATCATGTGATTTAGTTATTACTATTCATTCTCACAAATAGAACAACTAGGTGATAACTGTAATATTATAATATATTAACATTATATTGCAGTTTGAAAAAAATTGGTGTTTTATGTAATGCAAGCTATCAAAGAAACCTAATTATATAAAGACAAATTTATTCTAAAATCATTAGGTGTTATAGTAAGTCAATTTACACCTTCAGTGAACCCATATATCATGTTGAACTACCAATACACACTCAATCATCTGTCCCATGTTGGAACATTTTTAAGAATATGAATTCTAGTGGTTCTCATTTTATTTCCTTCAAATACTAGAAAAAATAGTCATGAATTAAATGATTTAAAAGAAAAAAACTTTATCGCACTCTTGAACAAAAGAAATACAACCAATGGTTATTGAATTAATTATTTTAATATTATGAAGTTACTCATTATATGGAAACAAACTGTATGTGTTTTAAATCCTTTAATCAGGATATGTTGGAATCAACTTTTGGTTGATTAATTTATAAAATATAACTCTATTTTAATTCTAGTATACTAATAAAATTAATAATTTGTTCATAAAATACATTAAAACATGTACTAAAAATGATTCAATTAATTATTAGATATTATAATTCCAGTAACCGTTATTCTTGTTTACACATGGTGTTAATTAATATATTTTATAAATGGGAAATTTTTATTTTTATTAGGAAATATTTCAATGAATACTCTTAAATCAATAATAGAAACCTAGGAAAGAAAAAATATTATCTATAGTATGTTCCCACCCCCATCCTCCCAATTTTGATTCAAATTTAGTAGGAAAATACCAAAATATGATTGTAATAAATAATTATAAATAAATAGTAAACTAGAATTGGAATCATTTACACAATAAAGAGATTTATGAACAATAAATACCCAATTCTGATACTAAATTGATGGTTTAATTTCTTCTACTCCCATAAAATACAGAAGGAATTCATATTTAACACACCATAACTGATCAATCTCCCAAACCACCATGATTGAAATCAAATAATGTCATGATACCACCATTATAGTTACAATATCAACTCTAAGGAACTAATTGAAATTGTCACTTATTCATCCCCTTCATGGATAAATAGTGAATTTCTTGATATTAGAATACCTTGAAAATGGGGTAATTTTATATTTAAGATAATCCATGAATATATATAAGGGATGATACCATGTATCCATTGAATTTAATGATAGAATAGTAGGGGGAATAAAACCCTCATCCTATCATCAAAATACTTTATGAGCCTTTTCATAGTGTGTGTAAATGCCTAAAATTATTGATTAGAAGATGGTAAAGATGATGTCTCTCATAACTAAAAAATTGAAATAGATTTTCTTTGAATGTATCAGGTGAAAAAAGATCATAATAATCAATTAATGGATCTAACCTTATATGATATTACAGATGAAATGATTCCTTCCACACTGACTGATAATTGGGCACCCATGTGGATTACCAACTAAGGGTAACCAACTACTATTTTCTAGAGTAGGTGTATAGAACTATCTCTAATTATATCCCAATTAATCATTTCAATATTCCTATATCATATGTGGAATATTTCATTCCACAATTAGTAAAAAGCATATATTTTCATGGTATACAGTTTCCATTAGATAAACTAATTACTCACCTCCTTTGGGATAAAACATACTATAGGGTTCCTCCAAATAATGAGTTGTTATGAAGATCTTGAGGTCCTCCCCACAATATGTAAAATAGAAGACCATGCCATTGAAATAATAATTTTAATCATATATTCCACCCAAGGGAAATAAAAAATAATATTGATACTGTAGAGGTCTACCACATGAAAAATAAAAAAAATCACACTAGAAACCCGCTATATAGAATACCATTCTAAGGACCTCCCTGTAATGACATGCATGTTATCAAAGGACGTGTTGAACATGGAGAAATTAAATATAATACCCATGGTATTCCTCATGATAGTGAAATTAAATCCAAATTACATGGATTTCATTTTCATGGTATCAGTTACAAAGATCCACCCTGGGAAAAAACAATCAATTGATAAAGAGGATCTTACATTTAAAATAATAAAATAAGAATAAAATCTAGAGATCCAACATGGAGTATTTGTCAAATATTTACTCTACATGATATAATATAATTCAAAAATATAATTTTTTACTATATTGTAAATCATTAAAATGCTAAAAACATGTACTCCATAAGTAACAAAATAAGAAACGACATCCAATTTAAGAAAAAAACAACATAAAATCTTGAAGGACCTCCCTAGGAACTTCACAATAAATATCTTCTAAAAAATAATAAAATATGTAGCCATGATTTTCCTCCATATGGTACCAATAATCAAGGCCCTCTCTATGATGACACATTCAGTTGGAATAGGCACCCTCTAGATAACATGAAGATTAGAAAAGTTTGTCCTCCCCTAGGTGAAATATAGTCCACCTTCATGGAATTATTACAAATTGTATTTTATGAGACCCAAGATATACCTAACATAAAATATATATTAATCACCATATTTAAATAGTTTATCTCACAAATTGTTACACAAATCATTGACATAATGGTTTAGTGTCATAGTGATTACATACATATATAACTTATTTTACAACACATAGAATATTTTTATCACTAATTGTTCTCCTCTATAATCATTATAAAATTATGACATGATACAATAATCTTCTTAACATGGGGATTATAAATATAAGAATCGGGTTATCTCAAACACTTAGTAAGGGAAAAGACATATCTTAAAGCGCAATATCATAAACATGAAGGTGAATGTGATAAGAAAATAAATAACATATTAATTTATAAAAAGAGAATTTTTAATAATAATACTACTATTTATAGAATCATATGATAATAATAATATAAATAAAAACAATAAATTATATGACATATCTTGAAAAGAAATATCAACAATCATCAAAACATAAGGTTTGATATAAAATTTAATAATTCATTAAAAACAATGAATAATAATGAAAATGTAGTATAAAATGAAAAAAATTGAAAATGTCGAATAATAATAAATAAAATATTTATTATCCATGTGAACCTAATCACTAAAAAAAATTTTCAAACACAAAATTGTTTGTTGTGATTAAAACTGTCAAACTCCCCTTTTGTGACCCTTGAATCTTTCTAACATGTTCACAGGTAAAATTATGAGTAGAGAATAATCCCATAAAACATAAACATCTTCAAACTAGAGAATTATTAATATATTAAAATATAAATCTACTAGTATATATTAATTCCATTACACTCTCTATTTGTGAAAATAGTGACTTACTAACCGTTTTACATGTTAAACAGTGAGTAGAGCTTAATGACGTCACAGTCACCCATTGTTAAAATAGGGACACACAAAACAATTAGAATTAAATTTCAATATCATGAGATATAAGCCATTACACAAGGAATGTGAGGGCGATATAAATCCCACCCTTCTCAAAATTGATATATTTGTGTGCGACATGAAAGTCAATCATTCATCATCTCATAATGAACCATTAGAAAACTAATTGGTTTCTCTAACATTTAAAAATATCACATAACATGAACTAGACATAATAGTATATCAAATATATAATATTAATAAAAAATTAATATCATAATAAAATATATATTTTTATCAACATATATCTTCATGAAAAATAGATCTTGGGGAGTAAATATTAGTTAAAAATCAAATATTTTCTGAAAACCTTTTTAAAATATTGATGTGTGTTGAGACCATGTTGTATTTGTTATCAATCAGTCAATATGTGGAAGATGTCGTGATGCTGGTATAATTTCTATTTATTTGGTTTGTATCATTATATGTTTATCTTGGATGATATTCTATATCAATTCTGATTATTTTTTATGTTATCTCAAATATAAATAACATGTGCTATAATGTTTTCACACTGTTTACCACAAGTAAAGTCCACGAAAAAAGTAATTTTAGCAAAAATAATTAATGTTTTACATGAATTGTTTTAATGAATGATGATATGAAGAGGATTCCATGAAAAATATGATTTCGTTAATATTTTGGGTTTCTATTTTTTGAGGATGAGTCATGGGTTGGAATTATATATATTGGGAAAAGATTTGAAATATATTATACACATAGAATTCATATAATTGATTTTTGTAAGGCCATATATAACAACTATGGCCAGAAAAAACAAAATCCTACATATGAGAGGATTGACTAAGGGAACATTTGGGATAAGTTTATACCACACTTGAGGGAACTAGAAAGCGAAATACCAGTTGTGGTAGAAAAGTGAGCCTGTCTATAATGACTGTTGTGGAGAGTGAACCCATGTAGAGAGAATATGGAAGTTGTGGGGACATAATGTAGGGTGATACATATGTCAGGAGATATAGAATTGTGTGGTTTTAGTGGGTTTTTTTATTTCATGAGGTCTATATGCATTTATTAATTGATAAATCAAATATCCTTCCACACAGAAAGTCGATGTGGGATAGCATCGATATGGGAATTGTTCACCCATTTTAAAATTATTTGTGTATAATGAGAGGCATAATATTGAGTTTATATGAACCATATGATGAAAGAGATGATTTTTTTCTTCCTCATCAAACAATCTAGGAGTCTTATTATAGATGATTTACATCCATTTTATATCTATGATGATAATGGATGAGGCAAAAAAACATAGTTGAGATGTTCATTATGATATCTTGTGATCTTGGTAATATATAAGAAATTATTACGCATGATTTAAATGTATGGACATGCATGAAACATAGAACCCAAGTATTATGGTTTCTCTATAATTATTATACCATCAATATTTAAATGTTTATATTTATGAACAAGTATGATTGATATATGTTATTCATGAAACTTAGAAATTGATTCATAAAAAGTGAATGAATATGTTGTGTAAATGTGTTTCATGGTATGGGTATTACAAATGAATATTCTTCATGCTTTCTATTTTCCAAATTATTAAACAGATGAAATGATGTGGTATTTGTGATTACACATGATGAATGGAGTTATGTTTGAGTCCTTGGTATTTTTGGAATATTCCATATGAATGAAGTATGCATATATTTTTTAGTATTTAAATGTGAAACAATAAAATGAATGTAAACAATGTGATCCATTATTGAAGATGATCTGAACATTTGATTATTCAAATATGAATATATCATGATAAGTAGAAAAGAAAACCCATGTCCTTTTGGTTTTTGAAGTAGGGTGAATGTGGGTGCTCTTTTCTCCACGTGACGAAGAAGAATACCCCATTATTGTTTTTTTAGTTACAATAACTGAATACAATACCCACACTAAATACAGGGTAAGGAAGAAGAGGAATCTAATACCTCAATCCACTTTTGTATTCAAATGAAATATTTCCTAAAGGATGATAAAACAAATTCTATTTTTTATCTTTAAATAATTATAAAATAATTCCCACAAATAATGGGGTATAAAAATATGATGAAAAAAATATAATAAACATGGAAATTAGGGTATTATTTTTTAATGAATAAATTTAAATTTATCAACTCCAAACACATTTAATTGAGGATTTAAATGATTGAATTTAAATCATTGAATTATTGAGACCCTATTCAGAACATTTTTTTGTATAAATATGGGCATGAATGTGATGAGATGCATGTAATGAATTGATAGATAATTTTATTACACCATGCATCTATTATGAAAGAATATTTTTAAGAGTGAGACTATGTCAAGAAATTCCTAAACAATGTGTGTTTGCGCACTCGATCATTTAAATAAAATAATGCATATTGCAGCAAATTTGATAGGAGTCCTGATACCAGCACACTTGATGTTATTGAGGGAGTACACAATCAATTATGACCCTACGTGCTCATGGATAAATATCAAATATAAACATATTGTAGATAAAATCCTTAAACAATTGTGAAATCTATCGGTTGGTACTAGTATTATTTTAAGTATTTTGATTAGAGACAGTATCATAATGTTTCTCTCAGTTGGATCTAGAGAAAGAAATCTATTGGTTATAGGAAAAATAAAATAGAGTCACTCGGTTTGAGGATGAGTAGAATAATTCCAGTTAGATATGAATGAAATTGTATTCACATGTGGATATAGTGAATAGAATCTTTATTGGTGTGTATAAACAACATGTAAATGAGTAAGACTTTCAATGAAAAAATTAAATACCATGTGATTCCCTATCTTATTTTATTTTTTCAATCAATGTGAGATTGAGATATAATTATAGATTGGATCAAAAACCTTAAATATATAAAGAGTTTCAATTTGAAATTATAAATAAATTTTTACAAATGTGTTTAACAATGATTCACCACCAACCCCACTCAGGAGAACCTAATTCTACTTAAAAATCTAAAAGTGGTATTATAGTATTGATTACCACTAAATATCCAAATTATTCTTTTTTTATGTAATGAATTTTAGAAATGAATGTCCAACCTTAGATAGTGACTTCTTCTAAAAATACAAAAAATGAGATAGGAAAGTAAGACAAAGAATAATCATACATTAAAGCCTAAGGAACAATCTATAAAAGGTAACCATGATGGTGTATGTTGAAATTAATTATTGTGATTATTATTCTTATTGTAATGTCTTGTCATGTTGTGATCATGATGGATTACATAGTTATATTATTTCAGTTTTAATTAAACATCTAATAAATACCACTAATGAAGTGGAAGAATATATTTTCAAAATAATAAATGGTCATTAGTATGAAAATGTATTGCTAGATGAATAGGCTGATGCTATGGAAGTACAATTACATTATTAGGTTGGGATATCTAACACTCATAAAATTTTTTGAAATAAAAGGATGAAATAATTATTGTTTACAATTAAGGATATGTTGATATTGGTGAAGAACTATAATGAAATGTTTGTGAAAATGATAATATTGAGATATTATTTTTTAAATGTTTTCATGCATTTAAAAAAATTTGACAGAGTTTCTATGATTTTCAAAGATGCTCAACTTGAAGATAAAGATAACAAGATAAAGGTTCTTCAAAATTTGTTAAAATGTTAAAGAGAAATTCCCAAAGAAAAAAATAAAGAAACTGATGGTGGATTTGGAAAAGAATCTAAGATCAGCTCATAATGTGAATAACTTGATAAATAGGTATTATTTATATGATGAGGTGATATTTAAAAATATACAATTTCCATAAGATATAACAACCCACATTAATGGAGAAAGTGTTTGCTACACAAGTGTTATTTAAATATCATGATATCAAGAAGTTAATGAGATCATTTTCTAATAAAAAGTAAACATATGCAAATACTAAGGTATCCCATAATACAAAAACAATTTTTAGTAATAGGTTTTCCTTAAATTCTATAATAGTTTTTAAAATAGACTCTGGGAAATAATGGATGGTGAAAAATGATAAAATACCCCACTACATCAATGGAAGATATCAATTATTGTTCCACAAAAAGTATCTAAATGAGTGGTTATTCCACTCAAAAAATTAAACATTCATAAAATGGAAAATTTCAATAAACCCCACCACATAATAAGTGAAAAAACCTCATATGCTATTTTTGGTTTTTCTGGAAATTTTCAAACAAGGGACTGGATTATTGGGACAACAAGACAATTCATTAAAATACTAGAAATCCACAATCTAGGGAGATAAAATATAAAAATAAGAGAAAATATAATAAATTTGAGAGAACCTATCATACATGAAAGGGACATACTAAAATGATCAAGAATAAATTACATGTTGCTCAGTTAAAGGAACTAGAATGGGATAAGTAATAAGAGTAAGATAGAAAACATTACAAATCTAAAGGATAGAATGTTGTTACTAAAACAAAGGTGAAGAAATTTATCCCATTCCATATTTATAAAAATTCACATGAAATTGGGATATAATAATTGTCTATTTTCATAGGTATTTCTCATATTGAATGTTACTCCAAATGGAAAAAAGGTTCCTCTTTATTCTCTATTTTTTGTGTCATTATCTAATATATAGTGTATTTTATGCATGTTCTTCACATCATGGAGGTCAACAACTTATAAGACAATGAAGGATTCCATCACATAAGGGGATGGAACCTTGAGAATAAATATACAAACCATGGGATAGACTAAAAATTAAGGAAGAAGGTATGTCAGTCATTCGTTCATCCATAATTATTAAATGACTAATATTATCAATTAAAGGGGTGTTTTTTATTAATGTTGTGTTTCGAAAATGGGGGATCTATATATTTTTTCACTTCAACATTCTGATATGTATGTTGAGGTGTCGGTAGGGTTTATCATTTCCTTGATAAAAATGGAATCTATTTGGTAATTGATAAATTATTATCATTATTTCACATGCATGGTAACTTATGTATAACATAGAAAACCATTATTTTATACTGATTTTATTCTAAACAAGGTTTACCCACATACACTTACATTTTATTATATAAAGGATCTCTTCTAAGAGAACCATGTTAGATAATTCCTCCACTTGAAGTGATCAACCAATTTTCATATAAGGTATGAGACATTTTATTTTTAGAAGAATAAGAGATTTGAAAAGAAATACCAATTGACCTTTTCAATTGATTACCAATAATGGGAGAAAATATTTATCATATATATTAACTTTTGAATATGTGAAGATTTATCAATAAAAAATTAAAAATAGAGAGATTATTGAGACCATGATACATTTGTTTTCATTCAGTAAATATGTAGATGAAGTTGTATATTTGTTGATAATTGTTATTTATTCACTTGATGGAATTAGATTTCTAGCTTGGACAATTCTCTTCTTTAATTATTATAATTTTTTTAAGTATTATAAAATGTCATTAACAAGGAATAATGAGTTATCACATTGTTTATTGTTGTAACTAGGGTCTTCCACAGATGATGGTGGGATAGGGATTTTAAAATTATACATCACCAGAGTGGTAAAACCAAATCATCTCTGATGATCTGAGGCCTAGTATAGTTAGAATATCTCATGTGTTTTTTTCAGAGAATAAAAAAATAAATGTATGTTTAACTCATTGCATTTTTCAGAATTTATCTCTATTGAAAATCACTGGTTTCTTTTGCTCAAAGGATATGATTCCAAACTCCTGTAGATTTTCCACACATTCTTCTCAAATATCCATAGAAATCATTCATCTGATTATGGTTTCAACTGTAGACCTCGGGTGATCTCTTCCATGCCATGTTATTCATCATGAGCATCAAAAATTGATTCATGAAGGATAACATGGATCATTCACTTAGAAATATCGATTATCTCAGTAGCATTTAGGATGAGATATAAACACTCAATTTGGACTGATTGAATAGTTTGTTGGAATGAACTTATGTACACTTATAATGTGGATGTCAAAATACATTATTATGCTTCCCAAAACCCCATTAAATAAATTCACACTAAATAATTTATGTATATTTTTAATAATGAGGAACTAACTAGATTAAAAAATTACATATTACAACATTCTTGTAATATATATTAAATATAATATGTGATAAAACACGATTCTTGGACACTAATCATAACTCCCATTAATATTAAAAAAAACATGAATATTATAAAATTATTAACTATTGTAATATAAATCCTTTAATTTTCTTAAATACATGTAAATACATTTAATAAATAAATTCAACACAAATATTCATCAATTGAATAATAATGAATTTATTTATTTATTAGTGATCAATAAAACATTTAATACACTTAAACCCCATTGAGGTTCACACTATGTCTTGTTTTTGTATTCACTAGAATAGGGAGGATTCTTAAATATACTGTTGTGTGTGAACCAATGGGCTCTTATCTCATTATCAGTAAATAATATTCACATACTAGAAGTTTTGTCTAGTAACCCATCACAACCCCTAATGACCTAAGAAAAAATTATAAGATCGATAACCAACCTACAAAATTACAATTTGTTATATAGTCTCTTTGACATTACATATCTCATAAATAATGGTGAACACTTATTATTTCTTCCTTTATTGTTTTACTATTTTTTTATCTCTTCGGTGGGATTTACCTTCAAATACCTTGGACAAGGATTTATAAAGGTACTACTATAATTTCCCAAACTGCTCTGGTCCATTAAATTTCTGAAATATGGTGTTTGAGGTGTTCTAGTAGGTCAAGGTGACTCATACCAAACACTTTTCCAAATTTCATGTTTTCTGAACAGTGTTTCCAATTTTATGAATAGTGTCACTGTGCCACATAAACAGAAGATCTACAGTGTCATGGATGATCTACAGTGTCACGGTGTCGTATAAATGGTGATTCAGTAGTGTCATGGTTTCATAGAAATGGTGATTCTACAGTTTAATGGTGTCATAGAAACAGACAATCTATAGTGTCACGGTGTCACAAAAATGGTGAGTCTACAGTGTCACGGTGTCGCAGAAATGGAAAATCTATAGTGTCAAAATGTCATATAAATGGTGAGTCTACAGTGTCACGGTGTCCCAGAAATAGATGAACTATAGTGTCACATATGGTCTATAGTGTTAAGGTGCCACAGAAATAGTGTGTCTATAGTGTCACGATGTCAGAGAAATGGTGAGTATATAGTGTCACGGTGTCACAGAAATGGTGAGTCTATAGTGTCACGATGTCACAGAATTGGTGAGCCTATAGGGTTTCTAGACCGGTGAGTCTATAGTGTTTCCAGAACGATGAGGCTACAGTGTTTCTAGACCGGTGAGTCTATAGTGTTACTAGATCTGTTTCATATTTCCTTTTCCAAATTTCCATATTTTCATAGTTTCTATGATTTAATGTTTTCTTTGATGTAAAATGGATTCAAGGTCTTTTTAAAGGATTTGAAGACAATTAAAAGGCTATAACTCCTATGTTAATTTGTTTTAAGGCTCGTTATTCGTTTACTTGGTCAAACTTTGTAGTTTAGTGCGGTCTGGTTTTAATGGAAAATTCAGCATGTCATAAATCGCTACTCCGTTAAATCTTCTAAAAGGACGAGATATCTTTCTCCATTATTCTTCCTCCTTGTTCTATAGTGTGAGAAACTCGAACCCTTCCTTCCTTCTTGTGGGAGTATTCCATCAACAATTCATCATGAATTGGTTTCCCTTGATGTTCTTCTTTCTGCCAGTGCACCCCCAGTTTTGGTGCAACCAAGAAGTATGCATTAATATTCTATATAAGGTATGATTTATCATTGTTAATTGGGTTCATCCTCTACTATTTATCCTTTCCATATTTTGGAATTTGATCTCTATTCTGCTAATATAGTTTCTTGGGTTTCAGTTAGTCCGGTCATGCCGCGATATCCTCGGGTGGAAGCCGTTGTCACTGGAGGAGGAAATCATGATACGTTGTGTGGATCATTCTCATATAAGTAACATTAAGATCTTTTGAGGTATGAGATTCATTGAATCTAATTTATTTTACTGGAAACTATAGAGTTATTATGTTTTAATTCACTAGATCACAATGGAATTGAAATATTAAATATCTGAACTGAATAAATAAATTGATATAGATCATATGTTATTGCCTATTGTTTTTCTAGAGAGTGTGATATATATTCTTGCATTGTTTATCTATTCCTTTATTATGTAAATTGTTAATTAATTTAAAGAAAGAATAAATTGATATTAGTTTGGCTAATGATATAGAGTCATGTAAATGAATCTTCTTATTGATATAATTTGATGTTAATCAAATTGATGTAGTAAGAATGTTTAATCTATTTTTGATATCTTACTGTTTATGTTTTCTGAATTTGGATCCTACAATTAATAAATTGGTTAATTCAAGATGGATTAATGAACTGTTTGTTTAATAAAATATAATTCCTTATAGGGTTCTGAGTTACCCTCCTGTTTTTTAAGGGGAAAGAGCCCTGTTGATAGGAACTTTTTTTCCAAATTCATATATTGTAAAGTGTTACTGGAAGGATATTATGATATGTGGGGGAAGGGATTCCCATTTTTTATGGTAGTAGTAGATTCCAAGAGTGGTGAAATGAATCTGTTTATTAATGTGGGTGTCGGGAAGGACACCTGAGATGATGAAATGGGCTAAATGTGAATGACTGGATGTTTACTAAATATTTTTGGTTGTTTATATTCATTACTTTCCCAAATGCTCAACACGGTTGGTTTTACTTACTCTCCTTCCAAAAGTTGAAAATACACATATGGTATTCCACTTGATTTCTATGTTTAGATTCTCGAGGGAGGATGGGTTTATGCTTTTTCTATAGGTGGAAAATACTCAAAGGGTAGTTCACATACTCACCTTGTCGATCCCCTTGTGTTTAGTATCTTAGAATTATTTTCTAGAATTCCTCAGTATATGGGAATGTAACAATGTTGTTAATAAATTATTTAAAAAAATTTATAACCCATGCAGTTAGGTCTTGCTGGGACGCAATTTTGAGGATGAAATTTAATTGAATAGTGAACTTTGTGTGTGAAGATAAAGAAATATAATGTCGAAATTATTAATGGTTAATTATTGTTTAATGTATTAATTAACAAAATGTGACACTGATAAAAAGGGAATTAATTAATGTATTGAATCTATTTAATTAGTTTTTTCTGAATAGGATATATTTTCTTTGAAGTTTCTGCTAGGAGTCTGAGTGACATTAGCTGTTGTTGAGTGTAAGAATAGGTTATACCCATAGTGTGGTGGTGAGATGTAGTGTGTTAGGTAATTTTTGTGTTTCTATACACTACTCGACCATGTCAGTTAGGGAAACTGACACCTGGGGGATTTTGAGCCCTGGGGGGTGTTTTCCCAAAAATTACAGTGGGAGGATGGATGGCTTTCTACCCACTTTGTCTCCACTCTCTTCTCTTGGTAGTTACTTTTTCTGGTAGCCAAAATAGTTCGTTTTCCAAATATATTTGTGTAGAGAGCTATAATGTATTTTTTTTATTCACACAGATATATTTTGTATATATTTTCTTATGAACTACTATAGGTGTATCCTGTATAGGTTGTGATGTCTGGAGGATCCTTACTGAATTTATTGGTTGTAATGGATTGAGGTATAATGCTCGATGAATGATATATGTTATACAAGTTGTGCTCGATCCCAAAAACTACCTAGTTACATTGTTTATGTGAACATGGTGGTTTTGTTGCTTGAGGTTCATGTTGTGTTGATTTTCCCAGGTGTCTACGAGCAAGACTTTTTAGAGAGAGATTCTTAGGACGTGCAATGTTGGGGAAAAGAAAAAAACTAGTGGTGAAGTAGTAGTGGGGTACACTTGATATTTATTATTATATTATATACACATGTATGCATTACATAGTGATATTAGACATGGTGAGGCTAGTAACATAGTATAAAAGTTTAGGTGATGAATTATTTTCACTTGATGTTCACTGTGATTTAGCATGAATTATTTCCTTTTGTATGATAGGTACTTGGGAGGATCCTACTGAGTATAAATTTATACTCACCTTACGTATATATAAACTATTTTTCATGTCACATGTATTAGAATAGAGAACAAGATGGTTTCTACTAGAATGGGGTTATAAGAGCTGTTTGGTCTTGTGGTTGCTGTTGTTTTTACTTTCTATTGGGTATTTTCAATTTTACCCCTTTCATTTGTAGTGGTTTTGAGAGAAATTACATATGTGTACATGGGATTTCTTTTATATTTCTATTTTAGTTTGACTTGTTTTGTGTTTATCTTATCTCTCTCTTTCTCTAGTGTTCTCTTTGAGGGAAACCCTTCCCATTTGTGTGATTATTATACCCTCGGTGCTAGTCACCCACCCAGGACTACTAGGGGCAGGACTCGAGGGTCACTATGTCCCATCTCACATTTTCATCCTAGGAGGGGTACACCTTGTGGGGATGGTGTCATGATAGTGTGGTTTCAATGGTTTTGTAGAGGGATATGAAGGAGTTTGGTGTCATGCACAATTGAGGTTGCATGGGTTGGTAGGTAAACAATGTGAGTCATGTTTAGTAAGTGATATAAACCCAAGAGACCCGCTAAGACACATGTATTAAGGGACCCTTGTGATCTAATGCATAGACCTCTATGTTTGTGATGGCTACTAAATGAGGTGATACTAGTTTCTGTGTAGAAACCTAGGAAAGGATCATGAATAAATCTTATTTGTTCCAGTGATTGAATGGGAAGTCCTTGGGATAGGTTAAACAAAAATGTATAACTGAAAACAATTAATTAATTAATGTTTAATATACCATATTCCAGTTTTTGGAGCTCTAACTCTTTGTTATTTTACAGGTATGTATCCAGGTTGACGTCCTTATCAAGATCGCATTGAATATGTCCATCAAGAGATTCCAGTAGATCTCCATAGGGTAGAGGTTAATGATGATGACACATAGAGGATGACACTTCAAGAGATTCAGTGCTAGAGTTAGAAAAAGTATAAGGGATCTGTTTCAGATTCAATCACAGAAGAATGGTAAGAGGAGGTCGAGAATGGCTTTAGTTTGATCCATGCTTGGATGGAGAACTGTGTGTCCTTGTCTATGAAAATGATTTATAGAGCTGCGAGGGAGTGGTGGTTCTTGCTCCCCGGTGATTGTGAGGAGTTATAAATATATTGGGAGGAGTTCCGAGATGATTTTAGAGTTGATTTTCTTTCTTTGATCGTGAAAACATCAAAATCCAGGACCTTATTTCCCTTTGACAAGGAAGCTCTAGTGTCCGAGAGTTTGGAATCAATTCTAGGAAACTTTTACAATGATGTTCGGACTAATTTCCAAATAAGGTGTCCATGGCATAGCATTTTGAGGAGGTATTGCATCCAGAGATCTAGTGCCATGTCACCCCATTTATGCCAAAGACCTATCTTGAGGTACTGGTGATGGCATATGCCGTCGAGAGAACATTTTCTTGAACAATATCATTATGAGAATTAATTTTTCATGATTCCTCACAAATGAGAGATTTGGTAAAGGGTTCCTAGTTTTTCGAGTAGAAGAGTTTTCATTCATCTTGGGGTAGGTCCCAGCCCTCAGCGTCTCATTTCACTGGGGTGGTGGATCTTAAGATTATTCCAAAGGATTCTGTGCTTGTTTTTCTTGTTCAGGGAGAGGTCATCATCAGTGAGAATACCATCCCATTCATAGTAGTCATTATGCACTAGGTGTTCTGATCCAAGTTCCTTCATTGAGGCAGTTCCAACCGAGGAAGAAGCAGTAGGTTAAACCATCTTTGGATCAATAGAGGGTAATGTGTGAAATAAGAGGACAACCATGTGATTCTACCTATACTCAAATAGCAGAGTGCAGCTATGGTCGTGGTCTTCATCAGGGCCAAAGATGTCGTGGAAGAGGACATGGTCGGCTTTATGATCTATCATGTCTAGATATAGGCGAGCCAGATGTTGTAAAAGGTCCCCATTTCTTGTTTTCTAACTTATTGTATTCATTGTTTGATTCAGGAGCATCATACTCTTTATATATCACCCACCCTTTTCCAGGTTTTGGGACGTGAGGTAGATAGGCTTCTAGTGCCCTTAGCATTTACTACGCTAGTTGGAGGTCAAGATGACTTTTTTAATGTATTTATAGACTGTGATTTATTTTTGTGGTAGCATCAATATGGGGTATATTTCATATTTTTATGGATACAACCATATGATTTCATCCTTAGCATAGAATTTTTGTATTCGGTACATGCTATAGTGGAATTCTTTAGGAAGCAAGTTGTGTTCTTTGATACGGATAGAGCACCAGTGGTGTTTTTTGGTGAGTGAGTCTATCAGATGGGTCATAGGAGTGTTCTGCCCTTATCATACATTATGGATGAGATGATTCTATTTTCTTTATAGTTTCATCAGTTATCTTTTACTAGGGTCTTAGAAGATCACCCGATGTCTTTCCAAAAGAGGTTGTTACAACCATGAACATCTACTATCCTTATTTATCAATAAAGTATGGGCCCTTCTGAGTCATGAGAGATTTGTATATTTCTTGATGGTTTGTTACAGTGGGGTTTTGATCGGCCAAGTGTTTCACCATGGGGTGCACCAGTTTTGTTCGTGAAGAATACTGGCGATAGTTTGAAGTTGTGTATCGATTATCATCGCTTAAACAAAATGAAAATGAATAATTGTTATCCTATTCCATGGATTGATGATTTATTTGATCAAGTGAAGGGTGATAGTTTGTTCTCAGAGATTGAATTATGGTCAGGATATCATCAGATGCGTGTGAAGGATGAGGTTATCCCGGAGACTAATTTTTATTGTCATAATGGGCATTATGATTTCATTTTAATTCCATTCAGTGAGACAAATGCTTCATCTTTTTTCATGCGATTGATGAATGTTGTGTTTCATGTGTTTCTGGATAAGTTCGTGTTTATTTTCATTGACGATCCTTGTGTACTTCATTTTATTAGAGGAGCACGCAGAGCATCTACATGTCTTGTTTTGGAGTTCTTTGTTAACAACAATTGTTTGGGATGTTTTTGAAGTGTGTGTTTTTTGATTGAGAAGTTTGTTTCATAGAGAATATTGTATCCCAGTAGGGTGTTTCTATGGATCTATAAAATATAGAAGATGTTGTGTCTTGGGAATCCCCCAAGACAATGGCAGAGGTACGAAGTTTCCTTGGTCTCACATGATACTACATCAGGTTTGTAACATATTTCTCTCTGGTTGTGAACTCTCTAACACCATTGACAAGGATGGATCAAGCATTCATGTGGATTGATCAGTGTCAGGCCTCCTTTGAGTATCTGAAGGAGAAGTCCGTAAGTGCTACAATTTATTGTCTTTCTATAGAGGGAGTTCAATTTTATGTTTCTGTGATGCTTTGCATCTATGGTTAGTTTCTGTTTTGATGTATTAGAGATCAATTGTTTCCCATGGGTCTCGACATTTGTGTCCACATGAATGTAACTATGCCACCCATGATCTTGAGTTGGTAGTCGTAGCGTTTTCTCTGAAGTTGTGGAGACATTAACTCATTGGATAGTGATTTTTGGTTTTCACCAATCATAAGAGTATGAGGTATGTGTTCTCATAGCGTGACTTATACTTGAGACAATGTCAGTGGAGGGAGTTCCTACAAGAATACGACTTTGAAATATCATATACACCTAGAAAGGGAAATGTGGTAGCCGATGCATTGATCTGGAAGTCAAGTAGTGATGTAGTGCATGAATATGGCAATTCATGGAGAGTAATGGAATAACTTTTATCATTTCATCGTAATATGAGATAATTTGGGGGTAGAGGTTGCCTTTTTCAAATAACGGTCTAGTCATCTCTGGTGCAACATGTGAAAGTGTCCTAGTTGGGGGATCTAGAGGTAGAGGTTTAGAGAGACTGAGTTGTTTATGGTGAGGCCCCTTATGGTTGGTCTGAGGATGAACAACACTGGGTGTTGAATCATGTAAGGATTTTTGTTCCATTGGAAAAGAGAGAGTTCCATAGTTCTCCTTTAGCAGTGCACCCTGGAGTGAAAATGATGTACCAAGGCTTGTAGAGTCAGTTTCAGTGGCCTAGAATGAAGCATGAAGTTGCAGAGTTTGTTTCTCGATGTTTGGTCTCCCAGAAGGTGAAGGCTGAGCACTGTGTCCCTAGTAGTTTTTTCCAGCCAGTAGATATTCCTTAGTGGAAGTGGGAAGATGTATCTATGGACATTGTTATTGGTTTACGTCGAGCTTACGGAGGACATGACACTTTTTGGGTGTTATTGGACCATTTTACAAAATAATCACACTTCATAGAAATAAAGGAGTCAAACTCAGTGGATGTTTGTCAAGGCAGTATCTGGAGGATGTGGTGAGACTTCATGGAGTCCCAAAGATGACCATTTCTGATCGAGATCCTCATTTTACCTCTATGGTGTAAAGAGTTCTATATCATGGTTTCGTTTTTGATTTATGACTTAGTACTGCTTTTCATCCACATATAGATGGTTATATAGAGCAGACTATCTAGAATCTTGAAGACATGTAACACTCTTGTGTCCTAGATTTTGGAGGTTGGTGGATAAGGCAATTACCCTTGGTGGATTTTTATTCAACAATATTTTTCAATCCACCATCAGGTTAGCGCCATTTGAAGCCCATTATGGCCAATGATAATGTTCATCATTGTGTTGGACTAGGGCTGGAGAGACAGCAATTCATGGACCGAAACTATTGTAGAGTACGACATATATGGTTTTGGTGATTCGTGTGAGGATGAAGACAGCACAAAATCACCACAAATCATATTCTGATCAAAAGAAGAGACATTTGGAGTTTGATGTTGGGGATCATGTGTTTTTGAAGCTGACTCCCCATCGTGGAAATCAAAGGTTTGGTCGTGGGAGTAAGCATTATCCCTGGTTTGTTGCGCCTTTTAAGGTGTTGGCTCATGTTGGAATCATGGAATATAAAGTAGCACTTCCCTTGTAGATGAGACAGATACATGATTTTATTCATGTTTCAGATCTTTTTCTGTATATTTATGATGACTATCACGTCATATATTGGAGAGAGATAGAAAATAATGATGATGAAACCTTCGAGGAGCGTCATGGGGAGATCTAAGACCGCAAAGATAACGTGTTGCACAGGTGTTCTATCCCCTTGGTTTGTGTCTTGTGGCGACATGGTGGCATGGAGGAGAGTACATTGGAATATGAGTCACAGATACATGATAAGTACCCTGAGTTGTTTGATGTTTAACTCTTTTCATTTAAAGATGTTTTTTTGTGCCTATAGACCTTTTGGTTTTATAAGAAGGATTTATTATTTTTGTTTCTTATGGATTTATCTCTTTTAAAAGGTATGTTGATGAGTAATTGTTAGGAACACTTTTCAGTTTTCTTTTGTGTTTGTTTTTGATTCTCAAGGTAAATAATGTTTTGGTAGGAATCTGATGTAATGGCCCAGACCTCTCAGGCTAATTCCTTTGCTGAAATCTGGTGTTTGAGGTGTTTTGAGAGGTCAATGTGAGTCTTCCCCAACATTTTTTTCAATTTTATAGTTCTACGATCATAGTTTCTAGTTTTATGAACAATGTCATAGTGTCACAGAAACAAAATTTCTACATTGTCATGGAAGATATATAGTGTCATGGTGACAGAGAAATAGTGATTCAAAATTGTCATGGTGTCATAGAAAAGGCGAGTCTACAGTGTGAATTTGTCACAGAAATGGTGAGTCTACAATGTCACGGTGTCATAGAAATAGAATATCTACCATGTCACAGATGATCTACAGTGTCACGACGTCACAGAAATGGTGAGTCTACAGTGCCACAGTTTCATAGAAATAGAAGATCTACAGTGTCACGGAGGATTTACAGTGTCACGGTGTCATAGAAACGGCAAGTCTATAGTGTCACAGTGTCATGGAAATAGTGATCCTACAATGTGATTGTGTCACAAAAATGGTGAGTATACGGTGTCATGGTGTCATAGAAACTATGATTATATAGTGTTTCTAGACTAGTGTGTCTATAGTGTTTCCTAAACTATTTTATATTTCCTTTTCCATGTTTCCATATTTTTTCAGCTTCACCGATTTAAAATTTTCTTTGATGTAAAACACATTCATGGTTTTTAAGGGATTTAAGGATGATTACAATTCTATAACTCTTATATTGACTCTCTTATGGATCTAGATGCATTTACTTAGTGAAACCAAATGGTTTAGTGTGATCATATTTTAATGAAAAATGCAGCATATCTTGAACCACTACTCCATTAAATCTTTTTAATGGATGACATATCTTCTACTCGTTTTCCTCCTCCTTGTTCCCTAGTGTGAGACACTCAATCAATTCATTATATCCCATAGGAGTTGTGAGATCAACATGTCTTCATTGATTGGTTTCCTTTGATGTTCTTATTTCTTCAAGTGCACCCCCTGTTTCGGTGCAACCACACAGTATCCATCAATCATCAATATAAAGAATGATTTATCATTGTTCTATGGGGTTCATCTTATTATGTTTCTCCTTTCCATATTATTTCATAAGATATCCATGCACCTAATATAGTTTATTGGGTTTTGGTTTTTCTAGTCATGCCACGACATCCTCGGGTGGATGTAGATGTCATAGGTGGAAGCGACTGTGATCTGTTGTGTGGATAGTTCTCGTAAAAATAACATTAAGAACCTTTTGAGGTAGGGGATTCATTTCTTCTATTTTTTATTTACATGAAACAATTGGGTTAGAATGTTTTTTCCCACTATATCACAATGGAATTGACATATTAAATATCTAAACCAGATAAATAAATTGATATTGATTTACCTCTTTTTTTCCCAGTAGAGTGATATTTATGATTTCCTTGTTTAACTTTTTGTTCATTATGTAAACTGGTAAAGAAATTAAAGCCCAAATTAATTGATAATTATTCTGATAATGACAAAGATGAATGTAAATGAATCTGGTTGTTTTAATTTTAAGTTAATTTAATTAATGTAGTAAGTATGTTTAATCAATTTTTGATTTCTTACTATTTAGGTTATCTAATGTTGGAACCTACGATTAATAAATAGGTTAATTAAAGAGGGATTAAATAACTGGTTGTTTGATAAAAGACAATTTATTGTAGGGTTCCGAGTTACCCTCTTGTTTTTTTAAAGTCAAAGGGCCCAGTTGATATGATCTTTTTTTCCTACTGCTAATGTTGTGATGTGTTCCTGGAAGGCAATTGTGATATGTGGGGGAAAGGAGGCCCATCGGTTGTGGCATCAGTTGACACCTAGAGTGGAGTGATGAATCATTGTATGCATGTGGGTGCCAGGGGGACACCACAAATGATGAAATGGGTTGGATGTGAATGATTTTATGTTATCAATATTTGGTTGGTTGTTTATCTTCTTTAAATTCCCCACATCTCAAGGAATCTGGTATTTCATGACCACTTTCCAAAAGGTGAAAATTCACCTACGGTGTCCCACGTGGTTTCTGTGTTTGTCTTCTCTAGAGAGGATGGGTCTATTATCTTTTTATAGGTGGAAAAGAATTGATGGGTAGTTCACCTACAAAACGTGTTTATCCCCTTATGTATAGTAGAATATAATGTTTTTATAGAATGCCTGGGAATTTGTAAAAGGTATAATGTTGTTAATAAATTATTAAATAAATGATGTTAACTAATGGGGTTAGTGCTTTCTGGGATGCAATGCTGAAGTTTCAATTTAAAGGAACAGTGAACATTTAGTGTGATTCTAATGAAATATAATGTGGAAATTTTTAATGGCTAATTAATTTTTAAAGAATTAATTAAATTAATGTGAAAATGATAAAAATGGAATCATGTAATCTATTAAAGCTCTTTAAATGGTTGTGTTCATATACAATACCTAGTCTTAGAAGTGGCAGTCAAGAGTCCGAGAGACGTTTGCTATAGTTGTGTCTAAGACTATGTTTTTGCCATAGTGTGGTTGTGAGATATACGATATTCTGTAGTTTTTGTGTTTCTATACACTACTCCACCCTGTCAGTTATAGAAACTAACACCCATGTGACTCTGATCCCTGGGGGGGGGGGGGGGGGGGTTCCCCAACATTCCATTGGGAGGATGGATGGCTGACTACCCCCTTTGGATCCACTCTCCTCTCCTTGTAGTTACTTGTGCTAGTAGGCACAAAGGTTAGTTTTACACATATATGTGTGTACAAAGATACATTGGCTACGGTTTATTCGCACACATATATTCTTGATATTTTTTCTTTATAGACTACTATAGGTGTAACGTGTATAGTCTGTGATGGCTTGAGGATCCTTACTCAGTGTGTGGGATGTAATGGCTTGAGGTATAATGTGTGGTGTATGATACACGTTATGTGATCTGTGGTGGCTCACAGAAACTACCCTGTTACTTGGATTATATGGACTTTGTGGTTTTGTTCAACGAGGTGCATGTTGTGGTGCTTCAGCCAGGCGTCTGTGGGAAATCCTTTTTGGAGAGAGATGCTTAGGACATACAATGTTGGGGAAAAGCTGAAAAATAGTGGAGAAGTAGTAGTGGGGTACCCTTTGTATTTTTTATTATATTATATACTCTTTTATGCATTACTTGGTGAGAGTACCCATAGTGAGGATGGGAACTTAGTATACCTGTTTTGGTGACGAGTTAGTTTCACTTGTTGGGTACTATGCTTTAGCATGCTTTACTTATATTTTCATGTGAGGCTATGGGGAGGATCCTACTGAGTATACTTTTATACCCACCCTATGTATATATAAACTATTTTTTCATGTCACTTTGTGCAGGTTGGAGATCAAGCTGTTTTCTACTAGCTTGGGGTGGCAGGAACTGTTCGTGCTTTGTAGTTTCTACTGTTTCTACTTTTTTGGGTATTTTTAGTTTATCTCCATTTAATTGTAGTGGTTTTTCATGAAATTACATATCTGTACTTGGTATTTATTTTATATTGCAATTTAAATTGGAGTTAGTTTGTGTCTATACTATCTCTCTCTTTCATATGTGTTCTCTTAGAGGGAAATGCCTCCCATTTTTGTGTTTCTATACCCTCGGTGCTAGTTTCTACCCCGAGTCCTACTGAATGTGGGACTCAGGGGGTCATTATATCCCTTCTCACATTGCAGTCCCAGGAGGGGTTCACCTTTTGGGGAGCGGGACGTGACAACTACCATCCTGATCATCCATTCTGTAGATATTAATTCCTCAAATCAAATGTGGAAAATCCTTTTCGATCATCCAACCAATTTCATACCATTAATTATTCACCCAAAACAAACCAACTCTGCATGAAATTTTTGTAATGGTTTTCTATTTTCATCAATGAATGTTATCAAATGTCACACATTGATAGTGATATCATGTCAGGAGACCAATTGAATTGTTTTTAGATAAAAACAACCAATGAAAACCGAAACATGTGGTGTTTCTGTTGGAAATTATGTCCTCATGATCTCAACTACTAGATATCACCGAGTGTGATCTTTATGAGGAGTCTCCATGATTATAATCCCCCAACACATGATAGTACCACATCATATGTTCTTTGTTTGTATGATGTATCTAAATCAGAGAAAATTACATTATGTTTTCTTTCATTGTATCTCTATGCTCTCACTATAGAATAATAACTTATATAACCCTTTGATATGATATTTAATCCGTGGAAATTGAAATACATATATTTGACATGGAAGCATCCAAAAAATTATAGTATGATAAACACACACATATAAATAAATATCAAAATATATACATGTAGAGTTAATCAATGTACAACACCTTTTGGATTTTCATATCCACATTCAACACTCCCACATTCACTAGAGACAACAATTAGTAAGACGTAATGTGAATGATATCACATGAGAATCGTGATTCGGTTGAGATGTGGCTTTAGTCTAGGGGTCTATCATGTTATCCTTCATATCTTATATTCTAACTGTGTCATTACATCACTGAGTAAAATTCATCAAGAGATAAAAATTTCAATTTATATTCTTGGTCCTCTAGTGTGACTTAGACTCCTTGTAAAGCACAACTACTACAACATTATCATAAAAAATATGGAACAAGGTCCACACTTCCTAGAACAAAATTTATGTCTAAGAAAATAATGTGTATCCTATAAATGTCCATTGTTTCATCAGAAGCCTCTGTATACTCATATTCTAGTATAAAATTTTTGATCATAGTTTTCTTCAAACTTCTCTTTTCCACTACAACACAATTAAGGAAAAATATGTATCCTAACTAGGTTTTCATATCATCTTGATCTATCTGGAAACTAGAAACCTTGTTTCAATTCACTAGTAGTTATTCATATCATTCATACAATAGGAATGCACCATTTATATTCCTCAAGTACATGGAGATAGTTTTAACATCTTCTAAAAATAACTCTAAAAGATTATCATAATTCTGCATTCCATTATTTTATCAATGGAAACATTCAATTTAGTACATAACATGTCATACATGTTGGATCCTACTTCCAAATTATAATGGATTATACTCATTATTTCATCTCCTCCTATTTCTATGGAAACAATTTCATGGAGATATTGATACCATGTGATGAAGAATATAACCCTTTTGTAGATTATTTCTCATTGTGTTATTTGAGAACCTTGTCAACATAAGTACTTTTACATTGATCAAGAAGATGATGAGATCTATCTTTATAGATAATGATCTCTATAATATAGGATTATTAAACTATGTATTTCATATATAATTTTTCATTTAAAAGAGTCTTAACTAAATATATAACAAACAATTCATTTTCCATAATTAACATTCCATAAACATATTATACTAGGAAAACAATAAATTTTTACATGACATTATTTTAGACACTAATTTTACTTTAAATTTTAATGAAACCTAATTATGTTAAGGCCTCATCAAAATTAACACTCGTAATCATGATCCATGTGTTAATCCATAATTGGATCTCTTCCTCTTCCATACTTTTTCAATGTTCATTTCCCTAATGAACTATTCATTTTGAATCATGTATAAAACATCCAAAAAATCCCATTTTGGAAAAAAGTGTTTAAATATGTTTAAAAAATTTTATAATTATAGAAGGATTTTATTTCAAGCAATATTCTGATGGATTTTAGAATTACTACTATTATAGGGTATTTTTATAGTCAATTCTGTAATAATGATTGAAACCTAACACTACAAATATTTCTTTATAATTATTTAATTTACCATCTAGTTCAAAAAAAATTATTGAATTCCCATTCGCACACAATGGATTTTACATCAGCTGGAGGATCTATCAAAATAAAAACATGATTTTGATATATAGACATTATATCAAAATGTACAGTATAAGTCTATATAGAAGTTTCCTTTACTTATACTGCTTCTATGTTGGTGAGAGGTCCATTGTCCTCAATGAGTAATGTTTCACCTAACTTGGTGACAAGAAAATCATATCACTTTGGTTATCTAACCTCTCGGGTCGACCTGTGTAGTACTTCTATGTGGGGAACATCCTCATCTATTACTGCCTCTTGTAGACACAGTTCATGTACAAACTCGTGTTCATCTGTCACATTATCTTCATCGAAGAAAATATTTCTCCCAGTATTTCAATTGGAAATGTGTTCCCTTTCTAGAGACAAGGCTTTTCATTCAAAAATCATTTTTCTATCAGATGGTTTATATGGATAATATACTTTTTTATTTTTATGATAACTTATAAAGATTCAATAGATGCTTTAGTATACTAATTTTTCTATTAGTATATTCTTGAAAAAAAATTCATATCCATACATTTATGTATAACAGACTTTGATTCATTCTATACCAATATTCGTATGTATTGTCATCAATAAATTTATATGGAACTTGTTTGTGTGTATATGATGTGGTATTCAATGAGTATATCCAAAATGATAATAGAATACTTTCCTGACACATGATTGATTTAATGATGTCAATAAAGGTTTTATTAATCCTTCAACTAACACCAGTCCACTATGGTGTAAAATGAGGTGTCATTTTGGATACTATCCCACACTCCTTTAAGTGATGAACGAAGTATTGGTTAACACACTCTCCGTGTTGATATGAGTAGGGTGGCTTAATCTTCTACCCATTCCTCTTTTTAAATTCATGTTGGTATTCATTAAACATCATACATGAATACGACTTATAATGAATTATGTATATATATATATCCATAACTAATGTATTCATTGGTAAAAGTATTGATTTATATAAACAATCACCCTTACTCAACTAGAAATGGTTCATATACATCACAATGAAATAATTATATTAATTTAGTAGATCTTTATCAGATCCCATAAAAGGGTTCTTTGTTTAATTTACCTTCTAAATAAGTGTGACCTACATCCAATGGTTTTAACAAAACAATGTTTAAATACCCTACTTTATGTAATTTCTATAATCATTTCTCATTTACATGACCAAGACTGATGTTCCATATGCATGTGTTATATGAGTCATGCTCAATGGTTTTTTCATTTATTTTCATTGTCAGGTTTTTGAGTTCATGTATATATAAGACTTCATTAATATTCTCTATACCATAACATATTTTTCCTTGTAAAAGAGAAAAAATTTATTTCCCAACATTATATAAAAATATATGGTTTCTAGGCTTGAAACTAAGATTATGATTTTGGTTACTGATAGTACATAATAAAAACTATTCAATACATGAACCAAACCACTAGGAAAATTATGGTGATAATATCCCATTGTATAGGAAAATAGATTCGCACCATTTGTAGAACATATATCCAATTATCTTATTTCAATCCTCTTAAATATACATGGTTTCTGTATATGAATACATATGTGTGAGACACAATTCGTATCCAATACCCAACTTGTACAAAATGAAACATTTCATTTAATAAAAAAAACCAAAAGCAGAAACCTCACATTGTAACTTTTTCCCAACTACTAAATTCTTATTCTTGTGGCCTTTAATTCTACATATAAATTATGGAACCTTTTACTCATTTCCATTCCTATGTATCCTTTACTTTTGGAAAGTATAGTGTATTAATGTCTTTGGCATTAACTTGTACTTAAATTCGATAACCTTTCCCTTGTTAATTTTTATTTACAATTAAGAATGTAGAATTTGTATTATTAATCTAAAAAAAAGTGATTTTACAAAATAATTTTTTATATTAATTTATTCTTTTTGATATTTTTAATTTCAGACAACATTGAATATAAAATGTGTTATGTGAAAGCACTAAGAATGGTTTGTGTTCTATGAAACAACACATTAACCTTTTTCTGTATAGAGGACATATATAATATATTTATGAACACAACAAAATGTTTTTCTTGTGTTACACATAATGTAGAGTTCCTTTTCTAGCTTTTTTTACACTCAATACCCACTTTTACCCAACTACATGGTACTGTTAATAATAATATTAAAATATTATTATTGATTCTAAAATTCAATTTTAATGGTGGATATGAATAAAATTAATTAATTTATGAATATACGGTTTACATATATGTATAATAATAATTATTCCATAATCCAATTAACTATAAATTAAAAAAACATTATTCAAAATTTAATTTTTTTTGGAAAACTATATTTCTGAAATCAATCCCATTTTACTACAATAAATAAAAAAAACCACTTTGGATAAATGATTTTAAGGATATATATATATATATTTAATAAACCTATTTAATGTTAATATTATGTGTTTTCTAGATAAGAGAAAATAATAAATCCAATTTCAGCCATAAATAGTTTTTTTCTAAAAGGTAATTTACAGCAGTTTAATGAATAACAAGTTGTAAATATAATTTTTTACATGATTTTCAATAATATTTTAAAATTTAAAATAATTTTTTCAAATAATAATATCAATATTTACATTTGGAAAATTTTTGGATTTTTTCTAAGAATTGTTATTTTTTGATGAATAGTGAAAACACTCTATTATAATGAAAAAATGAATTTTTATATAATTTATTTATATATTTAAATTGTACATTAAATAATTTTTTATTTTTATGTAGATAAATTATAAATATACTAGAATAATATAGGCTATTTTAATAAATTTAACATTTAATATGGATATTTAAACGTTTCAGACATTTCAACATTTTAACTTTAGAAACTCAATGTCTCATCTCATCCGTATGATTAATATTAAATTAATTTCATCCAAATATGTTTTTAGAATTTGGAAAAATGGATTCTATATTTTTAATCATCATATATTATAATTTATATTATAGTCAAAAAAATGATTAGAAATATTATTGAATGTAATAAAAATTAATTATAATGTTTATGGTAAAAACATGATTACTTTGTGGTTAAACAATAACCGAAGGAGGAAAAGAAAAACTTGTACAAAGAATATTTATGGACTTATATCCACATTATCATTTCTTTTAATAAAAATGGGCATTATTTTTCTCACATCATGTATGGTATACCTCTCAAAAGAGTTTACCTTTCTATATTTATAAGAGTTCCTCTCCCCCCACTATAGAAGGGAACACACCCTACCTCAATCCAATTGGATTGTAATAAACCTTCACAAATAATCACTTAACATGCCTCCTATAATCCTAGATGACTAAATTTGGTTAGACAACAATCCATGTAAGTCTATTGGTTCAAACGAAAATTAATTTACCAGAGAATAGGTAATATCATTCAACATGAAGTATTATTATATTTCATTCTACACCCCCCTCAGTTGTTATTATTAAATGATTGCATAATAACCTAAATATCCTCAACATAGTGAATTTTTTTTTATGAAATTGGGTTGACCTAAACCTTTACACACTTCCATCAAATGAGATATTTAATCAATAATTATGTGTACGACGAACTACCACCTCTCAAAACGATGTCATTCGTTATTCCATTACCACATTAATGGTTGATAATAATGATTTAGTTACACATTTAATGTTATATATATGATATTTTTGATGTAGTTATTGTTTTGGAGTTATTATATAACTCATTTATTAAATATTTCTAATTTTTTGTAATAGGATAATATATTTTGTCAACATGTGGACTATTGCCTCCTCAAAGAGATATGATTCATTCACACTTTACAGAGAATATATGATGCATTAGATCATTAAATGTATATTATATATATGAAAATATACTAATAATTTAATTATAATATATATGTATACATATATTTCAGTTACTTTCATTACTTCAATATGAAAACAAAATAGAAACAATGTTCATGCATACATATGACCTATCATCACCATGAGCAGTGCATCCATTTAAAATTTACATATTTTATTGATTATTATAAATATATATATACAAAATATATGAGATATTTATATAATTTATTAAATTGTTTAAATATGTAAATCATGATCTGTGTAATATGATTAATAATAACACGTCAAAACATATACAAGAAACACAACAATTATTAGATAAAACCAAGCTTTAATAATAAAATGTTAATAAAAAGGTAATATAATGTTGTAATAATATCATATATCGTATTATATATAAGAATTATTTTAAATGGTAGATTTATAATAAAAATATATTAATTATATAAGAGGTTTGAATGTGTATAATGAATTTCAAGAATTCGGGAAATGGTTTATCTTCTCACTTTTATTTCCTAGAGAAATATGACATATTCACCAATTATTCTTGTTTTGTGGTGTATATAATATACAATAAAATGATATAACATAAATTTAAATGAAATAATAATATTAATAGTTTCATTTGATTTTATTCTTACAAGATATAATGATATAGAGTTACTCAAGTAGTATGAGGACTTCTAGTCCATCTTTTTTTTCTGCAAGACATATACCTTATTCGCTACTTGATGATATTGTGCGGTGTATATACTACCCATGAATGCACTATATGATTATTATCCTTAATTTGTTTTGGTATTTACATATTTATTTTTTTATTTCTATTTCATTCTATTTATAATTCAACCATTACGAATTGAGTATGAAATTTTTGTCCACAAATTTTATCTTTGAGACACAATTTTTTATGCACCTATTTAATTTTATGATGTGTATATACTGACTATTTACATGTTATGACATTAATAACCTTATATTAATAATATTTTAATCTTTATGTAATATTATTATGACATTGTGATTATTATTAAATGTTACTGATATTCCAATTGATCGAATAACAAATGAAAAGGGTCATTGACCAAGTTGTTCACATTTTACGAGTTTAAATAATTTTTAAAAATTAACCCATATAATCAATTAATATTTATTTCCTTATAAAAAATTTATTAAATAATCATTAATTAAAATTTTAAATATAATTTAATGAATGAAATATTTATATGGTTTGGTCTCGGTGTGAGAACCTACATCATTTCCATAACTACTCTCACGGGTCTATGGACACCCATTATTCAGAAGAAGTGAATTCAACGTCATCCAACTCCTATTGGACACAATCTATATCCCAATATAAAATATTATAATAACTATCATTATTTTAGCTTGTTGTATTACAAAAAAATTGATCAATAATAGAAGCATAATACATTGTTAAATTTTCACTACAAAAGCCCTATCTAGACCCATAGTCTAATTTGGCAGGATCCAATTCTCTCAATCTGATGAGGACAACATGATCCTTTATTACTCTACTTTCACTTTTGAAACTCTACTCAAATACTTAGTTTGATCTTCCTTAGTTTTAATGACTCAATACTACGGGCTCGATACAATGAAACCATTTAAATCATTAAAACTCAAACTCTACTCAAATTCTAAATACAATCTTTCTCATTCTAGCTTTTCACAACAAAATTTTCCTATCGGGTAAAAAACATTCAGGTGTCTAATATTATACTTAAATACTATCTTGGGAAGAAATTACACTCAAACTCATTGGTGATATATCTTTTCTGATTAAGTGAAGGTTATAATGAATTAATGATCTAAGAATGTATTTATACATGACTAAGAAAATTAATAGTAGGAAACTTTAAAAAACTCCCTACATCCTCTTATTTCAAAACACTTAAAATATCTTGCGTTTGAACTAAAATTTTGACTTCATCAAACCATATAAAATTTCATTATGATTTATGTATAAATTAATATCATATTTCACCACTTAAACTCCTGACATAATTTTTTTTCCATTACCACCCTTCATGAACATCTTGTATTTTCTTTAGTATGATGAATCCTTCATAACTCATTATGATCTACCTTTTATTCCCATCTCATTACAATATCCCATTATTTCGCATCTCATTACAACAATCCTTTGTTCTTTACCTTGTTATGAATAAAATACTAAGCTTCTTCCCAATGAAATCCTCAAAATGATGGAATTCTCATTATGATGAAATTCCCATAATAATGTATTTTCGTATTACGATGGAAATCCCATTATAATTATTTTTTAATAATGGTGGAATTTATCCAGTGATGAATCCACATAGAAAATTTTACTTTTTGAAAAATTATTAGCTTCAATCATTCTTTTACAATCTTAATGATTATGCCTTTGGTAGATATTTCATAATGATAGAATCCCCATTATGATAGATTCCTCATTGTAATCACGTGGTTATAATTTTAAATCCACTCAGAAATATTAACAAGTTTCAACCCTCCACACAAATTACCCATTGATAAACATTGTCTTGATTTATGGAATCGATACAAAAATTACGATCCATCCCATTCATCTAAATATATTTTCATGATAGTTATCATGATTTATGAGATCTCAATAACTAGAAAAGAATTATCCAATTTATTTTAGAAAGTGAATATTTTCTAAGTTCTAACATCACAATATTCATTCAAATATATTATTCATCGATATTACTCCTTCAAACAACAACATAATAATTTCTAATATATAAAATGTTTTATTTCAATTATTATAGGAAAAAAAAACTTCCAAAAAAAAATTTATTGATCTGATTCTTTTGAATCTAATGATATGAATCTGATGAATGTTTATCTAATACTATGAGTCTAGTGATTCTCATTATGGCCCCATGATTCAGAAAAAAAAACTTTCATAGAAATAAACTATTCTACCGATTTATTCATGGGGTCAAAATTTTAGTAACTTCCAAATTTCAAGAAATGCTCATTATAATGGAATGATATCGACCCCTGAATACCCAAAAAATTATTACACCAAAATTATGGTTGTCAAGAATTAAAAAAACATTTTTAAAACAATTTTATCACAAAGTTTCTTCAATATCCCCATTTGAATTTTTTGAAAACCTTTTTTATCAACTTGTTATAATCGATGAAAATTTTCAGAATAAAATCTTGTAAATAAATCATGATTTTCAAAGTATATCAAAACATAGAATATCTCAAAATAGATTGTCCTAACACCAAACTACTAGATAAATTATTGTTTTGATGTAATTTCATCCCGCATTGGAAGGTAAATTTGGATTCCATGTAATGATAAACTCTCCTTCACTTTTAAATTTTCTTCTAAATTATCTTTTTTCTATCCTTAATTTTAAGGTAAAAAAATTGATTTATTAATGAATGATAAGTAAAAAAATATTATATAGTACAAAGTTGTCACTTGTTTTCATCCATTGTCAATATAATCCATATTATAGTGGGGGGTCCTTCATTTTGAGGTTTAGGATGTCATGGGAGGAGGATAAACACGATGTTACAACCTTAATTCATAAAATAATTCATCTGACATCGATTTTGTTAACAAGTCAACAAATTGATACATTATAGATGTATATTCTTAAATAACTTTTCTAGTATAGAATTTATATTCTATAATGTAAAGAATTATATGAACGTTTATTCATCATGACTATTTGACAAGATTATTAGAAATATACATTTAACTCGGATTGTCACAAATTATCTTCAATGGTTTAGAAAACCTTACATTCAAATATTTGTACTAAACATTCATCCACAACATTTGAGTATAATCCTAAGTCGATGAAACATATTTGGATTCAGCTCTACTCAATGATATTGAAAATATTTTATTACAATTACAACTCACACAACATTCACCCAAGAGAAATGTTCATTCTATGATTGATTTTTTGTTATCATAATCTCTAGCCCAATCAACATCAGTATAAAAAAGAAACTTCATCTCACATGTTCTTTTGTATAGCAATCCATGTGATGTCTTTCCATGAACATATATCAGAATTATTTTTCTTTCAACATAATTGACTCTTCAAATTAATTTGATAAATGTTATAGAAATTCCCAATATAAACAATATTAGGCCTTACAGCTATATGGTAAAGAATTATTCCTATTAGCTTTTGTAATACATTCTAATTCACACAAATTCCAGATTCATCATTACTAAACTTTTTTTCTCACATAAATATGAGTAGAAACATCATTTTATTTTTTCATCCCAAACATATTTAATTATTCTCTATAATAATTTTCTTGATAGAATAAAAAGTACTTTTTTATTGATGTTATAAGATATGGAATAATTAAATTCTCTGAATAAAAGCATTTCAAAATTATTCACAATTTCATCAAAACATGTTTTTCATACATCTTATATATCACCATAAGTATTATATAATCCACATAAATAGATAAAATTAGTGTTATTGAGTCAATATCATTCACATATATGTTTCCATTAACTTTTCAATTAAAAAAATCATCATTCTTTTATAATTGTAATGTTTTGAATACTCAGAACATAGATATAGTTTCATACCCTACAAATCAGTCTTCGTTTTAAAAACATTCTTTAATCCTCATAAATTAAAAATCTACAAGGTTGTTCAATGTAAAAATTTTCCTCAATATCAGAAGTTAAGAAAGACGAAATTAAATCCACATGAAAATATTTTTAATTCCAACATGTGGCACTTGAAAAAATCAATTTAATTGTTTATAATCATTCAACTGGTGATATGGCTTCTTCAAAATCCACAATTCCACCTATTCATATCCCTTACTATAAATTCGTTCTTTAATTCATGAAACTTCACCATACTCATTTAGATTATTTCTATAAACCCATTTTATTTTGAAAAAATTTTAATTTTCTATCAATGGAACAAGTTCCCATGTTTCATACTTCTCAATCTGATACAACCCTTCATTCATAGCATCCACCCATTCATTGTGTTCAATAGATTCTGAAATTTAATACGGTTTAAAATTGGAGATAAATGATGTTTTATTTTATAATGTCAACATTATTCTTGTATTAACTGGATCCTTCTAATTTAAAATATTTTTTCTAGAATAAACATGTTTTTGTATGGTAAAAAATTTTAATGTTTCTCTCACAACTTCAATTTACTCATTACATTATTACCCATAAACAAGTTGAGGATATTATAACATACATTCACTATTGTGGGAAATGTATAGTTTTTGGTCCTCATAATTCTATAAATAAAAATTTAACTAATTTTTATTTTCATTTACTTTCACATCATATGTGGGCACAAAAATTAATAAAGGTTTGGTCCATTATTATTACCTTCTTCCATTTGGGGAATAAACCCTAAAATTTATTTCCTTATATTTATCATCAAACATAATAAAATATGAATATTTTATTTTAAGTAAACATGGACCTCAATAAGAATTGAAGTCCATAAATTACGGTTGTTTTTTGTCACCAAATTTCATAAGAAGTCATGTTCGATTCTAGTATTAGAAAAATTTTGTTCTGACCATGTAAAATAGTTCTAACAGTTTCCTTCGAGTAATACTTTTAATGTTTTTATATTTCGAACCCACTTCTTCCCATTTCCACCAATATTCTATTATTTTATTATAATACTCCATTTTTGTGGAGTATAGAGACCACTATTCTGATGATTGATACTATCTTTTCTCATAAATATGAAAAATCATTTCAGGTGAATTTGACACCATTATCTCTTCTCAACTTATTTATATAAACCCCAATTTCTTTCTCAACTTTTTTCTGAAAAACATGATAATTTTCACAAAATATAAAATTTGTTTCAAAAACATAATGTTTTTCATCATAGTGAAATCATCAAAAATGTGATAAATTAAAAATATACTTCTATTGATTTATTTCTATTAAACACACATAAATATGAATGAATATGTTGTAGTGGTATGGTATAGAATATATCAACTTCATTATGACTTTCGTTAGTCATGTTTTAATTTTTAACAATTAATACAAACATCTTCTTGCAATCTTTTGAATTAAGCAATTCTTCTAAAAGAATCAACATTAAAAAAAATCCATGTTTTATTTTTCATAGTTTCTAGGCTTTTAGTACCACAACATATTATCATCTATATCACTTAATTAATATGATTTATTAATCTCTCAAATTTGGAACACATTCCCACTTGTTCTTTCTCCTTTGTAATAACATTAACATCTTTAAAACTTTTGAAAATACCAGAATGTTTTCTGAAGATAATTCCTTTTTCCTTATAACAAGGTTTAATTACAAGAATTTTGTTATGTTTTACCCTATCAACAAACATAAATTCCTTATATTACAACTTATCAAATTCAATATTAGTCGCTCTGATTCAATTTATATTTATGAAACTATTATTTACAAATGTACCTTTTACTCCGTCATGTATTTCAACATATTTCGAGATTAATATAACACCTGTTATATGTAATGATAAACCACTCTCAAGAATATATGGGTTTTCCCTTCAATATTCTATTAATGTTGTCTCAATATAAATATATCATTATTTGGATTTCTTCTTTGTAACATTCTTTTCTTTTACTCTATAAGAATATTTCTCCAAAAAGAGTTTCATACATTTTACAACAAGATAACCAAACTCATCACATCTTCTAAAAACCACTTCCAAACATTAATATTTTTTGTTGGATGTTTCCTCACATCTTGAGAATTTTTTTTCTAAATCCATGAGGAATAGAAATTTTTTTTCATTCTTATATCATTAAAGAAACTTTGAGAAATGGATTGGTTTTGGAAAAAATTATATTCTCTATGCCCATATATTCAAAAAAACTATAAATATCCATAAAATAATGTTATTATATTGAATTAAATTTTATTTTTAGAATAATTTTTAAGGTTTATAACTTATTCCTATTTCAAAATAGCATTGTCATGGACCATATTTTCTCTTGGGTGAGTTTTCATCAGTCATAGATGTGACAAGATTCCAACATCCTTTTTCCACTCAAGCATTCCCATTATTTTCTTCAAAACATGAAATGTTAGAAAATTCAGATAAAGCATTACTTATGTTTTGTGAGGATTTTACATGATTCCTGGTTTGATCTTTCTCAGAAACTTGTGAATTATAACCTTTAAATTTGAGGATTTTTAGGTTTTCATTTTTCATATTCTTGATATTTTCAGGACCAATATGTTTTTTTTAAAAAATTCATCTTATTCTTCCTTAGCATGAAACTTCTCGCTGAGATCATTAATCATATTTCCTTATTCAATAATTATTAGTTTGTAACTTAAGATGTCCTAAATATACTCATCCTCATGTTTGATGAAATTTTTTTTTCCTTCACAAAATTCTTCAGTATCTTTCTATATCATTCTAATTTTTCGGTTGAAATGTTTTTTTGTTCATGACTTGTAAGAAGTTTAATTCTAAGAGGATACTCTAAGTATGATTCTTCACCCCTTTATTCACTATATGAGGGATCGATTATTTTTATAACTTTTTCAATGAGGTTTTTGAATTTTGATAATAATTATTCTTTAGAAGAATTATTTTAAATTGAGTCATATTTAACTTCTTAATCAATATAAATATTTTGTTTCTAGTAAAATTATTCTTTTATTTTTTGGATGGATTTTTGTCATTATAATTTTTTTAACTTCTTCTATTATGTTTTTTCATCAGAATCATCTCAATATTCTTCAACTTTCATCTTAGGAATATTCATATAATAGTTTCTGATTCTACCAAACACAAAAAATTTGAGTAGAAATTTACCTCCATATTTTTTACCCTATGATTTTTTTATAGAGAATAGATATAATATTATCATTAAAATAACCATTATCATTATCTTCAGAATCACAAGGATTGGCTTCTTTTAGATCTTCTATTTTCATCTTTCACATAGATTCAAAATCCATTTCATATTATTTTTTAGAAATTTTCTTTAATCATTCCATATGAAATAAAAATGTTAATAAATTTATCAAGGGATAAATAATATTTATATTCTAAAGTGTAAATATTATAATCATACATATTGAGAAATTTTATCATATGTTTTTTGAAAATCATATAATCTTATATGGAATCTCTAAATCCTATGGTGTGTAAAAAATTTCATTTACTATGGTAATGAATTATTTAATAGTTTGTTAATCTCTCATTGTAATTTATTCATACTTACTATGTCACCAATGTAGCTTTTATTCCTTCACATATGTATTCCCTTAATAAAATATATCATCTTTTGCCAAATTATTTTTGATGTATTAAGACCCATCTCCTTCTGATAAGCATTATGTGATAGGTACATAAGGATTGAATTTATAAAATTCCCACCAACTTTTATATTTTACATATTACCATACATCATAGATGCATCATTCTCAATAGGTGGAAAACCAATTGTAGCATCATCCACAACTTCTAGGAAATTGGATACAAGATAAAGAATCACCCAAATTTTTTCATCCATTAATTTTTTTTTGCATAAATGTATGAATTCATCTACTATTTATATAATTTATATTATCCATGAGAAGTATTCAACAAGGTAAAATTCCCCACAATATTAATTTATGTTCCAATATAACAAATAACAACTAAAAGGTAGAGGGGTGAATTTGTTGTTCAATTTTTAAATATTTGAATTATTTTAAAAACAAAACCCATGAAATGTTATAAGATTTATTTCATTATAATTCTTTTAATAAATAATCATGCATGAAAAACTATGAATTTAAGTAAATAATAAAAGATTTACACGGTTCAATAATAGTGTGAAAACCTATAACCTTTACATATCCACTCCCCTGGGTCTATAGAAATTCACTATTAAAATAAATGGATAAAACATCTTCAAACACCCATTAGAAACCTTATCTATATCAATATGAAATAATATACTAACTCTTATTAGTTTTTAATGATTCATTACAAAACAATTGAGCCAAAATAAAAGAATAATAAATTGTTCAATTTTCTCCACAAAATCTGTATCTGGATCCTTAGTCTTATTTTCCTTGATATGATTCACTTTGTCTGATGAGGTCAAAATGATTCTCTAATACTCAATAATTAATTTTTTAAACTCTTCACAAATACTCAGTCTCATCTTCCTCAGTCTGATTGACTTGATAATATGGATTCAATATGATGATCTCATTCAATATCATCAAAACACAAAATCTAATCAAATTCTCAATACAATATTCCTCAGTTCAGTGTTTATCTATATGATTATACACTCTAATTAATAAAAAATTCTGGTCTCTAATTTTCTCATGACATCTTAGTGTAAAAATAATTGACATTATAATTCTTCATTGATCAACATTTTCCTTTTATGAGAAACTTACAATGAATGAATGGTATGAGAAAGTATTTATTAGAAAAATATAAAACAAGAGTGGAAAAGTTGAACACCATCCCCACTTCCTCATTTTTTATAACTCCAAAAAAATCTCACACTTAAATTTCAACATTTACTTCATTATAACATCTTAGATTTCTCTGAGATTTATACATAATTCAATAACATGTTTGACCACATCAACCCTTTACATAAATTCTTATTTGTAATTCGATTTCTTGAACTTCCTGTCATTTATTAAGTATGAAGAAACCATACCAACTCATTATAATATTAATTTCTTTCTATGCTCATTATGATATTCATTTTTTTCTCATTTCATTATGATCTATCGATCTTCTTCATCTTATTACAACAAACATCCTCAACTTCATCCTGATGGAATCCATATAATGATGGAATTATTATTATGATGGTATTATTTTTATGATTTATTTAATCATTTCATTGGAAATCTCATTATGATGATTTTTCAATAATGATGGAATGTACTCAATGAATAATCCACTTAACAACGTTGATTTTTTCTAAAATCATCATCATCGCACATTATTCTTAATTCATAAATATTCTGCATATGATGGATATTCTATAACGATGGAACCTATATTAAGATCAATTACTTATTATGATCCTATGTATTATATGATAACACCACTCAACAATATTAAAAAGTTTCAAACCTTCTTATCTACTTATCATGGATAATATTTATCATGATTTTTGGAACCTATACAACCATTATGATTCAACCAATTATTTAAATGATTTTATCGAGATATTTTTCATTATTTTAGAGAACATAATAATCCACAAAGAATCATTTGATTTTGTTAAAAAAGTTTGGAAACATTCTAAATCATTATTTCACAATCTTCTTCCAAATATCTTCATCAAAAATACAACTCCTTTAAAGATAAAAATATTAATTTATAACTCATTAAGTTATTTAATTCTCAAATTATAGGAAAAGAGAAATTCTATAGATAAAAATTTAGTATATCTTATTCTTTTTTATTTAGTGATATGAATTCGATTTATATGGATATGATACTCTGAGTCTGGTGCTTCTTAGTATGACCCCCTAAGCATGAAAAAAATGTTATAAAAATATTAATTTTCTATAGCTTTATGATTGGGATCAAACATTTTTCTTTCTCCAACATTCATTCAAAGCTCATTATGATTAAATGGGTTTTATTCCTAAATAACAAAAACATTATTCCAAAAAAATTCAATTTGTAAATAAATACATTTTTTAGTTAAAAATTTTTATCAAGAAGTCAATTTAGTTACCAATGTAGTATGTGTTTATTTATACAATCTCATTGATTATTAGAATTTTTTTAAAACCATTATTCCATTTATAAAATCTTATGACTAATCTCTCAATAATTCAAATGAATTTTTTTTCTCCTTTGGTTGTTCATGATATCTTAATTTTATGGTAACATTTCCACACTTTGGTACTCATGAAAATTACGATATTATTTATGAAAATACAACGTTATGTCTCCCTTCAGTTAGTAAAGTGTTTTATTTAGAAACTATGTTTTCTAAATATGTTTACAAATTTTTTTTTGAAATTACTTTTTAAGATAATTTTTCATGTAAACTGTAATTTCCAAAAAAATATATGTTATAAAAAGTGATTAAGTGATTTTTAATACTTACTTTATAATTTTTCAAAATTTAATTCAAAGAAAATAATTTTGAAAATGAAATATGTTTTTAAAAAATATTTTTAAAGAAGTTTTTGATAAAATTTATTTTCTAAAGCCTTACCCATCTAAGATTTCATCTATTGATATAGTTGATGGTTTACTAGTGACATGATCAATGGATACCATTCGTATTCTTTCTCTAAATGGTTTATGTTATTATGGAATCATGATTATGGAACTAATCAATTATGATTCAAATAGATTTTTATGAAATATATTTTTTCCATCCTATAATCAAGATGAAATGAGATTTATAGGAAACCAATTTATATTACATAAGATAATATGGTTATGAAAGAATAATTATTCGTTAGTTTCAATGATGATATAATACATGTTGTGGTTCTAGACATTGCTTATACGATAAGGTGGTGAAAATAGTATTGGGTAATCCCATTATAGATTATACGATGGGGAATCCTAGATAACACTATGTGATCTCATTATAAATTATATTATGGGGTGGAGAAGATATTTTTAGGTTAACTTTGTTACAATATATATGATGGGTTGGCCTAGATAGCATCGGGTAAGCATATTATAGCTTATATGTAAGATCCTTGATCTTGGAAAGGTATGTTCTCATTTATGTTTTTTCATGAATACCATATTTAGGTTAATTAAGTGCTTACCCATGTCTTGGAGGAGGAACATGGGTGTTCTGAGTGTTTGATAAATGAAAATTGGAGAATAGGGGGTTTTCTTGTTAGGAAGCATAGTCTGCTCATGGTTAGCACTAACCGTGCAGACAGCCCAATAAACCATGTCAGATGTGTGTTTTTGGACAGTGGATTCCCCATGGTCTTTTCATGATCTATAAAACTGTGCAGGTAAATTGTTCAATTCGGGTTTTGGGACAAAAGCATCCACATGGTTTGCACACAGTTTGGAAATCTTCACGGGTAAACCGTCAGCCTAGAAACATCTAAAAAATTACAATTTTTCTACTCTTGGATTTTTAACCCCATCTCGGGAATTCCTCCCATATTTCCTATCTTCACCCTAGAGATTATCCAAATATCCCAAGAGCTCCAAGGGGTCAATCTCCCTCATTTCTACGGTATTTTTGGCAATATTGGTTGTAGATCGAAGGTTTGGGTATGGATAATCATGTCCTCTCTTCTCTTTTGAGTTTAGGAATTTTATCTTCCTCTCCTATATTTCTAAAGCACTAAAACCCAAATCCTTGGGTGAGTTTTATCGTGAAGATTAAAAGGATGTTTGAAGTGGAATATTTGGGATTGATTAAGTTTGTGCTCACCCTCGTAATCGATTTAGGTGGTCTAAAAGTTATATCCAATGATTTATTTTAGGATTTGTGCATGTTTTTTTTCTTGGGTATCTCTTGGTATGTTTTGATCACCCATGGAATTTTTGGATAAAATGGTTATTAAAATGGTAAATGGAGACCCTCACGGTCCACATGGGATGTATCGAGGGTAATGAAACTAATCTAGGGCCACCCATGGGATGTGTCAACTCCCCCGAACCTAAGGATTTGTAAATAATAAGTGATATTGTTGTTTAATAATGTAGATCCCTTGATAAACATGTTGGGGTGACTATTAGTGATGTGTTAGAAGCTAGGTGGTGCAATTAATCTTGTTAATAACCTAATAGATGCTGGATTAATATGTTGAAGTGATTAAAAACCATAAATGAATGGGTAATGATCAAGGTAAAGAAGCATAGTGAGTTAGGCTTAATGAACAAGCCAATTGATACATGCATGGTGAATGAATTCTTAGTGAGATAAGCATAATAAAATATAATTGGTCTTAAGGGGTAAATGATTTGAAATGTGGTAAATGTGTTAATGGGTTATGGCATGGTGTTAACTCTCATGTTATTGTTATGGTTTATGTCTTCCTTGGGTAATGGTGGTGATGTTGTGTGAATGGTTAATGGAAACATATATGTATAGCATGTGCACATAGATTGGTTGTGTAGGGTGTTGACTGGGGTTATATGCTCGTGGTTCGAGTTGTAATGAGGCTCTAAACTCTACCGCTAATGCATATGGTATGGATAGGAAAAATTCTCTATTTCCCTATCGGTTGAATCCACCCGGATTGATGCTTCAAGGTGAGGATATGGTTGACATGAAGAAGTCAGTCCTAGTGAGATAAAACAACTGTGTGTTTTTCACATGTATGTTATTTTCTACATTGAGCCCATGTGACTTTTTGTGTTGATTAACCCATGATAAATGTTTTAGAAATGGTAAGTAATGGGAAATGGGATAAAGTGGTAATATATATAAATGATAATAATTGTTGGTAATGTACCTAATCTAGCTATAGGAACTTAATATTTCAATTCCATCTATTATTCATTTCTCTATTTCATAAACAATTGTTTATACTGGATATTTTGTAAACACTATTGGTGGTGACCTTCTGAGTTGTACTCACGCACAGATCAGGCTGCCGTTGGGTACCCAAGAAGACATCATGTTGGCATGATAGGAGAAGGGAAAATGATGTTTCTTGGCAGTTGGGTTGGCATGGGTGTACGTGGAGGAGGACTGAGAAATGGTGTCGGGACTATTTTGGGGATTTCATAGTTTGTTTTTCTTTTGGGTTTTGTTTACATTTACACTTATAGAATGGCGTGGCATATTTACTCATGGACCTGTTTGTAACTAGTTTTGGAATGGTTGTTTGTGTATTTATCTCGTAATATTGAATATTGTTCCTCTATTTTGTTTATTTCCTATTGTTTCTTACTCTAATAAAAAGGGGGTATATCCTCCACAATTGACTATTTAGACCCCACTCCTAGTTAGTATCCTTCTGCATATGGTGAGGTGCTCTTAAGGTCATGTGACCATCCAGATCGAAGCACCGGTTTAGTGGATTCTGGTTCGGGGACGTTACAAAGTGGTATCAGAGGAGGTCTTTCTTATCCTTCTATAAAATTGTGTTATTTATGATGGTATATGGAAGTTAGGATGTGTCTGAGTTCGTTCTTGGGATGAGCTAACCCATGTATGAAGTAAAACCCACGTCACCTAGGTGGAATTGTTTCTCTTGATTGTGCCATGTTAAAGTTGATGATATTTCACCGCTGAGTGGTGAAAAGTTTGTGTGATGTGATTGTTTTATGATATTTGTATTGTGGACTCAACGGAATGATATTGTGCATTCATGCTTCATTTTAGGCACCTAGAGAGGAAGGTGACATTAATCATGGTAGCAACACATTGGTTGGGTGTGTGATACATGAATGGTAGAATGTGCCTTTAATTTTGATAATTGAAAAGGGAAAATGTGGTGAATGAAACAATGCATGTGGGTGAAGATATAAAAATGATATGTGATGAAAAATGAAGTATGTGTAGTTTATGGTTGTAATAAATATAAAATATTGTTTTATCATGTTATGTGACCCTTGTGGTGGTGTATGTTTTTTTACCACTTGTGGACCATGGCCCACAGTAGCGATGGTTGAGGTGATTATTTCAGAATTCTAAGGTTTTTTGGAATAATGCATGTAGGTTGGTTTGCTGTGGCTGGTGAAGGGACTTCTTGTTATTAAGTTTTGAAATTTTTATGGTTTTTGTTCTTAACATCGTGTTTGGCATTGAATAGAAATCCCACCATGACGTCGATCACATGTTAGGAAACTAGAGGATATTGTTGAGAACACTCCTCTAATAGAAGGGAAAGAGAACGTGGTTATCCAAGAAGGTAGGGAAGAGAAGTTCCATGATAACATGGATCATTTTATGCAGATGATGGATCGGGACCTCAGCTGGGTTGCACCGAGTATGTATAAGCTGACTAGATAGTTTCAGCTACACCACCCTCTGACCTTTACCAGAGAGGGTGGGCCAGAGGCACCGGAGTTCTAGATAGAGTATATCTAGAAGATACATGATTATTTGGAGACCCCCAATGTGAAACAGGTCAATTTGGTAGCCTATATGTTGTTGGTCGAGGCAAAGAATTTGTGGGACATCCTAGCTCAGATTTAGTAGGCTGAGGATGTTGATGAAATATTTCTAGGAAATGTTTTTGGAGAATTTTTACCTAGAGACTTTGATCCAAGAGAGGGCTATAGAGTTCAAGAGGCTAACTTAGGGATCGATGTCATTGATGGGGTATGATGGCTGCTTCACTGACCTATGACACTTTGTTCCAGCGTTAGCGGGGGATGAGACAGCAGTTTCGAGGCGTTTCCATGATGGGATGAAGAATGAGATTAGGTATCAGGTGAATAAATTTTTCTTGAAAAGGATTACAGTGGTAGTGGATTAGGAATTGATCTCAGAAGGGAACCTGAAGAGTTTTTCAAGTAGTGGGCTTTTCATGCCATCTAGGACGACATCTAGTGCAACTTCCGAGTATAAAAAGCATCATTCTGGATATTTTCACTAGGGAGGATGAGTGCAAGTTGGTCATAAGAGAGGGTCCACCTCTCAGGGTGGTGATCGAGTTTTCTTCTTTCAGTGTTGTAGGACAAGGAACATGCATGGATAGTTTCCTCAGACTCCAATTGAGTGTCAATCAAGCAGAATATTGGGACACATGCATAGGTTCTCTAGGAACCATCAGCATGAGAGTATGAATGTTGGTGACAGACAGATTCCTATCAGAGGAAAGGGACCAGCTAATCCATATCAGGAAGGCATTTAGAGATCCACGGGCTTTACAGGTAGGTTCAATTGATTTAGAACAATAGGGAAGGACCTCCAATGTTAATAGGGCAGTTCAATGTCAGGAATGCAGGTTGGATCCCAAGGTATATGGGTCGACCAGCTTCATCAAAATTTTTTATGAACCAGCTAATGGTGAGGCTGGTCCATCAAATATTCGAGGTACGATCCATGTATCTTCAATGCATTCTACTACGTTGTTTGAAACTATTTTCAAACACTCTTTTGTTTATGCTCAGCTTGTGGTAGTGTTTGCTTTGTATGTGGAGAATGTGTGTGGGGTTATGTTTATTGACACTACTTTGGGGGTGCGGAATGAGGATGTCATGCAATGTGAGGTATGTGCTCTCAAATTCGGTGGGTATCATTTCTGTTGGGGCTTGTTCATTATCGAGATGTCAGGATTTGATGAGATCTTGGGTAAGGATTGGTTAGTGTTGTATCAGGTGCACATAGAATGTTACCATTTCAAGGTATTGTTCATGTCACATGAGGTTGACGCTTTTGTCCATCGCAAAGAGTGGGATATTTGAGACGGTCATGTGACACCGTTATATCTGCAGTTGGATAGGATCAAAAATCATGTAGCTTGTCTTGTGCTAGGTGAAGAAATAGGGGTACAATATATCTTTCCATCAATAGCGGATCACTTTTAGGATGTGTTTCATAAATATTTCCCGGGGTTTCCACCTAAGTGGGATGTTGATTTCTTTACCGAGATGATGTCGGGAGCAGATCTAGTTTCTATTCTACCATTTCGAATGACACCGACAAAACTCTAGGAGTTAATGCTTCAGGTAAAGGAGTTATAACACAAGGGGTCCATACGTCATAGTACATGTCCTTAGGGTTCTCCTGTACTTTTTGCAATGAAGGCTGACAGTTCATTAATGTTGTGTGTTGATTACCAAAAGTTAAATTAGATGATGGTGAAAAATTGGCACCCTCTTTATAGAATCGATGAAATTTTTTACCAGTTGTGGGGTGAATCAATTTTTTCTAAGATTGATATAAGATTGTGTGATCCCCAATTTAGGGTGAGGCTTTCTGACATGCTGTTGAAAGCATTCAAGAGTTAGTCTAGGTTGTTTTAGTTTTTGGTGAAGCCTTTCGGCATGACCAATCCAATAGTAGTGTTCATGGTTTTGATTAACCAAATCATTCATCCTTTTTGGGATCAGTTTGTGGTTTTCTTTGTTGACGACATCTTTTTGTACTAAAAAATCACAATGATCATTCCCAACATCTTAACATCGTCTTGAGTACACTAAGAGAACATCAGCTTTATGATTAGCTTTTAATGCGTCAATTTTGCATTAGAAAAGTTCTTTTTCTAGGTCACATCATCTCTGAGGTAGGTTTTTTGATGAAACTAGAGAAATTGTAGGCTTTTGTGTCCTAGGATCATTCCAAGAGTGTTTTATACATTCAGAGTTTTTTGGGTTTGGCTAGATATTATCGGAGGATAATTCAGGATTTATCTCATTTGGTATCACCGCTGTCGGGTATGAACAAGAAGGGAATCTCGTTTAAGTGGTCAGAGGATTAAATGAATGCCTTTCAAGAGTATAAAAAGTGATTGATGACCGGCCAGATCTTTATATTACATAATATAGGTAGGAAGTATGTTTTATTTTTGGGATATGTCCAGTATCGGGCTTGGGGCTGTATTAATTCAAGAGGAGCGGGTTGTGGATTAGGGGTTGATGTTTTTGAGACCTCACAAGCAGATTTATCCCACTCATGATCTTGAGTTGTTTTATGTAGTGTATTCCTTAATGTGATGGGGGGACTACTTGATGGGGGAATGGTTCACGGTGTATCCCGACTAGAAGTGTTTAATGTATATCTTTTCGCATCACGATTTGAATCTTCTGAACTGAAGATGGGTAGAGAATCTCTAGTCATGTGACATTGAGATTTTATATATACTGGGAAAATGGAAAATTATTACTAATTATTTGAGAATAAAGGCTCAGAACGAGATGTTTCATGAATCCATCAGTGAGTGGATGGAGATGGCCTTGTTCACAATGATTCACCTGGAGGTGCAGGATGGAAATGGTTAGGTGACTCTTGCCTCCTTGATATATGATTCAATACTTTTTAGTCTACTTAGGGATATTCAACTTGACGATCATGAATGTTTTTCCCTGAAGTAAATACATAAAGGTGGGAATCCAACTTTAGGTTTGGCCATTGGTGTGAACGAGGTTGTTTCTGTTCACGATTGTATGGTTTTGCGAGTGTTCTTGTGGGAGGATTTCATGTGTGAGTTCTATGAATCAAAATGGACAGTGCATCCATGTTTGACCAAGATGTATCATTATCATTGTAGGAAGTTTTTGTGGCCAAGAATGAAAATGTACGTTCTGGGATTTATGGCATGGTGCCTTACCTATCAGTAGGTGATGGCCAGGAATCAAGGCCCGAGTGGCATGTTACATCCATTTCCTATTCTTTTTTTAGGAATTAGTATGATGTGATGATGGATTTTGTGGTGGATCTTCCAAGGACGCCTCATAAGAATGATACAATAAGATTGGTTGTAGATCGGCTAATAAGAGTGGCTAATTTCTTACCAATTAAAGAGACTTATGCAGTTGATCAGTTAGGTGAGTAGTATGTTCAAGAAATATTATGGTTTCATAGTTTACTGTGGACTATTTTTTTGGATCTTGATCCTCGTTTCACAGCGTGTTTCTAGAAAGGGTTGTAGAAGGCGTTGGGTACACAGGGGGCCTTCAGTATGGATTTCCACTCGTTGAAGGATGGGAATTCCGAGCATACAATCATAGTGTTATAAGACATGTTGAGGTCTTTTATCTTGGATTTTGGTGGTTCCTAGGAAAATCACCTTTAACATTTTGAATTTGGAAACAATAATAGATTTCAAACTATGGTTAAGATGGCACTGTTTGAGGATCTCTATGGGAGGCCATGTAGATCTCCACTGTGTTGGTGGGAGGCTGGTGAAACCAAGCTATTGGGATCGAGTATCATGTAGAAGACAATGGGTGAGGTTGAGTTTATTCTGAAATAGATGGAAATGACTCAGAGTGAGAAATTTGTATGCGGATTGAAGATGTAAACCCCTTTAGTTCATGGTGGGTGATATTGTGTTCCTTCGGATGTCTCCAAGGTTGGTTCATCACCGACAGATTCAGAAGTAGGGAAAGTTGTCACCTATATATATGGGGTCGATTGAGATGTTGCAGAGGATGCGGTTGATGGCATACCAATTGGCTCTTCCATAGTTATATAGCAGGAGGTATGATGTCGTTCATGATTCAGAGCTATGAAAATATCACTCAGACTAGACTTACATAGTAGATGTTGAAGATGTTTTTCTTGAGGTTGATGCATCCTTTCGGGAGCATCTAGTTTGTGTCCTGGATTTTAGTGAGAAGGTATAGTACATAAATGGTATTCCATTGGTGTGTGTACTATGGTAGCATGGAAATGATCAGGAATAACATGGGATTTAGAATCAGATATACGGGATAAGTGGCCCGATCTCTTTTCCATGGAAGTGTAACGGATCTTGGGAGCTCGTCTCAAGGACGAGTCGTTATAAGGTGGGGAGGTTGCAAGATCCAAAATCATGGAAAGGTATTTTCTCATTTATGGTATGTCTTAAACCACTTTTTTGGTTAGTTAATTGATTCCTCAATTCGTAGAGGAGGTTGGAGGGTGTTCCAAGTATTAAAGACATGAAATGTAGAGAAAAGATGGTTTTCTAGGTTGGCCACATGGTCTGTTCATGGTTTTTGATAACCCTGCAGAAATCCCATAAAACCATGCATGACATGTGCTTTTGGATAGTGGATCCCATATAGTTTGTGTATGTTTTAGGAAACCATATGGGTAAACCATGCAAGGGGCCCTTTGGGGACCAAAACGTCTGTATAGTTTGGGCATGGTTTAGAAAACCGTTCAGCCCATAAACATCTAAAAAATTACAATTTTTCCACTCCAAGATTTTTAACCCCAACTCATAAATTCTTCCCATTTCAATTCTATTCACCCTAGGGACGACCCAAATCCCTCATGTTCTCCAAGATATAAATCTCCCCCATTTATAATTCATTTTTGGTGTCGTTGTCTTCTGATCGAGGCTTTGAGTAAGGCTAATCCCATCATTTCTTCTCTTTTGAGATTAGGGTTTGTATATTTTTCTCCACTCTTTCCGAAGATCAAAAACCCTACCCTTTGAGATTGTTTTAGGTTGAAGCTTCAAAGGTAGATTGAAGAGGAATATAAGGGTGTGATTAAATATTTTCACCCACAGACTCATGGTAGGTGGTCTATAAGTTATATCCGATCATTTTTTAAGGATTTGTGCTTGTGTGATTTTTTTCTTCGGTATGAATCGGTATTTTTTGATCATCCATAGCATTTTTTCATATAAATGTTATTAAAAATGTAAATGTAGACCCCCACCATTCACATGGGATGCGTTGAGGGTAATGAAACTAATCTATGTACCCCTATATGATGTGTCGACTGCCCCTGACCTATGGATTGGGTAAGAATAAGTGATATTATTGTGTAATAGTGTAGATCCCTTGATAAAAATGTTTGGGTTTCTATTAGTGTTGATTTAGAATCTAGGTGTCTCACCTATTCTTCGTAATAACCTAATGAATGTTGGGTTAATACGTGGAAGTGATTAAAGACCATAAATGAATGGGTTATCAGCATGGAAAGGAATCCTAGGGAGTTAGGCATGATGAACAATCATAGTGAGAATGGCATGGTGAATGAATCATTAGTGAGATAATAATAATAAAATCTTGTTAGTATAAATATATAAATGATGTGAACTATGGTAAATATTTTAATGGGTTATGGAATGGTGTTAGCTTACATGTTATTGTTATGGTTTATGTTTTACTCAAGAAATGGATGTGATGTTGTGTGAATGGTTAATTGAAACATATATGTATAGAATGTGCACATTTCTTTGTAGTTTTGGGTATTGATTGAGGTTCTATGCCCATAGGTCAAGTTGGGATGAGGCTCTAAACTCTACCACTATTGCACGAGGTATGGATAGGTCTGATGATCTATTTCCATGTCGGTTGCATCCACCCAGTCATATGCTTTGAGGTGAGGATATGGTTGACACGAGGAAGTTGGTCCTAGTGAGATAGGAATACTGTGTGTTTTTCCCATGTATGTGGTTGATTAATTTTAGCCCGCGTAACTTGTTGGGTTGATGAACCAATGAAAATGTGTTGGATGTATTCTATAATGTGAAATTGGATGAAGTGGTAGTATATGGAATTAATAATAATTGTTGCTAATAGTCCTAAACTAGCTAGGGTTACTTAATCTTTCCTTGTCATTTATTATTTATTTCCCTTTTTCATGCACAATTGATTATACCAGAGATTTTTTAGACACTGTTGTTGGTTACAATAGAGTTTTATTCACACCCTACCTGGGCCACCATTGGGTACCCATGTAGACTTCATGTTTGCAGGTCAAGAGAAGGGAAAAGGCCCTGCAAAGGAAGTTGGGTTGTCATGGGTGTACATAGAGGAGGACCTGGACTTATTGTCAAGACCATTTTGGGTATTTCACAGTTTGTCTTTATTTTGGGGTTTGTTTACCTTTGAACTTATAGCATGGAATGGAATATTTACTCTTGAGCCTGGTTGTGCCCTATTTAATAATTCAACATTATGCATTTCTCTCGTAATATTGATTATTGTTCTGCTATTTTTTTATTTTCAGTTGTGGATTACTCTTATAAAAAAGGTTTCATCTCCCGAATTAACTATTCAGACCCCCACTACTAGTTTGAATCTTTTGGAATAGGGGGAGGTGTGCTTAAGGTCATGTAACTCCATGGTATAGATCACTAGTCAAGTGGATTTTTGGTTGGGGAAATTACATTATTCGATGGGGTGACCCAGATAGCAATAGATGATCCCATTATAGCTCTATAATTCATGAGGTGTATATTTATATCTCATAAGATAATTTTAGAACCAATTGGAAGGTCTTAATCTACTATGGGAATATAGTGTCGCCTAATCCACAATATGGAATGGCTAGGATATGTTATGGCGGTGTGTCCCACCTAGTAGGTGTATTCATCATGAAGCGCCAAGATATGATTTGGTATTGACCCCTTACTTAGGGAATGTTTTTACTATTTTATGTTTCTACCAAAAAATCCATGTCTAACTCGTATTTCATTATATTATGGATCATCATCTTGATTAAGTTATGTTCCATGTCTTTTAAACTATCAATATTTATTTCCACATTCTTGATTATTATCTTTGACATTCATTGTATGATATTCTAAAGTTATGACCATATTCATATATCCTTATTCACATATTACGATTATAAATCACCCTTGTTTACCCTTAATTATTATATGATATGGACCCATTATTAATTTTACTTTCCCCATGTTATTAAGAATGGTTTTAATTAGGATAGCTAATAGTGATCTTCTTTAAGTGAGATGTAGAAGACCGTTCACCATGATAGAAGATTATGTTTCTATGATTCCAAAGACCCTAAACTATTACGGTCCTTTGGCATGTACATTTTTAATGTTTTGAATATTCTTCTAAAATGTTGTAATATCCATGTATGTTAATCTCGAGTCACTATTGTTGGTATCAAAGTGACGTTTAGTAAAACATTGTAAACTAGGATGATAAAAAATTAGTGAGATCTGTAGTGATGTTTCTATAGATTTTATTATATATTTCACTATGTATGCATCAGAATATGAGTTAACATATAAGAAATTGACCTTTATTTTTTGTATAGGATAGAGTTTGTTTTTATTAAAAAATACATCTATCTTTGGATCCCATAAGTGGATATGGATCCTGAAAAGATTTACATAGGGGTAACAACCCCAAAAATTATTTTTATCCAGAATAGATCAAGAATTGGTGAACCAAAAAAAGGCTTTTCTACACACCTATTTTGACACTTAGGAGGGATATCCTATAAGAATTAAGAAACTGTTTAAAAACCAAAATGATAAATTCTAATAGGGAATTACCTATGATGGCCTATTATAAGCATAATGTTTCATTGATTAATGATTTGGCTATTATTATTTTGATATCATATATTAAATATTTCATGATTATGTGGTTTTCTTCTAGGACTAGTGTATCTCAATCTATGTTTTCTGGTTTTACTCAATGGTTGGAACCCTTAAAATTATGTTAATGCTGAATGAATTGGACAATGGGATGATTCTAATATTGAGAAAAAAATGATATAGGATATTAAACTACAAGTCTTTTTGATATGCCCTTACAAATTTCTCAATTTATGAGTCATGTTTCAATTCTAATTGAGAAATAAAGGCAACAATGTTTTTTGAGTCTTTCATGAGGTATCATACACATTATATTATTGGTTTAACAAATCGACATGTTATTGAATAATAATTTAGTGCCAGTAGAATGATACTTTCCATTCATTAGTATTTATAGAATCATAAATTCATCTTGAAAACATATAGTTTGGAAGGTTAAGTGGATCACTAGTTGACTCTTTTTTAGAACACATGGGAATAAGATGAAATTGAATCCAGTGAATGGGAAGAGTTCATGGGGAAATTATTAATTATTTATTACCTTATATTCTATGTACAAGGATGGAAGAAAAATTACTTGAGCTAAATCACAAAAATTCTGAATAAATTGGTACTTATGAAGTTAAATTTAAATGTCAAGAAAGGTATGGTACTAGTTTAATCATCATCCCTAAAATCAAAATAGATCAATTATTTTCTGGCATTAACCCAAGTCTTAGAAATTCCTTGGTTGTAAGAGACATTTTTTGTTATACATAAGTAACTAAATACACACTAAAGGTAGAAATGGGAATTGAATATCCCACCATTATATTAGTTTTGATATGAAAATGATGATCAAGTCTCATGAAAACTCAAATAGTGGAAACAAATTCTAGTAGTCTATGTTCTAGAAATGTGGGAAATAGCATATACAAAATTTCATAAATAGAACTAGGATGTGATTTAAATTTTAAAATGTTTTTCATAAATTCAATGAATTTAAAGGTATTATTAATAGGATAGGTAATTCAGTGAAAGATAATAGAATGACATCTAATTCACTACCTACACTACAGTGATTCCAATGAAAGGATTTTGGGAAATTTTAAAATAAATTACCAATAAAAGGGATAATATTAATGACGAGCCTCAAAAACATATGAGGATAAAGAAAAAATGATAACTTTATGAAATCATAATTGTTGATGTGAATCATGAAAATTAGGGTACACTTATCTTCCCCTCCTTTTGGGGAATATCAACTTTGATTTTGCATGAATAAGATCTATGATAATCTTATTGTACATCTTTTAGTAAATAGTCACATGGTTTTCTCCCACTACATGAAATATAGAATAATAAAATCACATTTTATATTATATCCATATAAGGATGGTTCCATGTCTCTAATATAAATGTTTTTGATATAATATAAGATCATATTTAAGGAATGATGGGTAAATTTTATTTTAGATGGGTTATAAGTTTTACCGTTTATGGGATTGTTTTTTAATGATTTTATGATTATTTAGATATTAATGTACTATATTTTAATATGATGATTTATTCATATTATATACCATGTGATGTCTATTTTTTGGATAATGATATATGGAATGACCTATCATTCTATTTATTGATCTCTTGGTCTACAAATGCTTTTGGAAAGAAATATTCACTTTTATTTCATGGAAGATAAGGTGAACATGAAATCAATCAATGCACAAAAAATGATGAGATTATGATGAAACAAAGTAAGTATATATCTTTATGAAAATTCTTTAACACTAGGAAAGGGGTATTGAAATAAAATATTGTCCCATTGTCATAACGTTTATGATATATATTCCTTTTTTCAAGCCACTTTGGGTCATGTATTTGTGATCATTAACTTTATCCTCTCCATGTTTTCAATTACTCTTTATATGAACATGATAGTTATATTTCCCTTCCATGTATAGGTTTTAACATGCAACCAATTTTATCCTATGTGGTAACCCAATTATGAGTTACAATGGGTAACTGTTATGTTGGATAATTTAATTTTCAGTGGATGTTTTTTGACTCATTTTCATGATGTCGGTATCTTTACGATAATATTTCTCGTATTAACACATTCAGATGTTATTTAAGGTGGAAATTCATTTTATTAGGGGTAGATTGTAACACACTAAGGTTATGTGTAATATTTTTTTTCATTAATTAAATCTATTTGATATTTTTAAATTCATACAACACAAAATATAGATTGTGTTATATGAAAACACTAAGTCTTTATTATGTTACACACAACAAAAAATTATTTTTCTGCTACATGAAACACATAGCATATATATTGGTACATGTAAAAACATTATTGTCTTGTATTTCAAACAATTCCATGTTTCTTAGACAACTTGAGTTACATGAAAGACCTAGATTTACCAAACAATAATATAAGATTAATAAAATTATTAAAATATTTTAATTTTTTATCTTAGAAATTGGAATGAAATTTATGAAGAATATTATTTAAACTAAAATAATAATATTATAACATGTGTATAGATAAGAATTATATGGTGACTAATTAAATATAAATGAAAATTAAAACAAATTTGTAAATATAAGAAATATTTTGTGAGAAAGTTATATTTATGCAAGAAGACACATTTTACCTCAATTAAATTATTAAACCACTTTTGATAAATGATTTTAATGATAAATATATATATATAATATTCATTAAACTATATAACATTCATCTTATAGATTCTCTAGGGAATTTATAACAGTAAATACAATTTTATGTAAAAAGATATATATATTTTCCAAAATATATTCTTTTCACCTTTTAATATAACATATATTTTTAATATTTTTTTGGAAAATATGATAATTTTTTTATACAAATAAAATTAATTTTTGAAAAAAATAGTCAAATATACTTTGGGTAATTTTTTTTTGTTTTTTGAGAAAATTCATTTTTTGATGAATAGTGGCAAAAACAGAATGTTACAAGAAAACTGCATTTTTTTATTAATTAATTATATATTTAATTTAAATTGTAAATTGGTTTTAAAGAATTTTTATGTCTATTATATATCTATTAATAAATTTTAGGTCAGTTTATCAATTTACAATTGAAATGTTATATAAAAGTGTTTTAATAAATTAAACATTTTCACTTTCAAAACTCATTGTCTATTCTCATCTGGAACATTAATTTTAAATTACTTTATCCCAATTATGTGTTTATAATTTTTAAAAATTGATTAATAATTTTTATCAGAATAATTTATTATTTATATTACGTTCAACATAGTTTTTTACCAAATAATATATGTAAATGTAATTAAAATTAATTAGAGCGATTAAGGTAAAAATGAGTTTACCTACTGGTTAGACATTGCCCTAAGGCCAACAATAACCTGGAAAGATGTCCAAAATCCATTATAAACTCAAACTAAAACCATATACTAATTTTTTCCTATCATTAACAATTATTAAAGGAATATTAAGTAAGGGAGACAACTACATATTGTTTTTATTTTTAATATTTACTATAATTCCAGTCCTCCTCCACTATAAAAGGGTACTCAACCCCATCACTTCTACAAAACAGTCATGATATTTGAATCATCCAAAATATTCTCAAATATTCTCCCAAAATCCTTTATATCATCATATAAGACTCACTTTAGATAGAAAGAAAACTACGTTAGTCCTTTGGTGGAAACCCAAAAAAAATCACAATGAAGAGGTAACATTCATCAACAAAACTAGTTGTTTTATTTCATCATCCACTCCCAGAAATTATTATTATTCAATTATTATATAATAGAATCATTATAATCAATATAATTATATATTTTTGTCATATGGTTTGAACATACACTTACATACACTTCCATCAAATGAGATATTCAATCATTGTTCGTGTGTACGGTTAACAACTGCCTCAAAAACATATGTCATTTGTTCTTCCATTACATCATTTAATGATGAGAATAATTATTATAATACTATTTTTATATGATATATATTATATTTATTATTTATTCATGATTTTTTAGTTGTTATATAACACATAAAATCATGATTTATATTTTATTGGAATAAAATAACTTCATTTGTGAATGTGTGGACTACAACCTCCTCAAAGCGATATTATTTATTTACACTTTACAAGGAATTTATTGTGGAAGGGTGTTGATGCTCCTTTCCATCAAAGAGTCTAAACAAATGAAAAGGGAGATAACTTATACCAAAAATGATTCATCCTTTGATGAAACATAAAAAATTGAAAAAGGCATGAACAAAGATTCATTTGCACTTAGGTCGCGCAAGTTCCAACAAGGTCACACAAGTATACATGCGCGTCGCCCAATGGTCTCATAGGTGACTTGCGCACCCTCTTTGAATTTTCGCCTAGGGTCTGCACCATCCTATAAATACCCCCTGTGGGCCCCCTATTTGATGACGAAAAATTCCAAAAACTCAGATTTGTGATCCCGGTGCTCTAGTCTCTTCTCTAATCTTCCGAACACTTCTAAGGTAATTTCCTACCTTGAATAGATGATATAAAGCAAGGGAGTAAGGCCTAAGTGTTGAATCTCAACAACACTTGTGTGCCTAAGTGGTCATCCCTTAAGGGAAATGGCCACACTTGCGCACCTCCTTACCCCTTCAATATAACTTGCGCGCCCCTCTTTTAGAAGCCTCTAGGGATTTTATTAAGGGCTTGAGCCAAGTCTCTCGCAAGTATTACCCTAAGGGTTGACTGTCGTGAAAAAACCCTTGTATCGCGCAAGTATACTTGCACGACCAGGACTTGCGCGCCCACGCAAGACTTGCGTGCCACCTTCTTTTTGGGTGACCCTCCTGCCTATTTCACCTCTCTTATGTTTATCCACCTATCCTCTCCAAGATTAAGCCTTCAGAACTCTCTCCAAATCTATTCATGGCATGATTTCCTTGTTGGAGTCCTTATCTGAAAGGAATTATATGCAACACCTCTCAAAACATAGTGATTTACATATCTTTATGTCACTACGGTTAGATATTCCATTCATTCAACCTCATCCTTTATAATGAGAAGACTATTCTGGGCCTCCTTTTCCAGAGTAACCCTCAAGTCCCCTTAATTATGGGCCTCCTTTTCAGGACTAAGCCCCAGTCATAATTCCTCTAATTTGGGAATCCTCTTCATGAATAAGCCCCACTCATAAATTTTATTTAACTTAGGCCTCCTTCTCAAGAATAAATCCTAAGTCTCAAGTCCCATAACCTGGGCCTCCTTTTCAGGACTATGCCCCAGTCAAAATTCTTTTAATATGGGCATCCTCCTTAAGAGTAAGCCCCATGTTCCCAAAAATCCAAATACCCTTAACCTGGGCTTCCTTTTTAGGAGTAATCCCCAGTCATAATTACTTTTAATCTGGGATTCCTTTTCAGGAGTAAGCCCCAGTAATAATTGCTTTTAACCTGGGCTTCCTTTTCAGGAGTAAGCCCGAGTCATAATTCCTTTTAACCTGGGCTTCATTTTTAGGAGTAATCCCCAGTCATAATTCTCTTTAACCTAGGCCTCTTCTTTAAGAGTATGCCAAAATCATAATTTCTCTTAACCAGCCTTAATTTACTTTTGACTTTGGAATCCTTCTCAGGAGTAAAACCAATCTTAATTCCCCTCCTAATTTAGGCATCCTCCTTTGGAATAATCCCCATGTTAGAGTATCAATATCTCCAGAAAGCACATATACCATTATGTACCTTGTTCCTGGGTTTCTTCCCTAAAGTAAATCATAATATTCATATAACTAGGAAGTCATACATACAAAATCCCCACATCATTTTTTGCATCTTTCGTCGCACAATTGTCTGGTTTTTTCAATACCTCTTGTTTCTCACACCGTGTATGACCCACGTAAGGATAGAATGTAAAAGTAATTATGAAAACTTTTTTGAGCCATCAAACATGCATAAACCTCATAATTCTTCACTCTAACTATGTGTATTATGATTCCTTTTCTAAAACAAATGATACATAGGTCGCCCATCTGTGGGTACGATCCCAACATTGAAAACATCTATGTCTTTTTGAATGACAATAAACTTCAAGTGCCCCACTGAGTGGCATTAAAACCAGTATGGTTATCATAATGACCAAGAGATTTCTATATAATGTGTCGAAGGATACCATTGAATAAGAATCTCTAACAAATACAGATGATTCTCTATCAATGAAGAACCTCGAATACATATAAAAGATTCTATAAATTTCATCCATACTAATTATTGATTGTCAGATCTAATGGAAAGCTCATTTTCATACTTGGTAATGTAACAAGGATTCACGAACATAACTTAAATCTATAAAGAGAGTCCCAGAGTAGAAAATAATTTCCCAAAAAAAGTTGCGATGAGTCCAACCTCCCATCTTCTCGTCCAATGCAAATTCTTAAGCCTCATCAGTTCATAACTAATGAGCACCTACCTTTGGAAAGTAGGTCCAAATGGATATGGAATCATGGGATGTTTCCGGTTCTGCGAACAAACCCATTTGAAACCTCTTGGAATGTTTGAATCTTAATTAAATAAGGTCATCCCCAATTCCAGAGGAAACAAAAATAGTGAACCCGATGGGAATACTTAACCAAGTTAAAATAATGTTATAATTTTTTGGTAGGCCCCTATTTAAAACTCAATGAGAGGGCCAACAAAGCTATCAATAACATATATGCTCATCCAAAATATGTAGCAGCCAAACTTATCTTGATTATGTTTGTTATATAAAACATGAAATATTTTCCATGATCTTCTTCATTACAAGAATGGATTTTCTTATGTTCACGTCTATGAATGCCTCTACTGTGAAAACCTCTGCTATGAATGCATCTATTTCTACTCCTGCTGAATCATCGTCCGCTCTGAGGACGAGATCACCTACTCAGCATCAACGCTGGGTATCAAATGCACTGGTTAAAAAGTACCATCAAAATGGTACTATTCTGACTCTGGAGGCTACTCGATAGGCCGTCCAAGTCAATAACTCACCCTGGTCGTCTGGACAACGATGACCAGCGATCAAGAAGCAGGCGGTGCTAACTACCATCTCCAACCGTTTTGGGTCGTTATCCCCAGAATGCAATAACCAGTCCCTCCCGTATTCTGGGGAGGTGAATGAGAAGGTCCCTCAGGGCCTTAATTAAAAGAAACATTAGTCCTTCTTGAAGGATCCCACAACCAATCTCCTCCATACTCATGCGGCAGTGCACCCTAAACATGATGAGGGTGTCATCTCCAGGCATTCAGCTAAGGTTCCTCGAACCCGAGTAGGAAAGATGATCCACCATAGGTGAAAACCGTTTAACAGTGAGTAGGTTCTTATCTCTTCCATTTCCGGAGAACTCTAACAACCTAACTTGGTGGCAAGTAATGAGCAGGTAGAGACACCCATCCGTTTTAATTTTGCTGTCCAGCAGACTTGCCTGGTAGCAGAAAGCCAATCCCACTATAAAAATCTGATGGAGGACTATAGAAATGAACATAAACCTATTTATATATCCTCAGCTGGTCACCAGGCTCCTTTGACTACATATTATGGAGCCCTCCAACCCAATGTGTTGACAACTTGTAAACCGGCACATACATCTTCTTACACTCATCAGTCCTACCAGCAGCCTCGTCTGTCAGTATTGAAGGATGTTCATCAACCACATTTGGAAGAGTGCAATCTGGAGGCCCATACACCTGCTAGTATTGATCAAACCAACCAAAAGTCTCATTTGGTAGCATTCGGAGAAGTCAGTCGGAAAGCTCTGATGACAAATAGGAGGCAGACTCAACTCTCTTCCCCCACACATGAGTACTGTCAGAATTCAGTAAGTGGAAAATGAGGAAAGGAGAACTAACACCACCTACTCTTAGAATAGAATGGACATATATACCCATTCCGGCATCTTATGTCACCAAGCACATTTTTTCAATGGTGAAGGAGTAGAAGCAAATCCCGGCTCATATTCTGGATGCCTGCCAGGATATTATAACAGTTTCAGCAGCATCACATTGGACGAAATGAAAATCAATCCCTATCAGTGGAGTGACACATCAACAGTTCACTCCAGAATAGACAAACACCTCTGTTCCAGTACAAGAGGGTTGTGGGACATACTCCCCCATATCATACAGATAACCAAGTTAGGCACATACCCCTGATTTGAGTGGAGATAATCAGCCTAAGCAGATCATTTTTCTGGAGTAGGCACATACACCTACCCATAATGACCCCTTTCATCAACAAGTGGTTCTTAAAGTGAGTAAGATGGAGTCAAAGAAGAAGACCCGCCCAACATAGTCATGAAATCAAGGTCCAATCGGTAATAAGGCCTTACTCGATGCTGGAGTTATTAATGCACTCAGACAATTAACTATTGCAACTCAAGATTATACTCTCTCAGTTCCCAATTGTGGGAACATTAATTTTGAAGGTCTAAAGCAGAAACTTCCTAATGAAGGCTTGCTTCGTGATAGTTCGGTAGATCTCAACGTTTCATCTTTAGATGAGTGCCACAAGAACCCTCTGTGTGGTCAGAAGATCAAGGAGCAAAATGTTTCATCTTTTGCTGTAACCCACCATGGCGATCCTCTCCATATTGATAAATTTAGCTGTGAATGTCCTCTCTGCAGTAATAATGCACATTTCCCGGAAAATTCTCCAACGTACAATGTAGTGACGATAAATCCCTCTTATCTTGAGGCACTTGCAAATGTGAAGCCGGTCATGTATGATGCTTTAACACTATCAGGTGAAATACTTTCTCAATAAGAAGATAGCCTGGGGTGTAAATCATTCTTTGAACCACCCTTGGGTCGTTAATCTTCTAGTTTAATCAGTGAATTCTCTACCAATCTTGTTGAATCCAATGAAGCAGTAAGGAAGCACCAGCTCTGGTCTAATATGGTAGAATAATCTTCATTGAATGATAAAGAGGATGTAATTAATATGAGAAAAAAACTGGAAAAAGGTGGAGTGCCGGTTATGTTTTGGCCTTTGGATAACTCTAAGTATGACATTCCAGAGATATTGACAGAAGATAGAATTCATGATATTCGTCTCAATATATGGAAAAATCATTTTCAGCAGAAAAATAAAATATTATCTTATGATGAATATGAAAATAATGTCAAGATAATAGAAGGGTTACAATGTCAAATTGATATGGATTCTCTCTCAGTTTCTCGATATCCGGAGGCTGAAAAGCAACATAGAGCACTTCAGCATTCATGCCTTGGAGCACTAAGTAGATTGCGTCAGTTAATTGCCAATGCCCCATCTGGTTTTCATATCAGGGGATTGGGTGTTCATGGAGAACTAAATTTCACTTTACTCTCTAGTCAGAAGAGCCCACTGAAAATGGTCTCATGAAATGTTATATCCCATGGTCGGCCACATCCAATTGGATTTGTTTGTAATCAAATAGTCGGTCAAGAACAGGCCTCAACTAGTTCTTCCCATAATCAGGAATACAGAGAACAAGTTGTTGAATTACTCTAGCATCAAGCAAATGATAATATTGAACATGCCTCTCATTTTAAGGAAGCACAACATCATGTGACAGAAGTGTCAAAAATCATCCAAAGGTCTTTTGATCCGGGTGATAAGATTGGATGTAGGTTGATGCATCCAGCCAATTTCCAGACTAAATTCCTTAAGATTAGGAGAGATTTTAAGAAGGTCTCAGATATATAAACTCAAGAACCACCCTAGCTTTCTAGACTGGGGAATCTTTAAACCCAACCCTCAACATCAACAAATTGGATTCGAATAGTTGAGGAAAACACAGCAGGAATAGCCCTAGTTCACAGGACTGGGGACTTTTTCAAATCCCCAATCTCTCCCTCAGAGAAATTTAGTCTTCTTTCGATTAAAGAAGAATCCATAAGAGAAACAAAGAGCCAAGTTATCAGGATATTCCATCCAAATTACGGTTCGTTAAGAAGTTCTCGAGGGACCAAATCATAAAAAGGCAGTGTCTCAACAAGGACATGGAAGAAGACAATTTCGCATAAATTCTGATAAAAGAGATAAAATGAATTATGCATCAATTAATGTCATCAATTCCATTGTTCCTGATCCCCTGGATTAGGCTCACTCATAGGGATCAGATGAAGAGTTTCCTGCTCAAGAATTTTTACGCATAGATACAAATGAAGAAGGTGTGTGTACATGAAATCAAAGGATTACCTATAATCTATGTAATCCTTCAAGTAACCCACTTCCCCCACTCCGAAAGGTGTCCAATAAGGGGAAATGAAAGAATCAGGTTACATACCCTTCCTCTGGAGAAGGCCAATCACTATCATTAGAGAAAATATTTGCAGAACAAGAGGATGAAATGAAGGAATTGAAGAGGTTGAATGCAGAACTACTTCAGGGTAGTCATCCTTCTAAGCGTACTAGAGTTAGTTAGTCAAGGAAATTTTTTGAGGCTACTGAGATGGATCACGAATATCCTCCTCTACTAGTACACCCTCACAAGTCTAATCTTACAGGTCATGTGCAACAACAACTGGATGTGCTACCATCAGTTGTAGTACCAGCCAGCACATCTTTCCAAGCTCCAGTCATTGCACATTCTCAAGTCCAAGCTCAACCATGATGTTTCTCAAAAGTTAATAACTACTATTGAGTCATTAACAGCTCTGTTGGAAGCTATGGAGGGAAAGCGTGCTCAAATTCAACCAGAAAAGAGAGCTTAGCTATGGAGGGATTGTGTGCCCAAATTTAACCAGAAAAGAGAGCTTACCCTGAATGGGATGATGCAATTCCTCCCCCATCAAGTTTTTCAACTACCACATTCTCAATCTTTAATGGTTCGGGAGACCTATAGCAACACTTAACACATTTTGTTTCTCATTGTGATCAAATGATGAGAGCCCCTCAGCAATAAGAAGTAGTTAAGATCATGTGTTTTGTACAATTATTACAAGGAAATGCCTTTGTCTGGTACACAAGCATGAAATCCTGGTCAATTACCAAATGGGAGGATCTCTGCCAATGATTCCTTCTTCAATTCCGCTCAACTTTTCTAAAGACAACATTTTTTGATCTTACAAACTGTAATAAAATGGAGAATGAAAGGGTTTCTAATTTCATTACTATATGGAAGGGAATAACTTATTATCTGAGCATAGCACTCCATCAAGAAGAATTGTTTCCAATCTGTGTGGAAAATTTGTGTGATGAGTTGCGCACACAGTTGATCCCGGTGAAATACCCAAGAGGGTTTCAAGACCATACGTCAATCTCTCAATTGATTGAATATTATCTTATAAAGACTAAGGATAAAGCTCATGTAATTCCATCAGCTCCAGGAAGGATAATGGGTAAAGAAGGGACTGCTACAGTCTTGCTTAAACAAGCACCTGTACCTGCTTCTACTTCAAGGCCTTCATCTTCTCGAAGGGATCCACTTCCTGAGCGTCAACAACAGAGGCCATTTCATCAAGATGTTCAAAGAGATCAATGAAGGAAGCGATTTGAGGATCTGAAGAGTAATGTTTACTCTTTCTGAAATGAACAGGTTCTTGGTTACTTCATCTTGACTCTGGAAAATAATTTTGTTCAATTTCCGAGGCCCAACAGGCCAAACAAGGAAAGAGATGAAGACTATCCCAACTGTTGCCCATTTCATCAGATGTTGGGGAATCTCATTTCGGAGTGTTTTGTCATCAAGGACCTCCTACAAAAAATGGTGGACATTGGAAAAGTCAAACTAAAAGGTTCATTATCTCAGGTAGCATGTGTTACTACTACAGGTCCAGAGGAAGAAAAAAAGTGCAACGAAGTAAAGAACAAAAATGCGCAAAAATATGATGATAGGATGGTCAGAAAAATGATCAACCGAACTCATGCCATTTTTCGAACGCAATTGAAGAATCCAATTATGTCTTCTTCCCTGAATGCCACAGAAAAACGATCTTCATTGGAGGGAAAATCCTCAAAAGGGTGGCATAATTCAAAGAAATAGGAACAATCAGAAGAAGATGATATAGTGTCAAAGCCTATGTTGTCTTTGACTGTGGACGATTTTATGTCATCTACTTCGAAGCCACGAGCACCGTCCTACCAAACGGCGCAACCTAAACTGGATAATCAGGAAGAGTCTTCATCAGATGAGGAGTTGACCTTTGGTTCTTTAAACATGATTCACTTAACAGATCCATATGACAATCGTAGTTTCGATTTTGATGAGCTTGAATTCCCTGTATCAAACAGAGGAATCAGAGGGAGTTCTAGAGGCTTAGGGTACAAGGTAAGACATGGATATTTTAGAGGCCACTATTCCAATACTACCCCTACTAGAAATGTGTGTGCAGAAAAAACTCATGGCATAGCCCTTCAACGAGCTCAACAAGAACAAGCATGTTCTTCTATACAAGGCAGATTCAGTCCTGGCATAGTTATTCTGGATGATCGGTTGGAGGTTCCACCTTCTTCCTCTCAGTAAGTAAATAAACCTAATTGGTCTAATCATCCATAGTCAGGAGTATTACCAACTCTTACCCCGATACAAGATGCATCAACTTCCAAAAAATCAACATCTAAGGAACCTGCAAAACCACATGTTTTGTTGGGAAATGTAGAACTTTGGATCAAAAGTATGATGTATTGAAACACTTGGCACATGTACCGGCCAAGTTATCAATTTTGGATGACATGAATTTATCAAAGGATCTTCGGGAGGCACTCATCAAGGCTTTTTCAAGTCCTCAAGAGTTTGAAACTGAAATTACTACAGATGAAGCCTACCATATTGAGAATAATCCTACAGAATTCAATGTAGTGATATCTTTCACACATGAAGATGAAGATGATGTCGTGCATGGAAATATTATAACTTTGCACTTATATGGAGAGGTCAATGGTGTAGACGTCCGAAGAGTATTCATTGATAATGGTTCAGGAGTCAACCTCATCCCCATTCATACACTTACATGATTGGGCCTCACAAAATATGATGTATTTCCTTCTAATTTGATGTTACAATGATATGATAAAAATGAACAAGAAAAACTATGAGAGATTAAAATCATAACTCATTTTGGAGATCTGGTATCCAATTCAGATTTCGTGGTTGTTGATCAAGACTCAGCCTTCAACATCTTGATTGAAAGTCCCTGGCTACATCACCATGCAGCTATCCCTACATCATACCATCAATTTCTCAAATATTGTTTCGATGGTCAAATTGGGACATTGTATGGTGATAATTCCCCATTCAAGACATGTGAATCTCAATACATTGATGCTGAATTGTATCACATGAAGGGAAAGGAGAAATCCACAAAAAGGGAGATTAAAAAAGTTAATTCTCCATATGGTTTGGAAAAGATTCCAGCAAATCCATTTACACATGTGAGTGCATATTATGTGTTGCCTATCAGTCAAATTGATAGGATAGACCCAAATCAAAATAATCTTATGGAAACCTCCATAATGTCAATTATGGAAATCAAGCCAGATAGCATAGGAGAAATTGGTGATTCACCAAGCAATGATGAATGCTCAAATGGAGATGTCTTCATTTCGTCTGCTGAAATCCAGCAAGTCTATACATCGCCAATCAGACCAGAAGAAGTTATAGCAATGTTGAAGGTGAACGATAATGTCGATTCTCAATCCGTTATCTCCACTATATTACCCATGGAAGACCCTTCATCATCAATCATGTTGGGAATGGAAGCTTCTTCTTCAAGATGTTCAAATTTTAACATCTCTTCTGATCACGGAAATTCTACTTCATCATTTACTATTCAAGTAGAAACAGAAGAAATAACACATGTTGAAGAACAAGAGGAAGATTTTAGGGAATCTCTTATAACATTTGATGAGGGTATATCTACTACCATGGATGAACTCAGATAAATAAATATGGGTACAAAAGAAGATCCACCCACCACTTTAATTAGTAAGGCCATGAATCTGAAAGAGAAAGAGATGTATGTTTCATTTTTAATGAAAAATCAAGATATATTTTCTTGGAAGTATACAGAGATGCCAGGGCTTCATCCTGATGTTTCCACTCAACATTTGGGATTGCCAGAAGAACATCGAGGATTCAAAAAATCCTCTAGAATAACACACCCAACCTATGCTTCTAAAATTGAGGTTGAAGTGTATAATCTTATCAAATCTAACTTCATAAGAAAAGTTCAATATCCCAAGTGGTTGTCTAATATTGTACCTATGAAAAAGAAGAACGGAAAAATTAGATTTTTCATTGATTTCGAAGATCTTAATCGGCATTGTGCTAAAGATGATTTTCCAGTTCCGATTATAGAACTCTTGATTGATGCAACAACTAGATATGAAGAACTTTCCTTCATGGATGGATATTCAGGATATAATCAAATCCGAAAACTCCAGAAGATGAGGAATTTATAGCCTTTAGAGCCCCTCAGGGTGTGTTTTGCTATCGGGTAATGCCCTTTGGCCTGAAGAATGCATGCGTAACATATCAGTGTGCCATGCATCATATCATCAAACCTATTTTAGGGAAGTTTGTTGAATGTTATGTGGACGATTTCGAGGTTAAATCCAAACAACTTTCTAATCAGTTTCCTAATTTGGAAATCATATTCCATAAACTTTGGAAACATAATTTTATGATTAACCCCTTAAGATGTGCTTTTGGGGTAACCTCAGGAAAATATCTCAGCTTCTTTGTACGCCATCGTGGTATCGAGGTCGATCCTCAGAAGAAAAATTCAATCATAGTTATATCACCTACTTGAAATTTAAAGGAATTGAGAGGACGTCAAGGACACTTGGACTATATTCAGAATTTAATCACCAATTTGGCAGGCAAAAGTTTACCCTTCACCAAATTGATGAAGAAGGGAGTCACTTACAAGTGGACTGAAGAATGTCAAGAAGAATTCGATATTCTCAAGAAGTATCTCTTGATTCCACCAGAGATAATGCCACCGGTTGAAGGAGTACCACTTGTCCTCTATGTGACAACTCTAGTGGGATCATTGAGTGCCTTTCTTGCTCAGAATAATGATGTTCGGAATGAAAAAAAACCTCTACTATCTCTGTCGGACTATGCTTGAAGTAGAAACCCGATAGTCAAATATTTAGAAGTGCTATCTGGCATTAATCTTTGCAGTTCAGAAGTTGAAACACTAGCTTCAACATCACGGGGTCCAATTGGTATTTCGCAATAACCTGCTCAAATTCATCCTTAGTCGTTCAATGCTTACAGGATTTCTGGCAAGGTGGGCAGTTATTTTGCAGCAATTTGATATTCAATATGTGTCTCAAAAGGCAATAAAAGGCCAAGCTCTGGCGGATTTCCTAGATGAACATCCTTCAGTAGAAGATACATCTTCAGATATTGAACTTCCGGAAGAGGAAGTCTTTTCTATTCAAGGTAGTCTTCAAACATGGGAAATGTACTTTGATGTTGCTTCTAGAAGTCCAATATGGAGGAAAATGGAAGATCCTAAGTTTAACAATGTTGTGTTAGGAGTGATACTCATTTCCCCAGAAAAGGCAGTGCTACCTTATTCCTTCCCATTGTTGGGAGGCGGTACAAATAATGAAGCAGAATACCAAGATCTTATCATAGGATTGGAGTTGGCACTTCAAGCACAAGTGAGTCACTTAAAGGTGAAAGGTGATTCAGACCTGGTAATCAAACAAGTCAATGGGGATTATTAAATCAGAAAAGAATAATTAATCCCTTTGTATGATTATGTCAGAGAGTAAATGGTGTAATTTCCTTTGAAACTGACATTTTCTTATATCCCGCGATCACAAAATGCCCTAGTTGATGCACAGGCTAATATAGCTACAGCTCGGGAAGATCCATATCCGGACGAGACAACCATCAGTATTTCCCACTATCATACAATTTCACCTGATGATCAAACCATAACAGAGGAAATCAATGATATTAGTCCCATTCAAGAACCATATGGTCATACTACAGGATGGATGATACCTATCAAGGAATACCTTCAAAGTGGAACACTTCCACCTAATAGAGATGAGAAATAACATGTCCGGAGACGTGTGGTCAATTTTACTCTTTATGACAGCCCTGATCACCTAGGAAAAGTTCTCTACAAAAGTGGTTTTGATGGAGTTCTCATCAGATGCATTGATGGTGAAGAGACAATGGTTGTCATTAAAGAAGTGCATGTAGGAGTCTATAGTTCCCATCAGACTGGACATAGACTATCTGATCAAGTTCGAAGGCTTTGATAAATTTGGCCTTCAATGATAAAAGATTCTGTTTATTTCACAAAGAATAGTCATTCTCTCCTTGTACATGCCAACTTCATTCATCAACCCCCAGAGTTTCTTCATACAGCTAAATACCCGTGGCCATTTTCCACTTGGTGAATGGATGTAGTGGGACCTTATCCTTTGGCTACATCCAAGAAGTTTGAGTACATTCTTACTGCTACTGACTTCTTTTCCTAATGGGTAGGGGAAATACCCCTCAAAGAATTCAGTTCTAAATGCATTGTTAGCTTCATCAAATCTAACATCATTATCAGATTTGGGGTCCCTCATACCATATTGACAGACAATGGCACCAAATTCTGTTCATCCGAGATGAAGAAGTTTTATAAAAAATACAACATCAAACCCAATCATTCATCTTGGTATCATGCAGCGAGCAATGGTCAGATAGAAGCTTTCAACAAGACTCATTCAAACATACTACAAAAGATGGTGGATAAAGATAAGAGATCATGGCCTGATAAACTCTTTCATGCTTTATGGGATTATCAAACCACTACCCTCACTGCAATGCTGTCAACTCCATATTCATTGGTATATGGAATAGAAGAAGTCTTTCCCATTGAGGTTCAATTACCCTTGCTCAGAGTTGCTATTTGTGATCAGTCATCTACAGATGAAAAATCTCAAAAGCGATTGGATGAATTGGAATAGTTAGATGAGAAAAGATTATGCACCCTACACCACTTGGAAGTCTATCAGAATCGAATAGCACGAGCTTTCAACAAAAAAGTTTGTCTCCATTCATTCGTTTAAGGAAAATTGATATTAGTTCATAGAACCCCAATGATACTAGGAATGAAACCTCCCAAGCTGGAGCCAAAATGGGAAGGACCTTATTCAATACATAAGGTCTACTCCAATGGAGCATATTCTATAATCTCAATGGATGGAGAACTCATCACTAATCCAACCAATGCTAGATTTCTGAAGGAGCATTTTGTGTAACACAAATACTTTATCATCCAGCAAGACTTTAAACTGCAGCATCCACGGCCAATGCATATGACCTTAAACTATTGGAACATACATCCAACATGACGTTAAACTAGAATGTCCTAACTACATGATGCTAAACTATACAGAAATCCATTATGTCCAACATGATGTTAAATTGTGACATCCTAACTACATGATGCTAAATTGTACAAAATTCCTTTACATCCAGAATGATGTTTGAAAAGACTCGTAAATTTCAAGGAAATTTTTTTCTTAATTTTCTTTGGAATTTTTACAAGAATGCAGTTTCTGACGGCACGTGATTCTGAGGCCCGGTGTGCCCGGAATCATTTTCCGAAGTTTGGCTCAGGTACGTTCTGTGAACGAACGAGTGGGTTTTTTCTAACTTTTTAACCGGTGCTCGGAATCGAATTCTGAGGGCACCGATGGAATCGCAGCGCCGATATTTATTTAGAAACGCCTCTTCCAGAGTTGCATTTTCTAGGGTGTGGTTTTTAATTTTTGGGGTTAAGTGAAGAAAATAAAATAAAGTGGTGCGACAACTTTATTTTATTTCACTTAAAGCCACTTGAAGCTTCTTAATCTAAGTTGAAGTGGATAGGGTGGAACCAAAAATTATCCTACCCTCTAGGTAGGATATTTGTGAGGTGGGGACCGCACGAGCCCCACCGTTTCTTTTCCCCTAAGTAACGCACCCGCGAAAACTCCTCTTTAATGAAAGTCAACTAGAGAGTTTTCTAAAACTATAAAATGCTCATACTAAATGGACAGTTAAGTCATTACCATTAATTTACCAAATTAATTGTTCGTTTCTTAACCTGTTTTTCAAACTGTTGGCATAATAATAAAATAAGACCAACACATGTCTTCTTGAGGATTTCTTGTTTAGAGGATTTAGAGAAATCTCAGAAGCTAGAAGATCATCATATTTCTTCGCGAAGATCGCGAAGAACGCGAAGAATACGAAGAACGCCAGCCTTCGATGAAAGGTGACAAAGAACGCCGAAACCTTGGAGATCGACGATGCGACCCCGTGTACCGTGATGCCGACGAATCTCCTCCCCCGACGTTCTTCTGCGACCATTCTCCTCCCGCAACAAATCTTCGATCAACTGCGTGAGGTATGAGATTGCGGATCTTTTAAATTTCCTTTGTGGATTTTAACCTCAACATGGATTTAATTTGTGAAATTAAATCTGTGTGTTTTCTTTAACCCTCGGAGACCGTCGACGTGACGCCGTGTACCGCGACGACGCGATGCCCCTTCCGCGATGTGACGATCCTCATCTTCTGCGACGGTCAATCCCGCGAAGAACTCACGTACAACGAATACAATGAGGTAGGGGTTGTTTAATTTTAAATCTTTGTGATTTATATCCCAGGTTGATAAAAATGATTGTTGTGAGACTTTAAAAACCGCTAACGCGGTGGGTGCGGACCAACGAACAAGTCCGAACCCACCGCCCTTTTTGCTGTTATGCGTGGATTGGCAGGCGATGACAAATGGGGCCGCAAGTTAATTTTTAAGGCTTTGCAGTGAATAATGAGTCCCGGGGTGAGCACTGGCAAAGACCGTGCACAAATCGGACCACTGGAGCGCGTCCGGTGGTCCGCGGAAACCCCCGCCGGCGCGCCTCGCCGGCAGCCGGAGGCGGCAGCCAGCGCGTCGCCGGGAATACCCGCCATGGCTGAAGCCATGGCGGCGATGGCCAGTCCCGCGGCCGTGCGGGACCCCAGAGGAGGGACGCAGCTTGAGCCGTGTCCGGGTGTCACGAAGCGGCCCCCGCACGGGGGGCCACGACTGCTTGCGCGGCGTCTGGCCAACGCCAGTGCGCCGGCCGAGCCGCCCGGCCGGACCGCCGGGCCAGGCCAGGCCAAGCTGTCCGGGTCAAACCCGGACCTGGGTCAGGTTGACCCGGTTCGGGAGGACCCAGGGGGGTTGGGCCCGGTCGGTCCGGGCCCAGACCCCCCGTTTTCGGACCTTTTCAGACTTTTACCCGTATCTTATGCTACGGGCCTCCGACCGACGCGCTGTCAGCGGTGATGCAATCCTTGGATCGAGACGGTCGTTTCGGTATTTTACACTCAAGGTTTCAGAATACTTTGGGTTCAGCCGGGTTGGTTCATACACGTAACCAACCGGGCCCTCGGAGCGGAAACACTCATAACGTGAGCTCCAGACGTCTGTTTGACGTGCCGTCGTCTTGGTTGGATTCCTCTAAGTGAGATGGATATTTTGGATTACTCCACCCAAGGTTTGGATGCAGGTGGAGTACGGTAGGGTTGGTTTTTCCTTAAAAACCAACCGGGCCCCTGGGACGAAAACGCCAATAACTCTCGAACCAGGCGTCCGATTGACGCGCCGTCTGCGACGTTGAGTTCCTGTTGACGATTTAGAACTTTTGGATACATCAAATCAGGACTATGTGTCAGTTGATGTATCAGCCTCTCGGCTTGTGGAGCAGACCCTCCCGAACGAGCATGCTGTGTGCGGGAACCCTAGAGCTGGCTGTGACTGCTACTGTGACGACGACGATTGTACATAGATCCTCAGTGTATTCGACGGTGACGACTACATCACTCAGTGATACTTTGTGGGTCAGTGCTACCAATCCTGTGTAGGTCTGATCCTGTGTGGGTCAGCGCTCAGCGGTCCTGTGTGGGCCAGCGCCTACAGATCCTGTGTGGGTCCGATCTTGTGTGGGTCTTTGCAAGGGTTAGTTACCTATCGATCCTGTGTGGGTCAGATCCTTTTTGGGTCATTGCGGGGGTCAGTTACCTATCCATCCTGTGTGGGTCAGATCCTTTGTGGGTCATTGCGGGGGTTAGTTACCTATCGATCCCATGTGGGTCAGATCCTTTGTGGGTCATTGTGGGGGTTAGTTACCTATCGATCCTTTGTGGGTCCGACTGCTAAGATGAATCATTGGCAGTACCTGATCAACTCTATCGTCATACAAAGAGTATAAATGTGTGAGCTGAAATCCTGTTTTGCTTCCCTTTGTGGATTGTGTTGTGCTATCCTGTATGGATTTACGTTTTGCATTCCTGTGTGAACTGGGTTGTACTTGGGCTCGGATGTTGGACCCGAACAGAAATTGATGATTTAGGTATATGTATGGGCATATACCTAAGCAGTGTCGAATGTTACTTCGTGATTGTAACTTTCCTTTGTGGATTATCCTTTGTGGATTCTGGGAGGCTTTCGGGGGTCTCGGGGTTCCTACTGAGTAGCTTATACTCACCCCTTCACGGGCTATGCCCGCACTACATTGTGTTGGTTGCAGACGACGGACAACACTGATCGTGGTTGAGGCTTGCGGAGCAGGACGGTACCTGAAGGTGGACCACTGGGCGGGACGTACTCAGAGCGGTCGGATGGACCCGAGAAGCAGTGGAGGCTTTATGTACCCACCCTTCAGGTGGGATTTCTAGTGGGCAGCTCGACATTGCAGCTTTACTTTTCAGTTGTTGTTTTCCCTTTTCAGTTGTACTTTACTTTCAGTTTGGGTTTGTATACTGGCCCACTTACGTTTCCGCACTTACTGTTGTACCAGTTTTTACTTAGTGCTTACTGGTTCCTCTTTCTTACTCTATGGCGCTTGATTACTTTACAAAGACAATTCCTTACCTTTTTACAGGGATTTATGCCTTGGTGCTAGTCTCCAACCCTGGCCTATGGAAGGTGGGCTTGGTGTAGTCACGACACGGGCCCCGAGGACGGGTCATGAAAAATTGGCATCAGAGGAGTTCGGTCCTACCACGGACTCTGATCATTTCTATGTGAAGCAATAGTGTTAAGAGTATTGAGTGTGGTTATCAGTCCAGGGAGCCCAGTGTTGGTGCGGCGGCCGACATATCCGTACAGCAGGACCCTGAATTCTGATTTCCGACTTAATGCACGAAAACATTGATGTCATGTGTGTTTCAAGTTTTCTTTGTGATTACTTTATGTCACCTCACCAGGTTTACTATTCTAACCATGGCGCACCTGTTTCTTTTCAGGATGGCCCCACGATGGCATCCAGCTAGGCTTCCGAGAGTTGAGCGTGATGATAGCCCGCTGAGCGACGAGGCCTCGGTACAGGGCCGTTTGACAGCTGAGGCACCGGCGGTACCTCTACCTGCCGAGCCACCAATTCTTCCAGCCCCAGCCGTTGACGATGCACGTTGCCTTAGTGCACTTCATGAGTTCTAGCGCCAGCGACCGCCCAGGTTCCGCGGGGATACGAACCCCCAGGAAGCTGAGGACTGGCTGGAGGCAGTGGTACGAGTTTTCCGGTTAGTGAGGAAACCAGCAGACCTCATGGTGATCCTTGCAGCGAGCCTACTGCACGCGGCAGCGGGCCGATGGTGGAGCTTGATGCTCCAGGTGCACGATGAGGCATCTCTTCTCTGGACAGACTTTCAGGGCCTCTTCCGCTCAGAGTTCGTCCCGGCCACCCTCCGTGCGGTGCGCATTGAAGAGCTTCTTCAGCTACGGTAGGGCAGTTTGTCAGTCGCCCAGTACTCGGCGAGATTAACCGATCTCTCTCGCTAGTCGACCGACATGGTATGGGACCCATTATTCTGGGCCCAGACCTTTGAGGAGGGATTGAGACATGAGATCAGGGCATCGCTGATCTCCCGCAGCATTCCGACTTAGGCAGGAGTACTGGATCGAGCCATTTTGATCGAGAGCTTATTTGCGGAGCCTTCATCAGCAGCGAGACCTACCGCGGGGCAGCACGTAGTAGAGTCTTTTGTAGCAGGCAGTCGACGGATGACTCAGGGGTCCAGGTAGACCAGCCCCTCACGTAGACGACCTCAGGACACTTGCTCAGTAGTGCGGGGCACACAGCATGGAGCCAGTCTTTCGAGAGGCAGGCAGTGCTACACATGCGGTGGACAGGGCCACATGGCTCATGACTGCCCGACCCACCGTGCCGAGGAGCATTAGATGGTTGAAGGGCCACCTAACCAGAGGCGGAGGGTCGACCGTGGCGGTCCGTAGGGAGGAGGTGGACAAGGCAGAGGAGCTGGTCGAGCAGTAGGTGGTTGGCGACGCTTTGAGGCTCTACCACCACCACCACCAGGACGTCCACCCCGACCACAGGGAGCTGGCGGGCAGAGACAGGCAAAGCTCCAGGCAGCGGAGGCCTACGACCACGGCGCGCCTGAGATGATTCGAGGTACTATCTGTGTCTATTAAACCCATGCTGCAGTTCTTATAGACATAGGAGCGAGTCACTTTTTCATAGCCGCTGCCCTTGTTCAGAGCTCGGAGATTCCGACGGAGCCGTTGGCTCGATCCTTACGGCTAGAGACTCCTACGGGAGAAGACTCGATGATTACACACTGGTGCCGGTAGTGTGAGCATACTCTAGGAGGTGAGAGCTTCGGCTAGGATCTTCTTGTAGCGATGTCGAAGCCCTACAATGTCATCTTGGGCATGGATTGGTTATCTACAGTCCATGCATAGATTGACTGTTTTAGGCGCAAGGTGCGATGTGTACGCACCGACGGGAGTAGGTTCACCATCACTGGCGAGAAGGGAGCCTTTGCAGCACAGGATGGACTCTCGTAGAGGATATGACAGCCCATCACTCATCAGTTGGCTAGCCTAATCGTAGGAGAAGTTGACGTGTAGAGTCCTAGTTTTTTTACAGTGGTGGATCAGTATGCAGACGTCTTTCCCGACGACATTCCAAGACTACCTCCTCGCAGAGAGGTAGACTTTTATATTGATATATACCTCGGGAAAGCCCCTATATCCACTCCATCATATCGAATGGCCCCCACTGAGCTTCGAGAGCTACGAGTACAGTTGGAGGACTTGCAGGGCAAGGGATTCATCCGACCCAGTGTTTCACCCTAGGCTTCCCCGATTTTGTTCGCCAACAAGGCGGACGTGAGCATGCGACTTTGTGTCGACTAGCATCTCCTGAACCAGGTGACGGTGGAGAACAAGTATCCGCTACCAAGGATTGATGACCTCTTCGATCAGCTCAAGGGAGCACAGTTGTTCTCGAAGATAGACCTCAGGTCAGGCTATCATCAGCTCAGTTTTCGGGACGAGGACGTGCAGAAGACGGCCTTCAGATGTCGGTATGGCCACTATGAGTCCTTGGTTATGCCTTTCGGCGTGACCAACGCTCTGGAAGTGTTCATGGGCCTCATGAACAGGATCTTTCAGCCATACCTCGATCCATTTTTTGTGGTCTTCATCGACGAAATTTTGATATACTCGACGACTGAGGAGGAGCAAGCCTACCACTTTCGAGTTGTACTGGAAACACTCCGAGAGTACCAGATTTATGGAAAACTATCGAAGTGTCAGTTCTGGATACTTGAGGTCCACTTCTTGGGGCACGTCATCTCTGAGGCGGTATTTGTATTGTATCCTGCAAAGATCGAGGCAGTGCTAGCTTGGGAGCCACCCAAGAGCGTGACAGAGGTGCGGAGTTTCTTGGGACTAACTGGATACTATCAGAGATTTCTACCAAACTTATCCAGATTTTCGGCACCACTCATAGCTTTGACGAAGAAGGGGAAACCCTTTGTGTTTTCAGAGAGATGTCAGCAGAGCTTCCAGGAGAGGAGACTGAGATTGACCAGGGCCCCTATCTTGAGGTTTCCAGAGGAGGGAGTAGGGTACGTAGTCTACTGCGATGCATCAGAGACAAGAATCAGATGTGTTCTGATGTAGGAGTGGGCAGTGATTGCTAATGGGTCACGTTAGTTGAGGCCGCATGAGCAGAACTACGCTACCCATGACCTGGAGTTAGCAGTAGTGGTCTTCGCTCTGAAGACATGGCGACATTATCTGATGGGCGAGCGCTTTACAGTCTTTTCTGAACATCAGAGTCTCAAGTACATCTTATCTCAGAAGGACCTGAACCTGAGACAGCGGCGGTGGCTCGAGTTCCTCCAGGACTATGACTTTGAGATAGTCTATACTCTTGGGAAGGGGAATGTTGTAGCTGATGCTCTCAGTAGGAGGACGTGCATTCAACTGCTTGAGGAGGCGACGAAGCAGCTAGCCGCGTTGAAGATATCCTTTGTGGATAGAGATGGAGCATCCTTCCTTCAGTCACTCACAGTCACTCCTCCAATACTGCAGCGGGTCAGTGAGGCACAACATGGGGACGCTAACTGTGAGACGCGGTGTGCACAAATATCCTCAGGACAGGCACCTGATGGTTTCTTTTTTGGAGCAGAGCGCAACATCCTTTTCAGAGGACGTACCTTGGTACCGGTTGCTTTACGGGAGGAGGTGATGAGAGAGTTCCACACTTCCCCTTTGGTTGTACATCCTGGAGTGGCGAAGATGTACCAGGATCTCAGACGACAGCACTGGTGGCCGGGCATGAAGAAGGCTGTGGTGGAGTTCGTTCTCGATGCCTCACCTTCCAGCAGGTGAAGGCAGAGCATCAGGTACCAGCAGGCTTGGTACAGCCCTTGGAGGTCCCGGAGTGGAAGTGGGACGGGATATCTATGGACTTTGTGACTGGACTTCCACGCACATCCAGAGGTCACGACACCATTTGGGTGATTGTCGACCGACTCACCAAGTCGGCACACTTCTTACCCATTAGAGAGTAGGGCTCAGTGGAGAGCTTGGGGAGTCTCTACGTTTAGGAGATTGTACGGCTTCACGATGTGCCATCATCTATCATCTCTGATTGTGATGCTCGCTTTACATCTCGGCTTTAGAAGGGGTTGGAGGAGGCATTCAGGATGCAGCTACGTCTGATCACCGCCTTTCAACCTCAGAAGGATGGTCAGACGGAGAGGACCATTCAGACTCTCGAGGACATGATCCGCGCATGTGTCCTCGACTTTGTTCGCAGCTCGGAGGACCACCTACCCTTGGTGGAGTTCGCGTACAACAACAACTACCACTCCACCATCGGGATGAAACCATATGAGGCGTTGTACGGCAGACTTTGCAGACTTCCATTGTGCTGGACAGACTCTTAGGAGTCCGCACTTGTGGGACCATAGATGGTCCGGGCCACGACAGAGAAGGTCCAGGTAATCCAGGAGCGGATGAGGACAGCTCATAGCCGGCATAAGTCTTATGCTAACAGGAGGCAGAGGCCACTAGAGTTCGAGGATGGCGACCAGTTCTTCTTGCGTGTCTCTCCTCGACGTGGATTACGAAGATTTTTCTGAGGTGGAAAGTTGTCTCCACGCTTCATCGGACCCTTACAGGTCCTCAGCGGGATTGGCGAGGTGGCTTATCGCCTGGCTCTACCACCTCAGTTGCACCGGGTGCACGAATTCTTCCATGTATCTCAGCTGAGGAGATACGTGCATGACCCGACTCACATCATTGACCATGGCGAGCTAGACGTTGATGATGGGGCGACTTTTGCGGAGGTCCCGGTGGAGATCGAGGATCGAAAGGAGCGGGTCCTACGTGGACGGTCGATTTCTCTAGTCCACATCAGATGGCAGCATGGGAACCTCCAAGAGAGCACTTGGGAGCGGGATGCTCAGATGTGTGCTCAGTACCCGCATTTGATTCCCTAGTTTGTGATGTATCTTTACGGGGACGTAAAGACCTGATGTAGGAGTGATGTAAAGACCCGTAAATTTCAAGCAAATGCTTTTCCTAATTTTCTTTGGAATTTTACAAGAACGCAGTTTCTGACGGCACGTGATTCCGAGGCCCGGTGTGCCCAGAATCATTTTCCGAAGCTTGTCTCAGGTACGTTCAGTGAATGAATGAGTGAGATTTTCTAACATTTGAACTGGTGCTCAGAATCAAATTCTGAGGGCACCGATGGAATCTCAGCGCCGGTATTTGCTTAGAAACGCCTCTTCCGAAGTTGCATTTTCTCGGGTGTGGATTTTAATTTTTGGGGTTAAGTGAAGAAAATAAAAAAAAGTTCTTGAGATGCAGTGATACCAGCTCTTATTGGAACAATTGTAAAAGAATGTTCTTCAGTGAGGTTTGAGAAAATTTTTTGCTGATCAAACAGTGACTATGTTTCTGTCCAAGAGACTTGGAAGATGGATACATGGATTTGATAATGGAGCATTTGATGTAAAGAGCCATTTAGAGAGAGTATACTTTTGAGATATTGTTTCTAATGTCATGATAGTCTTCTCTCGATCAACAAGCAGAGGAAGACATATCATACCACGGTTTTCCATTTTCATATCTGTAAGGAAATGTCATGAAGGAAAAATTTGAAAGTTCACACCATTGTTGCTTCTCTTAAATGTACAATATAACCGAAATAGAAAAGTAACCGTGCAGCTGCATCTCGGCCATATAATTCATTACATCCGGAATGTTGACTCCTTGTAGATGACCATGGCCATATAGAGGCAAGTAGATGCTCTGTGGAAAATTAAGATAATACTTCTTCAAGTACCTTGACAAATCTGGGAGAGCGATGTCACAGATATAATAGTCATGGCCAATGATGCTCATCATATCCTCAATTCGCTTGCTGGATAGTTCATCAGCTATTCCAATTCATCTATGAGCCATCGAATCTGCACAAAGGGCGAATAATTAAATCTTAAGTGAGTCGATTTTTCATATATTTTATGATGAAAAGTGAAAAAATGGCTAAGGCATTAAGGCGCGCAAGTCCCAAAGTAGGAGTGCAAGTATAAATGTGTCACGCATGTTTTGGCGTGGAGGTGTCACCACAAAAGTCAAAATACCTATGTAGTAGTGCGAAACAAAGAAACCAGCGGAAAACAGAGAGATTGTGCGACGAAGGCAACTTGCATGGAAAGAGATAAAAAATATGAAATTCGGTGAATTGTGCTAGGAATGGCTTAATATATATTGGCCATGCCTCAACTCTGCATGCCTAAAGCCAATGCAGGAAACCCTACACGCCGAAGCCTACATGACTCATACCTGCGCGACGCCATCTGCGCGCTTAACACTTGCGCGCTAGAATTCCTTGGGTTTTGTTCATCACCTCAAAGTCACATCCTCTTTATTTCGGATCTAACTATGAGGGGGGACTTTTTTTGACACTCCATTACATCACAGAGTCTAAACAAATGAAAAGGGAAATACCTTAAAGCCAAAATGATTCTTGCTTTAAGGAAACATCAAAAATTGACAAAGTCATGAACAAAGATTCATTTTCACTTAGATTGCGCAAGTTACAACAATGTCGCACAAGTATACTTGCGCACCGCCCAATGTTCGCACAGGTGACTTGCAAACCCTCTTTGATTTTTCACCCAGGGTCTTCACCAACCTATAAATACCCCTTGTGGGGCCCCCCATTTTATGACAGAAAAATACCAGAAACTCAGATTTGAGCTCCCGACTCCCTATTCTCTTCTCAATGCTTCTGAACACTTATAAGGTAATTTTTTACCTAGAACAGAAGATCTAAAGAGGGGGAGTAAGGCCTAAGTGTTGAAACTCATCAACACTTTCATGCCTAAGTAGCCATCCCTTAAGGGAAATGGACACACTTGCGTGCTTCCTTACCCCTTCATTAGAACTTGCGTGCCCCTGTTCTAGAATCCTCTAGGGATATTATTAAGGGCTTGAGACATGTCTCGCCCATGTATTACTATAAAGGTTGAACATCGTGCAAGTACCCTAGTATCGTGCAAGTATACATGTGCGACCAAGACTTGCGCGCCCACGTAGGGCTTGTGTGCCGCCTTCTTTTTGGGTGCCCCTCCTGCATATTTCACCTCTCTTATGCCAATCCACCGATCCTCTCCAATTTTAAGCCTTCGGAACTCTCTCTAAATCCATTCAGGGCATGATTTCCTTGTGGGCATCTTTATCTAAAAGGAATTCTATGGAACATCTCTCAAAACATAGTTATTTACATATCTTTATGTCACTATAGTTATAGATTCCATTCATTCATCCTCATCCTTTAAAATGATTAGACTATTATGGGCCTCTTTTTAAGGAGTAAGCCCCAAGTCCCCTTAATTTTGGGCCTCCTTTTTAGGACTAATCCCCATTCATAATTACTCTAATTTGGGCATCCACTTCAGGAATAAGCCCCACTCATAAATTCTATTTAACTTAGGACACTTTCTCAGGAATAAATCCTAAGTCTCATGTCCCCTAACCTAGGACACCTTTTCAGGCCTAAACACTAGTCAATATTCTTTTAATATGGGCATAATCATTAGGAGTAAGCCCCAATTTCCCAAAAATATAAATTACCTTAACTTGTTCTTCCTTTTCAAGAGTAAGCCCCAATCATAATTCCTTTTAATATGGGCTTCATTTTTAGGAGTATTCCCTAGTCATAATTCCTTTTTACCTGGGATTCCTTTTCAGGAGTAATCCCCTGTCATAATTCCTTTCAACCAGGGCTTCCTTTTCGGTAGTATGCCCCAGTCATAATTCTTGTAACACCCCAAGCTTCCACGGTACGTTTCCCTTCGAATAATGCGATAGCGTGTGTTGTACGCAACCTCGAGTTCTAACACATGCCACAACCAATCAAACTAGCCGTTATGAATAGTAATACAAAAATTTTGAAATTATATATATTTTATATTTTAAAATGGACTTCTTTTTTGGATTCGGAATATCGAATTTAGCCTAAGGTGAAATTTTGGTACTTTTCGGATAACTTTCATATTTTGATGAATAGTGAAAATTACTAAATTTTAATTAAAAACAACTTTTTTAATCAAAATAATTAATAGTGATAAATTGTGAATTTGAGTGGTTTTAAAGTATATTTAGAATAAATTTTTACCATTTAATATAATGTTGGTCATTGGACATAATTTTACAATTAAACCGAACATAAACAAGTGTCAATCTTTTGATAGTTATTACCTCTTAAAAACACGCTTTTTGTTTTGACAGCGGGAATTAATTTTAAATTAATTTCTGCCACTTCTGTGTTTTGAATTTAGAAAAATGGATTCCATATTTTCAATCAGGATGTCCAAATTGTGTAAATAGGTAACTTTTATTTTTAGACATTTTGAATAATTACGGTGGTAAATATTTTATTTACCATGGTTAAGGGTAAATCTGGTAAATAAGGGTTAAAAAATAATATTATAATAATAACAAATTACCCTAAAACGTGTACTAACCTTATTGGTGGACACATAACCGACCCTGGGCATCCTTGGGTCTATTTGGGGACCCCTTAGAGCCACTTGTATGTGGTAGGGACACATTATATTAATAAGGTTAAAATAAAAATAAAAATGGCATAAGCTTACATCTTTTAAAAGAACAATTTTTACATAGGGTTATACATGTTGGATTTTCGATTATAAATATTAATTAGAAAGCTAAATCGATTTCCTACATAATGATATTTTATTTATAATTTTTAGACATCAAATAATTTAAATTATTAATGACACAATAATGATACAATGTTTACCTCATTAATAAATCATTTAAATAAATAAGATTATATTGATTAAAATATTATCTAAAACCTATCCAATTCTTATTGGTTGATGTTATTTAGAATATTAGTCATCTTATCTTCTACCTCAATTATTTTTGGACCATTATAAACCGAATTTAATTATATTATAAAGTAATACTTTCACTCTTTCCTAAAGAGCCCCTCCTCTCCCTTATAAAAGGAGACCACTTCTACTCATTCCTCACACCTCTCAAGCCACTTGGCTCGACCAAACTCTGCCCGAATACTCTCCCAACTTCCCTAACTACAACCTAGAGGCCTTAGTTTGATTATAAAGACAACCTAAGGAGCCCTTTTGATCAAATCAAAAGGAAGAACCCGAAGAAGAGGTAATGTTTTCACCACCCCTTTTCAAGTTCCTTTCTTCTTCCACTTCTTCTTTCTTTGTTCTTACCATTCTAAAATAATAACTCCAGTATCTCACATATACTGTGATGTTATTATAAATATGGTACAACCATATTCAGTATTCTATCCACCCTTTGAATAACATGTCACCATACGTGCGTACGTACGGTTTACCGTCTCCACGTCGTGGTGTAATTGTTATTAAATATATTATTATTTGGATGGGTATAATAATTATGTGCAACTCATGTAAATAATAAATATAACATGTTAATTATTCTGTATATATGATATAACATCCATTTATATATTATTTTAATATCAAAAGAATGATATTGTCGCTCGTGCGTACGTACGGACTACCGTCTCCACAAACGCGATAAGATTCATTCTCCATCATATCCATTCAAGTATAATTATCATTTGATGATTTAAAAATGATGTTTAAGGACTTGATATCATTATAGATATGAATAATATACAACCTATCCATTACAAACATGGCTTACGTAACAAAACATATAAAATAAAACAAGTTAACACCTGAAACAACGATAATACTAAGATATTATTATCAAATCAATATTAAAAGATCATATATGATATCATATTAATGTATATGATTCTTTTATAATTCAATAACAATTATTTCACCATTATACAGGAGGTTATCCTACCCCAACCAAGGAAAAGTACAAGGTAAGGGTTATTTCACAATCTCTTCATTATCCGAGGTTGTTTATACGTAATAATCTACTGGGATCTTGTTATCATCCATGTCCATGTTTCTTCAAAATGTATTTAAAAACATTTTTAATATTTAAAATAATATGGGTTAAAGTCATTTATACCCTTGTATGACTTTTTATAAGAGGTTTATAAGGGAATCTTTCCATCGTTTTCCAAACAAGGTGATTTTTAACCTTTTCGACAGAATTAAGATAAGAATGTTTTTTTAACTTATACGGCGGATGCAGTTATTTTCCGCCATTATAAAATCGTCAAAGCTTCCCTTACAAGCTTATAAGAATATTTTCAATGAAAATGTTTTATTTTATAAATATATGTCTCTTAAATGATTTCAAAATAGAAAGAGATATTTCTGTAAAAATAGTTTTGATTTCATCTATGTCAACATCCTTTAAGGGATTTTACGCTTATTTGAGGATGATATATTATGATACAAAACTTTTATATTGTATTGAAGGTTTTGTGATATGTTTGAATGTGGATGTGCTATTTTTTTATATACCATTCATGGTTTATGGTGAAAGTATTGACATTTCGTATGCTAGTTTTAATACGAATGTTTATGTTATGTTTAAACCTTTTCATATGGGAATGCATTGGACATAATATGTGACGGGTGGATCCCGCTATAGCTCCTCGATGCATCGGTAGGTCTCATGAGACAAACTAGTGTCTTGGCACAAGGCCTTGGCAAAATCTTATTTGTAGTCTTGGCATGAGGCCTTGGCTATGTGGTTATGATAGTCTGGCATTATGCATTCCATCATTATGAAAGTGGTTATTGATATTGCATGTGATTATTCGATTAGTAGAATATCCATGTGAATAAGTAAATGGCATTATTTCATTTTATTTATGCCATACTATGTTGAAGTTAAAGTTTAAAAGGCTTTTGTTTTAGTTATACATTTCCTTAAATGTTTATTATTATTTATGAAAGTTTCCGCTATATTGTTATCCTTACTGGGCATTTGAGCTCACACCTTTTCTATGTTTTATTTTCCCAGGATGTGAAGAAGTAAATTATGAATGACTTTCAGGGATATTATGAGGGATTAATAGTGTGGACTATGGAGACAATATGTTGTTGTAGTAGTTTTTTTTATTTTGATGATGTAATGTAAAACTTATGAATATATCTAGTGTTTCCAAGGCTACTAAACCAATCGGTCTTTCGAGATTTGATCTTTCTTGTGATCATGCCAATGTTATGTAATTAATGCACCGACTCTGGGTAACTGGGGTCGGGGCGTTACAGTTGGTAGCAGAGGAAGTTTAGTACAAACCTTGGAAGCTAGATTTAGATAAACTCTGATTAGAGCACGTAGACCTAAGATGAACTTTGAGGATTAGTATAGAAGAACTTCCTAGAATTTTGGTATTGTAGAGATTTTGTGAGTTCTCCGAGAAATACATCCCTGTCTGGATACGAGCAGGTAGAGGCGGCTCTGGCACAGATGTACCTAGGGGTAAAACCCGAAAACACCGCTTTGAGATAGACTCGAATGGGAACTGGTGCACGACAACGGGCCTTGCTGCACTCTTGGTTACGACACTCCCGGGGGATATGCTTAGGATAATTCTCATTTTCTTTACAAACCATTATGAAGGGTTTATGAGTATATACATCCTCAAAGGAGACATCTTTATGATTATGGATTATATCCATAAATAGTTCAATTTATGTTAAGTGTTTTATAAGTATGGGATTATGTATTTTGAATCATAAACTGATCTAGTTTATGCCATTGTTTAGAAATGGCACCTAGTGGAAGAAATGGAAACTGTATCAATGCATGCACTCCATGTAGGGATTTCCCTCCGACTTAAGATAATTATAGTGGGGTTGGTGATGCAACTGGTGCCGATCAGCTAATCACCATACTGGGACAACTTACTCAGGTTATGAATAATAACCTTACCCGTATGGAGCACCCTGATCCGCAGCGTGGAGGATCAATGTTAGATCAATTCATGAGGCAACAACCACCAACGTTCAATGGGAGTACAAATCCCTTAGTAGCTGAGCAATGGATAAATTCTCTAGAGAAAATATTTCAGGCATTGGGGAGCAGTGAAAGGGAAAAAGTTATCATGGCAGTTTACCGCCTCACTGGAGATGCTGATCAATGGTGGTCATTGATTCAAAACATGAAGGAAGATGATGAAGTATCAAATATGGAATGGAGGGAGTTCAAAGATCTGTTTTTAGAAAAATACTTCCCTCACGACCATCGAGCAGATATGGAAAGGCAATTTCTATGTCTGAGATAGAAGGAGGATGATAATGTCGCAAAGTATGAGGCTAACTTTACAAGGTTAGCAAGGTACGCTTGTGATTTTATACGTAACCAAAGAAGTAAGATTGATCGTTTCTTTGATGGGTTAAAACCATTTCTCCGTCGATCATTAGTCTCACAATCCTTTTCATCGTACGAAGACATTGTCTCATGTGCTATCAAGACCGAAAAGAAATTCTCTAAGTCTTATGACTTTAAAGCAAAGCAAGAGAAGAAGAGACCTGCTGATTAATCTGGGAATGGAAATAAGGGGAAGAAGGGAAAGGTTGAATATCCATCCTGTGGTAAATGCGGGAAGAAACACCCTGGTACTTGCTTGAAGGGAATGGGAGTCTGTTACAAGTGTGGTGAAAAAGGCCACCAAGATCGTGATTGCAAGGGGAAGAAGGAAGCTACCAACGTTCAGTGCTACAATTGTAGGGAGATGGGGCATTATGCAAATGAATGTCCTAAGCGTCAGGAGAACTTATCTCAGAAAAGGCCAAGGGATCAAGGCCAGGATTATGCTATCACTACTGCTGAGGTAGAAGCTCCGAAAGACGTGTTGGCAGGTAATTTAATGGTTTCCTCAAGTTTAGCAAATGCATTATTTGATTCTGGATCATCGCATTGTTTCATATCTTCCCAGTTTGCTAAGAAAATTAGATATTTCCAATTTTATTTAATAAGGGAGTTGTCAGTTAAAACTCCTAAGGGATGTATCATTGCAACAAAGTTTTGTGAATCAGTCCCCATTAGGGCACATAAATTTTCTTTATCTGCTGATCTCATCGTCATACCTATGATTGAGTTTGATATAATCCTCGGTATGGACTGGCTTTCAGACTATGATGCGAAGATTTATTGTAAGAAGAAAGAGGTTATGATTCTTGATGATAATGATAAGGAACACCTTATTTTTAGAGCAGAATCGTCACCACCTAATTCTTATTTAGATCCACCCCCTGTAGCTCAACTTAATTAAATTATTGGGGAGAAAGAGAATGAAATAACTGTCGGTGAGGAAAGGAATGTTCAAATAGAGGATGTACCTGTTGTGATTGAATTTGTAGATGTATTTCCGGAAGATTTACCTGGACATCCTCCAGAACGAGAAGTTGAGTTTTCCATTTATTTGATTCATGGATCAAGGACTATATCGAAGACCCCTTATAGAATGGCCACTATAGAATTAGTCGAACTAAAGAAACAACTAGAGGAATTGAGTAATAAGGGATTTATTCTCCCTAGTGTTTCTCCATGGGGAGCCCCTGTTCTTTTTGTTAAAAAGAAAGATGGATCTATGAGGTTATGTATCGACTACAGGGAGATCAATGCTATAACGATAAAGAACAAGTATACCCTACCTCGTATTGATGATTTATTTGACCAACTACATGGAGCTCAGTACTTTTCAAAGATTGACCTTCGATCTGGATACCATCAGTTGTGTGTGAAGAAGGAAGACATTCCGAAGACAGCATTTCGAACCAGGTACGGGCATTACGAGTTTACCGTAATGCTGTTTGGATTGACTAATGCACCATCTGTATTCATGGATTTGATGAATAGAGTTTTCAAGGAGTATCTCGATGAATTTGTGGTGGTATTTATTGATGATATCTTGGTATACTCCAAAACCTACGAAGATCATGAAAATCACTTGCGCATTATCTTGAAGACTCTGAGGAGACATGAATTATATGGGAAGTTTAACAAGTGTGAATTCTGGCATCAGGATATTTCTTTTCTTGGCCATATTGTCTCTAAAGATGGAATCTCTGTTGATCCTTCTAAGACCAAGGCAATCCAAGAATGGCCAGCACCTACGAGTATAACTGAGGTACGTAGTTTTATTGGTTTGGCAGGTTATTATCGACGTTTCATCCAGAATTTTGCCCGATTGGCTAACCCATTAACGAAGCTCACACGTAAAGGGGTTAAATTTGTTTGGACAAAAGAGTGTGAAGAATGTTTCGAAGAACTGAAGAGAAGATTAGTCAAGGTTCCTATATTGACTCTACCATTGGGGAATGATGGGTTCGTTATTTATAGTGATGCATCAAAGAAAGGACTTGGTTGTGTCCTTTTGCAGAATGATAGAGTTATTGCCTATGCATCACGACAGTTGAAAATTCATGAACAAAACTATCCTACTCATGATATTGAGTTAGCAGCTGTGATCTTTGCTTTGAAGATATGGAGACACTACCTCTATGGTAAAAAATGTGAGATTTATACTGATCACAAGAGTTTGAAGTATATTTTCTCACAAAAATAACTCAACATGAGGCAAAGTAGATGGCTTCAATTACTCAAGGATTATGATTGCACGATACACTACCACCCGGGGAAAGCAAACAAGGTGGCAGATACTTTGAGCAGAAAAGACCATGGTGTTTTGAACATGATGAGAATTGAAAGGGATCCAATTTTCATGGATCTAGTGAAGATGGACATGGGAATAACCAGGGAAGGTGAAACATCAATGCTTTTTTAAATGGTTGCCAAACCATCTTTACTAGAAAGGATTAAGAGTTCTCAGACCGATGATGAAGAATTTCAGAAGAAGATTAAAGCTGTGAATGATGGGAGATTGAGAGACTTTGTGTATGAAGATGGAATTTTGAAATTCGGGAAGAGACTTTGTGTTCCCGATTTACCTGATCTGAAAAGGGAATTGCTGGATGATGCTCATAGTTCCAATTTCTCTATACACCCTGGAAGCACCAAATTGTATAGAGATTTGAAGGAACATTTTTGGTGGGACAACATGAAGAGGGATATTGCTGATTTTGTGTCAAGATGTATGGTTTGTCAACAAGTGAAAGCTGGAAGGCAACAGCCTGGAGGAGTCATGCAACCTCTTCCCATACCGGAGTGGAAATGGGACAATATTACGATGGACTTTGTCATGGGGCTACCAAAGACTCCTAGAAGGAACGATGCAATATGGGTTATTGTTGATCGTCTTACCAAGTCAGCACAGTTTCTTTCTATAAGAGAAGATCTACCCCCAGAACATCTAGCAAAACTATACATTAATGAAGTTGTGAGACTTCATGGAGTACCCCTATCGATTGTTTCTGATCGTGATCCCCGTTTTACTTCAAGATTTTGGAAAAGTCTTCAGAAATATCTGGATACTGAACTTCATTTGAGCACTGATTACCACCCTCAGACAGATGGACAATCATAACGGACTATTCAAACCCTAGAAGACATGTTGAGATCTTGCTCACTTGACTTTCAGGGTACGTGGGATCAATATTTACCACTGGTTGAATTTTCCTATAACAATAGCTTCCATTCGAGGATTCAGATGGCACCATATGAAGCGTTATACGGAAAGAGATGTCGTACACCAACCTGTTGGGATGAGGTTGGTGAAAGAAAACTTGTAGGCCCAGAACTGGTGGAGGAAACGGTGGAAAGGTAAAGGTAATCCAAAATCACATCAAAGCAGCTCAAAGTAGGCAGAAGAGCTATGCCGATAATCGAAGGAAAGATTTGGAATTTCAAGTCGGTGATCATGTTTTCCAGAAGTTATCTCCATGGAAGGTAGTCATACGTTTTGGTAAGAAATGTAAATTGAGTCCCAGGTACATCGGACCTTCCGAAATTCTAGAACGAATTGGGGCTGTAGCTTACCGATTGGCAATGCCGCCAAGTCTCTCCAAAGTTCACGATGTGTTCCACGTATCTCTGTTGAGAAAATACATGCCTGACCCAACGCATGTACTCACCTATGAGGAATTAGAACTGGAACCCGGTCTGTCTTATTGTGAAGTGCCTGTCAGGATTCTTGATACAAGAGAACAAGTACTGAGAAACCGGACGACGCGTCTGGTAAAAGTTTTGTGGAGAAATCATAAGATGGAAGAGGCAACGTGGGAACCCGGGGAACTTATGATGAAGAACCACCCAAGTATTTTTATGCAGTAATACCCTAGAAATTGCGAGGACACAATTATTTGAAGGAGGGGAGAATGTAACACCCCAAGCTTCCACGGTACGTTTCCCTTCGAATAATGCGATAGCGTGTGTTGTACGCAACCTCGAGTTCTAACACACGCCACTACCAATCAAACTAGTCGTTATGAATAGTAATACCTAAATTTTGAAATTATATATATTTTATATTTTAAAATGTACTTCATTTTTGGATTCGGAATATCAAATTTAGCCTAAGGTGAAATTTTGGTACTTTTCGGATAACTTTCATATTTTGTTGAATAGTGAAAATTACAAAATTTTAATTAAAAACAACTTTTTTAATCAAAATAATTAATAGTGATAAATTGTAAATTTGAGTGGTTATAAAGTATATTTAGAATATAGTTTTACCATTTAATATAATGTTGGTCATTGGACATAATTTTACAATTAAACCGAACATAAACAAGTGTCAATCTTTTGATAGTTATTACCTCTTAAAAACACGCTTTTTGTTTTGACAGCGGGAATTAATTTTAAATTAATTTCTGACACTTATGTGTTTTGAATTTAGAAAAATGGATTCCATATTTGGAATCAGGATGTCCAAATTGTGTAAATAGGTAACTTTTATTTTTAGACATTTTGAATAATTATTGTGGTAAATATTTTATTTACCATGGTTAAGGGTAAATCCGGTAAATAAGGGTTAAAAAATAATATTATAATAATACAAAATTACCCTAAAACGTGTCTTAACCTTATTGGTGGACACATACCCGACCATGGGCATCCTTGGGTCGATTTGGGGACCCCTTAGAGCCACTTGTATGTGGTAGGGACACATTATATTAATAAAGTTAAAATAAAAATAAAAATGGCATAAGCTTACATCTTTTAGAAGAACAATTTTTACATAGGGTTATACATGTTGGATATTCGATTATAAATATTCATTAGAAAGATAAAACGATTTCCTACATAATGATATTTTATTTACAATTTTTAGACATCAAATTATTTAAATTATTAATGACACAATAATGATGCAATGTTTACCTCATTAATAAATCATTTAAATAAATAAGATTATAATGATTAAAATATTATCTAAATCCTATCCAATTCTTATTGGTTAATGTTATTTATAATATGAGTCATCTTATCTTAGACCTCAATTATTTTTGCACCATTATAAACCGAATTTAATTATATTATAATGTAATACTTTCACTCTTTCCTAAAGAGCCCCTCCTCTCCCTTATAAAAGGAGACCACTTCTACTCATTCCTCACACCTCTCAAGCCACTTGGCTCGGCCAAAATCTTCCCAAATACTCTCCCAACTTCCCTCACTACAACCTAGAGGCCATAGTTTGATCAGAAAGCCAACCTAAGGAGCCCTTTTGATCAAATCAAAAGGAAGAACACGAAGAAGAGGTAATGTTTTCACCACCCCTTTTCAAGTTCCTTTCTTCTTCCACTTCTTCTTTCTTTGTTCTTACCATTCTAAAATAATAACTCCAGTATCTCACATATAATGTGATGTTATTATAAATATGGTACAACCATATTCAGTATTCTATCCACCCTTTGAATAACATGTCACCATACGTGCGTACGTACGGCTTACCGTCTCCACGTCGTGGTGTAATTGTTATTAAATATATTATTATTTGGATGGGTATAATAATGATGTTCAACTCATGTAAATAATAAATATAACATGTTAATTATTCTGTATATATGATATAACATCCATTTATATATTATTTTAATATCAAAATAATGATATTGTCGCTCGTGCGTACGTACGGAATATCGTCTCCACAAACGCGATAAGATTCATTCTCCATTGTATCCATTCAAGTATATAATTATCATTTGATGATTTAAAAATGATGTTTAAGGACTTGATATCATTATGGATATGAATAATATACAACATATCCATTACAAACATGTCTTACATAACAAAACATATAAAATAAAACAAGTAAGTTAACACCCGAAACAACGATAATACTAAGATATTATTATCAAATCAATATTAAAAGATCACATATGATATCATATTAATGTATATGATTCTTTTATAATTAAATAACAATTATTTCACCATTATACAGGTGGTTAAACTACCCCAACCAAGGAAAAGTACAAGGTAAGGGTTATTTCACAATCTCTTCATTATCCGAGGTTGTTTATACGTAATAATCTACTGGGATCTCGTTATCATCCACGTCCATGTTTCTTCAAAATGTATTTCAAAACATTTTTAATATTTAAAAAAATATGGGTTAAAGTCATTTATACCCTTGTTTGAATTTTTATAAGAGGTTTATAAGGGAATCTTTCCATCGTTTTCCAAACAAGGTTCTTTTTAACCTTTTCGACAGAATTAAGATAAGAATGTTTTTTTAACTTATATGGCGGGTGCGGTTATTTTCCGCCGTTATAAAATCGTCGAAGCTTCCCATACAAGCTTATAAGAATATTTTCAAAGAAAATGTTTTATTTTATAAATATATGTCTCTTAAATGATTTCAAAATAGAAAGAGATATTTCTTTAAAAATAGTTTTGATTTCATCAATGTCAACATCCTTTAATGGATTTTACGCTTATTTGAGGATGATATATTATGATACAAAACTTTTATATTGTATTGAAGGTTTTGTGATATGTTTGAATGTGGATGTGCTATTTTTTTATATACCATTCATGGTTTATGGTGAAAGTATTGACATTTCGTTTGCTAGTTTTAATACGAATGTTTATGTTATGTTTAAACCTTTCCATATGGGAATGCATTGGACTTAATATGTGACGGGTGGAGCCCGCTATAGCTCCTCGATGCATCAGTAGGTCTCATGAGACAAACTAGTGTCTTGGCACAAGGCCTTGGAAAAATCTTATTTGTAGTCTTGGCACGAGGCCTTGGCTATGTGGTTATGATAGTCTGGAATTATGCATTCCATCATTATGAAAGTGGTTATTGATATTTCATGTGATTATTCGATTAGTAGAATATCCATGTGAATAAGTAAATGGCATTATTTAATTTTATTTATTCCATACTATGTTGAAGTTAAATTTTAAAAGGCTTTTGTTTTACTTATACATTTCCTTAAATGTTTATTATTATTTATGATAGTTTCCGCTATATTGTTATCCTTACTGGGCATTTGAGCTCACCCCTTTTCTATGTTTTATTTTCCCAGGATGTGAAGAAGTAAATTATGAATGACATGCAAGGATATTATGAGGGGTTAATAGTGTGGACTATGGAGACAATATGTTGTTGTAGTAGTTTTTTTTATTTTGATGATGTAATTTGAAACTTATGAATATATCTAGTGGTTCCAAGGCTACTAAAACAATCGGTCTTTCGAGATTTGATCTTTCTTGTGATCATGACAATGTTATGTAATTAATGCACCGACTCTGGGTAACTGGGGTCGGGGCATTACAATTCTCTTTAACCTAGGCCTCTTCTTTAAGAGTAACCCCAGTCATAATTTCAATTAACCAATCTTAATTTAGGTTTTACTAGGGCTTATTTATCAGGAGTAAAACCCAATCATAAGTCCCCTCCTAATTTACGCATCCTCCTTATTAATAAGCCCCACATTAGAGTATCCAAATCTCAATTAGGTAGATATAACTTAATGGACCTTGTTCCTGGTATTCTGCCCTGAAGCAAATCCTAATCTTTATCTACATGGGTAGTCATACATACATAAGCCCCACATCATTTTTTTCATCTTTCGTTGAAAAATTGTCTGGTTAAACCAATAAATCTTGTTACATTCACCGAGTTTGACTCACTTGAGCTTAGAGTGTAAAAGTAATTATGAAATCTTTCTTTGAGCCATCAAACATGCATAAACATCATACTTCTTTACTCGAACTACGTGGGTTCTGATTCCTTTTCTAAAACAAAGGATACGTAGGTAGCCCATCTGTGGGTGCGATCACAAATATAAAATAATCTATGTCCTTCTGAATGATAATAAATTTCGAGGGCCCCGCTGAGTGGATTTAAAACCAGTATGGTTATCATAATGACCAAGAGATTTCTATATAATATGTCGAAGGATACCATTGACTAAGAATCACTGACAAATACAGATGATTCTTTATCGATGAAGAACCTTGAATACATATAAAAGATTCTCAAAATTTCATTCATACTAATTATTGATTATCAGATCTAAAGGAACGCTCATTTTTATACTTGGTAATGTAATTAGGATTCATGAACATAACATAAATCTATAATGAGAGTCCAGGAGTAGACTATAATTCCCCCCAAAAAGGTCTGATGAGTCCAACCTCCCATCCTCTCGACCAATGCAAATTCTTAAGTCTCATCAGTTCATTACTAATGAGCACCTACCTTTTTAATGTAGGTCCAAATGGATATGGAATCATTGGATGTTTTCGGTTCTGCGAACAAACCCTTTAGAAACTGCTTGGAATGTTTTAATCTTAAATGAATAAGGTCATCCCCAATTCAAGAGGAAATGAAGGGTTTAGTAAAATTATATTATTTATAATTTATAATTTTGTTTATGTAATTATAATATATATATATATATATATCATTTACATTCATTCATTCAATATGGCAAGAAAAAAGAAACAAAGTTCATGCCTTCGTACAGTTAACGTTCTCTATGAATGGTGTGTTCCATTTCATATTTATATATTTTATAGAATTTTATAAGTACTCATATACTAATTATATATGATATTTATATCATTTTTCCCATTTCTGAAATAATTAAATCAAGATCTATATAATAGGATTAATAAAAACATGATTAAACATATACGAAAAACAAAGTGGTTAATAACCGAAATGTAATATTAACTTGAAATTTTTAATAAATGGGTAACATAAAGTCCTAATATAATCATATATGGTATTATAAATAAATATATGGTATTTTTTATATTTATTATAAAATTATATTTATTATGCTGGTGGTTTTAACATGTATCATGAAAGTCAATACTCTAGGTAAGGGATGTATCGTCTCACATTTATTCTTTTGAATTGAGTGATATATTCTAAATAACCCAACTTTTAAAATGTTATATTTATTAAATTATGAAGGTAACAACATTGACATCATTTAAAATAAAATAATATAAATGTCATAATAACATTTATAAGACTCGAAAAGGTCATATATTCGGTCATTGTATGATAATGGTGTATGCGGACGTCTTTCCCGACGACATTCCAAGACTACCTCCTCGCAGAGAGGTAGACTTTTATATTGATATGTACCTCGGGAAAGCCCTGATATCCACTCCAGCATATCGAATGGCCCCTGCTGAGCTTCGAGAGCTACGGGTACAGTTGGAGGACTTGCAGGGCAAGGGATTCATCCGACCCAGTGTTTCACCCTAGGCTTCCCCGATTTTGTTCGCCAACAAGGCGGACGTGAGCATGCGACTTTGTGTCGACTAGCGTCACCTGAACCAGGTGACGGTGGAGAACAAGTATCTGCTACCGAGGATTGATGACCTCTTCGATCAGATCAAGGGAGCACGGTGGTTCTCGAAGATAGACCTCAGGTCAGACTATCATCAGTTTAGTTTTCGGGACGAGGACATGCAGAAGACGACCTTCAGATGTCGGTATGGCCACTATGAGTTCTTGGTTATGCCTTTTGGCATGAACAACGCTCCAGCAGTGTTCATGGGCCTCATGAACAGCATCTTTAAGCCATACCTCGATCAATTTTTTATGGTCTTCATCGACGAAATTTTGATATACTCGACGACTGAGGAGGCGCAAGCCTACCACTTGCGAGTTGTACTGGACACACTCCGAGAGCACCAGATTTATGGAAAACTCTTGAAGTGTCAGTTATGGATACGTGAGGTCCACTTCTTGGGGCACGTCATCTCTGAGGTGGGATTTGTAGTGTATCTTGCAAAGATCGAGGCAGTGCTAGCTTGGGAGGCACCCAAGAGCATGACAGAGGTGCAGAGTTTCTTGGGACAAGCTGGATACTATCGGAGATTTCTACCAAACTTCTCTAGAGTTGTGGCACCACTCTCAGCTTTGACGAAGAAGGGGAAACCCTTTGTGTGGTCAGACAGATGTCAGAAGAGCTTCCAGGAAAGGAGACAGAGATTGACCAGCGCCCCTATCTTGAGGTTTCCAGAGGAGGGAGTAGGGTACGTAGTCTACTGCGATGCATCAGAGACCGGACTCAGATTTGTTCTGATGTAGGAGTGAGCAGTGATCGCCTATGGATCACATTAGTTGAGGCTGCATGGGCATAACTATGCTACCCATGACCTAGAGTTAGCAGCAATGGTCTTAGCTCTGAAGACATGGCGACACTATCTGATGGCCGAGTGCTTTACCGTCTTTTCTGACCATCAGAGTCTCAGGTACATCTTCTCTCAGAAGGACCTGAACCTGAGACAGTGGCGGTGGCTCAAGTTCCTCCAGGACTACGACTTTGAGATAGTCTATACTCCTGGGAAGGGGAATGTAGTAGCCGATGCTCTCAGCAGGAGGACGGGAATTCAACTGCTTGAGGAGGCGACGAAGCAGCTAGCCGCATTGCAGATATCCTTTCTGGATAGAGATTGAGCATCCTTCCTTCAGTCACTCACAGTCACTCCTCCAATACTGCAGTGGGTCAGTGAGGCACAGCATGGGGAGGCTGACTATGAGACGTGGTGTGCACAAATATCGTCAGGACATGCACCTGATTGTTTCTCCTTTGGAGCAGAGCACAACATCCTTTTCAGAGGACGTACCTTGGTACCAGTTTCTTTACGGGAGAATTTTTTGAGAGAGTTCCACACTTCTCCTTTGGCGGTACATCCTGGACTGGCGAAGAAGTACCAGGATCTCAGACTACAGCACTGGTGGCCGGGCATGAAGAAGGTTGTGGCAGAGTTCGTTTCTCGATGCCTCACCTGCCAGCAGGTGTAGACAGAGCATCAGGTACCAGTAGGCTTGGTACAGCCCTTGGAGGTCCCAGAGTTGAAGTGGGACGGGATATCTATGGACTTTGTGAATGGACTTCCACGCACATCCAGAGGTCATGACACCATTTGGGAGATTGTCGACCGACTCACCAAGTCGGCACACTTCTTACCCATTAGAGAGTAGGGCTCAGTGGAGAGCATGGGGAGTCACTACGTTTAGGAGATTGTACGGCTTCACGGTGTGCCATAATCTATCATCTCCAATCGTGATTCTCACTTTACATCCCGGCTTTAGAAGGGGTTGCAGGAGGCATTTGGGACGCAACTACATCTGAGCACCGCCTTTCACCCTTAGAAGGATGGTCAGACGGAGAGGACCATTCAGACTCTCGAGGACATGATCCGCGCATGTGTCCTCGACTTTGGTCGCAGCTTGGAGGACCACCTACCCTTGGTGGAGTTCGCGTACAACAACAACTACCACTCCACCATCGGGATGGCACCATACGAGGCGTTGTACGACAAACATTGCAGACTTCCATTGTGCTGGACAGACCCTGGGGAGTCAGCACTTGTGGGACCAGCGATGGTCCGGGCCACGACAGAGAAGGTCCAGGTCATCCAGGAGCGGATGAGGACAGCTCAGAGCCGACATAAGTCTTATGCTGACAGGAGGCAGAGGCCTCTAGAGTTCGAGGATGGCGACCACGTCTTCTTGCGTGTCTCACCTCGATGTGGAATACATAGATTTGTTTGAGGTGGAAAGTTGTCTCCACGCTTCATCGGACCCTTCCAGGTCCTCAGCAGGATTGGAGAGGTGGCTTATCGCCTGGCTCTACCACCTCAGTTGCACCAGGTGCACAACTTCTTCCATGTATCTCAGCTGAGGAGATACGTGCATGACCCGACTCACATCATTGACCATGGGGAGCTAGACGTTGATGATGGGGCCACTTTTGCGGAGGTCCCAGTGGAGATCGAGGATAGAAAGGAGTGGGTCCTACGTGGACGGTCGATTCCTCTAGTCCACATCAGATGGAAGCACGAGAACCTCCAAGAGGGAACTTGGGAGAGGGATGCTCGGATGTGTGCTCAGTACCCGCATTTGTTTCCCTAGTTTGTGATGTATCTTAACGGGGATGTAAAGACCTGAGTTTGGAGTTATTTAAAGACCCGTAAATTTCAAGGAAATGTTTTTCTTAATTTTCGTTGGAATTTTACAAGAACGCAGTTTCTGACGGCACGTGATTCCAAGGCCCAGTGTGCCCAGAATCATTTTCCAAAGTTTGGCTCGGGTACGTTCAGTGAACGAATGAGTGGGTTTTTCTAACATTTGAACTGGTGCTCGGAATCGAATTCCGAGGGCACCGATGGAATCTCAGCGCCGGTATTTGGTTAGAAACTCCTCTTCCGAAGTTGCGTTTTCTCGGGTGTGGTTTTTAATTTTTGGGGTTATGTGAATAAAATAAAAAAATGTTCATGAGATGCAGTGATACCAGCTCTTATTGGAACAATTGTAAAAGAATGTTCTTGAGTGAGGTTTGAGAATTTTCTTGGCTGATCAAAAAGTTACTCTGTTCTTGTCTAAGAGACTTGGAAGATGGATACATGGATTTGAGAATGGAGCATTTGATGTAAGGAGCCATTTGGAGAGAGTATACTTTTGAGATATTGTTTCTAATGTCATAATAGTCTTCTCTCGATCAACCAGTAGAGGAAAACATATCATACCATGGTTTTTCATTTTCATATCTGTAAGGAAATGTCATGAAGGAAAAATTTGAAAGTTCACACCATTGATGCTTCTCTTAAATGTACAATATAACCGAAATAGAAAAGTAACAGTGCAGCTATATCTCGGCCATATAATTCTTTACATCTGGAATGTTGACTCCTTGTAGATGACCATGGCCATATAGAGGCAAGTAGATGCTCTGTGGAAAATTAAGATGATACTTCTTCAAGTACTTTGACAAATCTGGGAGAGCGATGTCATAGATATAATAGTCATGGCCAATGATGCTCATCATATCCTCAATTAGCTTGCTGTCTAGTTCATCATCTATTCCAATTCTTCTATGAGCCATCGAATCTGCACAAGGGGCGAATAATTAAATCTTAAGTGAGTCGATTTTTCTTATATATTATGATGAAAAGTGAAAAAATGGCTAAGGCATTAAGGCGCGCAAGTCCCAAAGTAGGAGTGCAAGTATAAATGTGTCACGCTTGTTTTGGCGTGCAGGTGTCACCACACAAGTCAAAATACCTATGTAGTAGTGCGACACAAAGAAACCAGCGGAAAACAGAGAGATTGTGCAACGCATGCAACTTGCATGGAAAGAGATAAAAAATATGAAATTCGGTGCATTGTGCTAGGAATGGCTTAATATATATTGGCCATGCCTCAACCCTGCATGCCTAAAGCAAATGCACGCAACCCTACACGCCGAAGCCTGCATGACTCATACCTGCGCGACGCCATCTGCGCGCTTAACACTTGTGCACCAGAATTCCTTGGTTTTTGTTCTTCACCTCAAAGTCACATCCTCTTTATTTCTGATCTAACTCTGAGGGGGGACTTTTTTTGAAACTCCATTACATCACAGAGTCTAAACAAATGAAAAGGGAAATACCTTAAAGCCAAATTGATTCTTGCTTTAAAGAAACAACAATTATTGACAAAGCCATGAACAAAGATTCATTTTCACTTAGGTCGCGAAAGTTACAACAACGACGCACAAGTATACTTGCGCACCGCCCAATGGTCGCACAGGTGACTTGCAAACCCTCTTGGATTTTTCACCCAGGGTCTTCACCAACCTATAAATACCCCTTGTGGGCCCCCATTTTATGACAGAAAAATTCTAGAAACTCAGATTTGAGATCCCGACTCCCTAGTCTCTTCTCAATGCTTCTAAACACTTATAAGGTAATTTTTTTACCTAGAACAGAATATCTAAAGAGGGGGAGTAAGGACTAATTGTTGAAACTCATCAACACATTCATGCCTAAGTGGCCATTCCTTAAGGGAAATGGACACACTTGCGCGCTTCCTTACCCCTTCATTAGAACTTGCGCGCCCCTGTTCTAGAATCCTCTAGGGATATTATTAAGGTCTTTAGACAAGTCTCGCCCATGTATTACCATAAGGGTTGAACATCGTGAAAGTACCCTAGCATCGTGCAAGTATACATGTGCGACCAAGACTTGTGCGCCCACGCAGGGCTTGTGTGCCACCTTCTTTTTGGGTGCCCCTCCTGCATATTTCACCTCTCTTATGCCAGACCACCCATCCTCTCCAATTTTAAGCCTTCGGAACTCTCTCCAAAGCCATTCAGGGCATGATTTCCTTGTGGGCTTCTTTATCTAAAAGGAATTCTACGGAACATCTCTCAAAACATAGTGATTTACATATCTTTATGTCACTACGGTTAGAGATTCCATTCATTCAACCTCATCCATTAAAATGATAAGACTATTATGGGCCACTTTTTCAAGAGTAATCCCCAAGTCCCCTTAATTTTGGGCCTCCTTTTTAGGACTAATCCCCAGTCATAATTCCTCTAATTTGGGCATCCACTTCAGGAATAAGCCCCACTCATAAATTCTATTTAACTTAGGCCACTTTCTCAGGAATAAATCCTAAGTCTCATGTCCCCTAACCTAGGACACCTTTTCAGGCCTAAACCCCAGTCATTATTCTTTTAATATGGGAATCCTCATTAGGAGTAAGCCCCAATTTCCCAAAAATACAAATTTCCCTAACTTGTGCTTCCTTTTCAAGAGTAATCCCCATTCATAATTCCTTTTAATATGGGATTAATTTATAGGAGTATGCCCTAGTCATAATTTCTTTTTTACCTAGGATTCCTTTTCAGGAGTAATCCCCTGTCATAATTCCTTTCAACCAGGGCTTCCTTTTCGGGAGTATGCCCCATTTATAATTCTCTTTAACCTGGGCCTCTTCTTTAAGAGTAACCCCCAGTCATAATTTCAATTAACCAATCTTAATTTACGTTTGACATGGGCTTCTTTATCAGGGGTAAACCCCAATCATAATTCCCCTCCTAATTTAGGCATCCTCTTTATTAATAAGCCCCAAATTAGAGTATCCAAATCTCAATTAGGCAGATATAACTTAATGGACCTTGTTCCTGGGATTCTTCCCTTAAGAAAATTCTAATCTTCATCTATCTGGGCAGTCATACATACATAATCCCCGCATCATTTTTTTCATCTTTTGTTGAAAAATTGTCTGGTTAAACCAATAACTCTTGTTACATTCACCGAGTATGACTCAAGAGAGCTTAGAGTGTAAAAGTAATTATGACATCTTTCTTTGAGCCATCAAACATGCATAAACATCATACTTCTTTACTCGAACTACGTGGGTTCTGATTCCTTTTCTAAAACAAAGGATACGTAGGTAGCCCATCTGCGGGTACGATCAAAAATCTAAAATAATATACGTCCTTCTGAATGACAATAAATTTCAAGGGCCCCGCTGAGTGGATTTAAAACCAGTCTGGTTATCATAATGACCAAGATATTTCTATATAATATGTCGAAGGATACCATTGACTAAGAATCACTGACAAATACATATGATTCTCTATCGATGAAGAACCTTTAATACATAAAAAAGATTCTCAAAATTTCATTCATACTAATTATTGATTATCAGATCTAAAGGAACGCTCATTTTTATACTTGGTAATGTAATAAGGATCCATGAACATAACATAAATCTATAATGAGAGTCCAGGAGTAGACTATATTTCCCCTCCAAAAGGTCTGATGAGTCCAACCTCCCATCCTCTCGACCAATGAAAATTCTTATGTCTCATCAGTTCATTACTAACAAGCACCAACCTTTTTAATTTAGGTCCAAATGGATATGGAATCATTGGATGTTTTTGGTTCTGCGAACAAACCCATTAGAAACTGCTTGGAATGTTTTAATCTTAAATGAATAAGGTCATCCCCAATTCAAGAGGAAATGAAGGGTTTAGTAAAATTATATTAATTATATTTTATAATTATGATTATGTAATTATAATATATATATATATATATATATATATATCATTTACATTCATTCATTCAATATGGCAAGAAAAAAGAAACAACGTTCATGCCTACGTACGGTTAACGTTCTCCATGTATGGTGTGTTCCATTTCATATTTATATATTTTATAGAATTTTATAAGTACTCATATACTAATTATATATGATATTTATATCATTTTTCCCATTTTTGAAATAATTAAATCAAGATCTATATAATAGGATTAATAAAAACATGATTAAACATATACGAAAAACAAAGTGGTTAATAACCGAAATGTAACATTAACTTGAAATTTTTAATAAATGTGTAACATAAAGTCCTAATATAATCATATATGGTATTATAAATAAATATATGGTATTTTTTATATTTATTATAAAATTATATTTATTTTTTTGGTGGTTTTAACATGTATCATGAAAGTCAATACTCTAGGTAAGGGATGTATCGTCTCACATTTATTCTTTTGATTTGAGTGATATATTCCCAAATTATTCTTCTTTTGAGGAGTATATACTGACCTATAAATATTTTTATAATTATTATCCATTATTTAATGATATTTATTTTTTTAATTAATCTCATTATTTCCCAAACGTCATAATTCTTGAGTTTCTCATGTTGTGAGGGGATTTGTCGTCCCAATTTTGTTATATAAAACATATGACTTATTAACCACTCATCTATTTTGTGTGGTGTATATAATAAAAATGAATAGATTATATTATTATAAAACATAATTTTTTTAATTTATATACCTATTTTATATCATCTCTTTCATGATATTTACAATTCAAAAGATACCAAATTGATAATGAAATTTTGCCGCAATTTGTCTTATTCGAAACCCATGATATGTTATGAACCTACATTGATTTGTGAGATTTATATACTGACCTTTGACATTTAATATATTTAATATCCATATATTAATTAAATTTCAATCTTTAATTTATTTTACTCTCTCATGGGGATTATGATTCAATATTATTAATGTAGTAAGAGTTTACTACTACAATCTCATCATTTATTGGGATTATTTATAATCAATATTTAATTCATAAAATATTACATTCAATCTAACAAAAATTCTCCTAAATTATATTCACAAATATTAATTGATTAAATAATCAAATAATGGTACCATTTTTCCTATTTTTGGTACTTAATAAAATTAAAATAAGTGTTTTTAAAAAAGTACAACATTATCTATCCCTTCGGTTGGGAAACTGTTTTTTTCAAAAAAACATTTTTTATAAAATATAAGTTCAAATGAATTTTTAGTTGAAATCTAAAGATAATATTTCATAGAAATTAAATTCTTATTTTTCCTTTTTTATGATTATAAAATTTCTATAAGATTGTTTTTAATTCCTTCTTATATAATTATTAAAAAAATTTTCTGATGAAAATAATTTTCAAAATGAAATATATTTTAAAAAGTTATTTTTGAAGAATGGTTTTCCATCATGTGATATTTCATATCCCTTTTCTATATAAGATAACACTATTCAATATAATATATTTTTTAAATGGGATATTATCCAATTATTTCATTCATATTCATTATATAAATGGTTTATGTGTTAATAATATGATATTTATGGAGCCTTTCAATCATGTATTAAAGAGAATGTTATGAAACACATTTATTTTCCATGGGTTAATCATGTTTCAAAGAGATAGACATGAAACCAATTTCTTTTACATGGGATAATAAGGTTATGAAAGAATAGTTTATGTTATAATTTTTTATGATGAAATGGTACATGTTTTGGTTCATTGAATTTTATTATATGATTTTGTGGCATAGATAGCATCGGGTCATCCTATTATAGTTTATATAATGGTTCGGACCATATGAAATTAGGTAATGTTGAGTCAAAAGTCATATTTTGACTTTTATGTCTTATTTTGGAAATCAAAAATCTATTCATATATGTTTTTCATACTGATTATGTTTATCATACTAACTATGTTTATCATACTGAATATGTTTATAGTACTAACTATTTTTATTGTACTCACTCTGTCAATCGTACTGACCCAATCAATCGTATTGACCCTGTCATTCATAATGACTCTATCAAACGTACTGACTCTGTCAATCATACTGACTCCATCAATCGTACTGACCATGTCAATTGTACTGACTTGTTTGCATCATACTAACTTTTCATCATACCAATATATTGCACTATGTAATACTAATAGTAGTTATATTTTACTTTTATCACATGCATGATTTTAACCTTTATCAAAACACTTGTCTTATATCAATCATACTCATGATTATCATTTCCATATATCTTTTGTTTTAACCAAAACGATGTTGTAGAGTTAGTTATAAACTAATCAAAAAGTTGACGTGTTTTCTATTTCAATATGATCATTATAATGCCAACTTTCCAAGTCCCTCCGAGTTTTCCATAGAAATGTGACAGTTGTAGGAAATATGACCGTTTGAACCTGAGGTCTATAAAAAGGAGGTCATTTGAAGCTGAGAGACAACTAAGAGACATTGCTCATTCTTTGATACTATCAAGTTCTAGAGAGATATGTTGCGACTTCTCTCTTGCTTCGTGCGAAAGCCTTGAGATTACAAAACGTGAACGACTCATTCTTAGTTTTTGTATTTCTTTAAGTGATTTATTTTGCTTTGTGTTACCGATCATGTGATAACGATCAAGGGCTGCCAGGGATAGGCAGAAGGTAGTACCGATCATCGTATCGAGGGATTTCAATTGTTTGGAAGACAGAGGTTCCGATTACCTACAAAATCAAGGGCTTGTAGGGATAGCAAGATAGACGTACCGATCATCGTATTGAGGGCTTCCAGGTATAACAAGACAGACGTACCGATCATCATATCCAGGGCTTGCTAGGGTGGTGGTAGGAATGACCTATTATCCTAGGTGAAAGGATACCCCATCTCTTTGGGATAAAAGAATTGTAATGCTTTTACATTTCCACTGCTGTTTGTATTAGAAAAAGAATTGATTTTTTTTCCTTTCTTTATTTCATATTCACTTGTAATTGTTTCAATTACATTCATACTATTACATATTCTATAGATTGATTATATATGCTTTATAGTAGAATCCTTCATTATTGTATTATTATGATTAATGTATTCATTTTGAATACAATTGATTTTATTTTCTTATATTATTACATCTTATAATATCTTTTATATCCAAGTCATTTGAAGATATTTGTATTTATTATGAATTGTATTAGTTTAAGATCATTTAATCTAATTTCTTATGTGTTAAAACACAATGTTTTTAAACGTAGATTTCACCCCCTACTGTATTGTTCCATCTAATATACATATACATCTATATTTCAATCCAACAAATAGGTATCAGATGTGGTTTCCACAGAATTGGGTTTCTTTTACAATTTTCTTTTGCAACTACTTACTACACTAACATGTGGAGTGGATAAGATTTTGTTTTACTATATGGCATGAATGAATATTGGATCAATCGAAAATCTAAATCCAACTAGACCACCAATAATTAATGGTAATGATTATGATTAATGGAGAGATCGAATGAAGACATTTGATATCAATACTTGTCTAGAAAATTTTATTATGCTTACTAGAGGTTACAAAATTCCTGACAAAGAAGTCAGTACTTTTACTAATCCAGAGAAGCAAGAATATCAACTGAATTATAAGGTAGGAAATACTTTGTTATGTTCTATAACCAAGAATATACACACCCAGATATGTTTTTTGTGAATTAGCCAAATGTATTTGAAATAAATTGGAAGTCACACATTTTGGTACATCTATGGTTATAGAAACAAGAAGTGAAATGCTTTGAGCAGAATATCATGGATTTATTTTTCCTTATGGAGAACCATTATGTAACGTGTAACAAATATTCATGAATATTTTCAACTGTTTATAATATATGGGAGAAAAAGGTCTTGATGATGAATCTCATCTAGACAAAATTATTGATATAATGCCAAATGAATGGGAGTCAAAAAGGACAGCTATTGATGAAAATAGAAAAGTTTCCCATATTACTCTTGATGAACTCTTTGGAACTCTTCTATATCACGAGACAAGAATTAAGAGATATTCTTATTTCAATAAGAATAAAAATGGAAAAGGAAGTGTAGATTTTACTACTACATCTAAATTTAAAACACCTGAAAGGATAAGAAGATCCAAAGAGAAGAAAGTTGTTTTATCAGAATCAAGTGATTGTGATCATTCAGATAATGAGTTAGCCAATCTTGGTCGAAGGATGAACAAGATTGGGGGAAAGAAAGACTTCCAATACAAATTCAAAAATAATGATTAAAAGGATAAGAAATATTCAGAGGTAACTTGTTATGTTTGTAAGAAAGTAGGTTATATAAGACCTGATTGTCTTTTATTAAAGAGAAAATATATAAAGGAGAAACATTTTGAAAGAAATAAGAAAAATTATTACAAGACAATGAAAAATAAAGTATTGAAGGAAAATGATACTTGGAACGCAAGTGATGGATATTCATCAGATGATTCTTCAGAATATGAATCCTCTGGACAAAGGAATATTTGACTTATAACAATATTACCATTTGTAGATCATTATCTCATGGATAAGGTAGACAATGCTTAAGGTATTACAAATGTTTCCTTGAATGAAAATTATACTGATAATAAATATTATGAATCTTCAAATGACGACTCTTCATCATCAAGAACATAATACATTACTTTCATATGAATAAGTGTCTAGCTTTGATAAATTACTTGAGAATGAAAATTCTAAACTCCAGAAGAAAAATGATAAAAAACTATATTATTTCAATTTTAACTAATGTGGTATAAAATCTTTCTAATGATCTTGATATGAAAACATTTGATTTTTAAAATTCTTTAAAAACCCTTTAGAAAATCAAATCGGATGAGGATAAACATTCTAAAGATCTTGAAAATGAAATTTCTAAGAAAAGTGTTTTAGAGACTAACTCTAGATCAAAAAATTGTGTTTTAGAGGATTAAAACATAGTTTCAAAACATAATTCATAATTTTTTTCATTAAAAAAATGTTTTTCAATATTTACATAGGGAATGGAAAACGTTGATAAAATGTATTCTCAAATTTGACCTTTGATAAATCATTCTGGTATTGGTTATACTTATTCTAAACCAATATTTAATAATAACTATTTTGTTCCTCAAAGTAACCCTTTTTGTTCTAATTGTCAATGTGGTGGACACTGGAAAAGAGATTGTTCTCTTAATAGAACTCAATCTTTTGGATTTCATAAAGCTCATTTTTTTAAAAAAATGTGGATTTCTCAAATTCATTTATCTAACCATTCCAGATCAAATCAAGTTTGGATTCCTAAAAATAATTGTTTCATTTTCAGAAAAATAAAACGTGTACCAATAAGAAGAATATTTGGTATATGGATAGTGGTTGTTCTCGAAACATGACCGGTAACAATGATTTATTTGAAAATATTATTAAAACAAAAGGTGGAAAGGTTACCTTTGGATATAATTCTCAAGGAAAGATTGTTGGAATAGGTAATATTTTTTTTTCTTGGAAATTTTCTTATTTGAACTGTTTTTTTTTTGTTAAAGGTCTTAAGCACAATCTCATCAGCATAAGTCAATTATGTGATAAACGGTACCTTGTAAATTTTAGAAATGATAAATGCTTAGTTCACAATTCCAAGGATGAATTCACTCTATCTACCCAATAGGAAAGATAATGTATACACTATTATCATAGAATACCTTAGGATCCAAAATGTACCATGCTTAAGTGAAATAAAAGACCAATCCTAGCAATTGCATAGAAGACTAGGACACTGCAAGCTAATAAACCTTTGTAAACATTCAAAGAAAATACTGGTAAACGATATACCAACTCGTAAATATGATTCTTCAAAAGTATGTGTCTCTTGTCAATTTGGAAAGTAACATAAAACAATATTTAAATCAATCAATGATGTTTCAACTTCTAATGCATTACAGCTAGTGTATATGGATCTATTTGGTCCTTCTCAAACTAGAATAATTGGCAGAAAAACTATGTATTTGTTTTAGTTGATGAAATTACTTGATTCAAATGGGTCTATTATCTAACAAATAAATATAATGACTTTTTTTATTTCAAAAATTTTAGACCCCAAGTTAAAAATTAGAAAATCCTTCCATTGATAACTATCAATTATGAACATGGTGGTGAATTTCAAAATTCAGATTTTACAACTTTTTTTAGTAAGAAAGGTATTAATCACAATTTCTCAGCTCCTGGAACTCCTTAGTGAAATGGTGTTGTTGCGAGATGAAATTGTATTCTTCAGGAAATGACAAGAACCATATTGATTGAATACTCAATTGGTATGCACTTTTGGGCTGAAGCTGTTAGTACTTCTTGTTATACTATAAATTGTGTTTTAAAAAGACATTTTCAAAAAAAAAACACCTTATGAATTGTGGACTGGCCTAAAATCTAGAGTTTCATACTTCAATGTTTTTGGATGTAAAATATTCATTCTGAATACAAAAGAGAATCTACAAAAATTCACAACAAAATATGATGAAGGAATCTTTCTATGCTATTCAACAACTTCTAAGTCTTATAGAGTTTTTAATAAAAATACATGTACTGTTGAAGAAACAGTGATTGTTAAATTTGATGAAACTAATCCTTTTGTTTTCAACCATCCCCAACCTATATCTTCAAATGTGTTTTCAAAAACTGATCATCAACCTTTATTGGAAGATCATTCTAATAAGGAAAATGTTCAAAAAATATTTCTAAAACTTTTACCCCAGAATATTTTGTACCATATGTTGAAGAAAATGTTTTACGAAACCCAAATCAATTTCTTCTTTAGAATCATCCAAGTGATAACATCATTGGTCATGTAAATCAACCAGTAAGGACCAGAAATTCCTTGAGAAATGAAATAGAACATCTTTAATTACATTCCCAATTAAAACCTAAAAGTCCAACTGAGGCCTTAGGTGATGATGATTGGATTAAAGCATTACAAGATGAACTAAATGAATTTGAAATGAATCAAGTATGGACTTTAGTTGAAATATCTAAAGAAACAACTCTAATAGGTGTAAAATGGGTTTTCAGAAATAAATTTTTTGAAAATGGAATCATTGTAAGAAATAAAGCAAGACTTGTTGTTAAAGGTTATAATCAACAAGAGGGAATAAACTATAATGAAACATATGCTCCGATAGCTAGACATGAATCTATTCGTATTCTGTTATCCTTTGCAGTATATTTTAATTTTAAATTATTTCTAAATGGATGTTAAATGTGCTTTTCAAAATGGTTTTGTTCAAGAAGAAGTTTTTTTTAACAAACACCTGTTATTATAGATTCAAAATATCCTAATCATGTTTTTAAACTTAGAAAATCCTTGTATGGACATAAATAATCCATTGGAGAATGTTATTATAGAATTACAAGATTTCTATTACAAATTTTTTTTGAAAAAGGTACAGCTGATCCAACCCTTTTTATAAAATTGGAAAATAAAAAAGTTTTGATTGTTCAAATTTATGTTGATGACATCATATTTGGTTTATCTCAACAGTATTTAACTTATTCTTCTGAAAATTTAATGAAATATGAGTTTGAAATGAGAATGATGGGTGAGTTAACATTATTTTTATGTTTTAAAATTTCTCAACAACCAAAAGGTACATATATATCTCAACATTAGTATATTAAATATTTACTCCAAAATTATGGATAAGACAATACTAAAAGTATTATCACTCCAATAGGTACCTCAAATAAACTTGATATTGATGAAACTTGGAAACCAGTAGATCAAACAATTTTTAGAGGTATGATAGAATGTTTGTTATACATGACAACTAGTCGACTAGAGTTGATGTTTTTTCTATTCTTATGTGAAAGATATCAATCTAATCCAAAAGAGTCTCATTTAAATGTCATGAAAAGAATATTTCAGTATTTAAAAGGAACTATGGATTTATGTCTTATTTATTCTTTTGGAAATGAATTTGTTTTAAATTTTTTTCAGATGTTGACTTTGATGGTTGTAGAATGGATAGAAATAGTGCATCTGGAACATGTCATTTCTTAGGATATTCCTTGGTTTCTTGTTCCTATAATAAACAACACTCAGTAGAACTTTCCACTACTGATGTTGAATATGTAGCATCTAGAAGATGTTGTGCCCAGGTGTTGTGGATGAAACGCACCCTCACAGACTATGGATTGAGTTTTTCTAAAACCCAAATGCTATGTGACAATACTAGCACCATAGCTCCTAGTAAATACCCATCACATCACTATTGTTCTAAACACATAGATATTAGACGTCACTTTCTTTGGGATCACAAACAGAAAGAGACATTATTTAACAATTCTTCGGAACATAAGTACAACTTGCTGCCATATTCACAAAACCATTACCTTACGATAGATTTTAGTTTATAAAAAAAAAGCTAAGAATGATTACATTAAAATAATCATTCATATCTACTTCATGTTTTACACTTCTCCTTACATTAAAACAGTCCTCTTATAAAGGGGCAGAAATTTTACTTATTGTGTTTCATATTTTTTTATGATCATTATTTTATTATTCTCTTGGTTTGTTATTCTCTAATTATGATTATTGTCTTGACTTTGGGTTATTGTTTTAATTGTCTGACATATTGTTTACCTGACTACCGTATTGACATTCTCTCCATCGACACATCATCCTATGTTAACAACTTTGATTTCCATCGGCACATCACCCTATGGTAACAATTTTGTTTTCCATCGGCACATCACCCTATGGTAACAAGTTTGTTTTCAACCAGCACGTCACCCTATGGTAACATGTTTGTTTTCCAACAGCACGTCACCCTATGGTAATGACATTGTTTTCCATCATCATGACAACCTATGGTAATGTCTTTGTTTTCCATCGGCATGACAACCTATGGTAATGACTTTGTTTTCCATCGCCATGACAACCTATGGTAGTGTCTTTGTTTTCCATCAGCAGGTCAACCTATGGTAATGAATTTGTTTTCCATCCGTATGACATCCTTTGGTAATGACATTGTTTTCCATCAGCCTGACAACCAATGGTAATGACTTTGTTTTCCATCGACTTGAAAACCAATGGTAATGACTTTGTTTTCCATCAGTATGACAACCTATGGTTATGAATTTGTTTTCCATCAGCTTGACAACCTAAGGTAATGATTTTTTTTCCATAGGCCTGACAACCGATCATATTCTTCTTCCTCAAACTTATGTATTTTCTTTTTGTTATTGTATTATAATATGTTAATACTATTAAACCAATAGTTTACTTACAATCTCCAACAGATACATTCTTTCCTTTGTTTTGTTTTACATATTTTTTTTATTGTTTCTCGTTTTAAAAAAAATCCTTTTTTAAATCCTATCTGTTGATTTTTTTATTCTAATCTAAATCATAAATGATAAGAAATAAACCTTTTTCGCATATTAATAGAACCCCTCTCCAAAACCCCACCGGTTATTAAGATCTCATGGCTATGCTCTGATCTTTTGGTTTTAAAACTACGTACGATTTTCCATCTGCCACATATTTATGTCATAGTTATCTCCCAATACTCCTGCCGAAATGCCTTCAAAAAAATTTTCATAGAAAGACTTCCTTTGAGAAAGGTTAGTTTTGTGGGACTTTTTTGAAACATATGATTCATCAATCAGAAGAATAATTTTGTTTTAAGGATAGGAACATCGTTGTGTTGAAAAACCTATATCTCAAGATCCAGTTCATAATGACGAAGTTAGTCAATTCCACAAAACCGTGTCTTTTGACAATAATATGACAATCAACATTGCTATGTATAATAGGAAAATTTCAATGTTTGTGAAACAAGAAACCCACATTCTAAATGTCTCAATATAAGGTGATTCTTTTTGTCTATCTCATAAACTACTAGAGGATGTTTGTACGTATAATATAGAAAGTGCTGAAAAGTCATTGTTTCTTATAAATGATGGGAAGAGAAAAGTAGCTCATTTATCTCTAGATAACAGGTTTGTAGTGCTTTGGAAGAAAGGTTTTCATATCCTAAGGAAAGGGGATAGAGAAACTCTTAATGTTTCTGATAACTTCATGGTTGACTATCTTTTCAACATTCAAATAGTAAATATCATGGGTTATGTTTTTTAAACAATAAAAAATGTCATTTCAGGAGCGATAAAGTCCAATTTGATCATGTATCCATCTATTATTACTAAGTTCATTCTTGAGAGCATGGTGTTTTCTAATATTCCTTTGAAAGGGAAATTGAAAGAGCTGAAGCCTTCCTGGATAAGTAATAATACATTGATGAAGTTGTTTATTTGTTTTGATCAGAATTAAAAGCTCTTTGTCAAATATGTAGAAGCACAATCAGCACAAAATCAATCGACACAAAATCAATCAGCACCGATGTCGATCAAAGAAAATCCAACTGTTGTTGCTCCTTAGTAGTCAGATCCACAAACTAGTTCAATGAAAAAGAAGAAACCTAAATATAGGAAGGAAGGTGTGGCCATGTTGAGGAAAGATATAGAACAATGAAAACAAGGTGAACCAAATTTTGGTCTTGATCCAGTAGAACATTTTTCTGGGATGATAAGGGTAGAAGATACCATTCAGGCTGAAAAGGAAAAGAAGACTCTTTTGAAAAGGAAAACTCAAGACATTTATATTTCTAAGATTATGAATATGGTTGAGGAGGCTAGTTCTCAAATAACATGAGAAGTGCATCAAGAAATGATCTTACAGAGTATTCTACATTAATAGAATGGGAAACATCTTTTGGAAGAAATACATGAATTTGAAGAAGAAGAAAGAGATTTTATTTTAGAATTCCTTCAGAGTTCAAAGAAGAGTAGGGAAGAGTCTTTTCAAAGGACAAGTGAATGAATTCAACAAACTCCTCATGCCGATCAAGAACCAGTTGAATCTTTTAAAACATCATATAAAATTACATCCAAAGAAAATAAAGGTTCTCAATCTTCTAATATAGAAACATTAATTGTTATCAGTGAGAAATTTGAAGAAGAATGAAAGGAGAAAAATAATCAAAAGGAAAATAGCTAGTTTAACACTCAAGCCGACCAAATGAACAAGATTCGTAAGATGAAGACACTGAATTAAAAAAAAACTTTCTCTCAAGAAAAGTTATTACATTGTTCATGTTTGGAAATTAATCTAGAAGACTATTCCTTATTTTCCTAGACATTAAGGGAAATTGATTTCATCACTAACAATCAAAGAAAGAAGTTTGGTTTTATAAGCGAACTGAGAAGGAAAGTATTATCAATAGAAGCTGATTTAAAAGTTCTATCTGAAGGTTTGGCTTCTCATAATAAGGAAAGTAGTAGAATGACTAAGTCGTCATACAAAATAGAAAGCTCAGTAAATGATCATGAAATTTCAATTAAAGACCTGACAAGGCTCTCAAATGATCTTGCTATTTCATTCAATAACCTAGACAATGAAAATGTTGAAAGGATGAACCAATTATAAAATACTCATGGAGCTGATATTCATTCAATAAAAGAGCTACAAGACAGAGTTAATGATTTTCAGAAAGATTTTTCGAAGGCTACATCCTTCAAAGAGAAACAGTTTTGTTGAATGAGAAAAATAATGTGTTATCTAAAGACAATAAGAATTTTCAAGACAAATTTGATATTCTTGAATAAGTAATCAGAGTCCAAGAAGAGACTACCAATAATCAGGATCAGCTTTTTTCTGATCAACAAGAGCTTCTCAGATCATAGGGTGATTCTATATATAAAGGCATAAAGGAAATAAAAAAGATGAAATAAGTTCTTCATGAGTTGATCATGGAAAAAAAGAAAGAGAAAAAAATGAATATTGTTTTTCATTTCTAGAATTATTTAGGCTTTTTTACTCTAAATGATCTTTATGTTACATTTCCCATTGCCTTGTTTTTTCATCTCTAACTCAATCAGCCAACTGAAGATTACACCATTATTTTTGTAAATCACAAAGGGGGAGACTGTTTACAAAGGGGTAGAATATTTTATAAGGGGAAGAATGTTTTAAACAAATACTTCGAAATCAAGGAATTCTTACGAATACAATCATTAGGAATGTACACACCTAAGGGGGAGTTTTTTATATTAAATATCTTATTAAGAATAGTTTTCAATAACACAGGGAGAGATAAGTATTTCTTTTTGTATTTACTTCATGTTTTGTGCTTTCCAAAAAGGGATAGATTGTTAAGTCAAAAGTCCTCATTTGACTTTTATGTCCTGTTTTGAAAATAAAAAATCTATTCATATATGTTTTTCATACTGATTATGTTTATCGTACTGACTATGTTTATCATACTGACTATGTTTATAATACTGATTGTGTTTATCGTACTGACTTTGATTATCGTACTGACTCTGTCAATCATACTGACTCTATCAATCATACTAACCCTGTCAATCGTACTGACCCTTTCAATCGTACTGACTCGTTCAAATGTACTGACTCTTTCAATCATACTGACTCTATCAATTGTATTAACCCAGTCAATTGTACTGACTTTTGTACATCAGACTCACTTTTCATCATATCAATATATTTCAATAAGTAATACTAATAGTACTCATATTTTACTTTTATCGCATGATTTTTTTATACTTTATCAAAACACATGTCTTATATCAATCATACTCATGATTATCGTTTTCATATATCATTTTTTTTAACCAAAACGATGTCATGGAGTTACTTATAAAAAAATCAAAACGATGTCGAGTTTTTTGTTTCCATATGACCGTTATAATTCCATGTGTAAAAGTCCCTCAGAGTTTTCTAGAGAAATATTACCGTTGGAGGAAATATGACCGTTATAACCTGAGGCCTATAAATAGGAGGTCATTTGAAGCTGAGAGACTCACGACAGAGATACTTTGCTCATTCTTTTCTAATATAAAGTTCTAGAGAGAGACTCTGTGACTTGCCTCTTGCTTCGTGTGAATGACTTGAGATTACAAAATGTGAACGGATCCTTCTTACTTTATGTATTTCTTTATGTGTTTTGTTTTGCATTGTGCGACCGATTAGGCGATAACGATCGACAGCTAGCGGGGATAGGAAGACGGTAGTACTGGTCATCATATCAAGGGCTTTCATGTGTTTGAAAGACAGAGGTGCTGATTACCTAAAAAATCGAGGGCTTGCGGGGATAGCAAGACAAACGTACCGATCATCGTATCGAGGTCTTGCAGGGATAATAAGAAAGACGTACCTATCATTGTATCGAGTGCTTACCAGGGTGGTGGTAAGACAAACCTCTTATCCTAGGTGAAAGGATAAACCTTCTCCTTCGGATAAAATAATTGTAACACTTTTACATTTCTACTACTATTTGTATTAGTAATGGTATTGATTTGATTCCTTTATTTATTTCATATTCACTTGTAATTGTTTCAATTAAATTTTTACTATTTCATATTTTATCGATTGATTCTATAATATTTATGGTAGAATCCCTCACTATTGTATTAATCTGATTATTTTATTCATTTTGAATACAATTGATTTACTTTTCTTATAGTATTCCATCGTATCATATCTTTTATATCCAAGTTATTTGTAGTTATTTGTATCTATTGTGAATTGTATTAGTTTAAGATCATTTAAATTAATTTCTTAAGTGTTTAAGCACAATGTTTTTAAACCTACAATTCACCCCCACTTATATTGTTCCATCTAATATACATATACATATATATTTTGATCCAACAGGTAATCTTGTTACATCTTATACGATGGAGCAGTAAAATATACCTGGGTTAGTGAATTATAGCTTATATGATGGGGTGTCCCAGATAGCGTTTGGGAATCACATTATAGTTTATATGATGAGGAGTCTTAAATAGTATCGAGTGATCCCATTATAGATATATAATTATTTGGGTAATGATTTATAGCTCATTGGAAAATGATGTGAAACATTTAACGGGCATTATCCATTATTGGGAATAAATAATAAAATGATTCACTATATGTAATGGGTTACAACTAAGGATTGTGGTCTATCCCACCCAGTGTGGGTAGTCCTAATGAAGCGCCCATATATTTTTTTGTATATGATCCTATACTTATAGAATGTTTTTACATGTTTGTGTGTGTGACACAAATTACATGTCTTACTCCTATGTTATGGTTTCAAGGATTATTCCCTTTATTAAATTATGATTCATGTATTATTAACTACAAATCATTATTCCATGAACTATGATAATGATATTTGATAAAATGGGTATGATCTTCTATTTTTATAATCAGTTATTATACCCTTATTCTTAGGTGATGCTTACATATCCACCTTTTCACACTTACTGAGAATATGAGCTTACCATTTTATCATGTTTCCTTTCTCTAGATTATAAATATAGCTATTATGTAGAAATATTAAAGGTGAACATATTTGAGGGAGATTTTAAAGATCTTTCAAGAATATAAAATATTATGTTTCCACGGTTCCAAATACATTAAATTATTATTGTCCCCGGTCATGTACTTTTGTAATGTTCTGAATATTCATCTAAAATGGAGAAAAATTCAAGTATATTAAGACAGGGTCACTATAAATCTTATTTTTATCAATAATAACAACTAAATCCGAATTATCCAATAATGTATTTTTATTTAATTCGGGTTGTAATTAACATTGAAATTAAAAAATCATGATAGTAAAGAGGAATAAATGAGACCAGTTTCTAGTTCTAGGTTCAGATTGAACCCATTATCATATAAACTATCAATTTTCTCAATCATATTAAGCACCTAATATCATTATTAATCACATTTTTATTGACTAAAACGTAAATTTTGCACTGAAAATCTCATACCTTTCTTTCCTTGTTTTCTCATGATATAATTCTTGGATATGAGTAAGCATCTTTATGAAATATTCACCCATATGTATTTTCTATAATTTACGTGATGTAAATGAATTAATGATTCAAATTACATCTAATGAATCATATAAATTTATATTATACTTATGTTAATTCATATATCTTGCTCTTTGATGAGGCTTATTAGGAAGAGAGGTCTCTCACACTAGAAATGTCATTTCATGGAATAATATGATGTTAAATTTCTTGTACCACTCTTAGAAGTTATGGTAAGTTATGATATTTTCTTTATCCAATATGGATCACCATGATAATGTTCACGTGGTGTTGGTTATTTCCTTTTTTTATCTATATAAAATAAATATTATAATTTTTTACAATATATTTAATTCCATTTAGATATTTTTGATAAGTTAATAGTTATTTCATTTAAGTGCCTCTATCTATTTTATAAAATATGAATAAACCTCACTATTAGATTCATAATAAACTATATCATCACTGTTCTAGTAGAAATGATCCCTAAAAATTCCCATCATAGCTTACATGCTATGACTACACCCCTATATAGAGAGATTCAATTTAGGCTCTAGGTTGGACAACCTCTTTGACTAACGGTTCATTGATCTGTTTAGTAATGTCTCTACTTGTCATAATCATATAGTTGAATCCCTAAACAATTTTTCACAAAATTGATAGCATTTTTTCTGTGAATAATCCTTCCCTACCCACTTTAGCTAATTCATCCATTACTCTCATGATAACTCCTCAATAGTATGATTCAATCTTGAATATGGATGATTAACACCCAAACACTAGGTTTCATTAAAATGTAAGTAATCGAATAAATTATGACTTAATATATGGTTGGTGTATTTTATTATTTTCATGATGACCATAATTCATTTCAATTAAATTTTTTCAATATAGGATGTCAAGCTAACAACTAAACAATCATCAATAGAATAACATACATCGTATCTTTATTCATTTATCTTGATTATTATTTTATGTGATATCAATGTAAAAATGCACTTGTAGAAAATAATAAATAATTCATGATGAAAATTAATCTACATGACCATTCATGAGAATATAGAAGTTATTAATCCATTTCAAAATAATGGATTAATATTTACCTATTGTTTTTCAAACATGATTTGAGTCCTGGCTCATATAACAACTTTCCTCCGATTTGGTGTATATATTTCTCATTTGGTCATCCTCCTCATCCTCATAGGGTCCATGACTAGAAAAAAATAATTTTCAATGTATAGATATACTCGCATTACAGTGCAAGGGTCTAGGGGTGGAATATAAAACAAACACATTTAATGTATTTTCCCTTATACATATTAAATGAAAATAAGATTGTGTGCATAACATCATTTAATTAAAATAAATTATATAAAGAATTATTCAAATAAATTAAATGAATATAAAAAAAATCACAAAAGTTATCATATTTGGTCCAATTTTATAATTTAAATTTAATTCAAAAATTTAATTTTAAATATTAGTTATGATTTCCTTTTAAAAAATTAATTGTTTCCAAAAGAATATTTTTAATTAATTTAAATGAAAACTGTAATTAAATAAATCAAATTAATTAATTTTGATTATATTAAATAACATATTCCCTAAAAACCCCGCCAATTCACATTGTAGACTTGGATATAACCCCGTAAACCAATTAGGTCCATGAAATCGTCATATATGGGTATCTCGGTCAAGAAGGGACTCGCTAGACCCATTTCAAGTTGTGGAAGACATGCTCCTATCTATTTAGGGATAGATCAGGTCCGGTATACCCCATGAAAACCATAGTAGGAGTAACTCATGACCTAGAAGACACCATACTGTACTATTGGAAGAGGAAAGATGGCAAGGAAACCACTCAGGCATGATGGAGAGTAATTGGACAATATCTATTGAGCTAGGGGAAGGTCAGAAAGTGTTTGGGCATGGATCAGGGCAGTCCAACCACAAGAGGGAAGAAATTTGGTGACTCATGGCTTGGGATTAGTGAGGCAGGAAGTGGCCTCAATTAGAGAACATAATGGTTAGGACTTACAGATCCATGTGAAGTAGGAGAGGTAGAGGCTGGTAGAGGGAAGAACAGTGGTGGGTCCTCCCAAATGGACATGAACCATGAGAGGGAGTGGATGGCGAGTCTTTGTCTCATAGTAAGGGAGAGAGATATTGAAATGGGTACACTACTGTGGTCTCGCACCAGGTATGAATATGAGGAGTGATGGAATTGTTGTTTTGAGCCATAAATGAGAGGAATATGGGGAATCTATTGTAGAATAATAAGACCATTAGGTCATTGTTTATTTTTCTTAATAAAATTCATAAGTTTTAAACCTAGGGCATTAAAAAAAATCATGAGCACCCCACTTATCTGTTTTAATTTGTTAGTCTCCCACTATCACAAGCCTAGAAAAATAGGCACAAATTTTTTTTTCACACATAGATATTTGTTTTTAAGGATATATATTTTAATGTATTTAGTTTCCAAAATCCTTGTTGAATTTAATCCCATCAGAAATTATTATTCTAAATCATTATTGACCATTATTGGCCCAGTAATAAGGGGTCACCAAAATTATAAAAACACAATCAACTAAAAATAGGTATATAACATGATATTTAAAAACAAATTAACAAATAAATTTTTTAAATCCAATAAAACATTGTTTTGATCCATAAATGTGTTATAGATTCTTATAACATGCCATATGAGAATGGATCCATAGAAATTTTAATTTTTTGGGAATGATTTGAAGGCCTCTAAATAAATTTATTGAATAATAAATTTTTTGATCGAAAATTTCATGTGCTCTATCTGATAGAAATTTTTGGAACTGGGGTACGACGTGCAAATCGAGGGGCTGGGCATTATAAAAATAAATTCACTATATAGTATGATGATCTTGTGTGGTTTATTTGGATAATAAAAAATATATATGATTTACTCATTATTTTGTGATGCATCAACATATGTCAAAAATTTATTGTGAATGTTTCTAAATGAATCTGACACCGAACCACCCTAGATTTTCCAAAGACACTTCTTGAATCTGTATGAATTTTTTTGTTCAATTTTGAGTGCTAGAGTGGACCTCTGATGATATATTCGATACCAAGTTGATCTGATGATCCTCAGCCTTCGATTCATGATGTTGAATTTTGATCATTCTATTAGATTTATTTATTGACTCTCTATGAATAGAGTGTAATAAACTGATTTCAATTCTAACTGAGTGAATAGTAGTTTGGAATGGGCTTCTCTCCACTTATATTGTTGATATCAAAATACCTAATTAGGGTTCCTAGAACCTTCATGCATTAAACATACACTAATTGAGTGATATAAATAATTAATCATGATGAATTTACTGCATCATAAAAATATTTTATATTTTATCACATTGAAATATATATTAAATAAATTACGTGATAAAACCAATACCATTACATTTACTACTAACTCTCGAAAATATTAATCAATCCATGATTATTATAATGATATTCATTCATATTATATTAATCCATATATTCACTTAAATACTATTAAATAGTTTTAATAAAACATGGACAACACATGGACCTCATGGGGGGTCCCACCATGACATATACTCATATTCACCATAATATGGTAGCCTTTAATACACTGTTGTGTACGACCCTCAAGGATCATATCACAATAGAAATTAACAATACAAATATATCAAAATAAGAGTATGGAAACCCATGAAGGTCCTTCAAAATATATGGAAAATTCATAGAACTGACAACTACACTATGAACATGCACAATGTAGTATAATTTCTATGACATATGATATCTCAAAAAGAGGGATTCACAATGGTGTCATTTATTTTCTTGATTTATTATTTTTTGATCTCTCTATATAGATATACCTTCAACTACTATGGACATGGATTTATGAAGGTACTCTCATCCTAATCAACCAGGCCTGAGATATCACCTCCTCAACATAGAACATATAAATCCATTCTTTCTTATTCAACTAATGTCATATTACTAATGACCACCATACCCAAACTACATCACCATGATATCATTATCATTGTTTTCACCATACATTAAACGAAGAGATCAATTGACACACATTGATAATAATTTCATGTCCGAATAAAAAAACATGTTTGTAGATAGGAACCAATCAAAACAAAAAAATGAGATGTTCCTATTATTGGGTCTAACCTCATGATATAAAAAAATAGAGATTTCCATGTGAGTAATTTTTGAGTGGAAGCCCAATGATTTTGATCCCTTAACACTTGATAGTACACTAACATCAATGTCCCATCATCATGATGTATCTACACTATAGGAAATTACTTAAATATTATTGTCATTATATCTCTAGTTTATAGTTATATCATGGAATCTCTAATAAACCTTTAATATGACACATATAAAAGGAAATTAATATTTATATAGTGTATGAAGAAGCATTTATGCTATTATGTTATGTTAAACACATGTATTTATAGAAAATTGTATACATGTATTGTTAACGAATGTGCATAAAAAATGGATCTAGGGACCCAACATTGAACATTTTATATAGTTTAAGTACATAAAAAAGTAATTTTAGAATGAATAATTGAATAATTCCCTGAATGTTTTGTAATATATGAGGATGTAAAGAAAATACCATGAAAAAATATGAGTTCATATATATTTTTCATGAATATTCTATGAGGTTATTTCTTGGTTGGAATTTTATATATTTATAAAGACTGTAAAATTTATAATATACTCAGAATAAATCTATATAATTTTTGTATCTCCTTATATTAGAACGATGGTCATCCAAAAAACCTGCCAAAGATTGGCTTCAACATTGAAAATTTTGGAAATGGGCCTACATGCCCATGGAAACATGAAAAAAAATCCCATGGCCAGTTGAGAAGCATAATCAGATATAAGGAAACAGAGGAGAGCATGCCCACATGGAATGATGCATTCTTACATCATCTCAATAGAAGCTTGAACCGCAAATGGAGATATCTTCTGAATGATTTTTATGAAATGAGTATTCTATATGAAGAGGAATTATTATGATTTTTTCCTATGTGGTGAAATATAAGATGAGATTAAACATTTGTGATGTTGTGTGATTAATGTAGTTATGTACGAGATTTCAAATTTTTTTAATATGTTTCAACAATGAAGGAACCCAAACTCGCAAGTTTTCAAACGAGGTTCATGAAAATTCATGTAGATAGTGTGAACCACTATATATGATGAGATGATAATTAAGGTATTCAAATATAAATATTCCATGTGAAGATGAAATGGAAACTAGATTCCTTTAGTTTTTTTAATGCAGGTTGGAAGTGTGTTCTCTTTCCTCAGCTTATCGAAGAATAATATCCCTCATGTATTTTTTGAGCTACAATGTTTGAATATAATACCCATGAAAATTATTTTGTATCAAAGAAGAGGATGTTAATAACCTAATAAATTTTTTTATTTTAAAAAGTGCATTACGTAAAGGATAACAATACCCATTTTTATATTTTATGTGAGAAACATAAAATAATACCCACAAAAAATGGGGTATTCAAATATGAGAAAATAAATTTCAAAATGATGGACATTTTAGTGTTTTTATTTTAAAAATAAAATTATGTGTGCTCCATTCAAAGAAAATTTAATTGATGAATTATGTACTATAATTTAAATCATGGAATTATTGAGACCCCATTATCTACATTGTGTTATATAAATATGTACATGTATGTAAGGAGATACACGTACTGAACTTTAAGAAGATTTTGAGACACCATCCATCCATTATGAATTAATAATTTTAAGAGATATCCAAATTAATGTAGTCATTGAATAATGTGATTTCATGTACTTGAGTATTCAAAAAATAGAATATAGATTGCAAAAAATATTTAAGGAGTCTACGAACTAGTACTACTAAAGTTCTCGAGGAAGTAAAAAAAGTAAGTTTGATCCTATAAACTCATAGAGGAAGGTTAAAGATCAACCTTTAATGGATCAAAGCCTTCAAAAAATGTGAATTTTTATGGTTGGTGTTGTGAGTAGTTGAAGTCTTCTAGTTGTATCCATGAGCTAATTTAGTCTCTTAGTTAGAGCTAGATAAAGAGGTTTTTTCATTGGATCAATAAAAAACCTTGTCTTCAAAATGTATGTCGAGTAGTTTTTACCTAGTTAGAGTATAAATAAATTTTATTTACTTGTAGAGATAATAAAGAAAAACCATGATGGGGTTTCTAAAAAAATGGAATGGTGGAGACCTTTCATTTCTAAACCTTATAAAATACTATGTGATTACCTATAGTATATTATTACTACACATGAAGTGATAATGTGAGATAATTATAGAGTGGATCATGAACCTTAACATTTTCATGTGGCTGAATTAATAGATTTTTTTTGTAAAAGTGAGTGTTCTAGGGTTTCATCCCCCCTGTCAGGGGCACCTAATCCAGCTTGGGGCTCTATAAGTGGCATTTGAGCATCAGTCACATATAAAGGTCCTACTAATAATTTATAAGGTGAAGAAATATAGAAATTAATGATCCACCTTAGATGGATATTTATTTCAATACACATAAAAATATAAATTAGATATATGAAAGGAAGATAATAAAAAATCCTAATAGAATATTTATGTCACTACTAATCAAAGTTAATAATAATTGTGTAGGTTAAAAAATATATTTATATTACGATTATTCTAAAAATATTTATCAAAGATGGGATCATGATGGATCACATAGTGATTATAATAATGTATTCAAATAAAATCAGAACAATATCCCAGAATAAGTGCTGAATTTATTGATAGAATCAAACATGGTCTTTATAATGGAAAACTATTACTTGAGGAATAATCATATTCAATGGAAAAAAATTATTTAATTTGGTTTGTATTTAAAAAAACTCTCAAAAAACAAATAAAATAAAATGATGATAAAATTTGTATTTAAAATGAAATATATGTTTAATCTGTTAAATAATTGATAAGATTTTTTTTAAAGAATTGTTTAAAAATCCATTTATTGAATGATTCCAGGAATTTGAAAAATTAAACAAATATTATATGATTTTCAAAGATCTTCAACAAGAAAATAAATATCACAAGATAAAGGATATTGATTTTTTTAAAAGAGTTGTGAAAAATGATTGATGAAAAAATAATGATACATAAAGAGGATTGGTAAGACAAGTTACTACCATTATAGATTTAGAAAAACTATATCAATATAAAGTGTTTAGAGTTGGTGGTTAAATTTAATAATTAGTAATCAAAAAAATAAAAAAAATAAAATATTTCAATAAAAAAATCGACAACTGTGACTTAATTATCATTGAAACATTCCAACCATGATTCCACTATCTGGTGCCCCATATCGGAGGGTCACATGTACATAGGTGCATGTCCTCGAACACTAGAGGATATTGACTAGAAGCATGGTCCTAGGGTGTGTATGTGTGAAGAATATACACTCATTACTATTTTATAACATAACCAGTATATAATATTAGACATGTAGTAAGAGAATATGTACATATATGGAATAGTAGAAAAAAAACGATAACACTAGAACAGTAACCCTCCATAGATGATTCGATATGGAGGTAGAAAAATCCCAAGAAACTAATATCAATACATAAAAGCATAAATCTGATTGAAATACATAACGACGATGATACATGTCATGTCTCTAAAAATAATCCATAATAGGTATACATGCATCCGTACAATGCATGTATCAGAATACAAAAAATTAAAAAAATAGCTATCCGAGATAGCATCATGACTGCATCTTAGTCATGTTGTCCCATATTTCATAGCATTTCACAACGTCAATAATTGAACTATGTGTTCTTCCTTGATACAAAACTGCATATATACAGTATATCCAATTACCTATTGGTGGCATGAATATTGTGTGAGATATCACTTAATTTCCTAACACAAATGGTGTCTATAATAATCCATGTTATGAAATACAAGATAATGAGGGATAAATATATATCACAAGTATTAATTAAATGAAACAAGTTCCCATGGAATATGTGAAACAAGTAAAGATAAATTGTGAAGCCGAACAAGGATCCCAATAAAATAGGGGTCAATATCCTATAACATGGTGTCTGTAATGAAAAATCAAACAAACCCCATGTCCATGCCATATAAATAGTGTATCATGTCATCCATGGACCCAATGTTTGACATGTATATCATATCATCCATGACCACACCATATAACTAGACATGTCATATCAGCCCTGATCAAGCCATATAATCAGATATGTCATACCTCACAAGGCGGGATCCAATCCATTGAAGAATATGTAATTCTAATTGTGTATCAAGAATATAATTATGGAAAATTAGTTAGAATTTGAATTGGTTTCTAGGAGTATTTCAATCAATCATGTCCACTGTGATCCCAGGAGTGTCGAATCAACGGTGTGGAAATTCCAATAGAATCCCATAGAATCAAGACCCAAGGAATAATCTCATACAAGGTTTCAAAAACCACTATCAGGATCTATGGAAGTATCATCCATGGAATCTATTAGAGTCTGGGTCCATGGTATTCCAACCAAGGAATCAACTAGAATATGAATGAATCATCTCATTTCACTTATCTATTCAAAATCAATACATTTCATGTGTTTAGAGAATAATTTCTAAAATTTCAATAAAATCTATTAAAACAAATAAATCAAACAACATCACGTTATCAAATAAAAAATAAATAAAACCTTATTCTAATCATGTTAAATAATTAAATTTCATTTATTATGGGGTTTCCTCTTACTAGGAAAGCACACATGCACCTAATGGGTGGTTTATCATCATGAGAAACACAAAAGAACATATCATGGGTGGCCTATTTTTGGTAAACAACATCAAGAAAGAATCTTGGAACTATCGTTCCTCATTAACAAGTTCAAATATGTTCAATTTAAATACAAAATTTAGTTTCATGGAAAAGTTAAATATAACATCATTTCAAAACATGGAAAATACTATTATAAGCCACTAATCCATAAGAGAGAGGTATAGAAGCACTATTATAGATATGAAGTAGAGTTCTCCCCAAATACAATCTCTTGATTTGATCTAGATTAGAATAAAAATTAATAACAGATAAAGAAAATGAAATTAAGGGTTATTATCTTATACATAAATTGATTCACCGATATCAATATGAATGAATAATTATGTGATATGATCAAATACTATATTTTCACGGATTACAAGAGACATTTAGAGCTCAAATTTCTTGTTTAGATGATAAAATTTTAAAAAAATTAAATGATTTTCATTAAATGGATCTCTCCCAATGTGAGGGTTTCCCTTTAGAGAGAAAATAGAAAATTCGGTATTAGATATAATACTTCTTAAGGAAAAAATATATATACTGCATCAAAATACTATGCCAAATTGTTTCCCAAAACATGCAAGTACTTTCCACCCTTTCCCTATATCAAGTCGATCCCCACACGATTAGTGCACTCGAGTTACCTAAGCTTGTTCCAATCGTGAAAAATCCCTCTCCTAAAAAGTCTATATATTTTTTATTTGTGTTTTCATTTATCTACATGGTTTTACAATCCATGTGGGATGCTTCAGTCTACATACCAAGCATCGAATGGTTAAGGATAACTATAAAGCACGTATGACATGGTTTCTACTAACTATGTGGCATACCCGTCATAGTCTTTATCAACCACATTTCATTGCTATTTTTTCCAAATAAGTAGTATAATATCTTTGAAAAATCCATGGACACCACCAACACATGCATGATAAAATTGGGTACTCAAAAAAAAAACAATTGTAACAAACCATTTTAACTTAAAAAAGATCCGTAATTCATAAGAAATTCTAGGATCATACCATCAAAAATTCAAGAAGAGAATGATATCATTTTATAATTAGAAGGAAACATCTTCAATGATGAAGGTATCCCACAACGCAAAAAACATTTTGAGTACTAATGTTATTTAATTTTATATTATATAATTTACGGAAAACATTAGAAAAGTATGGATTGTGATAAACTTTGTTAAACTAACAACATTAATGGTAGATATGATGTGATGATCCCAAAAAATTATCTCAAATAGTGTTGGTTCCACTAAATTTTTTTTGGTTCACAACATGAATAATGTTAAAAAACATCACCAACAATTAAAAAAATAATAGTGATAGGTTTGTATTAGTGTTGTTAGATGTTTGGTCACAAGGAACTAAACTATTGAAGGAAATATTAAGATATGATAACATATAATACAAATGAGATACCATCTTATACATCAATGGGAGATTCAGAAAATTTTTGGAAATAATATTTAGTTTTTTTAAATCAAACATAAATTGGGTAAGAATTTGTTAGAAGCCATAAATATTTATGAAACAAATTTAAATCACGATATTTCAAAAATATAGGTGGTAAAATTTATTCCAAAAAATGTTCATTGGAATCCAAATAAAATTAGGATAAAATAATTACCTAGGTTGAGAGACAATTCTCAGCCTGAATGTTAATGATGATGAAGAAAATGATCCCTCCTTATTCCCCATTAATTATTTTTGTAATAACATAACATGATATGAATTTAAGGAGGCGTTTTTTCCATTATGGAGTTCATAAATATACAATATGATGAAGAGTCTATCCCTTAATGGGGAGAAACATTGGGAATGAATCCGAGTACCATGTGGTAGATTGATAATTGAAGATCAAGGTATTTCAGTAACACTTTCATCCCCAAAACTTAATGTTAAAATATTATCAATTGGGGTGGTGTTTCATATAAGTTTATATGAGACATAGTGGGAGATATATCATTTTCACTTGAATATTTTGATATGCTAGATCAAGAGTGTTCCTAATTTATTATCTCATTGATAAAGGTGGTCCCTATCTTGAAAATTCCTAAATTATCATCTTAATTTCACATGTATGAAAATATATAGACATCATAGAGAACATTGGTTATATCTATCTTTTTTATTTACATATTCTTAGCCCATATAAATTTGAGTTTATTAAATTAGGTATCCTTTATAATAGACCCATTTGATATAATCCCCCCTTTTTTAATTGCTTAATAAATTTTCATATAATAGAGAAGATAATTTTTTTGAGAATAAAATGTGATGAAAAAAGAACCCCTACTTTACCTTTATTTTTTATTTAAAATATGTGTTAGAGAATATTGAGTAAAAATATTGACTTTTGAATATTTGAAGAGGTATTTAGAACAATATATAAAGGGGGATATTTTCGATCCCATGTTGAATTTATTGTAAATTAGTCGATATGTCGATGAGGTGTGGATTTCTAAAGAATTTTTATGGATTCATTTGATGCAATTAGATGTTTATAATGGAAATTTATCCTAGATAATTTTTATTATTGTTGATGTGATCTAAATCATAAATGAAATATGATATTATGCTTTTAAATTGTGTACAATATGTGAAGTCCATGAAAAAAAAGTAATTGCATGAAGATGAATTAATGAAGTCCATGAATTAAGTATTAATGAGTGAGGATTTGAAGAAGACACTTTAAAAAAATCTTAGTTCATATAAAAATATATTTTGAGGAAATTTTGAGGATTATTTGTGTGTTGGATGTTTATATATTGGGAATGTTTAGGAACTATATTATACACTTATAATATTTATATGTAGTTTTGGTCAGTCCTTATATAATAAATATGGATAATAAACAATATAAGTTATGATAGGCATAACTATGGTCACATGTGAGAAAGGGTCTACCATTCCCGAGGGAACTAGCTCAAGAAATCCCATGGGTATAAGAGAACTGGGACCATTTATAACACCCATAAAAAAGGGAATACTTACAGGGAGGTCATGGGGAAGTGGGGGGACCTCCATGAATGGAAACATGAAAGCATGGAAAGATGAAACATTGAGGTGCTAGTGGGGATTTAGGATTTTTTACGATCTAGAAGAAGTTAATAATTGATAAAAAAATCATATACTACAACAAAAGATGATGTGAGTAGTGTTGATGTGGTATTTGTTCACGTATTTTAAAAAATATGTATATAATAGGATCTATAGTATTGAGGTTATCTGAACGATTTGAAGGAAGTAGAGAATCTATACACCACCTCCAATGATGCAAGAATATATATAGAGTGAATATTCCACCATATTCAATACACAAAAATTAGGGATGAGGATATGAACATAGTTTAGATTCCCATTATGATCTCATATGATCAAGGTGGTATCCAAGAAAATTTCACATTGGATTTTTAGGCTAGGACATACTTGAACCAAAGAACTCAAGTGTGATGTTTTCATTATAAGTATGCCTCAAGGAAGTGTTTTCCATATTAATTTATATAGAGGTATGATTGGTGTAATGGATTCATGTAGCTTATCATTGTATTTAATAAAATGAATGAATATCCTCCATAAAGGAGTTTCATGCTATGGGAATTCAAAATCATGAATCTTTGTGATTCTTGTTTCATACATGAAGAAATAGTGGATGATATAAATAATTTTTAATATTGTGTGATTAATGGAGTTATATCTTACTCTTTGAAAATATTGAAAATATTTCATTAATTATGTAACATGATCATTATAGTGAATGAATGAGGTGCATGAAAACTATTGTAGATAGCATGATCCTTTGTTAATGTTGAGATAAACATTTTGGTATTCAAATATTAATATCCCATGTGAATAAGTAAAAGAAACATGAATTCGTCAAGTGTTGAAAAAAGGGTGGAAGTGGGTTCGTATTCCTTTATATGAAGAAGAAAAATAGCACTTGGGTAATATTTATTTACAATGCTATAATATAATACCCAAAAAAATTATGTGGTGTTAATGAAGAGGGAGTTAATACCATAATCCATTAAAATATGTCAAATGGTTATTTTCACGAAGGATAATAATACTCATTATAATATTGTAGGTGATAGGAAAATTAAACAATATACAAAAATACTAGGTTATTCAATCTTGAGGAAATAAATATAATACCCAATGTTATTTGGGTATTTTTTATAGAAGTAAAATAAATGTGATTAATTCAAAACTCATTTAATTGAGTATTAAAATGATTGAAATCAATTAATGGAATTATTAATACCCATTTTCCATTATTTTTAAAAATATTTTCATGTAGATGATGAGATACATGTAATGAATTACAATTTCATTTTTAGACACTTATCATCCATCATGAAACAATAATTTTAAATGTGATAAAAACACATCTAATTCATGAAGAATGTGATTTAGTGTACTTGTGAATTTGAAGAGGAGTATACAGATTTAAAAAATTCTTAAATGAGTTTCAATAAAAGTAGTGATGATGTTCTCGAGGAAGTAAAAAATAATGAAAGATCAAAAATGAATTATGGAGGAAGATCCATGATTAACCAAAAATGGATCAATGCCATCAAAAATGGTGATATATTCCAGTTGGGTCTAAGAGAAGATGATGTATTTTGGTTGGATCCAGGAGCAGAAGGATTCTCTTAATTGGTGTTAGAACAGGAAGTCTTTTGGTTGGATTTAATACCAAATGTAGTCTCTATATTGGAGATGCATAATAATTATTTTAGTACGATATGAAAGAAATTGTATTCATTTGTAGAGATAGTAAAGAAAATCAATGTTTGGTCTTATAACTAACATAGAAATGATTCAACATTTTATTTTTTAACCTTGTAATATCCATATGTTTCCCTCTCTTATTTTTTTAATATTCATGAATTAATATTGAAATATAATTACAATATTTATGGAGAACCTTAACAAGTACCTGATATTGAATTCAAAAATAAGGTTTTAATAAACAAATTTTGTACCATAGATTCACCCAACTATTAGTGGAACCTAATATGGTCTGGGCCACTACATAGATAAAATTACTAAAAAATGTTTTTGAATGGAAATAGGAAAATTTTGAAAACCTTATTACCAATAATTCTTAATAAATTCTCCTTAAAAACATAAAACCTTCAAAATGGACCAGTTAAAATACATTGAAATCTTTTACTAGAAGGATAATATTTAATAATGTAAAATGAAAAAACAAAATTTAATGTAACTAGAGAAAATATTTTGAAAATTATTGATTTCAAAATAATATTAAAAAATTGAAAAATAAAAAAAAAGAAAAAAATTCAATAAAATAATTGGGAAAACATAGAGAGCATTTAATTTTAAAATGAATATTTAATAATGAAAAATTAATAAACACAATCAATTTTCAATAAAATAAGTGGGAATACATTAAAAAATATACTTTCGAAATGAATATTCAATAATGGAAACTTGAAAAAATATATAAGATTAATCAACAGAAAATGTACACTGGAAGATGAAACTATTTTTTTGGAATAGATAGAAAACCATTTTAGACATTTTGAAATAACCTTATTAAAAACCCACATTTCAAAGATAATTTTAAAAGTACTTATTTGAATTAAGATAGGGATAAATTTATGTAACACTAATATATAAATATAATAATAAAATCATATAGTCTTCATATTTAATGAGCATACAAATTCTCGAAATATATTATCACATTAGAGAGGTTTTGATTTGTGGTAGTGGAAAAAAATACTTATGACTTGTTAAAATTTTAAATCAGATAACTTGAAATAAAATAGAGATTAAATTAAACATATAATACAATTAATGAATAATTAATTCATGATATAATATATCATATAGAATCTATACATAGCACATAAAGGAAAATATGCATGTAATACTAACAATGTCTCAATAAAGGGTAAATGAGATGAAAATCCCATACATTATTTCAATGGTAAGTTTAAGAAACTACAAACTCATTTAAAACATACATATATAACATAATATTCAATTTCATAAAAATAATCATAAATATTAGGTTTCTTAATTTTTATAATAATAATTTATAATGTGTACCTGAATTAGTTATAGTGTATTATGAATATCAGGTGTTAGTAATGTTATTTATTTTTTACATGTTTAATAATTTTGGTATCATTACACATAATTTCATGTAAATTTTATTATATATATATATATATATATATCATATAATGATTATTAATATATAACATATATTTATTTAAACAAATATTATTTCACTCTATATGTTATTTTTGTTATGTTAAATGAAAATGTAATCCATAATGGACTATTTCATTAATTTTACGTAATGAATATGTTACATAATAATAATTTTAATACTTTATATAATATTTATAGAACCTTATAATAATAATTAATTTATTAATATATTATTAGAATATTTGTTTCAATTTTCCAATAGTCATCTATAATTGGATTTTACGACATTGTTCACCTTGGTGGTTAAATTGAAGTAAAAATGAACATGCTTTAATTCCATCGGAGAGTATAGTTACAGAGGTTTCTTGATGATGATAAAATCCATATAACATAATAATAATGATATAATTTTGATATTTTTTATGGTCAAATATATTTTATTAGTTTGGTATAATTTATAAAAATATATATGAAAAATGATAAATCTTGCATCGTAGAGGTTACACATGATTTGCCTTCCCATTACTCAACACATTAGATGTCCTGAAGAGATATTTTAAATAAAAATATCAGGAACATAGTTATATTATATAAAAAAATTTATTCTTCATTGAAATTATTAACACTAGTCCTTAAATGTTGAAATGATAAAACAAATGATGTCACTTCGTGGTGGTGGTAGTCTGCGAAACACAGTAACAATGTTCACTATTTATAAAATTAGATGAAAATGAATAAATATGGGTCCTACAATTAAAAACCCTACATTTAAGTAGAATAATTATATGTAATTAATTCTATTATTAGGGTAATAATATATTTAAAGTTGTAATATTAATCCACAAACATTAAGAAAGAGATAATACTTATATTAGAAAATTAATTTTTTCAATAGATTTTCACATAAAATTAAATGGAGTTGGCTTACTATAGTTGACCATGGGATAATTTTTGTGGGAGATAATACTTATAAGATTAACGTTTTGTAGTTTAAAGGAGGAATTTTAATGTGAGAGGTGTGTTTGAGAGGGGTTAATTCATCCCATTTAATAAGAGAGGAAAAGAACACTTTTGATAACACACATTCTATTTGAACATTTCAATGAAAATATTCTAAGGTAAATAGTTCCAATGTTTTTTACTATTTATTTATTTGTCTAATTTAGACTATGATTAATCAAAAATGAATTTCAATGAATTATTTATACATTTTATAATCATTTTAGAACTATGTGTTTACATTTTACACTTTTACTTTTAATCTTGGTAACTAGTTATTGACTACACGAATTTTTTTATTAAACATATAAAATATAACATATAATTTTGTGATTTTTTAACTAAAATTTTACTTCTATTTAATAAAATTCACATCAATATAATATAAAACTCTCTTTTAACTTAAAACATATAATGTGTAGAATAACTATTTTAGTTGAAATATGAAATTATGGTCACTGTATATTATTAATCATATTTTTATAGATTAATAATTAAATGAGTTTCGTATAATTATTTATTTGTCTATTAAAAATATTATAATCATTATTTAATGTATTTAGATTTTTTTTGATATAATCTCCTTGATAATAATAAAACAGTAAATTGAAATAAATTATTTCACTATAATTATGGTAATTAACAATAATAATAAATTTCAGAACATTATTAAAAAAATGAAATTTTATATATTTAATAATATGAAACTTGTTAGCTAATATATATTAATGATTTTATGAAATTTATTTTCTGTTTTTTTGGAAACGAATCATAACTTTGCATATGTATCACGTATATATCCATTTTTAGATATATAATTTTAATGTAATAAGATTTATGATTACTAAAGTATTATTAAGGAAATGGATTCAAATAAATGTAAAATAATTATTTTAATTAAAATACTATTCATTTAACAATACAATAAATTGAAATATCATTTTATAAAGTTGTAGTTAATTAAGAAACTTAGTCAAAAAAAGCAATTTCATTAAAAGGCTACAAAATTTTTAAAAATGCTGCGCATTGGTTTATAATTTTAATATAGTATTTTATAATTATTTATTATAATTTTTATTTTTTATTTTTTATACTAAAAATGTTTCAAGAACTTATAAGTAATATAAATGTGACGGTATTAAAAAATTGTATTTTTCACTAAAAACTAGTAATTTTGGGGAAATCTTAAAAAATAAATCATAATACTATTTTGTTGTTAGTAATTAGAAAATTAATAATATTTTATCCAATTTAATTTTTTTTCACTAAATCATTTTTAAAAAAATATAATAAAAAAATTATTTTTATTGGAAACAATCTTTTTAATATTAAATCATATTAATTGTTTACCATATAAATAAAATTATTATTAGTGGGTTAAAATAATATTTTTCATTATAGTTTTATTAATAATTTATTCTTAATGTGTTGTGTTGTGTGATCGCTCTGTCATTCACTCTCTCATTTTCACCCTTATAGTACTAGGCTAAACTAGTTTGGTATTCAAATTGTAAAAATAATAAATAATTTAACATCATGTTTAATTTATTTATTTTGTTTTTAAATATATTAAAAAGGTAAATTTTACATGTTGTGATAGTTACATTGTAGGTGGAGATGATTTGGAGGGCCCATGATGAAGTCCAAGAAAAATTGGAAAAACTACGAAGGATCAAATCACACTAGTAGACTAAACAACACACTGCTTCTAAACTGTGAATCCAAATGGGATGATATTTTTTTGGGTGGTCCATAATATAATCAGTCATATTCCAAACAAAAGAACCCAATCCCAATTTAGGCCACTATGATTCCCATCCAAACTTCTCTTTCTATGGAATCAAATCTACAAAAAGTCAAAAGTGGTCTTCTGTAGTTTATCAATATTTGAAGATGTAGTTGTCCAAATGGTGCAACATATTAGGTATATATATTCAAGTGGTGGTTATGAATCTTTTTAGTTTTATCTAAAGTGATATAAGAATTACTAGAGGTTGAAAACTATGGGACAATTGGTTTTACACAATAAGTGTGACCTAAACTACCTTTAACATTTCCTATAAAATGATACATTGGGAACCTCATTTTATGGTTTGGAATAAGGAGGAAGTGCTTCCAATTTGGAGTTATAGTGGAGTAATCTCACTACCCAAGCTGTTTTGGAGGTCCCAATACTCATAGGTAGATCGTTAATTAATAAGGAGATGCACCTGAGCTTCCTCCCCCTCTTGATGTTTGGTTAAACAGTGGACGCTTGTTTTTAGGGGGATGCACACATTTCAAGGGAGTTCTAATTCCTATATTTTCCAGTGATTTGGAGTGATTTTGGTGTTAAAAAATTTCATTCAATGTATCTTACATTATTTTTTAACTTAATTTTTTAATGCATGTGATTGATTTTCTCTTAATCTACAAACGATTGGTGTGAGGTTTTGAATTCGTTACTTGTATTCTTCTGATTTAAAAACAGAAGAATACTTTTCATACCCACCTTCTTGAGAAGTAAATATATATTGGATGATCTTATACCAAACATAATTTTCATACCATGAAAATAAAATTTTCATGTCAAGGATTTGTTCTATGAGCATTGAAATAAAATCATAGGAATTAATCGGGATTCCAATTAATTTCAAGAAAAGAATTAATTCAAACCTCAATGAATCTCAAAGAATAATGAACTTGAAATATGTGTATTGGAATCAAAATGAACTTGACACCTTTCTAGACACCTCTTCTTATGGAACATGATTTGAAAATTAAATTAACATGTGTCATATGGATGAAAATAATAAAACTCTAAAATAACTAACCTCATCTAATATTGATATCCAACCCACATATATTCAAAACAAAGGTAAGTCACCAATTTTTTTTTAAAAAATCAGGTCCAATTAACTTATATCCAAGATTACATAGATATTCTGGAGAAGATAAACATTATCATTTAAAATAATTTCATATTGTGTGTTCTACATTAAAACCCACTAAGGTGGATAATGAACAAATAAACCATTGATAATTACCATTTTCTTTATAGGACATTATAAAATATTGGTTATATTAGGTTAATTCAACAATTAGTGGTTGGGAGTACATGAAAATTATTTTTCTTGAAAAATATTTCCCATCATCTCAAAACAAAACAATAAAGAAAGAAATTTGTGGGATGAGTCATTTACAAGGGGAAACAATCCATTAATATTATGATTGATTTAAGAGGTTATGTTCAAGCTATCCACACCACCATAAACCTGATCAACTTTAAATTTGGTATTTTTATGACGTTTTAATTCATATTGATTGAAATATGATTGATGCTGCTGCAGGTGGTGAACCAGTTGATAAAACACCAATTGATAGAAAGACCCTGATTGGGAATATGGTTCTATACACTCAAAAATTTGGTTCAATATCTAATATACACATTCAAGGTGTCCATGAGTTACAAAGTATTATATTCAATAAGAAGGTCGATAAAAACCTCTAAGAGGTAAACACCTTTATTCAGTAAATTTCTCTCTCCTAAAATAAATACCAATATCCTCATGCCATCCACTGTGTAATATTTTCTTCTAACAACAATTATTATGAACATATCCCCCCCAAAAAAGAAAATTAATTTTTTTTTGAGGAAATATTTTCAAGACTCCCCTCTTACTAAGCATGTAAGAAAGAACTATACAATCAATCCCACCCTAGGTGGAATGAAAACCATGCCTATAGGTTGGGGTATTCAATCCAACCTCAAACAACATGGAACCAACCAGGGTAGATTAGTCAACCACCACCACCCAAAACTCCGCAACAACAAAAAATGCTTTTCCAAAAACTCGCTCAAAAACTCAATCCTAGACTAGAATAAATGAATAAAAAATGGATTCCCATAATATCCAATTCTAAAAAACCACCCAAGCTTCCTTACAACACCAAAAAAAAACTAATTAGAACATCTCATTAAATTTTTGGGAGACATTCTAAGTCATGGGTCCAGTAAACAACCCTATCAACTAATAATTAAGTATAGGTATACGATAAATGTCATTTCCATAACCCTTGTGAGTAGAAAAAAACATAAAACCCCAATAAACCCTCCATTAGATTCATCCCCTCAAGATGAAAACACCATCCTAATTTCTGAAAATGGACCATGATAAGAAAATCCATATCCTGAGAGAATCCCTTCCAAAAAAGAGACTGGGTATGTTGATGAGTCACATTTCACAACTATTACTCTTCCATTTCCCCAAAATGACACCCAACCAATATAACAAATAATAACTAAACTCGATAAAGAGATGTTGAAAACATTAAAAAAAGGTCAGGTTATCATCCCCTTCATCTATGTCATGAAGAAAGTTCAACGATCCAACAATGTTTCTCATGGAGATTTGTACACACCAAATGAGACTCTAGGGTGATGAGAAGGTGATCTTAGGGAGGAATGTCTCAGCATTGATCGACCCATCACTTCCAACCAAATACAATGATTTGGGAACACTCTCAATTATAATCACCAAATGGGATTATTACTTTTCAAATTCCATGCTTGATTTTGGATCTTCTATAAATGTTATGAATCACTTTATTTACTCTTCCTTTTTGGTTGGGGAAGTAAATACCAATGGAATTTTTTTTTCAATTATCAAATCAGAGTACATCACACCTATCTGGTGTGTTATAGGATATTCTTGAAAGGGTGTAAAATTTTATATTTCCTACTAATTTTTATGTCCAAAAAATAGTAGATGACATGATAAATGACCATGCACCGATTATATTATGGAGACATTTCATGAAAAATACAAAAACAATAATTAATTTCTACAATGGTACATTAAATACAGAGTTTGGTGGAGTCATTTTACCATTCAACATCCTTGATTCCATGAATCACCCCTTAAATGAAAATTTATCTCTCTCTTTTAACTCTATATATGCACTTCCTTATCCTAAAACACATTCTTTTCCTTACCCTAATTGTCATTCTGATTTATCTTCATTGATTGAAATTCTAGGAAATTAATCGTGCATATAATGGTGTACCGGTCTTGAAAAATTCCATGAATTCTTTTTAATTTATTTTTTCATGAACAGAAAGAATCAAATGACCAACAATGATACTACTATAATTGTAAATGATAATTCCTCATATGAGGATGATAAACTTGAGAAGTTAGATGAGATTAGTGGCTTCTCACTTTTGGAAACACTCCCTTAAATATAAAATCCACATTAATTGGAACTAAAAAACATCCTCGAGATTTAAAATATTTATATCATGAAAATGAAAAATAATCTTATCATCATTGATAGTTCACTCCCTATTGAGTTGGAATTGTGAATGCATGAAAATTTTTGGTAGAATAAAAAGCATTAGGATGGAAGCTTTCTAACATTCCTTTAATTAGCCTAACAATTTTTACAAATCATATATTGTTAAATTATGTGTCTAAACTAGTGAGGTAGTCACAACATTGACTGAACCCAGACCTTTAAGACATTGTCAAAAAAGGGGTAACAAAATCATTGAATTCTAGAGTCATTTACCCCATATATGATATAAAATTGTTCAGTCTAGTATATGTGGTTCATAAAAAATCTGGTCTAATGGTAATTAAAATTGAAAACAATGAATTGGTTCCAACTCATGTGAACAATAGTTGGAGTGTCTGTAAAAACTATCATTTACTAAACAAACACTCTAGGAAAACCATTTCCTATTACCATTCATTGACTATATTCTAGAGAGTCTAGTAGAGAAGTACCATTATTATTTTCTTGATGTGTATTCTTGTTACATACATATCCATATTGTCCTAATAGATCAATAAAAATAAAACATTACTTTACCATTTGGAACATTTTCATATAATAGAATGCCATCAGGTCTCTGCAATGTATGGGTACTTTGTACCGATGCATTGTTAGTATTTTTTCAGATTATCGAGAAAATTTCATGGAAGTATTCATGGATAGGTTTCACTATTAATGGATCCTCTTTAGTGAATGTATGAGTTGTTTTGGTTCTTTCCAACATCATTGTATTGAAAATAATCTTGTTCAAAATTACACAAAATGTCATTTTTTGGTGCAACAAGATGTTGTATTGATACATGTTGTTTATGAGGATGGTAAACAATTAGATAAATTAAAATTAGATTGAATTTCTTCTCTACAATTCCCTAAAAATGTACGGTATGTGTGGTCTTTCATAATTCATGTTGTATTTTACCATCGTTTCATTTATGACTTTAGAAAAATTTCACTCCGCCTTTCTCAATTTCTCCTAAACCAAAGAGAATTTTTTATTCATAAATAACGTGAGGATGAATTTAATAAATTTAAATGGAGTCTCACATCACCCCTAGTAATCCAAAAATTTCAAGGGGATTTTACATTTTAGCTCATGTGTGACCCCTATAACTATGTATTTGGGGTTGTATAATAACAATGTGTTGGTCATGCTCACAAGTCACTGACTAGGACTCATGTACATTGGAAGCTACCCATTCAAACTACACAAAAACCAACAAATAATTCATTTCTATTGTTATTTCCTTGGATAAACTCTTTTTATACATTTATGGGTCCAAATTAATTGTGTTATTAGACCATGCAGCCCTCCATTATGTCCTTAAGAATCTATAATTCAAACCACAACTCTTTCATTGGATTCTCCACCTTCAGAAATTCAATCTAAAAAATAGAGTTAAAAGTAGGAAGATAATGTGGTGGCTGACAATATCAGTAGGATCCTCCCACCCCCAAAGATTGAATCATCCCCTGAATTCCCATAAATGACATGTTTCTTCATAGGAACTATACTGAGTGTAAGATTTTTTTCTTTGGTATGATGAAATTGTAATTTATTTGGTATAATTTTACATTAATTATGATTTAATCAAAAACCAGGACGACCGCCAATAAACATGAGTCCCATTGATTTATTTGGGATGACCCAATCCTTTGGCACACATATAGTGATCATGTTCTTAGGTGTTGTGTTCCAGTTAGCGAATTTTATTATATCCTTAGTTTCAGACACATTCTTTCTTGTGGGGGTCACTTTGGTCCTCAATGGATTTCTCGCAATGTACTATATTATGCTATCCTTTGACCAACATTATTTTGGGATTCCTATGATTTTTTTTAAATGTTTTCCTCACTCTCAAAGAATGGGGAATGTCTCTAAATGATAGAAAATGCCACAAATACCTTTTATACTCTATGAAATATTCAGTGTTTTGGGCATTGAATTTATGAGACTATTAGCTAATTCATTTGAGAACATGTACATTATTCTGGATGTGGATTATGTGTCAAAATTGGAAGAAGCATGTGCTATATATATTGATGATTCCAAGAATACAGTGGAGTTTTTGAGAATCTCATTTATTTTCTAGGATTGGATTACCTATGTTCATAATCATTGACCTGGGATCTCATTTATTTAACTGAAAAATGCAATCAAATTTGTGTCGGTATGGGGTCTAGCATTGAGTGTCTACATCTAATAACCAATATACCAATGATCAAGCTGAGGAGTTGAATAGAGAGGTAAACCAGATTCTTTAAAAAATATATCAAACAAAAAAATGAATGGAGTCTTAGACTCGAAGACTCATTATGGGCCTACTGTACTACCATTAAATTTACTAATTGAATGTCACCATGTCAACTTATTTTTTGGAAAGAGTTTTCACCACTATATTTAGGTTGATCACCAAGCCTAATAAGCCATTAAGCAATGAAATTATAATCTTTTTGTTTTGGGTTCTCATTAGAATTTATAGATTTAGAAGCTGAAGGAAATGAGAAGAGATTTATATAAGAACTTCTAGATTTATAAGGAGTGAACAAAGGGTGTTCGTGACCATATCATCCCTCTTCATCTGTTCCACATTCGGTAGAAGGTCATCCTATAAAATGTAAAGATGATGTTCCATCCAGGTAAGCTTTATTCCCATAGGTTTGGAACATACACTGTTACTAATGTCTGTCCATTTGGTGTTGTTTAGGATCACAATGAAGAAACCCAGCTAAAATTCACATTCAATTGGAAGTGATTGATTCACTTTCATGAATCCATTCTAGAGTCCACTATAGAGGAACTCTAGGATCAAGAAACATCATCCCAATAACACTCACTATGTTTTATCTTTCTTTCCCACATTCAATTTTATTATAGTGAGGACACCTCATGATATAGGTGTGAGGGGATAAGAATATTCTTGGGTTAGTTAGTAATATTCATCATCTTTCATCATTATTCAGTTTTTATCATGTTGAATATTATTTTTTCTTTCCCCCTAGTTTTCCCCTATCTGATTATGATGAAATGTTAATTTTTTATTCCCAAATTATCATGGAAAATTATTCCCAAATAATAATTGAATTTTGTGAAAAATAATGAGAAATTGACATATTTCATATTGTTTTAATATTAAAAAAATGCAATATTTTTTTATTAAATGTGCATTTCAGCAGGAATTCAATACAGCGGTGTGTTTTTATATTAAAATTTTTGTTATTTTTTGATGATATAAATGGTTATATGATTTTGAATCCTTTGATAAGAATGTTAACCTTTGTGCGAATAGTTTAATGGAAAATTGTTTTAATTAATCTCTCCACAAATTTTTGCACCCAACAGTAAAGTGTGAAAATTCCTTAGATAATAGTATTTAAATTAATTCTATATTAATTTTTCTTCACCATAGAAAATGATTTTTCAATACATTCATTCCTTATCTGATCTATTTCATTATTTCACTAGATTGACTAATGCGTGTGGACCTTTTATCCGACCATTTTACTCCCTAAAAACCCAAAAAAAACAAAACAAAAACAATAAAACATTAAGGGGATTTATGAAATGTACAACATAGAGGGGTATCTAGGTATTGAGATTATAGTTTGACTTTTGGGAATGCATAATTGAGATAGTCTTGAAATTTAATTTCAAAAGATGTAGGGTAGGTTCGATGGACGAAATCATGTAAGTAAATAATATCTAAAATAACATATATATATATTGGATATAAAGTAGAAATAATAGCATTAAATGATTTTCATTGAATAAAATAAAAAATGTTGACCTGATTTAATTTTGAATTATTTTCTTCGATTTTTATCATGAATCTCTTGGAATTCGATTTTGATACAAATATTACGATGCCTTTTTTCCATGGTCACTAAGAATAACTCCTTGGTGTGATTTTTTATTTGATCACATTTCTATCTGAAAATTAATTTTTAATGAATGTAAAATATTTATCATGTTTAAAATATATATATCCATAATTTTTCAAAATATGACTTTTCCTAGGAGTGAAAATGTACAGGTGTGGGGTTGTGATTTCACAGCGATTCACAATATCATTTTCAACCATACACTAATCTGATAAATGAGTTCTTCATTGAAAATTATTAAAATAATAACAAATTTCACTTCAATTTTAATTAAATTGTTTTTTAACACTATTAAAAAGGTAAATTTTACTTCTTTTGATAGTTACATTTTAGGACGAGGTGATTTGTAGGACCCATGATGATTTCCATGAAAAAGGGACAAACTATGTAGGATCCAAGCACACTAGGGGACTAAACCACACAATTAAAATAAATCATGCATGAAAATTTTCTGGAATATTGTGGTATGGTCCAATATTTAATGGGGTACATTTCATATGAAGGAACCCAAGCTGAGTTCGGCCACTATGGGACCCATGTGAATATATCTTTACAGGGAATCAAATCCGTACAAAGTCAAAAAGAGGTGTTCTATATTATATCAATATCTCAAGTTTTATTTGTCTAAAATTTTCCAAATTTGTAGTGGAGATATTATATATATGGGGATGAAATTTTTTAGTTTTTTCTAAACCCAGATAATATTGTCAGGTGTTTGAAAACATTGGGACAAGTTGTTCTACACAACCTGGGTTCCAAAAACCACCTTCTGATTTGCCTATAAATTGATACCTTGGAAACCACATTTGTAAGTTCAAACCACGGATGAAAATTTGTAAATGATGAGTTAAATAGGAGTCCTCTAGTCATCCTTGATGTTCTGGAGGTCCCTATCATCATAAAGAGAGCTTAGATGAAAAAGGAGATGCACATGAGCTTCATCCTCTTCTCCTTATCAGGCAAAATGGTGGGAATTAATTGTGATGGAGTTACACACATGTCAAGGGAGTTTTGGTTCCTATATTAGATACTATTTCAGATTTATTTATGTTTTAGAACATTTATTTCAATTTATCTTATAATATTTCTTATTTTAATGTTATTATGATGGATGTGATTGATTTTATCTTAATCTCTAATCGGTCAGTGTGAGGTTTTAAGTGTGTTACTTGTGTTGTTCTAGTTGGACCACACAATAATCCTTTACATCCCTAACTTCTTAAAATTTAAATCGCCGTTAGATGATATTATTTCATGAATTAGTGTCAGAACATGACAATATGATAGTCCTGTCAAGGTTTGGTTCTTGAAGAATTAAAATAAAAGCTTAGTAATTTTTCAGGATTCTAATTAATTTCAGAAACAGAATTACTTCAAACCTGTATGAATATATAAGAACAAGGAACATGAAATGTGTGTAGTGAAATCAAAATGATACCATCATATAATTTTCTTCAAAATATTCTTTGTTTCTTAACTATTAAACTCTTTAATATAAGTTATTTTATTAAAAATATTTTCAAAAAAAAACTATCTCTTTTAGTTCAATTTATTAAAAATAGATACTATGACCCACCAACACACCATAATAGATGACCTAGGGTATACACTATACTATATATGAATCCGAAAGATATTATAAATTTTATTTTTCATGATAAAAAATTAATTTTGATTATGTTAAGTGTAGCATGTCACAAAAATTATAGAACATTATTTTTACATTAAAGCATGAAAAATCATAGGCAGTTAAATTTACCATTTAAATAAATTAGATCCATGCAATTTTAATTACTAATCACTAAAATATAATTTTTATGATTAATAAAGATTTTTTATAATGATTTATCAATCAACTTTATTTATATATAATAATCATTATCTAAAAATTGTGTCTCTTTCTAACCACTTGTGTGAAATATCTTTCATGATTTGGTGTTTAGAATTGTTTTATTTTTCCATTATTTCATTGATCTAACCTATATTAAAAAATAATCATAAATTTGGTTATGTATTGAAATTTATTACCCAATTTATTAATAGCTACAATGAACACACACATATCTCCCATCTCCCACAGTTCCTCAAATAATCAGTTTCTTTTTAACTATGATGTCAAATGATATAATAAAATAACAATTCACCTCCTCTTAATATAGATCATAGATATCCACATTCTGGTCCATCATGGCCTATTCTATAGTATCTATCTCCAGTTCATTATTTTTTACATCTCTGAATTATCACTCACTTTCATTTATATGTTTAACAGATATCCACCCATCTCTTCAGCTTCCAGTTTCACTAGTCTCTATGTTTCTTTCTCCATAAAACCCTCTTGATTAATGGTTGGTGGGGATGGATGAATCACCATATAGACTCTATGTATCATATCATGTGTTAAAATATGGACATCGAAGACTCAAATAATTTCACACACATTTCGTATGGTCTCACATACTGTGGGTTATCAAACTAGATTTTATACCTTTTCCCATCTTTGAGATATTTAGGTGGCCTCCCCATTCCTCTCCTAACCATTATTCTCTATTTCTCTATCAGTGTTGGTAGTGAGTTTTATTTTATTTTGAACATTTTAAATGGTTCTTAATAATCTATAGGAACATATTTTATTATATATAGTGGTCATTCAACGATGGATGACGAAGAAAATAATCTATTTTTTTGCCTGCTATTGTAGTGGTGTTAAAATAATTTCATGTTTGATTCTGGTTATTTTCTCTACCCACATCCATTTTTCCAGTAACAAGGATGTTCTGGGCAATCTAATAATTACCCATAGAAATGGATTTTTTTGTTCAAATGGTTAATAGATTATATCAAATTCATCTAAAGGACCCATAATATGTTTTATAATCATGTAATCATAGATTTGAAAATATAACCATTATAAAAATAGATATTTTTTACAAAAAAACATTAAGATTATATAATTATAAAAAACATGGACATATAGTGTACTTAAAGTGGTGAATTTAGTACACACAACACACCTCATTATCATTTCTAAGACTATGAAACTATTTCTCCCAAATATGATTATTTGGATTTATTAGGGACATACTATTCCCATCATCATTGGTATGATATTTAATTAACCAAATAAAAAAACCCAAGTTATTGTGATCACATCCAAATGAATTAGATTTTATGAATGTGAAAGCTCAATTCTATTATTTTCACTCTAATGGAACTACATGTTCAATCTATGATACCTTTATTTCAACTATGCCATTTATGGTTATTCCTAAAAATCATATGGTTCTACCTATAATACATTATGTTATATTTTTGGATATATATAATTCTTGTCACTCAACGTAACAGTGAAACCAATAATTTATAACGGTTTATAAAGGGAATATGATCAACTGAGTAATATCCCCTTGGAATTTCAATCCATGTGTGTAGTCTTAGGACCACCAAACATGTATTAGGTTGATGGTTGAGTCAATGCTCAGACAACTATTTTTTATGAGATGACACCTAGGTACATTTTTTCCCCATACGTATCTAGTTTTCCATATATATACATGAATTTATTTATAGGAAAACAACTTACTAAACACTATTCCAGTATTTTTGAATATGATTCTTCTCTTAAACCAAACTCTACAGTATTCACTATGGTTTTGTTACACTAAATCCATAGGTAACTAAACTTATTTACAAAAATAACTAAACTAATATCCAAAGTAGATAAAACCTATTCTAAACCCATATGAAGAAAAACACGCTAAATATTACATAAATAATACATTAATCTCTATTTTTGAGTGACAAATCTAAAAAATTATCACAAAACTAGGGGACATAATTGTTTAGGGTCTTCGAAATTAGCTCAAAAAATTACTTATTTTGTAATAATTTAAATATTTTATCCATAATCATGATCCTCTAGACCATTTTTAAATATCTCACGTGATGCAATCATCTTTATAATAAGATGACGAAGAAAAAAGGGATGAGCTCAAATTATTAGTAAATAAAAATAAATATCACTAATTACTAAGTCATAATCATGAAAAAAATATAATAAATATCAAAATATCATAATAAAATATGCAATGAAAATGGAAAATAATTAAAAATATTATTAGAATAATACGATCATTAGAATATCATTAATTTACTATAAAATATATTTCTCGATCTAAAAAAATATCAATAATCATAAAACATGTGAAAATGATAAAAAAGTGTGGGATATGTTAGAAATAATGCATAATTATTAAAAAATTTAATATCACGATTAAAATTGAAAATATATAAAAAAAATTAATATAGTATTTATTATACTTTTATACATTGATAATATCTAGCTAGTTTATATATAAAATTATTTGTAAAGATTAACTCCTTCATACTCACCTTTTATTTACCTAATGTCTTGAATAACAAATCACCTATAAATTATTTAGTATTTATTAATGAAATCACACTAAAACTTTTGGAATCTAATTACTCTATAAACTATTAACATGTAAACATTTGAGTAGATCTTAACACCATCACACCCTCTTTTCTGAACTTAGAAACTTGTTGACATTTTCACAGAGAAAATTACGAGTAGTGTTTAACACCATAACACTATTCTTTTTTAATGTTGAAACATTATAACATTTTCAAAAAAAAGTTACATATAATTATATATAATTCATTACCAAATGAATTTTGGTGATATTTAGGTCCCACTCATCTCATAATATATACCTTTATGTGCCACTTGGAATTAAAACATTCATCATTTGATAAAGAACACATGGGAAAATAATGGGACTCTTATAAATCTCAATAAAGCCACGTGACATGAACCGAATAAGACATAAATTATCAAAGTTATCATTTTCAAAAAAAAATAATATCATAATAACATATAATGCGTCATCAATACATCAATTCATGGGAAATACTTTCTTCAATTTTTATATATGTGAAAATATTGAAGGTTTTACAACTTTTTAAACAATGATTTTTAAATTATAGTTTTAAAAAAATTTAAGAGAGGGAGATTATTTTTTGAAGCTTTATTTGAAATGGGATTCCATAAATTTCCAGGAATTTTTTTATGATAATTGGAAATTCATTTAATGCATTTAATTTTAAGTGAATCTCTAATATAATATTCTTAAAAGAACATATTATTTCCAATAAAAAAAATCATTAATAAATATTAATTGTAAAAATTATATATAATAAAGAATATTTAGTATTATAAAATTGAAAAATAAATAATTTTTTCAATAAAATAAATTAATATTATTTAAAATCATTTTATTTATAATTTTTTTAATAATGGATTTATATTAAAGACAAATGATTATCGATAAAAGAAAAGGAAATACATTTATAAATTTTAATTTTTAATAGAAAAATTAATAATGTAAATATTTAAAATAAATATGAGTTATAAATAAAAACATTATACTTTATTATGAGAATTTTATTTTGGAAAATAATGAAAATCTTTTTAAAATGACATGGGTGAAAACCTACATTATATATATGATTTTAAGGAATCATTTCTAAAATAAGACAAATTGAAATAAAATTACCTAAAATATTACTATTGGATAATAAAATTATAGTTTATTTATATTAAATGATCTTAAAAAGTCCCCTAACATATTATCACATTGGAGAGGTATAGATTTTTTTGAATGTAGTAGAAGATAAATTCTTACAGCTTGTGTAAAATTTAAATAAAAAATCTATGATGAGAATGACCATGAAATTGAAAAAAAAATTCCATGAATAAAAATAAATAATTCCTTATATAATATATAAAATAATCAATATACACAATACATAAATTAAAATATATTTAAAGTACAAACAATGACTTAATGAAGGGGAAATAGGGAAAAAATCCCTTACCTTGTTTCCTTGTTTAGTGGATGAAACTATAACCTCATATAAAACATAAATAGATAAAATAATATCTTATTTAAAAAAAATCATAGATAAAGACATTTTATAATATTTATTATAAATATTTATCATAATTAAGTTAATTAGTTATAGAGCCCATGAGACTCAACCTAGTTGGTGAGGAATCTTTTAGTGCATCCACGAGACCCGGGTACAAAACCAAGAAGAGGCATATTTATAGGGGTAATGTAGTAGGGCTGTAGCAAGCACTATAGCAGTACTGTAGCATAACCATACATTGTGCTGGTACTGTGCAGAATTGTACACTGTGCAGGTACTGTAGCATGTATTTTTGCAGTTACAGTAGCATCTACTATTCTGTACTGTAGCAGCTGGAACTATTCACCTTGAGCCACCGGTATGGGCTTGGAGTCGTGAAGGATTTTGGGCCACCCAGGAATTCAGGTCCGTAGGGATTTTGGGCCACCATTAAGGCCTTCGGTCCACCTCATGCGCTTTGGGCCACATGCAATTGCCCCAGATAGACTCAATTAAAAGAGGATCAGCCATAGAATAAGATTCAAAGCAGATGCACTCACCAGAGAAGATCAATATGGATTTTTCAGAATGAGATGGTATGGATATACCATCAGGACGAGACTGTGCTTGCACAGGAAGCCTATCAAGAAGGCCATTCAAAGGTGGAGAGCTACTATCACGATGCTTATAATGGGGGGTTGTTCCTTATAGATGGTCTGTTTCAATTCCCTACGGTTTTCGGGTCATTTATTCTCTTGAAGCCTAAGGTCCATGTAAACTCTAAGCCTATTAGACTTTTAAGGGTTCCCCCTCATCCCTTGAAAGTGGTGTTGTAAAAATTCAATAAAAATGAAGCCATTCGGGCTAGTTATAGCTTATTATGACCATTAGCTGCTAATAACTATAACTATTCTGAACATGTTTATTAATTTTGATATAATCACACATCATTTGATATCACGTTCATTAATTATATATAATATAATTGTATTTACTATATAAATTATATTTATTTGAAAATTTCTTATTTCATTCCAAATGGGTTTTGGTTACGTTATGTGAAAACTAAATTTATGCAGGCTTATTTTGGTAATTTTAGAGAATGAATATGTTACATTAATAATATGTTAAATAAATAATATAATATATATCATTCCATTTAATAATTATAATTTGATAAATTTCTTTCAATAATATTAGTTTTCATGTTCCGATAGTCGTTTATAATCATATTTTATAACTTTGTTCACAAAGGTTATTAAAACAAACCAAACTCGATCATGGTTTAACTCTGTTGGTGAGTATGGTCAACGGTGTCTTTATTTTGACATGATATCATTATAAAATAATTATAGTAATATTATTTTTATGTTTTAATTGTTGTGAATGATTTTTGATGATTTTTATACAACGTGTGGAAATAATGATTAAAAAAATGCTTCATCCTGTAGGCGGTAACCCACATGTAAGCATGATAAGCTATATTATTTATAAATTCATGATAGATAGTGAGGGAAAATATTAAATTAAAATTTGAGGAAAATATTTATATGGTATATATAATATTTATTCATCATTATCAACATTAATAAAATCATTGAAAAAATCTAATGAAAAAATTTAATGACATCACATTGTAGAGGTGGTAGTCTACATAATTCACTACTTATGTTAGTTTGTTTTCCTATGTTGATGAAAATTAATAAATAAGGGTTATATAATTTATATAAAAACATATCCGTATATTTTTCATACATTGGTATTCATTTTATTCTGGTGATAAGATATTTTTAGGTGTAATATTATCAAAAAAGGACTAATAATGGGATAATACTTATTTTGGAGACTTTATTTTCTATTGGAAGTTCCATTGAAATTGAAGGTCTTATCCTTACTATGTGTAATATTATTCATTTTAAAATGTTTTTAAAACATTATTTTGAATATAATTATATTATTAATGGAAAATTTATGTTTTTCAAATTATTTCTTTGCCTCACGCGACACATATTATTTACATAAGTGTATGGAGGTATTTAAAGACTTTACGTCATTGTAATATTTATATTTTATGTGCAGTGTAAATGTAAATTTAAAATTCTATGAGTTACATATGGGAAAGAATGGTTCTCATACACTCCATAAGGGTAGTACCCTATGAAAATTAGGGTAAAAAGGGTTACATAAGGGTAAGTCTATTATTTTAATAATTGCATTAGAAGAACAAGATTTTAATATTCTTAGTGTAAAGGTAGTATTATGTTTCTAACGGTTATGTAAAATTACCAATGACCTTTGTAAGGGTATGTTGGAATTTTTATACGATTCTTAATGCTGAGGGTAGAAATTATATTATTTTAAGACATATTTTTTAATGACTGAATATTGTTAAAGAATGATCTATGTAAGGGTAAATTCGAATTCATAAAGGACGTGTAATGGTAAATAGTAGTTGCGTATGGCTAGTTCATGCACTGTGTAAAGTAAAAACCTAAATAATATGGGTTTTGTAAGGGTACACTAGAGATGAAATTGGAAAAATAATGGTAAATAATTACCCTTACATGTTGGCAATGATCAATGTAATCTTAAAACTATGTCACCATTTTGTGGTACCCTCTGTGGGAAAAAAATCTTTAAAAACCTACATTTTGTCACCATCATCCCTTTTTACCCCTATAATATATATGATATTTTTTTATAAATTAAATAATTTTAGTTGATACATTTGACTCGTTTAAAGGTTTTAATCACTTTAATTATGATTCTAAACACTTCCCAGTCCATATATATTTTGAATACAAATTGAAAACTGATTTTAATTTTTGGGATTTAATATTGTAAACCAGAACATAATTATTTATAAATAAAAATTAATTGAACATTTATTCCTTAATTTTTTAATAATTTATTAACTTCGAGTAGTCCATGAATCCCCTTGTTCAATATGAGTGGATTTTTCTTATTTTAATAAGATTTCCTATTCCATGTATAAATCATAAAAGAACTATCACCCTCCCACCAATATTATTTAGTGTAGTGTTCTAAAAGAATAATTATATGAATGAATCTATGTTTAAATTATACTTTTTACGGGTTATTTTGGATAATTATATTATTAAAACATTATGTAAAAATGAAAATGAATTCTTAAATGATACAAATCGTTAAATATAAAAGAATTGTAAATAATAATTATATTTATTCTATTGTATTATTCCAGAGAGATAAGATAGTATCACATGTGAAATTTTCAATATTCATACAAAATAAAATGTTAACACATTATTTAGATTAAAAATATAAATAAAAAATAATACAAGAGAGATAAAATATTATGACATATATGTTTTATTTATTTTTGAAAAAAATAGTTAGAATCTATTCAAGGAATCCTTGGTGTGTTGTTTGATCCAATTAGTACATTGAGGTGACTGAGGTGATTATTCCATGATGAAGATTTTTATTGATGTCAACAACCTTGAGGTAGGGAGTTATTTCACTTTTCTGGGTATTTTTAATTTTTTTCCTTGGTATAACAATTTTTTGGAATACATGGTTTATCATTCATCATTATGATCAAAAATGGTTGTGTGTGAATCCTGTAAGACCAATTATGATATTTCATTTAATTATTATTGTTAAAATTTCTTGTTTCAATGTTTGATTATGATCAAAGGATTTTGTGACATTATTAATATATTCCAATTAAGATATATTATTCATTCCTTTAATTCTATATCTCGTGGAGTGTGTGTTTGAGTTATCATGCCATGGATGCTCTTCATGTTACTTGAGAGTGGTGGACAATTAAGTCAATTTTATACCTTATATGGGGGTGTCCATGGAATGACATAATGATGAAAATTGTCCTTGGAATATGGTAAGGGTATGATTACATGGAGGCCCAACCTAAGATAGTGCAGTAGGGGTATGATGACCTGGGGGACTGATATGAATCATAGATAGGCTACAGTGGTTTGGAGGAATAACCCATAACAAAGCTGGGATATGATGTTTTGGAGGACTAATATGAATCTATTCATTGAAATAATTGAGAGACATATTATTATCCCAATTTTATTTTATTTCTTACTTATAATATCCTATGGTTATCCCACTAACATATAGAAAATATAGGTACGACCGAAGGTGTATGGTAGCTTGGTTAGTGCATGACCACTCTATACATGTTGTATTAATGTTTTTCTTAGTTTAAATTTCTGAATATCTGGGAACAATGTTTTTATACCTAAGGAATCATATGTAAGATGAACTAGTGGTGTCATATTTGGTATGTTACTCACAACCTATATGGATATATCCATGCACAGACATACTTCATGTTTAGAGATCCGAGTAAGGGAATTAGGCCCATGGTAGATGACTAAAAAAAATATCATGGAGATAGTAGTATAGTGGGAATGAATCCATAGGACCCCACAATTTCATTTATTTTTTAATCTTATTTAACTGATTTGGTATTCCACTGTGGGATACCATTTATTACTTATATAACATGTATACCATTATTATTTGGTTTCTGCATGATACTATATTATTATATTATTTTTAATATATATTTCTGTTATTCATTCTATGAAATGATGCTGAGGGTATAGTCTCCCAAATGATATACCCAGATCCCTTGTAGTAGTTGCAAATCTCTTGCGTATAGAGTGGCACACATGAGGTCATGCAGAACTCTTATTTAAACCCAGTGGTTCGGGATGAGGATTTAAAAAATGATATTAAAGCATTTCTTTTCTAATTATGTTTCATCAATAAAATTTGATATGGTATAATAGAGATGACTCTATAGAAAATTGGTATGGGGTTTCCCTATTTCTAGTCAACACATGTGTAATAGACCTCCAATATATCGTGTAAGGGACTAATTTTTTTACTTTATCTATGAAATTTCTGGTGTTGTCATACATCATTATTTTCCATGTATGTTTTAATTCCATATATATAATCCTGTTATTGTATTACATACATTATATTAAATTATGGGAATCAATTTTTTCTATATATTTGAGATGGGTTCATTATTGTATTATATATATATTTGAGCATTAATTAATTAAACCGAGTATGAGGTTATGTTTTAGTATGTATATGATGACTATGATCAATGTATTAGAATGAGACTTTGGTTAGTATTAGGAGTGTTATACCTTGTTTTATTATTAGACTCATAGGTAATGTTTTTGATCCATTAGCCTAGTAAGGATATGAAAAATTATGACCAATTTTTTACCTTCATGTTGCAGAAGATTATACCTAATTGAAGACTAATGGGACCAATAAAATATGTACGAAAAGATTCCCATTATAATATAATTTTACCACATGATATCAAGATGGTTTCTATAGATATATCTCCCAACCCTGTACTAGTGATGAATGAAGTAGGAAACCTACAATATGGAGTCATTTCAACGATGTATATGGTCAACTTTGCTAGAGACTTATATCTTCAAAATCACCTAGAAATTGCGTTTACTGATGAACCATAGCATGTTAAGGAGTGGGTGGATATTGCCAAAGAATCACATAAATAATTGAGACATCAATGGATATGGGGGTTCAATATAACAGTGTTCAGGCTATAGAGACCGACATATAATTAGTGGAAAGTCCTAGGACATGATAGTCGACCTCAGGAACTGATTTGAAGGTCCCCAGAGAACAATTATTTTAGGGTTTATTTCTCGATACATTTATTCTCAAAATAACGCATTAATTCATAGAGCTAAAACATGTTTCTATGATATTTTCCACCTAATCCACTCATTTAACTAAGATTATTCACTTATCACCTATTGCAATTTGGAATGAAGCTCATATGTGAATGATTTTGGAGAATGGAATTAATACTAACATCATACAGTTGTTTCTAAACAATGACTTAGGATCATACATAACAGTTCAATGTAAGTCCTTGACTATCAGAAAGATAATTGAGGAGGGTTTATTATTTGGTATTCTTATACATGTTAGTTATCAGGTGATTGGATATCCTACCAGTAATGGGATTAAATTTTCTATTAGTATGAAGAGGAAGTTCAAGGGAACCTAGTATAGTTGTGTGAAGTAGAGTATTAGTATGCTTCATCCATTCTCTTAGGATGTGACCCAAAATGATTTAATTTTGGTAAGATCATTAATTACACCATGTGACTCTCTGAACCCTATATAATTCATTATAAATATAAAAATATTAACTATCACCAATACTTTTTATACAAGTCTTTAAGGAAGATATTTTCTCTGGGGGAAGGAAGAGGTGGTTAGGAAACCTAGTATCCATCTAGAGTCCTTTGTAGTAGACTTAGACATGTTGTAAATCATTTGGACAAGATCACTAAGCTATGGTATGCCACATTCAAAAGTGGATAAAAATCTAGTAGATAGTGGTGAGTTACAATATACTGATCGAGGAATAGTTCTGATCACCTCAACCTAATATACTACCTTTTTCGATATTGGTTCTTATTGTTCCATAAAATATATAAAATTATTTTATTTAATTGACATACCATTAAAGTTATTCTCTAGGTTACTTTCCCATGATACACAATTTGGGATGTACTTTGACTGCCTTTGGTGATTCCTAGAGTGTCTAATAGTCTTCTCTAGTTATGGATATACAATGTAATTTTTTACTCTGGAGAATAAAATAATTGATGATATTATTATTATTGAATGACTAAAAATCATATGATCTCACATTTATCTTTATTAGAGACATGTTTCATTTATATAATTGAAGGAAGAGAGGTTCATGATAACCAGAAAAATGGAACACAGATCATAAAGAGTTGGTCCATACATGATTCAACATGGTATGATCATAAAAAATTTAATTGTCTTGGCTCCTTGGAAAGGATCTGTGGAAACCCTATCATATTTTATCCAGTTGTTGATCTATATCATTAAATATTATTGGATCACTTTATAATAATTCCTCTTGATATAGGATTTAAATTTGAGATAGTTATCATACTGGGTACATGTCCCAATTTAATAACTCTATATCACATTGAACTAACTGAGCGTAAATAGATCAAGGTGTATCTCAATGACTTGTCTTAGATAGTTTTTATTAGAACAAGTTCTTCATCAAGGGGTGAACCAAATTTTTTAATCAATAAGGTCGATGATACTCTTTCAATTTTGTTTGATTACTAGAAGATAAACATGCTGATGGTGAAGAATAAATATCATTTTATGAATATTGTTGACATATTCAATATGTTATGGGAAGTGTGATGGTACTATGAAATTCATATTCAATTAGGATACCACCATAATGGGTTAAATTGGATGAAATACCAAACATTTCATTTTGGAGAAGGTATGAGAAGCACAATTAAATTATTATGTTGTTAATATTGATAAACATTTTGAATGTGTTCATGGATCTTTTGAACATGATAATATAAAATTACATTTCCCTATTATTCATAGGTTTAATTTATAACATCATCATATACTCATCGACATTGGAGAAGCATGCCTGGAATCATTGGTTAGTCCTATGAAATATTTGATCACATTGGATTTACATCAATACTTCAAAGTGAAACATATTGAATCAAGTGATGATGTTCATGGGGAATGTGGTGTCTTAGGTAGGTATATTTTTGGAAATATAGAATGTTAAGGTATTAACGTCTTAGACACATATCTATAACATGTTTTATATTAGTATCATTCTAGTCCTATTATGATATTACTAATGTTTTATCTTGAATTTTTCCTAATTATCACCACTATTAATTATTATCCTGAAGAAGGGAGTAGTGTTACTATTATTGTAATAACGTTAGGATGCATTTATTAAGGTGAAGAAGAGGTTGAATATAATTATATTACTAAAAACACTATGATATTGGAATCATATATGAAGTATACTATGATGCATCTTGAATTGAGAGGTGTTAATAGTTTATTGGTCACTATTGATACGATTCTATAGTGGAACTAACCCACTCATAATTTAGAGCTCATAGCCTTGGTTCATTCTCTAAAGTGATGGTGAAACTATATCTTAGGAGGGATGTCTGTCATCTACACTGATGATTAGATACATCATTACATCTTCACGAAGTGGGAATTGAACTTATGATAGAGGAATAGGGTGGAGAATCTATAGTCTCTTGAATTTGAGATGATGTTTTCTCCTTATAAATTTAAATTCATATTAATTTCTATTTGATATAATATTTATGTATCTAATAACCATATTGAGATTCTTTCTAAGGGGGAGTAAAACCCGATGATCTTGTTGTATGGGTAAATGATGGATTCTTCTTAGGATCAAATATTTTTCACTTGTTTTCTCATGGAAGTTAATTATTATTTTTAGATGGGATAACACTAGGATAAGAGGTAGACACAACGAATGTTGTGCTATAGGAATATCTAGCTAGGGCAGCCTAATACCAGAGTGGTCATTGTGTAATGATTATATAATCCTTGGTCATTAGAGACTAGTAGTCTCTACTTAAATTAGGTAGGAGATGATGATGGAGTTCTGTACCAATATATGAGTGACACATCCAGTTTTAAAAATATATGCCACAAATTTAGGTTAATGGTATAGTGTTTAAGGATAAAGAGGGACATCATTGAGTTTGGTTCCCAAGGTGTTATCGACCAGAGTGTAAATGAAGGACACCATCATCCTTGTGGAATTCAACATCCGTATTTACTTCCCATTTAAATGTTATAGAACTTCATGATGGACATTATGATGGGGCTACCAATGATATTGAGGAAGTTTTGACACCATATGGGTGATTATAGATTAGATAATAGAAGTTAGTCTTTTCATATCGATTTGAGATACTCACTAAATGGATGGAATGGGAATGTTATATATTTGTGAGATAGTATTCATACATATAGTAACAATTAGTATTTTTCCTGAAGAGAACACATGAATCACATCATGATATTTTATGGTTTAATTGATATCCCCAGGGAATCAGCTTATATTTAACACAAAATAGTATCATTAGAGATATAGATAGTTAGAGTAAATGAGTATTATACTGAAAGATATTATTCATTCATGAATCCTTTAATTATATGGATATTGGGATAAGAATATATAATTAGTGTAGTTACATAAAAAAATTTCTCTATATATTCTATAAATTTGTCAAAATTTGAGGATATATATAGAAATACATGAATCCAATTATTATTTTGGAAAAAGATGGTCAAGGATAATGTTATTTCCCCAAGTCATGTACATGAGACCTTAGTGTGGGAATAGTAGAGTAGGAAGTGGTTAGTGACCACTCTGACAAGGTAGTAATCATAGGCATACAAGAGTATATGAAAATTTAATTTCAATTTTAATGTCCGAGTTTTCTGGAGAGTGTCACTTGATTGGTGTATCTTGACTTACAGATATCGGGGAATTTGGAACCATAGATTGCTAGACCCTTCAAGACCACCAATTAAGCTAGAATTGTTGAATACCATCTTTAAATTTTTTTATATTATTGTGGAATATGATACATTTTCCCCTTTTTTATTTTCAATTGTACATTCCCATCCTCTGTATGTTATAGACTAATGAATTTTCATTGAATCCACATGCATATTATAAGGATCACCCGGTGCGTATTTTAGTTGAGAGTGAGAATGTACTTTGTGGAATTATATTAAAACTTTTCTAGATCCAACGGAAGAATGGATGGATCTAGGATGGGGTTTCTTGATCAGTTTTTGGATGTTCAAGTTTAATGGAATTATTTTATCAGGAGAGGCCACTAAAGAGACTTCTCTAGGAGCATAAGTAATTAGAGGGGAAGAGGATAATAATATTATCAGTTATACAATTTTTTATAAACCCAATTTTGAATATGATTTATATGAAATTATATTAAGAACAATAATTATTCATGTAATTTTATTCCATTACATAGATAATGTGATTTAAGTAAGTGTAGGGAGGGATTTAGAGACATTATGTAAGGGTAATCACATGATTCAACGAGATGCATAAAGGTAACTATAAAATTCATTGAGTTTCATAATGACATGTGAGTTGTTCATGTATTTATTAAGGGTATTTCTTTAAATGAATTAGGTTAATATTATTTTTATAATAGTAATTTAAGGGTATGTTCTAGATTTAATGGATTTGTAATGGTTGAGGCCTTTTTCTAAGGGCCGCATAAGGGTAACTTTATTATTCAAAATTCTGTATAACAGTAACTTATTGAAAATTTAGGGGTATGTTGGAATTTTTATATTCTATTTAAGGGTATAATTTCTTATTCATATGGTTAATCTAGTTTTTTAATGTCAACTCAATGGTAAAGGGAGAGCTATGTAAGGATATATTTGATTTCCAAAATGATGTGTTATGGTAAACAAGATCTGCATATGTGTAGTTCATGTGCCTCATAAAAGTAAAAAATAAACTATAAGTTCTATATAATCGTATCCCATAGTATCCATAGTGTTAATAAGTTTTAATTATTTCCTTATGTTACGGGAATGAGCTACATTATGGAAAAAAATGTTACCATTGAATAATGCACTTTTTCGGGAAAAGGATTTTAAATCCTAATTTTCATCTATATTATCCATATTCATAATTGTGGGGAATGTGATGATTTTTTAAATTACATAAATCAGTATAATTGATTATTTTTACTGATTTATGGGTTTTAATCAATTTTTGATGTAATTACCATATTTCGTAGTCATGATCAACTTCGAAGAGAAATTAATCAGTGAATTTAATTATTGGGATTAGTTTCATTGAACATATAAATATATTCTCCTTATTTAAAAATGGGAAAACCTTTTTTTTTCTTTTTTAGTTGTTCTATTATTGTTTTTTTAGTCTAGAAATTTTCTTGATCAAGACTAGTGAAGCATTTTTTTGTCAATACTTGTTCATATTCCGGTTTCTAGGAATGGTATAACCCTTACCCACTCCTATATTCATGGATGAAGTATCATAAAAAGACAATTACTAGCATAAATTTATATTAAAATTTTCATTTTTTCTAAGCTATTTCATATGGTTATTCATGTTAAAAATTCTAGAAAATCAAAAATAATTATTAAATTTCAATAAACTTGAATTATAAAATAATGATATTGAAAATTATAATGCATATATTTTATTATTCATGAGAGATAGAATGTTATTGTTACACCTAACCTTTACAATTAATTTTATTACTATTATTTATCTTGGTGTTAGGTTTTTTCTCAGAAATACGGCAATTTATTGTTTAAAATTTTTGATGTCTAAAAAAGATAGAGGGTTTTAGGAAGGTGTGTGAACAATGTTCTTTTTAGTGGATGTTGTGTGATCAGTACAGATACACTTACGATCACTGCTAGAGTTAGCAGTAGTCACCACATGACCCACACACAGTCTACTAAGTCATGCGGGGAGACTACACAGTCACCCACCATTAAGGATAATTAAAATAATTGGTAATGTAGTGATATAATGAAACAAATAAACAAGATAATGTAGATAATTAAATTAATATTTATATATTATTAATGAATGTGTTATATTTATTATTACATAAATTATAATAATTATTATTAATAATGTTTGATTATTATAATTATTAATGTCTTACAATAAATTATTATTGTCATTAATGATTTATTATTACAATTATTGTGGTCAAATTATTTTTATTATTAATAAGGTTTTACTTTTACTGTTATTGTTTTAATTATTAGTAGTATTATTAATACTATTTTAATTATTATTATTTATTATTTATTATTTATTAATTTTTATATTTTAAATTTTTTATTACTATGGTTTTACCCTTTGTGCGCAGTGCCCCATCGCACCACTCGGTCCATGCTTTTCACCCAACCACCTCATCCACCTTCTAATCTCCCTTCTCCCTTATAATAGTGCACCTAAACATTCCTCTGCCTTACAATCATGCCACTCGATGGACTTACCTTTTCTGGAACTACCTGACCTATTCTCCTCCTACACGCAACCATCATCCATTGTGCCCTCCAGCCATCCTACACAAGAATGTCACGCTCCTCCCTTTTACTCCGACCAAAATTACCCCTCTCTGGCCACACACCCACGAGATGATCCCCTTACAGATGCACGTGACCTCCAGCGATCTCTCCTACCAGTTCTGCCCTTCTCACTGGTATGCCCTGGCCTCTTTCCCATCATTGTATGACTAGAGAGAAGCCACATTCCCCTCCAACACCTACTTTCATGCTACCCCTCCTCTGTCAAATCCATAGTGCACCCCCCATGGAGTGCCCTCCTGTCGATTCCCTTATTTCTGGACGACCCCATTTAGCTGCGCATCACCATTGGCCAGTGATCCCTCTTGACGATTTTCTAGTGTCATCCCTCTATGAGACACTGGGAAGCCCTCGCCTGGGTGAAATACACTTTTTTACTTCTAGCGAGAGTCCCTTCCCGTATAAGCCTCCCCTTTCTGATTGTTGTATGACCCCACTAGCCGAGTCCTTCTCCATGCCATGGTGAGGTTTTTGTTGTTTCATTTTTTAATATTAAAAAATTTGTTTATTGTGTGCCTTGTTTGATTAGATTCATGAAAATATTATTTTTAAAATAAATTATATTGTGTTTGATACTTTGTGCCATGGTTAGGTGAAGTGAGGTGTGATTTTTTGGAAACCAGATTTGTGATGTTTAGTATTTTTTCCTGAAATTTTATAATTAGTTTTTTTACTATAAAATTCATGTGTTTTTATTATCATATGCTGAGAATGAGTGTTTGATCATAAAAGAAGATTTTATGGGTTTTTGGGTGTGTTAAACCGTGGGATACACGTTGGAATTATTTCATAAATTTTCATGTGGTTTATTAAATAGTGTAGATGGTGTGAATTGTGTTTTTGAAAAAATGTAGAGGTTGTTTTTTCACCATTTGTTCATTTGGATTGTTTGAAGTCTGTGGTAATGTGTTTTTAGTTGTTGTGTGGTTATTTCAGCGTAACAGTGGGGAAAACCTACGATACCATGGTCAGATGGTTGCACATACCTGTGCATAAGTGTGGGTCATGTCATGTGGTTGTGATCGAGCTGAGAGTCAAGGTAGGTCTCCCACTACCCATTCCATTAAAATTTAAAATTATTGATTTCTTATAATTTCATTGATTTTCATTTAATGTGATGTACTATTAAAATTTTATTTATAGAATAGTGATTTGTAGAAAATAAAACTATTTATTTCTTTTCATTGCTCTAGAAATATTTTTTCGATGGATTTTTGTCAATGGTGAAAAACGATCATTTGGACTTTGAACCTAAATAAATAATTTTTATGTGTGATTCCAGTTGAATCTGATATGATTTTCTTCCGATGCATGATTAAATGATTTGGGTTCTATTGAGAAATAGTATTTACATTAAAAGTTATTTAAGGCCCCATTGGCTATTGACTAATGTGGGGTACATTTGGATATTTGAAAATGGTTTTACTTTTGATGCAAATGTGTTGGTTTCTTCTAATTTTTTTTATAAAAGGGTGTTTACGGCCTGTTTGGAACTTTTAAAAAAATCGTTGTGTGGAAAAATATTCATGGATAATGCTCCTTCCTTGTTTACATTGAATGTGGAAGGAGGCCCATGCTAAGTGACCCCCTTGTGTTTGAATGGCTATAAATGAAAGAATCAATTTCATGTGGTGAGTTGGGTAATACCCATTATCTAAATTGTTATTATATTTAAGAATGTGATGTGATGATTGGTTGGCTCACCCATTTTGTACATGTATTCACATGAGAACCTGGAATAGTAAGTGAATTTTCTTTTGAACTATTACTACACTCGTTTAGATTATGCACTAGCTGGTGGACCATAACAGGGGATGCTATGTTATTATTGTTTCTATGGTATTGGGCCCCTCAACCAGGCTAGGTAGGGTAACAGTCCTAAATTTGGGTGTTATAACGTCATTGAGTAGGGAATGTCATCAGGATGAGTCACATGTATAGTAAATTATAGGTTGTTCATGAGATCCTAGGTTCGACCCATGTCTTATTGTCTATCTATTTCATGTAGTGATGAATATTATGCTTGTACGTGTATCTATATTTCTGTTGTTGTGTACTTACTGTTGTTCATTTTTGTGTATTATTTTTCTTAGAAAGTGGGGAGCTGTTTCAATGTCATTTAAAGTAAATGGTTTTCAAATGAAAGTGTTTTGTTCTCTTTATACCAATCTAAGAATTTATAAATCACTTTCCTTTTTAAAAAATATATTTTCACTAATGAGAAGAATTTAGTTTTTAAAATTATAAGGGAAATAATTCATACATTGATTTAAGTAAAATATTTAGAAAAACATACTTTTATAAATTGTAGTTCCAACGTGAAGTTAATAGATTTTTTGTTTAAAGGTAATGCATTGGGAATAGTTTTTTGACATGCCTAATAAGTTCTAATACTCATGCCTTTAGTGTTTTCTTATTTTTTGTTTATGATGAAGGTTTTAATCTAGATTTTTTACCATAATGAAGAGTTGGTTGTGGATTAGAGAGTGACCCTTTGGGTCACAAAGTGTTTTTTTGTTGTAAAGTTAGTGTGTTATTATTGATTTTTCTTTTATTTTTATATAGTTTATTCACATGCATTATTCTACCTTGTGTGATAGTTTATTTATTTTCATTGGGAGAAACCATTCCACAAGCTATTTGTTGATTCAATGGTACTTGTTGCCAGCCCAGGAGGATCATTAATGCCTCTCGGGCCTTAATGTTGATCGGCTTGGGTGATCAGTTCTGGGTAGACCCTGGTTGGATCATGACAAAATGATATCAAAGAAGGTTGGCTCTTAATAGAACTTTGTTTTTAAAAGATATCATTTTTTTGGGGATATGAATGTATATGGAGTATAATTATCTATGATCAATGTGTATGAAAGGGAAAGTCTTCATAAACCCTTACTCGTTACAAACCATAGGTTACCCTTGGATTTCTGGGTTGTTTGGGTCTTTTTTGGATCCTTTGAATTTTTTTATGTTGGAAAATGAAAATGGAGCTAGCAAAGTAGACATGTGAGCTCATAGGACCTGAAAATCCATGTAGAGATAAGGAAATTTCCTTATACTACTTTTTGTGATGGTTGTGTTTCTGGCATATGGACACAAACCATAATTCTGAATCACCCATCGGACCTAGTCTCCCCTTGTGGATCGTTTGGCTCTTCTTCAATTATAATAATTGTTTTGTAATGTTTTATTTTGAAAATTGTGAAAAAATGAATTTAAAATGATAGTGAACATGTTTTTATTAAGATTATTGTTTCTATGTTCTATAGTGTTCTCCCCGTGGGGGTTCAACAAATTCCCAAGGTGAAGCACGGGGTGGTGAAACCTTAGAAAATCATACAGTTGATTATCCCATAGACTACGTCCTCGAGTTTCTGAAAATTGAACCCTCCTCTCTTTTATGGAAAAGTATATCCTCTTGAGGTAGAGTAGTGGTTGTGTAATATTGAGCGGAACTTCTATTTTCTCATGCTGCATGAGTAATTAAAGGTGATATTAGTGACCCTTATGCTTGATGGACCAACCTATAAATGGTGGAAGTATGTGTCATGAAGGAAACTTCAAGAATATTTCACCTAGGAATTCATCAAGTCTTTATTTATCCAACAATTCTTCTTAGAGTTGATGAAGTTAAGAAATAGGATTGAGTTTATTGTCTTTAATATGGTATTGAATCAATATTAGAATTCTATCGGCGCTTCATTGACCTATTTCCATATAACCAATGGTTTTTTGAAAAGGATCCTAAAAAGGATTGACAATTTGAGTTTGGGATCCAACCTAAACTACTGTTGAAAGTTCAAGAGCTCATCTTAACCACCTTCTTAGATTTTTTGATACAAGACATTCATGATGAAGTTGATTTAATAGGAGGAATTGAGGTGGTGAATCATCTTCTAAACATTAGATGTTTTGCAGAGGATAGTGATAGGAAGAATGGGAATCTACCTGATGTTAGTGGCCCTAATAGTGGAACCATGATGCCTTTAGGCCTTTAGTGATTTTATTCACAACATAATTCCATGATCTATCACTAGTGTGGTATGCTGGGACATAGTATGCTGATGCGCCTGAGTGATTCGAGACCCTTCAACACCTGTGGATGTCTGGGTCACTTGTAGTGATTCAACTAAGGTGTTTCCAAGAAGTGTGATGAAGTAAAACCTGGCTTGTCCAAGGTCACCTCGGCCCTTCAGTAGGAGTAGGACAATGATTGGGATTATTTTGGGGTTTTCTCTTCATGGTTTACCTTGGAGGTAGTAGTCGTCTCTTATAGCATTTTTGGTGTTTTTTTATTTTAGTTTTAGGAATGGTGTTTTTGTCATACCGTTTTGAAATATATATTTTAATGGATGTTTGACTGGTTATATCTAGGTTCATGTGTCATGTTTAGGAATTTATGAAGCCTGATTGTGAGGTATGAGAAGCTTCAATCATCAGTTCTCCCGCCATAGGACCTGCAGTAAAACTGATGCGTATTCAGGAGAATCCTAGTGGGGGTAAAAGGATGTTGTATTATTATTTTTCCGTAGTGTGGTTTGTTTTTTTCATCCAAGGGTGAGACATTATTGATATATTGACAGTGGTAGTTTTGATTCTCTAACTATTGGGCCCTTCCCTTCTCCCCCGCGTGGTGGGGGTTTTGGTCCATGTGAGATGTTTTCAAGTTCTATTAATCTCACCATTTTTTATGGTGGGGAGACCCATAGTGGGTATCATAAGGCTACACCGGAAGTAATTTAGTGTAAGAACATTCATTATGGTGGAAGTCCATTCGAGCCTCCCTTTTTCAGTATCACAGTTTTCTTTCGAGTATCGTTTTGGGTGGTGGGAGGTCTCGTGCAGAACCACCGAAGTTTACATTCCTCCACTTGACAAAATTTTGGGATTAGAGTACACCCAATGGTTCCATTGGATGAATATTATAGCTTATTAGTTTGTTAACTAAAAAAATTTGACTTATTTTTAATGAATATTGAATATTGTATAATAGGTTTAAAGATTCATATTTTGAAGAAGAAGATCATTATTATTTTTGAATTAAATTATTTAAAATTCTTATATATTTATATTTCATCATGAGAAAAAGGTTATATATTATTCACAAAACTAATTTTGAATGTTATTGAATTTCTGTTACAGTATAGCTATAATATCTTGATTAATTAATACGTGTTATATTATTAATATTCTATAAACTATATAGCTTTAACAAAATTAGAATAAGGAGACAATATTATTGTATCTATGTGTTTTTGTATATGATTATATGTATATGAATCAAATTTTAAACGTTTATTCTTGGTATAAATAAATTTTAGATGTGATTCATTATGTATTAGTTGTTACAACAATTATATGATCGTTATTACAACTCATTCCTAAATTTTTTAATTTATTTGAGTGAAAACCTTTTAATCATTGTTTAATAGTGAGAGTGGAAAAAATAATTTATATGTAGAGAGAATTGATAAAATATTTTTTAATTTGGAATGTCTAAGTATTATTTTCTTGTACTCATCTATGAGATCTCTTGTAAATGGATCTATATATAATCACCACACTTAAATTAGGTGTTTTTGGAGTGGAGTAGGGTGTGCTTCCCAAAAACAAAAAACCTCTATAAAATTTTACTTTTTCCAAAATACTATTTTATTTACATGATTATTTTATATATTATGTTTAAAAAACTTAATGGTTAAATAATTTTGTAGAAGAATTATTAAAAAATATTAAAATGTGAAATTTAAGAACTCGATTTACCAACTCTTGAGTCATTGTAATTGAAAAATCAAGGAAGAAACTTGTTATCAAAATATTTTTCTTCATTTATATTTATTGGAAAATTATTGTTCTAATGATATAATTTTTTTTCTATAATTTATATTAATTAAAAAGGTATGTCTACGGTTGGAAAAACATATATCAATATAAAAATATATGATTACCATAAAATAAGAATGATTATCTATCAATATAATTTTGGTTTTAAAGTCTATAAGATGGTAGTAAAAACATACAATGTTCCTTCTAGTAAACTATAAAATTTGACTGCTGATCAAGAAGATAAATAAGATCACAAAATATTATCTGTAAATGTTATAATTTTTGGTTTAGGATCCAAAGAATTAAACAATGTTTTAATATGTACTATTTCTCATGACGTGTGGTGATGTTTAATTTTTTAAAGGTAAAAAAATATTATAAAAATAATATATAATATATAAACATTTATGTATGATATTTTCTAGATGATTTATAGTGAATTTATTATTGAAACAGATGAATGGATTACTGATATGAACAATAATGTTGTTGATTTTGGAACATCTATACCAAAATATAAACAATCAGTAATTGTTCTGAATGTTATAATATTCGAGGGAGTTGAATATCAACATCAATAATACAGTCTATAACATTAAATATATCAAAATTAAAAATCAATTACAAATAATGTGATATATAAATATTACAGGAACCCAAATTTTTCTTACATGACTATTAAATAATCTTAATAATAAAAATCATACAAGTATTAAAAAAATTGGGATCCAATGTTTTAATGTCATGGGAGAATTAGGCCCATACATAACTTGTGTAGAATAAATAATAAACATTGTTTTTAAATCTTATTCTATTTCCTACTAAATATTATGTTATAATTTTTACAAATAGCTACTTAAGGATATAAATTAATGAAAGTGGTGAGCAAAAATTCCAAAAATATAATGAACAATAGACATTAAACAATATAACACGAGTGAGAATAATCACTATCATCCTAACATAAGCATGAGGTCATTATCAACATAATAAGGGATCATTACCAATATTACAAATTCAACATTGGATAAATTCATAGAATATTGAAATGATTAAAAATGAAACATTGAGTCTTAGTAGTCAAATAACACACATTGTTTTGAACAATGATAGTATCGTGTTCACACATAACATGTTTGTATAATCATAAAATCAATATTTTCAAAATATATTGAATGATTTTCAAAAATAATACACATTATGTCATGAGATAAATTACATTACTTTTTTCATTATAGAGATATATAATTTTATCACCACTCATAACATCATAATATTAACATAATTAAGCTTGCGACATCAAAAGTATATATATCAATGTCATGAAGTTAACCATGAAAAGAAATAGGTATCATAAGTATTTCATAAATCATATTTCAATTAATAATATTTTTTCCCAAACTATAAAAGGGAAAAAATATATTTGGTATTATAATCAGACTTTTTTAGTGATGAATAAATAACAAAAGAGGTGTCGTGATGTTTTTTGGAAAGAGGTGTTTTTTTGAAAAAATTATTATATTTTCTATAAAATCATATTTGAACCATGTATTTCAAGGGAAATAAAATTTAATAATAATAAAATTATTTTTGGTGAATATTAAATTGATATCCGCAATAAATGGTAGTATGAAAGATGATTTACCCAAGGAAATGATGATGGGTTCGAGAAACCACATACCTTCAACTTGAAAACATCTTAAACTCACACTTAATATCTAATATAATCATATCATATTAATTAATTACTCAATTTATAACCTCATATATATAAAATTTATTTATATAATTTGATTTAGTGCATATATTTCCATTTCCAAGAGTTCTAGTGTTCAATTTTGTTGTTTTGGGAGTGATTTTTATTGTTTCTTGGTTGGGTTACATGTAAATAATTGTTTAAGTTCATTTAAAATGATAATAACTACCCATAAGTGAAATTATGAGTTAATAATGAACTTAAATAAATTTAAATATACTTATATATCATTTTATATTATTTGAGAATAATGAATTTGAAGAAACCTTCTTGATAATTTATTTTTATTTTTGGAATCTTCCCTTTCCTTCTAGAAATAATTTTTTTATTACACATTATGTTAATGATTAGATTCAGAACATTATAGAAGTAAAATTATTATTATTAAAATATTTTTTAACAGTAATAATTGTTTTTTGACCATTCTAGAATAATCTAATGGAATATGAAAAATCAACATCCATGAATGTAGTAAATCGACACATCCAAGATGATGTTTACATTTTCTAGAATAAAAGGAGTATATAAGAGATTTTATGATAGAAATTTCATTAACAGAATAAAATTAAAGTCTTTATTTGATACTATAGTCATAATTCTATAATTTATATTGGGAGTTGAGAAAAGGATAAGAAAAAAAGAAATAAAAATAGAAGGACTGCGGATTTTACCACATGATTGCTATCTCCTTGAGATCCACCTTGAGGTACGTGTATTTTATTAGAGACCAATTTCTCCTGGTCATGTAGAAGAGGATTTGGTATGGAATTGGGTAAAATTTAAGCGAGAAAGATGGCTTATACCATGCATGTAGAATATGTGGAGTGGGAAGGAATTTATAGGGAAATAGTGGGGTGGTCTTTTATAATTTTATTCATTTGTTTATTATTTTGGATAAAGCCTATAAATTCAATTTATTACCATGAATAAATATAAAATATTGTATTTTGAGTTTTATAAAATTTTTCTTAAATCACCCATGACTAAAAAAATCATATACTTAACTTATAATATAAAATACCTTAAATTTTTATAGGTAACTATTCTCCAGAAATTCAACTATTTTTGAGAAATACCAACAATTTAACCTAACGATTAATTGATGTGTAGAATTAAAAAAAGGGAATACATGTTATAAAAATAATTATCTAAATATGACAAATTTATTTTTTAAATAAAATCATCATTTAAAAAAACACAAATTTTAATATTATAAACAAAATTTTGACCCTTTAGAAATTTTAATAAGGTCTAATAAAGATTTATTATAATTATAATAGGAAAATATTAATTCCTGAATTAATTGATGTTAAATAATTTTTTATATAATTATATTAATTATAATATTGTATATAAAAATTTATATTTTTAAAAAATACCAAGAGATAATTTATCATTTTTGTAACATTTATTTACATATAAATTGATATAAATATATAATTTTATAATTTAGAAAATTCATAAAATTTTTTTTTACCTTAATAAGTGATTTTACTATTAAAATCATGATACTAATATTCTTAATGGTCATATTTATTTTTAAACAGAAGTGTTAGGATTCAATTAGTAATGGTTTCGTAATTTCAATAAATTGAACTTATTTTATTCTATATTATTAGTATAATGAATTTATTGTGTTCCTTATATGATGCATGTGTTTTATGACATCATTATAAGAAGTATAATTCCATTGATAAATACATGTGTAGATACATTCATTACCCCTTTTCCAATTTCATTAAAAAAAATTTCTTACTAAAATGAAAATATCTGAGGGATATTCTCATTCATTGTTTCCTTTAGTCCGCATTTTTCCTCCAAGTTCTTATTGTTTCTCCATAGTTCTATATCTTGGTGTGTGGTATTTTTGTGTAGAACCATGTGTATACTATCAAAAATCATTACTAGATGCTCTTCATAAGAGAGATCATCTTCCAACTATACCAGCTATGATTTTAGTACATGTGATGGATCTGGTATGTAATTCATTATGAGGGATACATAGAATATATCCTGAGCTTTATGAATGGTTGGTGGTAGTGATGTCTAATAGTACAATAATCCAATGCGATGAAGAATCTCAAATGGTCCAATGTACCTTAGTCGTTTCTTCACATTCATTTCAAAACACTTGAGTATATTACAAGATGATATTTTATCGAAAATTATTTCTCCCACATTGACCACCAAATCCCTTTCATAGTTGTCAGTAGCTCTCTTTAACTAAATCTAAGTAGAATTATTGTGTAGTTGGATTTTCAGAACAATCTCATCAATCTCTTGTGAAATATTGGTTCCATGTTGCGTTTTTTTAGAGAATTCATCCCTATAATATGGGGTTCTATACCACATCCCATTTAGAGATTCATATGGATCTATTTGAATATAATATTGTATGATATTGTTGTATGATAACTCAACCAATGAGAGATGTCGATCCCATCCTTCTTTGAATTCCATTATGATGGCTCATAGAATTTCTTTAGTCGTCTAGATAGTCCTTTCATATTGGCCATCTGTTTTGGGTGATATGCTAGGATAAAATTTAATTCAGTACAAATATAATATTAATGACTTATCAAAAATTTAGATGTGAACCATGGATCATGGTCAAATTAGATCAAATTTGGAACCCCTTGTATCCTCACCACATATTTCACATACATATTTTCAATTTTTTCAGGTGAGAAATATTCTGGAATATTAATGAATTGTGTCGTATTGGTGAGTTGATAAACCCCAACCCATATTTCATTTCTTCTGTTTAATGACATTGGGAGGCCACTAACAAATTCCATAGTTATAAAATTCTACTTCCACATCAGCATAATAAGTGGTTTTATCATTCCTCTAGACTTATATATTTATTCTTCAACATTTCTGACATACCAAACACCTTGGTATGTACACTACAAACTTCATCTTTTTTTATTCCCACCAGGGAGTTTTCATGAAGAACACAATACATCTTGGTACATCTAGGAGAGATGGAGAAATATGAGAAATGTAAATTATCCAATATTACATTCCTTATCTCAGGTGATGATGTCTCAGAAAGAATATTCCCAAACTAAATCACACTATCATCATTGATATGAAACTCTCATAGTTTCCCTCCAATTACTTATTTTATAATATTTTATATCTCTAGATCATCACTTTATGCCTCCTTGATATTTTTTTGGATAGATAGTTGGTAAATAATTTGGGAAAGACTATATTTATTCCCACCCATTATAATTTCTAACTCCATAAATAACATATCCATGAATATGGAGTCTTTATTAATTAGAATCTTGGATAAGGTACCTGATTCATTTAGTCTTTTATCATAATTTACCTTGCTCACCTTTCATAAATGGTAATTATTTGAGTAATCATAGTCCTTGATTAACTCTATCGCTATCCTTCAATGCATGTTGACCTCCTTATATGTGAATATTTAATTTAACCTATTTTGATCAAAATAAATGTCACACTTAGCACCGTAGAAGTAATATTCTAATATTTTCCAGGAAAATATCATTGATTATTTATCCAGATCATGTATCAGGTAGTTATTTTCATGGATATTCAATATCTATGAGGCATGGTCTGTCACATTATAATTTGATATGACTATAAAACCCAATACATTCCTTAATTAATCACTATATATCATAATACATTCTTCACTTGTTGGTAGTGTGAGTATAGGGGAAGTGATTAGCCTCTTCTAGAGATCATAGAATCATTCCTAACATTCTTCCATCCATACATACTTTACCCATTTTCATGTAAACATATTTAGTGGACAAGATAATCCTAATAAATTTTACAAAGAATATCTATATTAACCATCGAATTATTGAAAACTAGAAATTTATGTGACACCAGTGGTTCTAGTCTATTCATAAATTGCCTTTGTTTTTTAAGGATCCAATGAAATTACATCACTTTTGATCACTTGTCCGAAAAATATGACTGGTTGTATCCAAATGTCACACTTTATGAACATGTCATACAATTTATCCTTTCTAAATTCCACAATAAAATAATTATATGGTATTTATGTTTCTCCATACTCTTGTATTATATGAGAGTATCATAAATTCAATGTAAAATGATTTTTTTGAGGTAGTTTATAAATACATTATTCATTAAATACACTAATATTCGTTGGGCATTAGTAATTAAAAAGGGAATTACATAGAACAAATATTTCCTATAATATATATTCAAAATATAATTTTAAATATATTATTTCTTCACCATCAGTTAATGATATCAAAATGGAGATCCTCATTTGAGAAGTACTGAGCTCCTAAAAGTTGATCAAATAATTCATCAATTTGTGGAAGGGGATACTTGTTCTTTAGGGAGGTATTAATAACTTCTTGGTTATCTATACACAACAGTATTGATACATCCTTTTTCTTTAAAAAGAATATAGGTTCACCCCAAGGTGATTCACAATGGATAATGAACCCTTTGTACAAATTATCTTTCTTTTTATTCATTAACTCATCCATTTTAATAGAGTCCATACTATATGGACATATTTATATAAGAGTGTCTTCAGGTATAAGTTCCATTGTGAACTCTACATCAAGATCTAGGGGATGTCTGGGTAACTCGTTGTGAAATACATCAGTGTATTCCCTCAAAATTGGAATTTCCACAAGTTCGATGATTACATTTGATGTAACCATTTGGTCCGGATGTTCTTCTTTATAGGGTATCAATAACAACACCATTAATGGATTTTTTAGATAGATTCATTATCATACATGCATTTATAGAGGAGGTTGGGGTTATTTGGAATATGAAAAAAATTTCCATTTCCATAAATTTGATGAGTACTCTATATAATATTATCCAATCCATTCTCACTATAGAATCGAATTATACAATGAGAATTAATATGAGATTCCTTGGAAGAATCATCCCACATACACCAACAAGAGATGATTCCAACACTTGGGTTGTAATGATTTCACCACTAGGTGTTTTATTGATATATATACTTCATGGTATCACCACTTTGAGTCCATGGATGTAGAAAATTTTTAGGATATAAATGAATTCATCGAACCTGAATAAAATATGACTTTTTTCAATCATGAGTGTATAATAAGTGTAACCCCTTTAAAATTCTAAAAGAGAAAATTTTAATTCATCAGTGTGTACGTCACGCAACACTAACCATAGAAATGAATTAAATCTCTAAATATTTTATTATATATTTAATATTTTATATATATTTATTATTTCCAATACCATTCAATTCATGAAATATTGAATTCTCTTTCATCACACTCAATAATGAGTTTTTTCGATATCTTACATTACATGAAATATTGTGCTTTATCAAGAAAAAATATATCGTTGTAATACTATTATGTAATATATTTAGATATAAACTAATAATTAAATTAGTGGATGTTAATATTATTAACTAACATATGAAAATATATGGTCTATAGAAATATAGAATGAATTTGTTACTTACAAATTAATTAATAATTAATATAAAAAGAAATCTATAAATGAAATGTTTTTTTCAAATATGGGTGTTTTGTAGAAATAAATAAAATTAATTACAATTATAGAGTGATATTAATGTAATATATGTATATATATATATATTAAATATAAAATAAAATATATTTTCTTTCTTATAATAGATTTTATAGGCATTATATAAGAACGAACATAATTATATGTGGAAAAATATATTTAAGATAGTTTTTACCGCCATTTAAAAAAGAATCTATTATAAATCCACTTTTTAAAAACTTTTATACATTATATATTACAAAATGATTTTAATTTTTTAAATAGAAATAAATAGGTTATAGTTAATTGTTTCTATTTTTCTCCGAGGATTCATTTTTTAGGAATAGTGAAAAATATTGAATTTTAATTCAAAGCTGCGTATTTGTCTAATTAATTAATATAGATAAATAACATATTATTATTAATTTAAACAAATATTTATCTAAATTACACAGAAATTAATTCAATTCTTTTCTTTAATTAATTTCACATTGAAAATGAAAATAAAAAATCATTTTAAAATTTTAATATAAAAAACCTAGTTTGTCGTCCCATATGCATGATTGAATTTAAATTAAATTATTCCAATTATCTGAATTTAATTTTGAAAAATTGATTAATTATTTGTACAAATATTATTTATAATTCAAAATAATTTAATTTTAGCTTTTTTTAAAAAATATTATTGAATGTGATTAAAAATAATTACAATGATTTAGATAAAAGTTAACTTAAGAATGAACAAAACTATAATCATAAGGCCTAAAATGAGCTAATTAGTTGTGAAAAATCCATTTTATGTTCATGTTTAAACCATGTTATCCCTTTTATTTAAGTACGTTCATTATTGGGGAATCATGAAATGGTGAAAATGTGGTTGGAAATCCCATTATAAAAATTTTCAGGAAAGACACTCCACCCTCAATATATAAATGCACTCAACCCTCCCACTTATTCACACCTCTAAATCCCTTTAAATAACCCAAAATATATCAAAATAATACCTTAAAATCCATCCCCTAATACTAAAAGGAGCACTTTGTGAACAATTAAATCCCTAGATATGTTTTGTTTTAAAACGAAATGAGTTTCTTGAATAAGAGGTATCATTCTTCAATAATCACTTTTCCTTCATTTACATGTCCACCAGTAATTTTTTTTATTCTATGATTATATAATAAAATTAGTACCATCAATATACTGAGATATTTTTGAGTTGAGGTTTCAACCTAAACAATCACACACATCCATAAAATAGTTAATGGAATTTCTGTTTGTGAGTGGTGAACTACATCCTCCCAAAATGATGACGTCCATTTTTCATTCACCACCTCTCCTGGTGTGGAATTATAATGGGAAAACTATTTTTATTTTATATATATTATCTTTATGTATTCTCATAATAAGATAGTTTTTATATAACACATACCTTAATTATTTCCATATTAGGTAAATTTTATAAAATTGTTTGTTAATGTGTAGACTACTGCCTCCTCAAAGCGGTGTTAGTTCATCAAAATGTACATGGAATGTATAAGGGATATTTTTAATAAATATATTTGAAATATATTTCATTAAAATTATATTTGGACTATAATAGACATATATATAACTTTATTACCATTCTTTCAAATACAATAAAGAAATGGATGTTGTGATTATTTGTACGTACGATCTGTCATCTCTATGAACAGTGCATTTCCCTACTATAAAAAAATATTATGGAATAATATAAATACATGTGTAATTATTATATATAATTTATATCAATTTCTACATTATAGTGATGATTTAATAATTATATAATTAATAGGAACAAATAAAAAATATTAAAACATACTAAACAAACTTGTCTATAAACAACCAAGATAGTGAAAATAATGAATGGTTTTTAAAACAATAGTAATTAAGTGTTTTAATTAGAACATAGGTGAAATTATAAATATAATTATGGTTCTTTTATGTGATATTTAAATGTTTGGAAAACATTATAAATGATGTTAATGTATGTTCACATAAAAAGAATTTCAAGGTATGGTATTCTCATATCACTATATTCATATGTGTTATAAATGTCATATACCCCACTTAATTATCTTGTTTGGTGTATATATGTAAAAATTTGATATATTATATCATAAATTTTTTTAATTCATAATATTTTGTTTTTTAATTTGATTTATTTTTTCTAACGGGATTTTAATAAAAATTTACCAAGTGGTAAATAATTTCCAAACCCAATTACTTTTCATGGGTTATATTACTTCCTCATTATCATTAATATTATAAAATTATGTGTGTAATAAAATCTTATTATTTATTATTTTACAAAAAATTGGTTTATTTGGATTTTAATTTGAAACATATAATCTATTGAATAATTTATTATCACATCAATGTTATGGCTTTTACAAGGGTTTACATTGCAATCTCGTTTTTTGATATTATTTACACATAAATATAAATTATTTGAAATTATTAGATAATTACATAATAAATACATTAATTTTTTTCTCATCTTGTTTTAATGACCATTTTTCTAGAAATATTACCATTTTCCCAATCATTGGTAGTAAGAATTTTTTAAAAATTGTTTTTAAGAAAACCTAACTTCATTTCTTTATCTAGTCAGGGAACCTTTTTTCTTATAAAATTCATATTTTTGAAAACTAATTATGAAAATGTTTTTAACCATTGAAAAATGATTTATAAATGAATTTTTCATTATTTACATAAACTTATATATATTTTATAATTTAATTTCAAATAAAATGTTTACTAGATGGATTTTAAAAACAAAAGATTATTTTCCTCAAGGATATTTTGAAAGGTTATTTTTATATTATTTCGATTCATCATTGAAAAAACAATTTTATTATTCCACATCGGATATTTGGTATTGATGGTATCACTGTTATTCTACTTGATAGTTTTTTATTGAATATTTCTAATGATAATATTGACATTAACTTCTTTGATTTATATTTTTAGTCCCTAAAAGTATTCTATTTAAAATTATATTTAAATATACAATTTCCAAAAAATATCCATATCAAGTATCATGTGTATGTTCATTTCCTATATGCTATACCATTTTTATATATGGTTTCTATTTTTAATGATATTTGATTTACTAGGGAAATAGTGATACATTAGTATCCATTACTCAATATGGTTATTTGATAAGCCTAAATGTTTTTGAATTAAAATGGTTATTCGATATATGAGGAATGGTTTGGACATGAAATACGTGGGTTGGGAACTAATTAAAGTAGTTCCTTATATGCATATGTTATACCATGAGATGAAATTAATTTTTATCAAACCCTTGAATTTTTTCCCATGATAAATAAAATGGTTTCTACCCTAGATTAAAACACATTGTGAATGTTCTTGATGGGTGAATGAAAAATTTATTTATAAAATTCCTTGGATATATAGGTTTCATGTTCCTATGGATAATAATTTCTACTAATCATGAATTTCCTTAATTTGGTATTCTGTTATTCTTATGGAAGAGATTTTTATCTTTGACCGTATATATAGATGCATTCCATAAACATTTAATTAATTATGTATGATTAGTTTTAGTTATTTTCATTTTTATATTGATTATGCATTATCAAATTATTTAAATGGAACGTGTTTTCATTTATTTAACCTTATATATTGTTTTTTAATTTCATTTTATATTTATAGATAATGTGGCATGTGTATTCACTTTTTACCTTGCTAGATTTACTATTATCATTTATTAATTATTGATTCCACTTTACGTGTTTGATCACACAATTATTTTATTTCTTTCTCTAGGACTAAATTATGTGTACTAAAAAATATATTTAAGGATATACTAGATGAAATAATTTTATCATCGAAATTAAAGAATTATTTTGTAATTTATGTATTCATTTTTAAATCAAGGATCATGTATTAATATGGTTTACCAAGACTAAAAATATATTAATCATTTTACGATGTAATTTAAATGTATCATATACCAATTTAATGGTAACTTGAAAATGGATATGGGATTTCTGGGGTCAGTTCATTAAATTTTGTTTAATATAACATTTAGATGCATCTATTGGAAAAATATTTATTAGAACATTAATTAAGGAATATAACCAAAAGTTTAATTTTGATGATATTTAAATAATAACATCCTTTAAAAAATTTATATATAGATTATGTGGGTCTTTATAGCAATACATTCTAGTCTGCATACTACAATTGGATGTTGTTCTAGAACTGATCTACCTAGTTGTAACAACTTTTAAATTTTTTTTTGAGGATGACCCAAGCATAACCTAGTACATGACAACATTCCATACTACACATATGGTTTAATAGTCCAGGGGATATTCTAAGTATAATCCACATTTTTTTACAAACCATTTTTATGGATTTGAATAGATAATGATAATGAATGAACTAGGATAACCCTAAGGCATTTTTGATTGAAAATATGGTGTTATGATTTGGATATCACATAAATGATTATACATTTTTATCCTTATCAGTATTGTTATTGACACTATACTTTCTGTTTTTAGTCAATGACTACAACCTAAAAGAGTCATGATAACATTGAACATGAAGTAAAATATGTAGAAAATGATAAACCCAATGAATTTTTGACAAGAGTGAAAAATAACAGGTTTAAACCTAATAAGTTTTCTAAAAATATGATAAAAAACATATACCATAACCATATTCCAAAATCACAAAATCAGCAGATGGTGGTGGTTTCTATGAGATTGAGTGGTAGAAACCATAAAGAAAAGATGGTTAGATTTCAGTAGTGTACAAAATTTTGAAGGAGAAACCTTGAAAAATGTATAAATGGAATAAGGAAATTATTTATCTGTGGGAGAGAAGGGCATAATGCCAATAATTTCTATGAAATAAATGATGAGTAAGAATAAAAAAATAAATCACATCTTAGGATACATTTATAATTAGTTTCCTTTAATATGGGGAACTTGGGAATTGCCTGAGTCAATGCCAAATTCAAAAGGGTAAACACTACACTAAGGAGGGACCTATGTGGATATAAATTAATAATTTATTTATGTATTGAGGTTGTATTAAAAACAACAGATATAATTATTTATAATGATTAAATTTCAAGGATTTCAATCATATTATGTAAATTATATTAATATAAGAACTATATCTTGTATAATGTGTGATAACTTGTTAAATCCCTTAAGGCAATGGGGTTTGAACCCATTGGCGAAGAACAATAAGTGAATCACACCTAACACTAACCTACATGATGTATTGGTAACTGTGTAATTATTTTTAGTTATAATATTTGATGAATAAATATTAATAATTAAACATTATTGTTTGTTTTTTGGTTTATATATTAATCTATTAAACATACTGTTTTTGGGAAATAGTTAGAGGCTAACATGAGGACTTGTTTTATGGATCTTATAATCCATAAATTTTAGTGATCAATGAATAGAAATTTATCTAAGGATATTCATATCATGAATTAAGGGATGAATTAAAATTTTATTTAAGAAAAAACAATATATAAAATTTTTTCATATGAAATTGAAATGTATCTTGTATGAATATTTTTTTTCTATTCATGTGTTGCAAAAATAATTACTAAGAATTAATAAAATGATCAAAATAAATGTTTTCCTAATACCATTATTTTTATGGAACCTATATTCTTCTTTATCACTATAGATTTATGGATTTTAGGCCCTCAACATTTCACAAATCAGTCACTTGTTTGTAATTGATGACCCCAACTACTCACTATAAGTATTTATTATTTTCTTCTAAGTCTACAAATTAACATCCCACTAAGGATCTCCTATGATAAAACTTATTTATATGTTATTATATGTGACTATTATACGTTGCATTCTCTCTTATAAAGATGATATTTTCATTACACTTCACACAATGTGGGATTTCAACAAAATAATTGTAAAATATAAAACAATATGTTACGATGATTGAATATAAATTATGAATAAATAATTTATTTAATGTTTGGATAATGTAACACCTTAAAATTTTAAAATATTAACTTTTAACAGGATCCCATGTATTACAAAAAAACATAGAACAGAATATTAGATCTTCAAATTTTATAGTATATTTAATATTTTAAATAATATTAATATAATCTATAACTTTCAATGCATGAAATACTGATTTATCTTACATTGCCTATAACAATGAGTTTCTTCGATAGCTTACTTTACATGCAAGATAGAGTTTGACTAAGAAAAAAATAATATTTTTTAAATGATATATTTTAATATAATAATATATAATATAAATAAATTAGTGGTTATGAAAATAATTAAATTAAATATTAATATATATGGGTTACAAAAATATAATATGAATTAGTTGAAAATTAATTAGGAATGAATATAAAAACAATGTGATTTTAGAAGTAATGTTTTTATGGCCATAAGGGTGTTTTATTATTATTAATTATACTAATTAAATTTAGTGAGTGATATTAATGTAATATATCAATATATATTAAAAATTTAATAAAATATTTTTTACATTCATCCAAACGATTTGATTGGAATTAGATATGCTCAAATGCAATTTTTTGCATAAAAACCAATATTTTTCTAATGATTTTACACACCTTTTAATGGAGAACATATTTTAATCAAAATTTTTGGATCCTTTTTTAATTTAATATGATATAATATTCTTCAATTTTAAATAAAAATTTAAATTCTATTTTATGGTTAAATTTTGGTATTTTTCTATGAGGTTTTATTTTTTGATCAATAGTCAGAAATACGAAATTTAATTTCAAAACAACTTTTTCCACTAATTTATTTAAAAGAATAATTTATTATTTATTGGTATTTATGTTTAAATTGTAAAATTGAACAAAAATTAATCTAACATCAGTGATTTTAATAAATTTCACTTTGATATTAAATATAAAAACATTGCATATTTTTTTATCATTTTACATTAAAAACATTCTTTTTCATTCTGTCTATGAGATTAAATTTAAATTAATTAATGTGACTTCTATTAATGGAATTTGGAAACATTGATTACATACATTTAATTATAGATATGTATAATTTAAAATAAAATAAAATTCATTTTTGACTATAACTACTAGTGAATGTGATTATAATTAATATCAACTATTAAGAGAAAAATTAGATTATGAATGGACTAAACATTAATATTAAGACCTAAAGTTATCTATTGGCTTTTAAAAAATATTTTTATGTCCATATTTCTACACTATAATTTATTTTATAGAATTTCATTCAGTATTATAGTTACATGACATGAAAAAAAGTGGGTGGAATTCACTTCTAAAAAATTTACAAGAATTAGAGTCACCTGCCACTATAGAAAGGCACACAACCCTACCACATAATAAAAACAATAACACAATTTTTATAACAAATAATATACCCAAATAATCTCTTAATATACCTAAACTCATTCTATAATACATACATTGGGTAGATGTAATTCCAAGGATTTATTACGTTTTAAACCCAAAGGAGTTACCCGAAAAAGAGGTAATATTCTTCAATAATCACTTTTCATTAATTTACTTCTCTTCCTATTATATAATTTCTATTCAATTCTTATATAAGAACCTAAATATCCTAAATATTATATGATTTTTTGATGTATCTTTTTAAACAAACATATATATACAATTCCATGAAATGTGTAAAGAACTAACAATTTGTGTATGGAGAACTACTCCACCACGAAACGATAGATTTGATTTTTCATTTACCGCCTCTGATGGTTGATAATTTTGATAGAAAAACAATTTTTATATTAAATATGGGATATATATGATATTTTAATACTTATTTAATATTTATATAACACATTCCTTCTTGATTTATATTTTTTGTAAATGCAATAACATAATTTGTGGAATTGTGGAATACCACCTCTACAAAAATAATGCGACTCATTAACACGATACATGGAATGTATAAAAAATGGTTTTAATAAACATGTATGAAATATACCACACAAAAATAATAAATAAACAATAATATATATATATATATATATCATTTAATTTATATTTTTTCAAATATGATAATGAAATTGAAGTTGTGTTCATACATACGTAAGTCCGAGTGACTCCATAAATGGTGCATTTCATTTCCTATCTAAAAAAATTATGGATTACTATATATATTTAATAAATATATATATAACATTTGTATCTTGTTTTTAATTATGTATATTCTGAATTAATGATCTATTTAATAATAACGAAGATAATAGGTTAAAACACACTCGACAAACTAGTTAATTAACACCTGAAATAGTGAAAATATTTGAAGGATGTAAAGAAATGGGTAATAATTTGTATTAAAAAGATCATATATAATATTAGAAATACAAATATGGTTATTTTGTATGTTAGTGACATGTTTAATACTATTATAAAGGACTTTAATGGACATTTAATTAAATATAAATGCAAGGTAAGAGATTTTCATCTCACTATTTACATTTGTTAGATAAATGTCATATACAAAACCAACATATATTGTGTGGTGTATCTACTACCCATTATGATATATTATATCATGAAATGTTTTTTCCTACTGTTATTTGTAGGTTAAATTATAATTATGGGGATTTCAATAAAAAGATAGAATGTGGTAAAGAATTTCATAACATAATTTATTTTTTTGGTTATATTTCTTCCTCAATATAATTAAAATTATAAAATTATATGTGTAATAAGATTTTAATATACATTGCTGTATTTAAACTTTTTTTATTTGGATTTATATTTTACACCCAGAATATATTCAATAATTAATTATCACATCAGTGTTATGGTCTTTTCAAGAGTTTACTTTACAATCACATTTTTTTCATGATTTTTTATACTTGAATTTACATTATATGACATTATTAAATAATTTTTTAATAGATACATTAATATCATTATAATTTTTTATTTAGGAAATTTTCAATTAATAGTAAAAAAATTTCACTCTTTGGTACTAAAAATGTTTTATAAAATGTTCTTAAAAAAACCAGACATCATTTCCCTATTAGTTTGGGGAACCTATTTTCTTCTAAAAACCCTATTTTCTAAAAATTTATTCTATTTTTTAAGCTTTTAAAAATGATTTATCAAAGTAATTTTAAACCAATAAAGATCTTTTATTGTTTTTTCAAAATAATTTTTCAAATAATTATTTTTAAATTTATATTTTTCTTCTGGATATTTTTAAATTATATTTTTACTGTATTTATTTTCATCAATTACAGAAAACCCTTTATTTTTACTCCACATAAAATATGGTGTATTCATACCATAACACTAATTTCTTTTGATGGGTTTTGCTTGATTTTTCCAAGATTAAAATTTACATTCACTTCCTAGATTCATTTTTATAGTTCCCTCAAAAAATTCAATTTTGTATTATCATTGAACATTGAATTTCCCCTAATTATCCATATAATTAATCATTTATATTTTCATATCCTAAACCATAAACCATTTTTACATATGGTTTTTACGTTGAAATTTATTTTATTTTCTAGGGAAATATTCGTAAACATATATCTTTTATATAATATTAATATTTGATAAGTACTTTATTTGAATTAAATAAATTATTTGATATATTAAGAATGATTTGTACATGAAAAACATGGGTTGAGGACCATTTAAAATAATCCTTAGATGCATTGGTAGTCTCATGAGATGAAATTAGTTGGTGAAAAACTATTTGAGTTTGTTTCCATGAAATATAGATGGGTTTATACCCACAGATTTAAACATCTTTATGAAAGTTTTTTATCATTGTATTATAAACCATTTAATAAAAGATATTTATGGTAAAGGTATCATGTTCCTTGGAAACATGACATCCAATAATAAACCATTCCCTTCATTAAATATTCATATATTATTATCCATGATAGTTTTTCATTACATTATCTATAGATTCATATCATCCTCATTTAATTTATTAAACTGAATGAGTTTTATTTATTTTCATTTACATATTTATTATTCCTTATATAGTTATTTAAATAGAATGGGTTTTTAGTTATTTACCTAGACTTATTTTTTAATCACTACTTTATCATTTTATTGATCCATGGAATGTGTCTTTAGTTAATAAGTTTTCAAAATGACTATTCTCATTGAATAATTATTGGTTATACAATACAATACACTTATTGAGAATTTGATCTCACTATTATTTTATTTCTTTCCCTATGACACTGTTGTTTATATTAAGGATGATTTGAAAAGATATACTCGATGAAATAATGTTATCATTGAAGAAAATATATGTTTCAATTTATGTTTTAATTTTTCCAAAAAATATTATATCTATAACTATATTACCCAGACTACTAAAAAGTTTGGTCCTTTGGTATGTGATTTACTTGTACTTTATGCTAATTTAATGGTATCATGACACCGACTTCGAGATTTCTGTGGTTCGGTCACTAAATGGCATTTTCTTTTTTGGAAAATGTTTTCTTTGTCCACTCTAGCACTAGTGATTGTAAAATATTCCCATATACCATTTAGATTTCATAGATGAAGAGGATCATTAACCTCAAGGACCCATGGTGCAATGACTTTCATAATGACCATTCTATGTACCTCTGATACGTTGAACCATAGGTGGTACAATTCTGAGCATCTTGTGGCATTTTTTGTCCATAAGGTGTCAATATGTGTATGGAAAGGTAATGAATGAAGTTGTTATCATGATTGAAGTGGTAATTGTTAATGTAATTATTTGACTCACTAAATATCCCAAATTGATTTTGATTAATTCCATCCACAACTATTGGAATTTTTAGAATGATTATTTGAAATTGTATGTCAGGATTGATCATTCTCTATATCAAATCAGGTGATTTTTTCACTAATCAAAAATCTCAAGGTCCTTGTATAAAAAGTGATAAATTTTTTACAACATCGATTTATTATCCTTTTATAGACGATTTTTGTTCGTTGGAAATGAGAATCCAAAAATAAAAAAGGAATAAAAATGTTAAAGAAGAGGCTTGGACATTGAAGTGGCCATGCATATGTTTTAAGGTAGCCATACAAGTTAACACAGAGGAATTTATTTGTGCCTTACTTAAATAAAAACTTCCATCCCAAAATCTATCTAGCTAGCAACAACTTGGGGAATTTTTGGTACAATTGGGTCAAAATCACTCATGGGGATACCGAAAATGGCAAAAAAAAGTGGAATAGTGGATGTAGAGCACACCCACATGGCATGAGTGTAGAGTGTTCCAAGAGAGTGCATAGGGTGGGCGTAGATTGCGCCCTCTATTAACAAAATATGGGGTGGTACCGTGGAGGTAGGAGGCAGATTATGAGCATATGCTGAAGTAGATTGAAATTTAAACCTTGGCTTAAGTTCTTCTATAATTCAATATGGGGAATAATTTTTATTAAAAGAAATGATCCCGGTCATTCTACCAATATCGCATCTCACCATATAATCCTTGAAAATCATCTCATCTGGGCTTCACCCCTTTGAACCAGGACTGTCGATTTCCTTCGGCATCCAGATGTCATCATCATCTTACTCTTCCACTTCTCAATGTCATCACTACATCTCTACCAGATATTATCAAGAATCACATCCGATCTATCATGCATATTATTTCAACACCATGGGCATCGTTGGATCAAAACATATCCATGCATGAATCTTACGTTGTTCATGCAAGTGAATACCACTGAGAAGATGGTTCATCCAAGGTAAACGATTTTTCCAAAACCACATGGAAGATTATGTGTAGACACAAAAAATATTTTCCTAAAATCCTCATCACACACGCAAGATTTAATCCGTATAATGGGAGCCCAAATAGAAGAATAAACACCAGAATATCATGACATATTATCAAACATAGATTTTATGATTTCAAAAAAATACAATAATCTTTCGCATTCAATGACATGATCTTCATGTCATTTCATAAGGGATTTGAATGTGGAAGGAAAAGTATCCATCTCATATAAATAGATTGGCACCAATATTGTAGAATTATACTTCACCTGTATTCTAGAGAGCTCTATTTTTAAAAAAACATATCCCTCCGCACTTCCCCTTTGTGAAGAGAAAGTTAGGGAAATGTAAACCTTCTTTCTCAGTGAAGAATAGATACTGCAATCCATCGACATGTGCTACGCACTCTCGAATAGATTTTTGCAAGAAATGTTTTCCATGAACACATGATCAGTTTTCTAAAACCCTTGATGTGATTTGCGATGGTTGGTCAAACATGATCTAGTGGTTGAGCCTCATACTCTCACTGAGCATTTCAAAGAGGGAGAACCAGACACCCCCTGCACGATGAAGAAGAGTTAACCAATAGGGTTCACAAAGAGAGGGATAACTCCTCTAGGTTTTCATGATACACTCAATCTATTTTTAGGGGTTTTTTAAGAGGAATGAAATTTTACATGTCCATATATAAATGAATGTATATATATTATTTTATAGAAGATCCTGAGGCGTCAAGTGTGAAAGACAAATTTCAATAGTGGATACACCCATTCACATTTGAAAGAACGCATATATAAAACCTAAAACACTAGAACATGGTGGTACGAAAATAAGAATAAAGGATAAAGATAATAGTTTGTGTGTGAAAAAATGTGTTATACCCATTAGGGACGTCCTTTAATAAATAAAATGACAAGAAGATAATGATGTGTTTGGTATTATTATACAATATATATATATATATATATGCACTCATGTTCATAAATAGAGAACACCCAAACTGAGTGAAATGGAAGAATAGAAAAGAGAATAAGTAAATAGGTTATACATGATTTCATGCATTTGTATAAAGGGTAATATTTATTTTAATATATATCAACCGTACCAAGAAGAATTGAAAAGAATTTCAAGCTAAATGACATATGCATGAACTCATGCATATATGAAATATGAATGAATTAATTAATTATGATGATTCCAATTTATTGTATCCCTAATAATTGAATAATTACACAGGTGTATGTGATTCTAGCCAATAATTAAGAATAACTTCTAGTGTTGTTGGTTGTTTCACAAAATAAGAAGAAATAAGAATATTAGTGGACAGTGATGTGTAATAGAAAAACCCACAATCATTGAACATAAAATGTTGATACAAGAGAGTAGTGTATTCTCGGGTGGACAAGATACATATTATACATGCATGAAACCATGAATAATCTAATTCACATGTGAGAAATCATTAAGATAGAAAAATAAATGAATTTTGGAATCCATGAAACCCATACATGAAGTGAGTTTGTATTGAGAATTAATCGGGGATAGAGATAAAGAAGATCTTATGACTGAGTTGACAGTCATTGACAATTGGAGACAAACAAAGCACATATAGTGAGAGATGATTCATACCTATCAATAATCATGATGAATTTTTCAGCATCATTTGTACACACATTATTGAGGTCGGGTCTTCATTAGAATATGAATGAATTTTTTGGGCACTGTTGAGTTGAGGAATAATTAGAAAAGTGATCTGAGTTGTTGAGAAAGGCTAACAGACCTTACCAAAGGCTGTTGAAGATTCTTGAAATGAAATATGGGAAAGTGTGATTTTTCAAGTCTGTATGGAAAGAGCATTAGATCATCTGTGGTGAATTTATGGGGCTCAGAGAAGAAAGTCACTTATGTGACTTGAGAGCTAGAAAACCCCTATGTGAGTCTGGGAGGAGATGAAATATTTAGTGGGACTCTAATACAGGCTAGTGGATTCTGATAACACTATGGGATACAATATAAATAACCTCTTATGTGACTTAGGAGAGATATAGTGGGAATCTATATCAACCATGGTAATTGATAATAGAATTATAGTATAGAATCTGTATTGGGGGGAATAACCAACACAACATGTATTAGGTATTTGAGACTAACTTTATAAATACTTGTTTTCAGTACCTTTATATTTTTAATATCATTCTAGGTAAGGCTGAGAGACACAATAAGTGAATATTGAGGCTTTAACCATCTATATAGTTTTAATTGAAAAGAATCAATTAGTTAAAATATATTACAGGGATCACTGATTTACCCCATCCCCTCTCAGCGAGTTAACAATAATTCAAAAAAAATAATTGGTATCAAAGAAATGTTACATCTAAAATATCTAAGGGAGTATTTATGAAGTGAATATTTAACGAAATGAGTGAGAAAACTCAAATAGAGATTTTTTTCAGGTCTTAAAATAATATGAATAAAAAAACAGGCAAAGAAGATGAAGAAGAATCTTTCTGCTAATGGGGATGCACCTTCTACTAAAATTAATCATAAAGGTACAACATATGATAATTTTTTATTTTTATTATTACTCTTTTGATGAATCTTGTTCAATCTATAAATACGACAGATCAATTAATGATCTTCATTCTGTACATAAAGAAAATATGAAAAAAATATATAGAGAAGTGTCAACAAGTATTTTTTTTAAGAATTAGTTCTCTTCAAGTTGAATAATTACAGCTGTAAGAAGACGTTTATTCCATGGAATAGGCATTGAAAAAAATTGATGGCATATGAAAAACTATCACAAAACATGTAAAGGAAAAGAAATAAAAAATTTCAATTTTTAATTTAATAAATGATCATGTTACTAAAAAATTATAGGGATGTATTTGTGAGAAATAATTTAATTATATTTTATTTGTTGAAGCTTTCAATTAATTTTAAAATTTGAACAAAATTTCTATGGTGATAAAAAATGTTCAACTAGAAGACTATGATAACAAGGTAAATGCGCTTGACAACTATTTTCAAGAAAATAAAATATTCTGGTAGAAAAAGTGATAAATCCAAATTATAAATGGGAAATTAATATGGGAGTAGTTGAGGATTAGAATAAATCCCTCAACATTAATTGTTTAGAGTGGGATGTGAAATTGAAGAATCAGCAATCACCCCATGATAGAACATTAAAAATAGCTGAAATAAGAGACTGTGGAAGTCATGTTTTCAATTAAGATTATAATACTAAAAGGATTACTAAATCATTTTCTAATGTAATGAAAATATTCTCCGAGAATATAGTATCCCATAATCTAGTTATTTTTGTTTTTACTATTAAAGTTTCATTTGTAAGTACATGTTCAAAGATAAAAGGAGGGAAGATGTGGATTGATAAAAATTTTGATACATCTATCAAATCTACATTGAGTGATACTGAAATGATTATGAAGAAAAACACCCAAATATATGCTCCAAAAAACAAATACAATTATAGAAACAACAAAGCACTAAATAGTTCTATACTAATACTATATGAAAAATATGGATTTTTATTTTCTACAGTTATTGTTGTAAAAAGTTTTGGAATTAGGCTAATGGCTGCTAGAAAAATTTTTCAACATATGAATAATATAGAAGGCCTGCATTTAGGGAATATAGATGTGAAGAAATGAAGCATCTTGAAAAGAAGAAGCAGAATACCCAGATGAAGAAGAATATGTCTATCGAGAAAAAATTTTAAACACTTAAAGACTTCTATGATAATTGAAACTAATGATGTCACAGTTATGATGAATTCTAGATTAGTCCAAACATAAATAATTAATATGTTGATATGAATTAAAGTCCACAAACAATACATAGGAAAGGAACAATAGTTGGAAAATAATCCATTGGGAGTATGAAAAAACGATGTTTCCATGAAAATAGTGAAAGAAACTATTCCCAAGAAGATGTATGAGCTAGACCTTAAGACTATAATTTCAACCATTAAAATATTCTTCTACTATGTAATGAATTTTCATACTGTAGATCATTATAAACAAGCTATATAAATTAATGGATACCATCTAAAATTAGAAAGAGGATAAATCCAGAATAATTCAAGATTGATTGAATAAATTATTAAAGATAACTTTGATAAGATACCTAAGAAAGGTAACATGAAAACATTAAAGAATCCATTTGGAATCCACAATTTTTTTTTAATATGTATTGTTTAGTTATCTGGACTAATCGATTGAAAATTTCTAGGGAACTACCAAAATTTGAAGAATAAATGATATAAAAAAATGAATAGGGGAAACATATAATTCCACATGAAGATGAGTTCTAATTTCAATATTGGTTTTCATCACATGACAACTATAGTGTCTCATATGTATTGTGTGGAAGGTTCGAGTAGGATGTATATCTTGGAATCAAATGTATAATTTTTTTACCAGGATAACTAGAGATGTTGAAAATTGGATAAAATTCACTAGTGGAAGCTACATCACTACTGGTAGAAGTAAGGGAAAATCTGAACAACTTAAAGGTGAATGGAAGTAAAGGGTTTATAAATAAAACAAAACATCAATATTCCAAATGGAGTGGAGACACCAGAATTAAAATTACCAGACACATTAAAGCGACAAGGAAAGGATTTCTTGGGTCGAGAAAAAATTATTAACCCTATTTCTCTTATTAAAAAGATCACATGTGTTCCATCTTATTTCATTACATTTTTTATGTATGTGTTTAATTTTAATGAAATTGAAGTTGTAGGTCATTCTATATATGATAATTTAATGAAAAATTTGGAGAACAAAACGTTAGACTGGTTATTCATGATTTGTTACACACTTGGAATGTTCCACTGTGGACGATTATCAACATAAATATCGTAAAGATTATCTGATGATATTTTCCACCAAGGTAAATCAAATGGATTTCACCCTTTAAGGGTGAGAAAATATAAATGAGATGATATTAAGTAGTATCTCATAACAACTGTTGAAATTCATATCATCTCATGAATTTTAAACTTGAGTTATTCCAATCACTCTTTCGTCCATTGTTCTTAACTATATTTATCATTTTAATTAGGGGGAGTGCATGATTAATGATAAAATGGGATTAAAGGGGGTTATTTACCTTTTCACATGAATGTTTTAATATAATTGGTTAATTATGTGTAGGAATTAACATTTCAATGATAAATTTGATTATCCGCAACCCCTTGTTTATGTATTTATAAACTATAAGAAATATTTCACATGTTTTGTTATTTATGGACACCATTGTGAAAAATGGTCATATCTCTCTATTGTTTTCTACACCATGTTAGCCCAAGTAGACTTATAGTTTATTAAGTAAACTCCCTTTTCTAATTTAAAAATGTGATATCATCCCTCTCTCAAAAAATATTCAAGAAGATATTCATTAATGGGATAAGAAGAGATTTTTGAATAGACCCCACTAAACCTTTTCATATGGTTACCAATAGAGGGAAGAAAATATTGGAAGACATATTGACCTATAAAAAGTGTTCTTAGGTATTATTGACAAAAAAACACCAATGGGGATATTGATGAGCATAGTGTTGTATTTTTTCTCCATAAAGTGTCAATATGTATATGGAAAGGTAATGATTGAAGTTGTGATCACAATTGTATTGGTAATGCTTAATGTATTGTTGTTGACTTAGTAAAGATCCCACTTTGATTATAATGATTTTTTCCATAACTAATTGAACATAGAGAATTACTATTTGACATTGGATGTCATTCTTGATAATTCTCTACATCAAATAAGATGATTGTTGAACTGATCATAACCACAAAGAACATGTATCAAAAATGATACATTTTTTACCACATTAAAGTAGTATCCATTAAATAAATATTAACCCCAATTAGAATTGGTAAACAAAAAATAAATATGTAATAAAAATGTTAAAGTATATTCTAGGACATTGAGGTTTCCATGAATATGTTTTAAGGTAGCCATGCATTTTGACTAAAAATAATTTATTTATGGATTACAAAAAAAAATTGGCTAGCCCAAGATCTAGCTAGCCATCATCAACCCTAGCCATTTTCAGGACCACTGAGGTCAACTATGCCCATGGGAATGCCATCCAAGGACATCCCAAGAGTATTATAGTGGATTCAGAGCATGCTTGCAGGACATGGTTCCATAGCACGAAAAGAGTGTGAGGAGGGTGGATGCAGAGTGCGCCCGCAATGAACATGGTATAGGGTGGTACTGTGGAGGGAGGAGGAGAATTATTAGTGTATATTGATGCATTTTATATTTAAACCACAACTAAGGTGATTCTCTATATCAATGTGGGATTTAGTTTTTATTCAAAGAAATAATCCCAGCCATTCGACCAATCTCACGTCTCAAAATCTAATCCTGGGAACTCATCACATATGCACCTCATGCATTTGAACTAGGGCTATCGATCATCAGCAACATCAGTAAAAACTACGCCCTCTCTATCTTCCTTTTATATTTTTCAACATCTCCCCAACCTCTCTATATGAGATGATCATGAATCATATATTAGTTATCTTGAATATCATTTTATCACCATGATCATCATTGGATTTCAACAAATCCATGCATGCATCTTACATTGTTGATGAATGTAAATAACATAGATAAAAAGTTTGGCTAAGGAAAATAAATTTTCCACAACCACATGTAATTTTTTTTGCATTGAATTGAATAAAAATTTTCATGCAATCCTCATCACATGAACTAGATTTCCCCAATATAAATGGATCTTTCATTTAAGAGAAAACACCTGGAGATCATAAAATATCATCAAATGTGGATTTTTGGATTTCAAAACATTGAGTATTTCCAATAAATCATATCCACAATATTCATGGAATTTCAAATTGTATTAGAAGGTTTAAGAATAAGTAGCCCTCTCTTATAAAAGAATAGGCACTAAGCCTGTTGAAGGGTGATGCTCCCACATTCTCAAGAGCTCTTATTTTAATAAACAGATCCCTATGTGATTCCACATGGAAAAGTGAAAGCAGAGGACCTGTGAACCATAATCACTATGAAAAATAGATACTACAAGCCATTTATAGGCTCTACACACTCTTGAATGAATTTATGAAGAATTTGTTTTCATGAACACATGATCGGTTTTGTAAAACCCTCACTGTGCTTTTCCAAGGTCATTCCATCATGAGCTAGTGGTTTAGACTTACCCTCTCACTGATACTTACGAAGAGGTATAACCATGCATCCCTTGCATGAAATAGAATAGTAAACCCCTCAGGTTTACAAAGATAAGGAGAAATCCCTCAGGTTTTCATGATGCACACATTTTTATTTGTAGGGGTTTGTTTTAAAGATGAAGGAACTATCATAAATGTTGTATGCACAAGCATGCATATATGTTCTTTGACTAAATGAACATGAGGCCTTAGGCTTACAAGACCATGTTTTATAGTGGATTCACCAATTCGAATTTCAAATTACACACATATAAAACCTAAAACAACCAAACTAATTTCATAGATAATAAGATGTACAAAGAAAGTGAATAGGATGTCTATGTGAAAAAGTAATTATATCCATTAGAGTTGACACACAAGAAAGAGAATGATAAGAAGATAATGGTTTGTATAATTTTCTATTACAATATATATATATATATATGCACTCATGTGCATCAATTATGAACACCCAAACCATGTGAAAGGGATAAAGAGGAAAGGTATGAATTGAAGTGGTTATAAAGGCATTCATGAATATGTAATCAATTTGAAATACAGTTCAATATAAATCCAATAAAATAATCCGAATTGAAAAAAGGTTTTCATCCTAAATGTAATATTAATGAACTCATGCATATATGAAAATTGAAAAAAAATAATTCTAATGATTCTATGTGAGATGATTCTCAATGATTGAATAATGAAAAGGGTTATGTGATTATAGCCCTGAAATAAAAAGTACTTGTGTAGATGGTTGTTTCACTAAAAAGTAGAAAGAAGAAATTTATTGGATGGTTCAGGTGTAATTTCAAGACCCACACACATTGAACCTAAAATATTGATTCAAAAGAGTAGTGTGTGCTTGGGATAACATGATACATATTATACATACATGCAACTATGCATAATCAAATGCACGTGTGGGATGTAATTAAAATTCACAAAACCATGAATTTTGGATGACATTTAACCCATTCAAGAAGTAAATGAGTATTGAGACTGAAGTCAAGGTATTGTTAAAGAATATTTTATAATCTATATGACAGTGATTGAGTGTTTAGGACTGACCAAGCCGACATAGTGAAAGATCATTATTACAACCCAATATTCATTAAAAACATGGTTTAATCATTTCTACACACATTAGAGAGGATAGGTCTTCCTCATAGGATGTAATAATTGAATAACCCTTTAATTTAGCATATTTGTTACTCAAAATGTTACTTAGACAATAATGATTTTATATTTTGTGTACATAATATTAAATATATTTGAATAACTTAAGGTTAATATGATTTTGATGATGAGTTATTTATGGATTATTGGGATAATATAGTTCATATATTATAGGACTATTTCATATAAATAACCTTAATGTTTTAAATATTATTTTGAAGAGTTATTATATTTTTGATTATATTCATCATATTTTTGGAAATGTTATAGGTTTAATAAAAGGAAAACCAATATTATGGCTGAAAACTAGACACTTTTTATATGTCCATGAGGATTCAACGCACAACCCAAGGATAAAAATGTTGGGACCCATACCACATGACTACATGATGTCTTTTTCATTATATTTTAATACTTAAATGATTTAAATGATAAATAATAAATATATTTTTGTAAGAATATTATAGGATATGATAATTTTTAAATATCTTGGGATTTTAATAACAATAAGGAAATTTTGGGAGAATCATCATTGGGTTATTATATATATGAGCTTTAGGTTTAACACAATGGATTATTTGGGTAAAATTTATTTATATTTTTAGTAGTTTAATACATCGAGTATGAGAGAACATTTCAAGTTAAAAGATTATTTAGTATTAAGGATATTCGTGTAATATATGATATATAGAATACATATGATGTTAATGGATATTTTTTTTATTATTGTATGTCATCAATGAAATAACATGATTATAATGTAACATTAGGAACTACATTATGTTGACTAATGATAAATGACTGATCAAATTTTTGGTTTATGAATATGTTCAGTATCATTTTTGAGGATCTATAAGGTTTACTTCCTATATAATGGATTTATTTGAACATTGAATATTATTATTTTATTTTAAATAATTATTATCATATTTTATTACCAATGCTATCCATTTTGGTATTTTTAAGGATTCTAAGGCCAAATTAATGAATCATCGAAATTATCATTGGTTAAAAAGTCATCCCCGAAAAAATGATATCAAATATCCATTTCCTTGAAAAGGTGACAAGGTGGAAATATTTTGGTTCATAGAAAAAGGATTCGATTATTTTTATAGCTTGGAAAGAAGTAAAGTAATATTGTTTTCCTCACTGATTATTTTGATAGTAAAATAACACCTCAATATTGATAATTTTCCTTGAAATTAAATTTTTATCCATTTACATTTCTTATTGATAAATCAATGGCCTTTTAACCAATCCCATATTTATTGTCTTATTGTGGCTAAATTTCTCAGAACCATATTCCCTATCACTCACTATTAATCGTTGGGAGTTAATTTTCTCTTCTATATCCATATTATCATTTCCCACATATGTTATACTATTTGGAAACATAGTTTTATGGGGGTCATAATACTTACCTTTCTAATTTTTGAAATGGAGATTTTCTAATCCTTTTTTATTTTGTGATTTTAGAACAAAATAATTTTCAAATGTCAAACACTTTATTTCTAAGAAGAAGTTCAGATTATGAGGATGTAATTTATTGAAGGGAGAGAATATAACAACACAATATATAATTTAATGTTTCGTATTAAATAAATATAATTTTTTGGATAGATTTTTCTGCATGAGACCCCATTATTTTAATATAATCATTTGTTTGATAGCCTATACAACATGCATCATCAAGCATTAATAAAATGTGATAAATTATTAAAATATTAATATTCTAACATGACTATTATAAACATGCCATTAAATTAGAAGCTGTAAATAAGATTAATCATATAATGAAATGTATATAAATTTATTAATAAATAAAAATATATATTAGTTATTAGGAGATAATATTTCATGTTTTAAAAAGTTCATTTTATAAAATTTCTTCAAAAATGATTTTTAGTAATTTTTCTATGAAAAATATGTCATTATATTTTCCCCCACATTTGGAAAATTTATTTTACTAAATTAGATTAATATTATAAATCATCATATCAATATTATCTTTGTTCTAAAATTTGATATTTATTCTTTGATGATGGATTTTCCAGTTCATAGTGTAACATACTTTTTTTAATGAAAACTGAATTTTTTTGTAATTTTTAACTAAATGTTTATTTAAAAACAAATTAAAAGTAAAATTTGTTCCCCTATATTATTTATAATTTAATAATGTCTAGTATGATCAATTTTAGGGTCTAATTTTGTAGAATATAATTTTATACTTAAAAATGTATTTTTCTGAAAAACGTTTATTTCTTGTGTATTATGTTCTATTTTTAAATTAATTTCTATCAATCATTGAAAATGAAAATTAATGTGTAAATCCCATATTTTTTATCATTATTTCCATATTTATTTAAAATTTAAAATTTATTTATTTTTTAATACGAATAGTAACTTGTAATTTTGTTTTTTCATAATAATGAGTAAATGAGGTAATTAATGGATAAAAATAATACAATAATAAAAAAATAGCCCAAAAACTATTTTAAGATTTATTATATTTGTATATTTCATCTATAATAATTTAAAAATCTTATTATGTGATCCAATTGGATGATTTTAGGAACTTTATAATATTTTAAGTATAGAAAGTTCAAAAATGTCACTCTTATTTTCAATAAATATTAAAATTTAAACATATTGATTACCTTAGGATATGTTGAGTTATAAATAATAATTTAAAATATAAATTATTTGTATTCATCATGTTAATTTATTCTATATTTTTTATGAAGAAATATTTACCCTAAATTTTTACAAAATAATGACCTGATAGTTATTTAAATATTGGAGAAATAAAATAAATTATATTAATATCTTTCAAAGTATAATAATTTTAAATAAGTAATACGATCCAAAAATTTTATAAATAAAATATTTCATATAGGTTTGGATTCATTTGATAATAATTCATTTTTTTCTTAGTGTTATAAAACTCATACTAAATGAATAGTTCAAAATTTGACATCATTGATATTTTAGGATAATAACAATAATTCATTAAATGATTTCAAATTTATAAAAATATTAGTTTATAATGAATTAGTTTAATATGGTTAATAAAATATACCTTGTTCTATTTATGGGCCTTCTTCATTTTATTATATTATTAGTGACCCTCCGATGCTGGAAGATATTAATAGTATAGTAATTTTTAAAAGTGGTAATGGTGGTTAAATATAAAGATAAGGCTGAAACATATTCGATAACATGTAAAAAATTTATGTCATTAAAGGATATGGAATTATTTTCAACTTATATTTTAATTATATTAGGCTAAATAATTTTTGGTCAGATAAACAATTTATATTATTTTAATATTTTTTTGAAATTCCAAGAATTCCCCTCACCCCAAATACAAAAGGCCACCCCTTCCTTCACATCTATACATCACATTGAGATATATATCTAGAAAACCTACTAATTACCATAAAAAAATTCATATGAAATATTCTAGATTTCCTTTCCAGTATAAAATAATAACCTTTGGCCCCTTATGAAAAGATCTAGAGTAAGTTTACTGAAGAAGTGGTAATCATCTTCACCGACATGTTCAATTTTTCTTCTTCTTGAATATCCAATTAATTTATTGTAACAATATTAATATAAAAAATTTATTATCTTGAATATACAAAATTTAAATATTATTATTATGGTACAACCATATTCCATTCTCTTTTCATCCTATTAAAATAGAAAACTTATGTCATGTGTATGTACGACTTACCCTCTCTACGTAGTGGTATAGTTCATTTTTCATCACCACATTACATAGATGGTTTTACATATGGAAAAAAAGAGTGTATATGATAATTTTTAAATAGATATTCTCCTAGAAGGACAATATTATATATATCTTCTTACCTTCCAATCCATTGGGAAACGATAATGACCCTCGTATATACATGTGGAGTACCACCTCAACGAAGTGATTTAATTCATTTTTCACTTAAATTTTATTTTTATGGTAATAAGATTAGATTTAATGAATATATATTATATATATTATATAATAATGATTTTGTAATTTTTAAATTATATTTACCATTTTTTGATTCTATTCATTGATATGTGAAAACAATTTTCTTGAGTTGGTGTAGTCTCTCTTATCCTTGAACGGTGTAGTAATATATATATATATATATATATATTATTGATTAAATTAAATAAATATACAATTTATATAATTTTTATTTATTTAATTTTTTGGATTATTTATATGAAAACCCCTTGATTAATGTACAAATTCTTAAATGATCGAACAAAATGATACATAAAAAATGTGGATGTTTCCACCTAGAAACAATCGTTTCCATAATGAATTGAGAATTAAAAAGTGTTAAAATTATATAATTAAATAATATATGGTATTATAGTATTGTAATATAATTATAATAAATTTATATTTATTATAATGGATGTTCAAACATATACAAACAAAATTGAATATGAGTAAATGGTTTCTTGTTTCACTTTTACTACCGTCAGACAAGTGAGATATTCACCTCTTATTTCTATTATGTGATGTATATAGTTCCCTAGATATATTATATCATGAATATATTTATTTTTAGGGTATTTATAGTTCAAATTTATTTATTATTTTATAGGGATAATGATTCCAAAATTTCCAAAATGGTATTGAATTATTTCAATCTCTCATAATTATTAGATATTATTTATTTATAAGTCTCATATGTGGAATAATATATTCATTGTACATGTTATATAAATATATTTTAAATAATGTTTTTAGTATTATATAATAATTTTATAGATAAATTTTGAATCATGTTTTTTAAAAAAAAAATTAAAAGGAATATTATTTTAATTATCTAAATGAGATATTTTTGAACTTTTCTTACAAAAGTGTGAATGGAATGTATTTTAGCATAAATTGAATGAAAAGTATTTACCAACATAATAATTCTTCAATGATTTGAAGCTTACTTTATAATATTAGAAGTTTATTTTCAATTTAAATTAATTCTTTATTACATGTATAATGTTTGGATTTAAAAAATTTATTTTCAAAGTAGAAATGTTATATCCTCAATAAATTTTCAAATGATATATTTTTTAATTTTTGTAAAAAAACAATTTGGAATTATATACATTACTAATGTTTTTATATTAGGATAGTATATATTTTAATTTATTGGATGGTTTATGATCAGTTTTACAGAGGATGTATTATTCTAATATAATTCTCCACATTACTATAGGTGATTTGTGATTAAGTTTATTAATTTGGGTAATTATTAACATTTCGTATTCCTGTTTCAATAAGAAGTATTATGTTGATAATGTCTTAACTCATTCATATGAGGAATTAGTTAGAGTTAATATGTGATGGAAATAGTCTTCAATATCCCTTCAATGCATCTATAGGACTCATGAGACAAAAATTGATTTTGACTGAGGCATTACCAAATTATTTTCAGATGTATTGGGAAATTCAACAACAATATGTTTCAGTTGTTTGAAATTATTCATTCAATAATTATGAGACTATTTATTGATGTCCACTTGTTTATCTAATCTTTTTAACACCCTTGGATAGGTTTCAAGCACATGTGAATATTAATATGGCTTTAATTTAACATCATTTATTCCAACAATATTAAGCTAAAGTTAATTTTTAAATAGAATATTTTTTTATTTACAGTTCTATATTGAATATTCTTAATTATTAATCAGATATTAAACTATTTTTCTGATGTTTAATATGAATCTGTGATCAAATATTTCATATAATTAATTTTCCAAATATACTAGTACGTGTATTACGATTTATATAAATAAAAATTCTACTAGAAATAATTACATTTTCCAATAATATTATATTAAATTTTAGTTCTCTAAATATAATGTGATTTTAATGTATAGATCTATTCAACCAGTACTACTAATCTATTCATTCTATTAGTACGTGATTTATTATATCTAATTCCAACGTAATAAAAAAATAATCGACACTAGGCTACTCGGGGTGGGATCTTTATAATGGAAATGAATGCGGTGGATATATTAATAAAATTAAATTTCATTAAAGAATATTAATACCCCAAATAGAATTCCAATATTATCTCTATAATGAATAACAATTTAAAATAAATTAATTTTTATTGACTTCATAGATTAATTTATTATTTCATAAAATATGACATAATTATTCCCATTATAGAACTATTGATTAATGAAATATATTATTTTCACGATGTGTAAAATATATATGAGTACTTATGATACATTAAAATATGAATGGATCTAAAATATTAAGTGGACACTACCTTTATAGAACCCCAATGAGTATAATTCTATAGAGATATTTCTTTTTTGTTTCAAAAATTATAGAACAACTTGTATATGAGTAATTCATTACATTCTCAATACTCTCATTATAAAAACTATTGAATTATTTTTTTGTGATCTATTTTTTCAAATCCCAATTTCATGTAGTACATTTTTTAATTTTTATGAATTTTTACACTAAACATGGGTTCCACATTTTGGATAATTAATCCATCGAAGTTAGAATTTCATGTTACATTAAGAAAAGTCAATTTATTTATTATTTTACACCTTATTATTGATTTTAATATTATGAAATCCATATAAATCCTTCATATTATCCATCTTAAGAAACTATGAGGGATTGGGGGACGTCAAGGGTACAACACATATATTTGTCACTTTATTGTAAATATTATTGGAAAATTTCTACCCAACAAAAAAATATGGATGAATGTAAAAAAATATAAGTGGGGTAAACATTTTTCAAATGATTTTGTGGTCCTTATGAAATATATTTTTCACCATCCATTCTTGATTCTACCCTTGAATGGAAACTTTTTATTCATTATAAGGAATCACTGGTATGATCACTTAGTACCGTTTTTCGAGGAGTAACGGTCTACAAAAAAATCATTATTACCACATTAAGATAGTGTTGGATGTTAATATCTAGTATAAAAATATTAAAAATATATTCTTCACTCTATTATTTGTGGTATAAATTTAATTTTCCAATATATATTGTCCTAATGTTATCATAATCTCTCATAAGGATCAAATTAAGAACAATTTGGTCACCCCTTGTTGAATGGATGAATAAAATGATGGGTTTACATCCATAAGTCACCAAACATCCATTTTTTGTCCTGAAAGGCTACCAAATGACATGTTATTCAAGATTTTGTCTTAGAAAAATCTTCCCTTGTGGAGGCACCTTGGGATTATGATACTCCTTGTGAGGTGTTTCTTCCTTTATGAAAACTCTTTGAAATTAGAAGTGTACATCAATAATGCTTCTAAAATCAAGATAAGGAATAGGATAAAAGTCCCCAAAACCTATCATGTTATATTATGGATTATGCTTATATAACTGGAAATAGTTATTCTATCATACTATTTCTTCGTTTCATAAGGGTTCCCTAATAATGAGTTTGGGTACTAGACCATTAATTATTTGTTTGTTGAAAGGAAAAAAATAATACTTGGAAGCTAATAATAAATATAGGAGATTCACATTTTGTGACCTTGTATATTAATATATATTATCCTTTAATAGAGTAATTTTTTTGGTTTTCGAAATTACACGAAATGGTAGATTGAATAATTTACTTCTATATTGATCGTGTCTCATGTTATCTCACAATGATCAAGTGGTTGCATTGTATAATATACAAAACTGTTTAGATGATATAGAACAATATGAGATGATTATACATACCTAACCTTAAATAGGGCTTCATCTATTCTATTTCAAAGAAATATAGTATATCAGTGTGTGTTTTACAATTCGATCTCAATCTAAACCATCATCCTTAACAATTTACATAACACCCAATTAGATTTTCCATAATATTTCACTACCATAAAAGGGATGATACTATAAGAGTACTCATGGAAAGAGGATTTCTATCTCTAGGTTACAAATTTAGTCCTCTAAAATGGAAAAAATAACAAAAACATCTTCACTAATTGAGGTTTTCAGGTTTGATTCAAAAGTGAATTGAAGGATCATAGACCTATACTCAAATTCATGAGTTCCAAATATCCCCACATGGTGAAAATAATTCATATATTAAAATAACTCATTAAATTAATATATTTTATTATTTATGTCCCTCTATTGTTCAAGATTTCATGAAATTCAAAATGCGGTTACATGGAAGAATAATACATGCTATCATAATTCATCAACCTATAGAGTCACATCATAATACCAAATATAATTACTTATTTTAAATATGGGGCATAGATTTCATGGATTTATACCGTATAATGACAATTATGAAATTTTATATCATCATCACTACTACCAATTTATATCCAAAATATTTCGAAGATGGATACTTTAAAGAGATCAAGATGAAATCCATTATAAGTTTATTAAATATCAATATTATAAGTTAATTGTGAGTTATATAAATAAAATTGTTGTTAATAACATAATATCTTAAGTATCAAAATCATGGAAATTCCGTTTGGATATAAACATATAGTATTACCATTCATCTCACTATCATGTATCTATAAACAGATAAATTGAGTCATTTAATAATACTTAAAAAAATTTCCAAAAAATTGGTAGACAATGGTATAAATTTTATCCTGATTAAATCCATAGTGCTTTATGGTATTACCACACCACCACCACCCATACCCTTGCATATGAATTAATATTTTCACTATTATATGAGATACAAGAAGTGTTTCATATTGATGTAATGATTCCATCAAATAAACCATCAATTTGTGATTAATTTACAAGGAATGATGATAAATGATATCATTTAATGAATTTGAGCCTCATGATTAGAAATTGTTGAAAACATCACACAATATAGAAGTTCACCGAAATAGTATAACTAGGGCTTTCATTGAGTATTTTCATCTCTACTCATTCATTCATTTTGAATTAGTGTTCGCTCTTAAAACACTAATGATACAAGATAGGAAACACAGAGTGTTATAATGTAAATGAAAAGGGCCTTACGTCATAGAAATGTTAATTTCTAATTATGTTGGGAAAATAAATCCCTTATTACATTACTCTATAAAATAAGAACTCTTACCCATAATGTATGTCTATAGATTACATGACATAAAGTAATTATCGCATGAAATTATATGGTATTATCTATGGACCTCATCATGTAACCTTAAATTTTATGACACATAGTCCATCCCACAAATCTTTAAAACTACATGTATTGATTCATTCTACATTCTCATAAATATGATCCAAATCTATGAATGATTTTAGAGGGTATAAACTCATAACTCATGTAGGTTTTCTATCAATAGAATAACATGAGGATAATACCACCCAACATTCAATAACTACATGTGACTTTATTTATGTTTCTATAGGATGTTAAGTGATCCCCAGATCACTTATTTCTACTCTAAATATCAATATTGTTACCATCCCATCATATATATATTATCTTGTTATATGTTCCATTTTCTATCATCTTGATTTTTAATCAGAAGCTCTGCACTATGATAAAAACAACCTGATTTAAAATAACAATGTGTGGATATATTAAAATTCTCATATTATATATAGATACCCTAAAATAATCTATCTTGGAACATGAATTAAATTTTTCATTCCCTAAATTAATCCTTCAGCAGTAGTATTAAAAACTATACCATTTCAGGTTAGTTTTTATCCTTTTTATCTCACATGGGGGGCCCAAAATTATATCCCCATTATAATAAAAATGATATTGGTAAATGCTAAGACATATGAGGACCCTAATCATTATAAATTATTTTACCAATACATGTCAGTTTACTTACACTGGCACAATATTAGGACCTAGTTTTTCTTTTTAGAAACTCTGATTCATTTGGTTCATATCAGAACAAGTTATATAGCAATTCTATATATCATATAATAGGTCGAAATAACAAAATAACAACTTTAAAATAATTTTAGTGTTTTTTTGTTCTTCTTATTAGGTTTTATATTGCATATGTTCTTTGGAATGTTTCTTTGTGCTAGAGTTTTCTATTGAATATAAGTATTTCTCTACCAACCATCTTCTAGGATATAAATACTCTCATACAAGAACTAATATAGAGTAATTAATATTCCAATGGTACATAGAGAGGCCTGGATAACCTATCCTACTTTCACATGTAACTTCTGATCAAATTTAATCCCATAATTAATAATCTACATAAATACATGTTGATGGGGGAATGGGTGAGAATATTTGAACTATCTATAAACTCTTATTAACCATGCACCATAATTCATGGATTGATTATTTTATTTACAATAAAAATTTCATGGATATATTTTATGAGTATGTATACTACATATGATATTATTTTGGTGTGGTGAAGGAACATGCACCATAAATAAAAACAACCAATACCAACTAGAATGAAGTTTGTTTTCATTAGGATAATCGTTCTAACACTATTGCAGAAGATCCTCAACCTTATTTGTGAGGACTCGACAAGTGCATCCATGATACCAGAGATCAAAACCAAGATGAGGGATAATTTCTAAGGTACTATAGTTGTGCGGCAGTAGTAATTTAGTAGTTATTGTGGAATTACTATAGTGGAAACTGTAATAGTTACTGTTCAGTACTATAGCAGTTGAGACTATTCACCTGTTTGGGCCTTTGGGCCACCAGTTTGGTATTCAAGCCCGTCAAGGCCTTCGGGCCACCATAAGGATTTCAGGCCACCCAAAGGCCTTCCGGCCACATGAACAATCTAGTTTCCCTTGATAGACTCTACAAAAAAGAAGCAATACCAAGATATGGATTCAGAGTAGGTTCGCATACCAGATAAGAACAAATAGATTTGGAAGAATGAGTGGGTATGAAAATGTAATTGGGACCATTATGTGCTTTAATTGGAAGATTAGCCAATTTTTCAAGTAAAGGTAGAGAGCTACCGTCACGATACAGATGCTGGGGATGGGCAGTTCCTTGTCGTTATATTCTAGTTGAATTCCCTAATAATGTCATGTCCAATAATGTCTCATTATCCTAAAGTCCATATAATATTTAGGCCTATGGGCCTTTTAACGGTTTCCCCTCTTCCGATGAATGATGAGTTATCAAAAATCAATAAAATAATGAATGCATTCGGTCCATTCAGGTCTAGTCCTTTTAACACCATATACCCAAAATAACAATACAATTGAACCCATATTTCTAATGTAATCATTTTTTCAATGATATACTTATGTAATAGTAAAATAACATACTCATCATTTAAATATGATTAGTTTTTTCCTAATAAATATTTTATCAATCAATTTTATTGAATTTAGTAAAATTAATTAATTTTTTACATTATTTAAGAAGCATGTGTTCAAAAATATCATTGACTATCATTGTATCATGATAAAATCAATAGATTCATATGAAAATTACATTCCTCTTAGGATTTTCCATACTATTTTAATGTCAATTTATTCCAATTCAATTAAATTCATTTGAGGAATGATCTAACAATGTTTATCCACCAATTAAGGTCTAATCTTTATAAACATAAATAATGTGCTAATACTTTGTTAAAATTATATGACCTTATATTGTAGATATCTAATACTGTATAAACCTTATAAACTAAAATTATACACAAATATTCCACAAATATGATGTTTTCTGATATTATTAAGAGATCTCTATTTATGTTAGGTAAAATACACCCCAATTTTAGATAAGGAAACTCCCACTGTAGCCTATGTTATATGACCGTTAATTATGAAAACTTTTCCTCTTTGGTTGTTGAAACATGGTTTTCTATTATCATTCTTATTGATTAAATCATTTTTTTCATAACTATATAAACCACTTAATTTTGGTAAAATGTCATAAGACGTTAAAATTTAACAGTATTTTGGTCAAATTTATATGACGTGATTCAAAAAACCTTATTAGTCCAAATTGTGTGATCGTAAAAAAAATGGGTTAGACATTAAGAAAATAAATTATAATATAAAATCCTACATGTTAGCCTAAACACATGTATTATTTGACCAAGGAAATAATTCTGATTCTACATATAAGGATTTTAATTCAAAAAATATGTAAATTCTACTAAGTAAAAAACGAGACAGAACATATCATGATGGAAACCCTTAAAAGATGACATAAATAAATTGAAAATTGCATTTGTTAATATATGAATATCTATGAATTACGAAATTTTTATACAAAAATGGGGAAAACGTTACCATGATAATTCATTATCCTAAAAAAATATTTTACTCTCCATAGGTTTGTAGATTTATAAAAAATGTATAGTATATTTAGAAATGGGAAATTTTTTTTGAACATTCTTTAAAGTAATTTATTAAATTTATAAATTTTAGATTTATGTTGAAAATATATGATTCAAGGAGTGTATACAATATTTATTTATGAAAATGACCTTTTTTAAGTGGAATAACAAAAAATCATTAAGGGAATGTATCATATATATATCATCCCAATATTTTAACATATATATATATATATATATATATATATTTCTTCCTTTAAACATGAATGTTTTTAATACGATTCTTCAAATACAACAATGATCTGAAATGAATCATGGAACACTGGAAACCCATTAAAATGTAGCTATTTATTTGGAGTGTAAACATATTTGAAAATGAATTTAGAAATATATGTAGAAAAAACATTAAACATATTTCTTAATACAAATTAATTGATAAAATTAAAGTAGTATAGCTAAATAAAAAATAAATTCATCATATGTGTAAAAATATATATTCTTAAAAACTAATTTCCATGCACTATGATGTTTATTTATTATTGTTAAACAGTAGTTTCAATGGAAATAAATGACAATATATATTTAAAAATAATATAACATCATTCCAATAGATATTATTAGGAAACTAATAAATTTATTTTCTGCATAGAAGATACATTCCTCGTTAATTTATTTACTTAATATAAAGAATTATATTAAAAAATATTTTTATCATTTATATAAATTGAATTATATATAATAATTTGAATATTTATAATTAAAATTATCAGATTAGTTAACTGGATTAATTTAATATTTAGACATAAAATTATGTTACCATAATAAACATTTATTACCATAAAAACAATTATTTTTCAAGGAATGAAGCATTCCAAAATATTATTTTTTAATAATAAATTTATGTATTTAAATTAATGAAAATAATATTATGTTAAAGAATATATTAAAATAAATTAACATTCACTTAATTGGTAATACAATGATGAATAATAATATAATGATTGAAAGAAATTATTTTTGAAAACAATTTTTTGAAAAATTAAGATTTCCTTTATAGGATGATTTTAAAAAATTTAGATATTTAATTTGGTTAAATAGATACAAACTTAATATTGTTAACTTAATAATTTGATATCATGGGTTTCCATTTGTTTTGTGTTACAAAATAATTACCATGATTCAATTATAATAAAGGCTAATAAGTGTAAAAATGAGTAATCTAATGCAACTCGAATGTTACAAAATCATTTTAGACACATATAACATATAGAACACAATATTTATAAATAAATGTCATACCTACATGTTTCTCCATAAATTTTCCATCTAACAAACCAAACCCTTATTCATTTACCTTCTTAACCCTTACCTAAATTTCATTTCATATGAAGTGTACATTTTATAATTATATATGGAACTCACATACAACCATTTATATCAATAAAACTTATTATAAATTCCCATTAAAGGATACCTAGTTTAATTATTCTAGATATTGTTTTAGTTTTTTGTATCCTCTATCCTCAAAATAGTTCCTGAAGTCATTTGTTTTCCAAGTATCCTTCTTGAGAAGAACCAAATTCTAAACAATAGTATCAATTACAATTTAAATTCATTTAGTTATCCTTCTCATCCACATTAATGAACTAACAAGGGGTGACATAACAATTCAACCATGATATACTAACATAAATGCAATATAATGTTCCCAATAATGAATCACTAATGAAAAGTACCACAGTATGATTATATATAAGCATCAGAACAATTTCACTATGAAAAAATGGAATATGTCTGTTGTAAAACTAGAAAATGATAAAAAATCAGAGTAAATGATGGAATAATATGTATGTAATCCTGAGAAATATCAAAAAATCTAGATTGAAAATCTCCAAAACAAGTAGAAATGAAGACCAAAACCAAGTCTCCTATGTGACCATCTATTAACACCAACCCAACCCACCAGGAATAAAGCATAAAATAAGAGAAAAATCATGATAAATGAAACTCTCCCCTATAAATGTATCCTAAAAATCCATATCTATTTTTAAAAAAATTAATATTTAGGGAGTGAGTGAAATTATTAGTAGGTTACCACTTTTAATATTCAAAATGATTTTCATCATTCAAATTTTAGGTTTATCATTAATATAAATACATTTATAAATAAATTTCAATTGGAAAAAAATTCAGAAAATATGAATTTTCTTAGTTAAATTAATCCATAATAGTAAAAAATAATAAAATTAAAATTTACAAGAAACATAAACATGAAGAAATAATGGAAGGCATCATGAGAATAACCATATAGTGTACATGTGAACAATAAAACATGAAACATAACCATCATGTATAATACCAAGAACAAATATGAATCAAGCCTATAGAATACACACTATGACATGAATGGAACACTAAGATTGTATAAAGTGAATCTAGTGATATTGAGTCATTCCACAATCTATAGATATCCCTTTTAAATCCCCTTGTGCTTCCAAATTAACTAAGGTTTTATTAATCCTATAACCCAAGGCACCCAAGGTTCCCAAGTGCTCTGATTCCATGAAACATTCATGTAAAACATTAAAAGGATTTAATAAAAACATTTTTAATTAAAATAATCACCACTAAAATTCTTTAAAATTAATTTTATATCTAAAAAACGTATTTTAGGAATTGAACAAAACATAATAAGTGCATAACGTTTTTATAAATAAAACCCCCTTATATACCACATTATATACCATCCAATATGTAATTTAATAAAAAAACATTTTTGATATAAAATTCATATATTTAATAAAAATTATTAAATTTATTTTTAAAATATTCTATATAAATTATGAGATAATACCATTGTATAGATACAAAAATTTTTATAATAATAGGACCCTAAAAACATTTGAAAACGATTATTGGAAATAAAGAGACTAGGTTCTCTAAATACCAAATATAATGAAACATTATTAACTAACCATTAGAATTTATATATCTGTAAATCAAATCATTATAGATATTTAATAAAAGAATGAGTGAAGTGATCAACAAGATATCTATAAATAGGAAAGTATCTGGGTGGAAATCACAAAATTCCATGAAAAGCTCCACTAATATAAAAATATAATCATTGAGAGACTAATGGAGATCCTCCTAGAAAATTTAGTAATTATTGGAAATAGATATTGATATATTAGGGAGATATCAGAAGTTATAAAAATAATAGTTATTGGGGTTAATTTTTTTGTTTTAACAAAGTCATGTGGGCTCCATGTTTTGGATGCACGATTAAAGAAAATGTGTGTTAACTGTGTGATAACGAAATTATGATGAAAACCAAAGAGAATAGTTTTATACATAATCTTACATAGTTATAAACAAATGCTCACAATATGTATAATTCCACTATATTTGGTAGAGAAATACTGTTCGTTTATCCCATGAATCCTATTAACTATGCTCGGATGGGGTGTTTGGTATAATCCTCTCAAACTCTAAAATCACGACCCTCAACTCTTGAAAGTCATTAGAGCCTTAAGAGAGATAAATTGGAATCGAAAAATAATTGTAACATAGTGGGGTCATAATTATTCCCACCATTACACATTTTTTCCATATAATATACTTAGGATTACAGACATGTAATGAGATATAGAGATAGTTGTAACACCCCAATATTTTAATTGAAAATTATGTTTTATATCTTTTGTTGCATATAACACTGAGCATAATCAAAGTTCAAAATATTATTATTTTAATATGAACATTATGAACTATGTATTAAATTGGTGGGTGTGAATATTGTTAAAAATATAATAAAATAATTATTAATATAATATTCAATATAAAAGTAATAATTCATATAATATAAACAAATAATTTTTTGTATTGTTGTTTTTATAATCAAATATTTGTATTCATGAAAATGATATATTAAGTAAATTATATGAAAAAATAAGTATAATTAATTTTAGAAACATCTAGAAAATGTATTAAAAATACATCATTTTTTGACTACTCATTTGAATTTTATATTAGTGTATTGTTATTAGAAATTTTTTAAAAAAGATTATTTTTATGTTTATAAGTGAAAATTTAACTTTTCCAAAATACAATAACTCTTGGGAAACAAATATTATATGATCCTGATTTGAAAAAAATAACCCTTTTTTCGATCAAAATTATTTTATGGACTGAGATAATACATAAGGTGTTACATTTATAAATACATGTCCTGAATTTTTTAAATTATGATTATAACCATAAAAATTTGTTTTTAGTACTTATATGGATAACATATTTAGGATTCATTTTTATCACATTAATATTTTTCATCATGTAAAGTTTATTATATATTGGTATTAATTAGTTTAAAACTATTTTATGAGGCCAATTTCATTTCTATGTATAAAAAAATATTTATCAGAATTTACGTAAATTTATGTAGCCTGTTAAAGTTATATGGTAACATCTATAGATACCTAAAACTAAAAATCCAAATCAGTGGTAGACGTGTTTCTAGATCATAATCATCATTTAAAATAATAATAATTATAATAATTCACTGATATTAATTTTATCCAAATTTTATTGTATTTAAATATAAAATAATCATGATTAACATACATTAAACCCCCAATCCTCAAATATAAATACCCCTCACCAATCCATTAATCCTAATAAGCCTTTATGATCATAAAACATATACCAATAAACTCATCTCCACTATCCATATTTCCAAGTGTTGTGGGTATTGCAAAAATAGTAATTCCATGTTCCTTAAGGGGTCCATTAATGAGGTGATATTCATAAGGTAACATTCTCAAAGATCCAATTTTAATTTCCTTTATTATTATACCTTCTCTTTACCTACTTCATAAATCAGGGAATAAAAATTCAAGTATCATTTTTATAATGTTAATTTATATTTATAATGGAATATTTTAAATTCACCCAATTTCTCATCGCATCTTATTCTATAAAATGAAAGCATTTCCAAATTACTATGGTTAACCATATACATGGATAATGATTTATTTTATTTTCTATTACTGAATTCAACAATAGATATAATGTATTATTATGGTTAAATAATATTTTAATAATTATATAATAACCTATTTCATGTTCTCAAACTAATATATAGGCATAATATAAAGTAAAATGAATTGAGTTCATGGGGGTCAGAAAAACTGCCAAAATAAACTAATCACTTATCATTAATGTTTTATCAAATTAATCTTCCTCGTTTAATATGTACAATATTTATATGGGATCATTTAATCATCTATAATTTCTGTAATACCATTGAATTTCCATTCTATTTTTTTCATACCATTTGAATAGAATATCTATAATTATACACATGTAAACAGCATATGATACTGTGAAATGAACACACCCAATACAATAAAAATAATAAAATTTTATTTACTAATGGATGGTAAAATGTTATAAAGGCATTATATAAGGTATTATAATTATGAATAAAATTTTATATAAGTCAATAACTTTATTTAAACTATCCTGCATGAGGTTAATAAAACTAATGTGTAGTATGAGGTAAAGGATTTCTTAACTCAATTTCTTGTCATTGAGTTAAAATTTTATATTATAGTTCATGAAATTCTTAGATTATGTGTAAAATGAGAATTGATTATATTTTATTTAATTTCCACTTTTTTATGTTTATTTAAATGTCATAAACATAATTGAATCATTTTATTAACACTCCTTTCAATGATATGACATTTTTAAGAAGATTTCATTTAAAAGAAATTTATATTTTAAATGTTTCTCTTAAAACTATAATTATCCTTCTTGTCCATGATTTCTAAAAATATTACAATTTTTTTATTAAATTAACCTATGAATATTGAAATCCATTTTTTTATCATGTTTACCTTTTTACAAAATAGTTTGAAAGGATTATTCTGTTTTTTCTAAATAAGGTTCTTTGATACATTTCTAGAAAAATTTTAGAAGGAATGTTTTTTTTAACATACATAGTATGAGTGGATTTTAAAACCAACATAAATAATAAATGATTTTAATACTCCATTACACGTTTTCATGTTTATTTTGATGTAAACATTTTTCTTGAATATCAATTTAAATGAATGTGATTTTTAAAATAAAAAATTGTATTTCCTCTTGATGATTCCAATGATATCATTTAATGTATTTTAATCTATGTCAAAATACGTAAAGGAATATTTTTATTTAGTGATAATGATCTATAGAGATACCATATTCCAAATTCTATGAAATTTTTAATGATTCGTTTAATTGGGGATATAATATTTTGATACCATTGACCATATTACTCTAGATGGTTTTTGACTATGTTCATTGATTGGGAAAGTTATTCACATTTCGTATGCTTGTTTAAATAAGAGTGGTTATATTTACTACATATCACCCATTTTATATGAGGAGTGAATTAGAATTGGTATGTGATGGGAAGGTCTTCCTATAGCCCCTCGACTAATCAGTAGGTCTCATGAGGCAAACTAGTTTGGATATTGGATGTTGTCTTACCTATTTTTGTATGGTGCCATCTCCATAGACTTAATGGTATGGTTATGGTTTCCAAAACAATGAATTATATAATTATGTGATTATTTATTTATTTACATGTGATTATTCAATTGGTATCATATCCATTTTAAGATTTATATATCATTTTCTTCTTTATATGGAATTATTTGATCATCTCTAATTCAGGACATATTATGTTCAAGTTGTTGATTAAATGGAATGTGCTAAAATTATTTACCTTGGAATAATTGTTTGTGATAAATTATGTTACCTTCAAAATTATACATACCATTACTCAACATCTAAACATAATCATTTTTAGGTTTTATTATTCCTTAAGATGCAATTATGTTTATTACAGTTGATATGTTGGACTATGCTAGGGGAGTAAGGGTTCTCTCAAATGATACACTATGTATTATTTCATATTTTCAATTGTAATATATGGTTCATGAATGTATATTATTTTATAAAAACTAATATATTTTATGGTCCTTCATTATGTGATTCTTTTTAAAATATGCCAATATAATAATGTAACCACTAACTCTAGTATCCGAGGGTTGGGATATTTACATTTACTATTAATGAAATTTTAGTTCAGTACATGATAAAAAGATTTAGGAAAACATAGATTAGAAAACAAAACCATATAATGGAATTCCGAATTAATCCCAAAAAATCCAAACATAATATTTAGAGATTAGTTATACCCAAATCTATAATTTATGTTAAGTAGTATTGATATTATTCATTATGTTTCCTAATTATATGATATAATATATTGAATGTAACTATTAATATATAGATCCTAGAAGAATTAATTATAACCATATCAATACAAGTAATCCATGTAGAGATATCCCTCTTGGGAATGATAATGAAGTTGGAGATGGAGCTCCTGTTGGAGATGGAGTTGCTGCTAGATATGAAAATTGTTTTACTATATTGTGAAAGAAAACACAGCTTCTGGGAAAAAGCATTGCCTATATAGATTTTTCGGTGATGAAAAATGAGGGTTAATGGTGTTAGACCAATGAATTTGAAAAACATTTTCATCATTCACTATAAATAAGAATCCATTTTTCTATTAGAAAATGATATGTTCTTTATAAAATATATCTATCACCTTAGTAAATAATGAAAGTGAGAAGGTTTTCATGGATTTTTATTATATCTCAAGTGATTTGGATCAATGGTTGTAATTATTAATAAACTATAGAATATGATAATATACAAAACATGATATGTAATGATTTTAAGAAACATTTCATTGGAAAAAAATTTCCACGTGAACAGTGAGTAGATAAAGGGGAAAATTTATTGAGACTAAGACACCTGGAGGATGATAATGTTCATATTTTTGAAGAGAACATTAATATGTTATCATGGAATTCCACATAATACATATGTAATTTGAATATAATTAGTTGTTATTTCATTGATATGATTAAAACTATTCTTCTAAGGGAACTATTCTCCTAATCATTTTTTTTATATGAGGATATACTGTCTTATTCTATCATTAATAGTAAATAATTATCCAAGTGTTGTGGTTCTAAAGGAAAGAATGTAAATAAATGAATATAATGGAAAAAATTTATATGGGGATGAAATGGAAGAAGTATTTTTTCACATCTAATAATTTTTAAAAGAAACAACAAGATATTTTCTTGAAGGGAATGGGAGTTTGTTACTAGATATGATACGAATTCCCTTAGTCTTGTGTTGGTAAGGGATATAATTAAGTTATAAATGTGAAATGTGTGAACTACAAGGATATTCAGAATAAAAAAAGCTAATTCATAATGTGTCAAAAGAATATACCTCTTAAAAAGATAAGGGATCAAGGTCAATCTAATGCTATTAATATAGCTAAAATAGAATAATTTTTCTACTAGTGTTTTGGATGAAAGAAATATGTTTTATGAAATTATCTTTATAATAATTATGAAACCTATAATGATCGTAGGAATATAATTTTTTTAATTATATTAGATCATATATAATATCAATGAAAGGGAAATTTGATTTATTGAAATGTTGATCTTTTTAAAATCACATGTCTGAAGTTAGGATAACCCTTAAAATGTTCGTGATGTTTATATAATGATTTTGGGTTGAAGATATGATTTATATGGATAAAATATTTTAGATAGCACTGACTACCTAGAAGCATACAAATTATTTTTTAACAAAGTTGTTTATTCTACCATCAAAAGAGTTCACATATTTTGTATTTAAGTAATATATATCATAATCTATGTTTTACATAAGGAATAAGGAAGCATGAATGTTTTTAATATAATTTTATTGTAATTCATATTATTACCATATTTAAATATAATATATGATGAAGTTATTCACATGTTTTTTATATATCAATTAGGATCTAATTAATATTTTTTGAAGGATTAATGTTAATTTAATTTTTTAAATTCAGTAACATTTTTTATAATTTTTTATATCATGGTCTCTTGGAAGGGTCATTAGGTTATCCAATTATTAAATGGTTAATTTTTATCATTGGACATGGTTATAAAGATTAACATTTCTATGAATATTAGATTTTTGTTCCAAATATATTGTTTTTATATGATAGTTTGAGACATATTAAATGAAGTGGAACTCTTTATGGATCTTTTGATGTTTTTAAATTCTATTTTATAATTTTATGCAGAAAAATTATATTTTTATATTCATTTAATTTTTTAAGGGATAAAATTACTCTGGAATGGGTAATTGGATTACCAAAGACCTCAATAAATAATGATGCAATATGTGGAATGAATTCTATGAGATAAATTTTGAGGTTAAATCATTTATTTGATGTTGAATATATTATGGTCATTTTTTGAATTGTTATAAAGGTTATATTAAATTAGTTTTATAAAATGTGAAATGAAAAAGATGGGTGATAACAAATCCAATTCGGTAAGGACACAAGGCGCATATCCATATCCGAATGGGAGAAAGGGGACATCACCTACCATTGCGCCTATGTGTTGTCCTAGTTATTATAATAATAGTTTTCTTTATTCAAATGGTATGATAGATAATAGATATTTTCTTATTAAGAACCTTATTTGATTAAGATAAAGAAATTATTTTGTAATTTTATTTGAGGAATAATGTCTGAATTTTATTTTTGGAGAAAAATATTGAATTATGGTATAGATTTTTTGAAATATGAAATTTTAGCTGTCATGTAAGTATTATTACTTATATTATCACTCTATGAAGTAATAGAATTTCAAAATACTAGGAAAATGATGTTGGAAAAAAAGTATTATTCATTTAATTTTCAAAATGAAAAACCAATGGAATTTTATGACATCAAATATTTTAAATTTAATGATGTTAATTATTCTAAGTACCATGTTACCTATCACTCTCTATCAGAAAATGAGAATTAGATTTATTTTAATTATCAATTATTTAGCTTCCCACAAATGTCCTCTTGTTCATAAATAATGTTTTGTGGTGACCTTCTCTTTTGTCAATTGTTTTTATTGATGTTTTGATAACCATTTATAAAATGTGGGTCCCTGTAGAGAAATTTTAAAGTACCAATATTTTTTTCAATGTAAAATTTTAAATGACTAAAATTAAATTTATAGTAGGAGGGGATAATATAAAACCCTATATTTTAAATGATCATTATATCTGATAGCATAAATTTCACTGAACAACAAGATTAAATTCACTCCAAAATATTTTTTGATTAACAAGACCATTATAAAATATCTATAAAATTGGTGGATGTGAATAATAATGACTATATTATAAAATAAATACCAATTTTATATTAAATAAAAATTTAATTACTCTTTGGAAATAATTTTTTTTAATATCATTTTATTCGTAAAATATATGTTTTCTTCAAAAATTTATTTTTATAATATTTTATGTGAAAAAAAATTTTATAAATTTTTACATATTTTATTGAAATTTCTTGAAAAATAAACCACATTTTTGGAGTCATACTTTCCAATTATATTAGGGTATTTTTGAGAATTTTTTCCAAAAAGATGATTTTTGGGTTAAAAAGTGAAAATAAATTTTATACAAAATGTCATAACTCTTATGAAATAATTATTATATGAGGATGATTTGAAAATTTTGAGACCTTGTTATTGATAAAAAATTATTTATGTAATGACATAATACAAAATGATTTACATTTAGAAATACATTCATTGCAATTTTGAAATCCATGATTTTGACATTCAAAAAATGTTTTTCTAAGTTATATGCATAAAATAACAGGATTTATTTGTACCAATTTTTTACATTAAATAAAGTAAACAATATAACCATATTAGGAATTAGGATTTATAAATTTGTTTATATCTTCAAAATCATTTTTATGGGAAAAAGGATACCATGGAAAAAAAATAACTTATCGCAGTATAAGTAAAATAATATAGTGACTATAAGTTAAAACATAAAAGAATAAAATAACAAAAAACTAAAACATTAAATTGTGTTTTGATGTGGTTTTCTAACATAACCATCATTTAAGACATTAATTGTTAATTTAAACTTTTTTGATTAATTCCTACAAAATTTGTTTGGATATAAATATAAAATAATCATCATTTATTCACATAAAACCACCACTTATCAAGTATAAATTGAACCCCACAACCAAATTTTTCCTAACAATAAATTATGCTCTTATAATATATTAAGAACCTATTTTCATCACTCTAACCACATTTATTTTATTCTGGTGTCACCAACATACCAATTTTATATTCTAAAAGTTGGTTATCAAGGAGGTGATATTCAACTGGTGACTTACTTAAAACTACCTATGGTAATTTATATTATTATTCTACCTTCCATTCACCTACATCATCCAAAAAATTATAATAACTCCATTATCAGGTACATAATATAATTTAATATTTATACTAGAATTTGTTTTATCCACCCATTTTTTCATCTCAACTTATTCAATGAAATGATCCCTTTTTCTAAATTATGATGTTTAGTCGTCTCCATGGATATGATTTTGTTCATTTTCCAATACCATATTCATGTATGGTAATAAAATTAATATTATGGTTATATAATATATTAATAATTATATTATAATATATTTCATTTATTGAACTAATATATACACATAATATTAAATGAAATTAGACAAGTTTTTGATGGTCTAAAAATCAATCAAAATAAACAAAATATTTATAATTAAAATGTTATAAAATCAACCTTCCTCGTCTTAGAATTAAGAATGATATAATGAAAAATTTAAAATTATATAATTTCATGAATACCAATTCATTTTCTATATATAATTTTATTTTCATTTTAGAGGAACACCAATAAATATACAAAAGTAAACTAACAATGAAACCATGAAACAAATACACACGAAATAATAAAAATAATGAATTATTATGAATGAATTAGTCGTAAATGTTTATAAAATGACCATATAAGTTATTATATATGTTAATATTTTTTTTAAAAGTAAATTTTAAAATGTTTTAAACCTTTATACAGGTTCATAAATTAATAAAATCCAAAGAAAATCATGAGGTGATGGATTTATTGACTAAATTTTTATTCATTAGCTTAAACGTATACTTTAATGATTATTTCATATTAAGATTCTATATTAAATGATTTATAATTATATTAATTTGAATTTATAATTATTCTATGTGGATTTATAGATGATTCACACAATCAAAAAATTTTATTAAAAATCCCCTCAATGATATGATATTATTAAGAATCATTATTTAAATAAAAATTTATGTTTTTAATGTTTCACTTAATAATATATTCTTCTTCCTTGTCTATATTTTCTAAAAAAATTCAAAAAATATTTTTACTGCTGTATTATTATTTTATAAATTAATTTTTTCTCATTTTTGACTATTTAAAAAATAGTTGTAAGGGTATATTTTTTTATTTTCAAATAATATTCTTTGATAATTTTCTAGAAAAAATACGAAATAATTTTTTCTAACTTATACAAGGTGAGAGGATTTTCCCATCATCAGGGAACATTAATTATTTATCGTTTCCTTTAAATTTTACATGATTATTTTTCAACATATAATAATAAATGATTTTCAAATAGAAAAGGGTACTTTCTTCAATAAATATTCAATTATATCATTTAAGGTATTTTTTATATTTCAACATTACTTGTATATTCTTATAATTCATTGAAGTTGATCTGTTATAATACCATATTCTATATTTTAGTAAAAGATTTATTATCAATTTTATTAGGGATGTTCTATTTTAATACCATTAATTATATTAATCTGGATAGTTTACCATTATTTTAATAGAGTGGGAAAATTATAACATTTAATATTCTAGTTTAAATTCAAATGTTTTTTTGAATATGTTTATCCCCTTTCATGAGAGTAATTCATTTGAATTTGTATGTGATGGGTGGGGTGTACTAAAAACCATTAATGAATTAGTATATCTTATGAGTCAAACTAGTTTGAGTTTTGTATAATGTCTTACCCATTTATGAATGATGGCTTGGTTAATTCCTTGATGGCGTGTTCAGGATGACCCGCATTTGGATTCCCTAATTATAAGATTATTTATTAATTTCACTTGGATTCTTTGATTAGTATAATATCCATTGTTATGTTTTCCAGGTCATGTGATTATTTATATGGTATTATTTTATGATAGTTCATTATTTCCATATTTCGTGCAAGATATGATTAAATAGAATGTTTAGTAGTTATTCATCTTTTTATAACTTTTTTTTTGTTATTTATGATAGATTCAGCTGTATATATACACTTACTAAGCATTTGAGGTAACCCCTTTTTGATGATTTATTTTTTCCCAAGATTCCTAGATGATTTTTATGATTGATATGTTTTGTTACTCCCTATTACCTTTCCGGAAGGTATGTTAAATGTTTTCATATCATATCTTTTTTTGGAGAGTTTTTTCGGAAAATGAATTAGGAGGATACATTTAATGGTGAAGTTAAGTATTTGTATGATTTTTTATCATAAACATATAGTTTTTTTTTCACCGCGACATTACATAATGATTATATAGATTTTAAAATGAGTAATTCATATCAAAATGATCTCATGAGCCGATTACACAACATAAAAATCGAACACATGATGTATGGGTTTCATGTCATGTAATGAGAAAATAAGGATTTTATTGAAAAAGAATATTTTTTTTCATATTATAATTGTAACACCCCAGGTAAATAATGAATATGAAATTTTCATATTTATCCATATTTGTGTATAAAATATTAATATGACTTTAAAGGGGACGCTATGCTCGATGGTGTACCCAACACGCAACAACGAGTTTCTTGGAAATCTTACATTGCACTCTAATAATAAAATAATATTATTTCAAATGGTAGTTAACATGTAGCCGTTGTATTGGCGGGAATGGATAGAAATAACTAAAATATGATTATATATGTTTTTAAATGTTTTTACATTTATCCAATAAAAGCTAAAGGCTTAAAATACGTAAAGAATTCAATTTTAGGCGTATATGCCCTAGTTTTTACTAAAGGTTCACTTATCGCCTTTTAATGGAGAACTGTCATTAAATATAGTTTTGATCACTCTTATACATTCTTTTGGACCAAATAAAACTCTTATTAAGAATCGGGACATCAAATTTTACTTTGTGTAATTTTTTGGTGTCTTTCCGATAAAGTTCATTTTTTTTAATGAATAGTGTAAAATGTTGTATTTTAATTCAAAACCACTTTTTAATATAATTTATTTATATGATTAGATTATCTTTTGAATTGGTTTTAATGTTAAATTAGAAAATATTTTTACCATTAAATCCAATAATGGTCGTTGGAATTAATTTCACTTTGAAATCAGACTTAAACCAGTGTCAATATTTTGATACTTATTGTATCCTAAAAACACGCTATTTGATATGACAATGGGAATTAATTATTAAATTAATTAATTTGACTTATATGTTTTGAATTTTGTAAAATAGACTTCAATTCTGAATTCGGAATATCAAATATTGCTTAGGGTGAATTTTTGGGATTTTTCTGAAAAACTTCAATTTTTGATGAATAGTGAAACCACTAAGTGGTACTTATAAAAATTGATTTTTCCGTTTAAATGAAATTTTGCCATCTTTGTGTTTTGAATTTTGAAAATCCGACATACATGGTTTTAATTAGTATGTAAAATGTGGTTCAATGGGATGAAAATAATTTTTTTGGTGAATAGTAACTTTTTTTCATTAATCGCGATTAGAGGTAATTAGTGTAATTTAAGGTAAAAATGATATTTTAAGAATGTGAAAACACCATGACACTTGTCCTAAACCTATTTGGTGAGTCATGGCCGACCAAGACAAGCCATGGGCCAACTTGGGGACCCCATGGAGCCACTTTAGTTTGAAAATGACAATAATATATTTTTATTTAATGTTAAAATTAAATTGAAACAAACATGAGTTGTTTTACTAAAATAGTTCTTAAGTGGGGATACACAAGTCCAAATTTTGATTATAAATAGTAATTGGAAATCTAAAACTATTTCCTACATCATAGTATTTGTTTTTAATTTTTAGACATTAAATAAATTAAATTATTAATGACATCATAATGATGCAGTGATGACATCATTATCTGACGATTTAAATAAAATGGAAAGATAAAGTAAAATATACAACCTACACATGGCCAAAACCACTTGTATGAGTGGATTTCTAAGCCTTATCACCTTATCCACGAATTATATCAATTTGGGACCTTTTGAAACCGAAACACATTTTCAAATAATGTAATATTTCTTTACTTTCCAAAAGTTCCCCTCCTCTCCTCTTATAAAAGGCCCCCACCTCTACCTCATTTAACACACTCCTCAAGCATTTGGCTCTGCCAAACCCTGCCCATTTACTCTCTCCACATACCTCTACTCATCCTAGAGGATTCCCTCTGGGAAGAATCTTTTCAAAGGAAGCCTTTAGGCTCAAATCAAAAGGAGTTACACTTTTAAAGGTAATTCATTCTCTCATGTTCATTTGTTTTATTTTGCTTCTCCAACCCCCTAAACTCTTTTTATTTACTTCTTTTGTAACAACACCAGTATCTTCAATATACTATAATGTTTTTATAAGATTTATTTGAGCTACACTCTCAGACAACTACATCAAATGGTTAAAGAACATACGGTTTCCGTGGAAGGTGACATTCTGCCTCCCGAAACGACTATTGTTCAATACTCATTTAACACCTTAAAATGTGGCCATTATGATGTCACTATTTTTCTATATGATATATAATATGTTTATGTTTTATTTATGCTTCTGTATTTTTCATTTTTGTCTTACCTTTATGGCTTCCATTATGGGTATACGCGATATCTTCATTTAAGGAAGTGCGGACTACCGCCCCCTCAAAGTGATTTGATTCGTTAAATACCATATGTGGGATGTATAAAGGATGGAAATATGATATCATATATGATATTATACTGGAATTATAATATACCTTTATATCATTATTATTTCATTCTATAAAATACGAAATAGAAATGAAAGTAGAGTTCATGCGTACGTACGGCTTACCGTCTCCATGAACGGTGCATTTCATTTCTTACCTATAAATGATTATGAAATGTTATAAATGCATGAATGTACTGGATATATATGAAATATATGATATCTACATAATTAATACAATTCTGGATATAATAATCATTTGGCCACACGAACAACATGTAATTGTAAGAAGTCCACTTTCGACCTAAGAACCAAATATCGGCAAAACAAATATTATTAACTTAAATGATTACATAATGTTTATGACAAGGTAATAAGTGGTATAAAAGTAATAATGAACTTGAAAAAGGTTCTTAAGGAATTAGAAATTAACTCAAGTTTATTATTCAGGAGATTAAAGAACGATCGAGTCAAGTCGGACCCGAGGTAAGGGATCCTACAACTCTCTTTCTTTTTAAGTACACTCTTTTATGTCATTTATTTTAAGCTCATATTTCTTATGATTGGGATGTTATTTTAAATTACTTTTACTGTAATTTTTATTTTCATGTGATGAGAGACCCTATTCTCTCTCATCAATCCATTTTGGAAGTTTTGAGTGGCGCCGTTAGGCTGCCGAACTTTCGTAAGAGATCTAACCTCTCTCTTTCTTTTTAAGTACTCTCCTTTATGTCACTTCTTTTAAGCTCCAATTTGTAATGTTGGGGGATGTTATTTTATATTAATCTTGCTGTACATTTTATTGTAATGTGGTGAGATACCCTATTTGATCTCATCAATCCATATTCGGAAGTTTTATGTGGCGCCGTTAGGCTGCCGAGTTTTCGTAAGGGATTTTTCATCACACTTTTATTCCCGTGAGATTTATGCTACATTTGCCAAAAATTACATTGAGTGGTGTATGTACTGCCCATTATTCTACTCTTTGTGTAATATACTTTCGTTTATGAGTATTTACATCAATGACCTATTTTCTTTCTTTCATGGGGTGTATGTTTTGAAAGATACCCAAGTCAGTAAGGGAACCTTTCACCCTCCTCTTTTTTAAAAGACTTCTTTTATTGGGTCTTTTAATTTACATATTTTTATTTTGGTATGTGTTCTAATACATCCTTATTGATGTAAATTTTATGTCCAAGTGATGAGATACACTTTTTATCTCTCATCATCTCATTTTAATGTGATGCCGTTAGGCTGTCAAGGGAACTTTTTAACCCAATTTTGATTTCTTTGGGTTCAACTTGTAGTCATTGAATATGTCATCCATTGAATATGCGTGAATGACCTTTTATTGTTTTACACTTAATATACACTTATATTGGGTTTATATATATTTGTCACACATATTTTTGAGATTTTTTTGTCCTTAATTTAAGGATGCCTTCTTTATAAGGGATTTCATCACATTTGACATTTCTATTGAGGGTTCATTGTTGTTATGCACCAATTCACTCTTATATGGTGTATATACTGTCCTTTGGAGTATTATATCATGAATCATTTTATTCTCATGATATTATAAAGATCTGACTAAATGTTATTCCTCGATTATTGTATTCAAGTGTCTCTAATTTTGGTAAAACCACTTTAACCAAAATATCGTTTTAAATGTTTTAATTATTTGTTCTTATTAATATCCATGTTTTCAAAATGGTTTTAAGGATTTATTTATATGGATATTAATGGTTTAATGTTTTAAGCTTCAAGGTGGTATGGGACACTTTGATTCAAAAATCTCTTTATTAAATGTTTTAAATGGTTTTGGAAATGGTTTCTTTTTGAATGGATTCATTATTTCAATATACTAAAATGTTATATTGTGATTGAAATGTGGAAATGATATGTTTCCTTTATGCATGTTTTATGTGATATGATTATGTTATGGTCCTTGGGAATTGTTATGAAGAACGGGTAGTTCCGTGATAAACTAAGGGCGGGTGAGCCCATTATAGCTCTCCAATGCATTGGGTAACGCGAAGGAGTGAAACGTTAAGGTTTCTCCGAAGAGATTTAGGGAATATACTGTGATGGGTATTCCAAACATAACCAAGAGGGTTACTCCCTACGTAAGAATGTTATGAATGCCTCAAGTTACCTTTATGTCTTATGTTTTCAATGATTTATTCATGATTTGATATTCCTATGTTTTATGGGTAATGTATGATTTCATTCTTATGTATTTATGAACTCATGTTTCCTTTCCATATTTTTATAACCCTTACTGAGCTTTTTATGCTCATCCCAAGTTTTTGAAATGTTTTTCACAGGACAAGGGAAAGGTACATGATGTGACTATAGTGTCAAGGATGTGTCAAGAAAGAATCCGTGTTTTATTTTAAATAGGTTTCCATTGATGGGAAGAATGAATATTGTCTTTTATGTAACCACTTTGTTTAAATGTGGAATGTAATGCAAGTTTCATGATCTAATTCTCTAAAACTCTAAACCTGAAAAGATCCTCAATGTGTAATCTTGTAATAACTCAAGTTTCAGTAAGGTTTAAGGCTGGGGCCTTATAGTTGGTATCAGAGCTCGGTTTAGATAATTTTAGAGGTTAGGGCATTCTTTAAGCATAATTGACAATTACCATAATGGTTAGGATTTCAGAAAGAGTCTTAGTTTTAGATAAAGTGAATGAGTAAGTATATCTTATTGTCTATCTTACTCATTAGTACATTATGGTTTTGTTGATATACTCACACTGACCTTTTTGGTTTTAGTAACTGGCTGGATCTAGCAGGCACCAAAGTAACAGTGGATGTGAAGGAAACTGTGACAGTTTTTTGAGCAAGCAACTGAATGATATGGGAGCTGCAATGAGAACTCTTTTGATTATCCTCAACCAACTATCTGGAGTCATGATTGACCACCAAAACCTTGGAGATTTCTCTAAGGCATCATATATGCAAGAAACAATTCCCTACGGAAGTACAGGTAATAATCATAAAGGTAAGTGTGTTCAAAAACCTATGTGTCAAAGATATGGAAAGAAACACCTAGGAAAATGTTTCAAAGGGACAGAAATATGCTATAGATGTGGAAATGAAGGTCATAAAGCAAGAACCTGCCATGGAAAAAGGAAGCATCCAGTTGACTCGAGGAAAGGGAAAGAAGTTCTTTCTGAGGGATCAATTGAATGTTTTAAATGTGGTGTGCATGGTCATTATGCAAGCACATGTCCTATGAAGAAGTTTCGTGAATGGGGTCACCAAGAGCGTACCAATATTCGTTTACCAATACCTAATGCCATTTCGATTGAGGATGAAGAAACTGACAATGACCAATCAAAGGTATGTACTATTTCATGACTATTGTTTTCTTATTTTGGAATCTGAGGATATGATTCATGATTTTGTTTGTAGGAAAGTGGTATTTCGGAATAAGTTGGAAAGGAATGGATAATGGATCATGAAGAATGTTGAATGAGTAAGATGTCAACATATAAGGGATTCAAGAGTTAGGGTAAAATTCTTAAGACTATTAAGTCTCTTTTGATGAGGGGGTTACATTAGAAGACTTTTTATATTATGTGTAACCCTGATGTTTAATATAGGCAAATTTTATTCAAATAATAGTTATCTTTTCTTTTGTGGACATAGTTATAAAGAACCATGTGGGTTTATATGATCCTTACTTTTGAGGTAATTATGGGTTACCATATGTTATGATTGATGTGAAAGGCATGAGATAAAATTGAGGTTAAATTATGTTATGGTTATTTTTGATGATTTTATCCCTTTTTGGGTAATGATTTGAGAATTATATAGTTTTGGAAAAAGGACAACATGCAGACCGTGTGACAACCCGTCGCGTCGGACAATGCTGCGGGAATCGAACCCACAACCAAAGTGCGACTGGTATTTATCGCCTACCACTGGACTACGTGAAGTCCCTGGTTAGTTTGACTGATTCTTTTTAGTTATATGATTTTATGAATTAAGAGTAAGTTTATTTTGGAGGATATGTGATTAGGATAATTACTTTTCAATGTGAGACTTTAGGAGCAACTGATGTTGTTTGGAGATAAATGTTACGATTTATCTTGGAAGACTATGCGACTAAATCCTTCAAATATTTGGGTTTCAATCTTATATTGGTTTACTTTGAAAAATTTTATGGACATATTGTTTATCGGATGGTCCTCGTTGACCTTTGGGTTTTGTTGGACAAATTTTAGAGATTAAAAATAGATTTTCTTTTTAATGGGTTATCCTTTTCTGGATTATCTGATCTTGTAATAACCTTTTTGGTTTTGGTTAAAGTCTAAAGACATGGGAAGTATATAGTTCTATTTTGTGGATTAGGTGATTCTCTAGAAGTTGATTATAGTACTCTTAATGCAAACAAGTCTCCCTAAATACTCGTCTTTTGGAAAAAATATGAGTTTAATTAAGGAATATAGTAAAAGTTGAAAGTCAACATGATAAGTGATTATGTTTCCTTATTAATAAATTCCTCAATAAAAAGTATCTTAACACGAAAATGTTGTCTATTAGCTTTTCCTACTGGGGAATCGAATACCGTTTAACCCATCACAAGTTTGTGATTTTCTCATTGTTAACTTTCTCCTAGACATGTTTACTATAACTCTCCCTCAAGAACATGACCCTATGTTTTCTCCTCCATGTCCATGTTTTCCTACATGGAATCCTAGTATGGGTTAACTCGGGTGACCTTTGTGCTTATCTTTCTTTATTTTAAAGTGATTGTTTTACCGACTCTTGTTCCGATGTGGGACTTTCAAGGATGTTTCCAAGGGCAATTTTAAAATTGCGAGGATGCAATTCCCAAAAGGGGGGAAGGATGTAACACCCCAGGTAAATAATGAATATGAAATTTTCATATTTATCCATATTTGTGTATAAAATATTAATATGACTTTAAAGGGGACGCTATGCTCGATGGCGTACCCAACACGCAACAACGAGTTTCTTGGGAATCTTACGTTGCACTCTAATAATAAAATAATATTATTTCAAATGGTAGTTAACATGTAGCCGTTGTATTGGCAGGAATGGATATAAATAACAAAAATATGATTATATATGTTTTTAAATGTTTTTACATTTATCCAATAAAAGCTAAAGGCTTAAAATACGTAAAGAATTCAATTTTAGGCGTATATGCCCTAGTTTTTACTAAAGGTTCACTTATCACCTTTTAATGGAGAACTGTCATTAAATATAGTTTTGATCACTCTTATACATTCTTTTGGACCAAATAAAACTCTTATTAAGAATCGGGACATCAAATTTTACTTTGTGTAAATTTTTGGTATCTTTCCGATAAAGTTCAATATTTTAATGAATAGTGTAAAATGTTGTATTTTAATTCAAAACCACTTTTTAATATAATTTATTTATATGATTAGATTATATTTTGAATTGGTTTTGAAGTGAAATTAGAAAATATTTTTACCATTAAATCCAATAATGGTCGTTGGAATTAATTTCACTTTGAAATCAGACTTAAACCATTGTCAATCTTTTGATACTTATTGTTTCATAAAAACACGCTATTTGATATGACAGCGGGAATTAATTATTAAATTAATTAATTTGACTTATATGTTTTGAATTTTGTAAAATAGACTTCAATTTTGAATTCAGAATATCAAATATAGCATAGGGTGAATTTTTGGGATTTTTCTGAAAAACATCAATTTTTGATGAATAGTGAAACCACTAAGTGGTACTTATAAAAACTGATTTTTCCGTTTAAATGAAATTTTGCCATCTTTGTGTTTTGAATTTTGAAAATCCGACATACATGGTTGTCATTAGTATGTAAAATGTGGTTCAATGGGACGAAAATAATTTTTTTGGTGAATAGTAACTTTTTTTCATTAATCGCGATTAGAGGTAATTAGTGTAATTTAAGGTAAAAATGATATTATAAGAATGTGAAAACACCATGACACTTGTCCTACACCTTTTGGGTGAGTCATGGCCGACCAAGACAAGACATGGGCCAACTTGGGGACCCCATGGAGCCACTTTAGTTGGAAAATGACAATAATATATTTTTATTTAATTTTAAAATTAAATTGACACAAACATGAGTTGTTTTACAAAAACAGTTATTAAGTGGGGTTACACAAGTCCAAATTTTGATTATAAATAGTCATTGGAAATATAAAAAGATTTCCTACATCATAGTATTTTTTTTTAATTTTTAGACATTAAATAAATTAAATTATTAATGAAATCATAATGATGCACCGATGACATCATTATCTGACGATTTAAATAAAATGGAAAGATAAAGTAAAATCTACTACCTACACATGGCCAAAACCAATTGGATGAGTGGATTTAGAAGCCCTATCACATTAACCACGAATTATGTCAATGTGTAACCTTTTGAAACCGATACACATTTTCAAATAAAGTAATATTTCTTTACTTTCCAAAAGTGCCCCTCCTCTCCTCTTATAAAAGGCCCCCAACTCTACCTCATTTAAAACACTCCTCAAGCCTTTGGCTCGGCCAAACCCTGACCATTTACTCTCTCCACGTCCCTCTACTCATCCTAGAGGATTCCCTCTGGGAAGAATCCTTTCAAAGGAAGCCTTTAGGCTCAAATCAAAAGGAGTTACACTTTTAAAGGTAATTTATTCTCTCATGTTCATTTGTTTTATTTTGCTTCTCCAACCCCCTAAACTCTTTTTATTTACTTATTTTGTAACAACACCAGTATCTTCAATATACTAGAATGTTTTTATAAGATTTATTTGAGCTACACTCTCACACAACTACATCAAATGGTTAATGAACATACGGTTTCCGTGGATGGTGACATTCTGTCTCCCGAAACGATGATTGTTCAATACTCATTTAACACCTTCAAAGGTGGCCATTATGATGTCACTATTTTTATATATGATATATAATATGTTTATGTTTTATTTATGCTTCTGTATTTTTCATTTTTGTCTTACCTTTATGGGTTCCATTATGGGTATACGCGATATCTTCATTTAAGGAAGTGCGGACTACCGCCCCCTGAAAGTGATTTGATTCGTTAAATACCATATGTGGGATGTATAAAGGATGGAAATATGATATTATATATGATATTATACTGGAATTATAATATACCTTTATATCATTATTATTTCATTCTATAAAATACGAAATAGAAATGAAAGTAGCGTTCATGCGTACGTACGGCTTACCGTCTCCATGAACGGTGCATTTCATTTCATACCTCTAAATGATTATGTAATGTTATAAATGCATTCATGTACTGGATATATATGAAATATATGATATCTACATAATGAATAAAATTCTGGATATAATAAACATTTGTCCACACGAACAACATGTAATTGTAAGAAGTCCACTTTCGACCTAAGAACCAAATATCGGCAAAACAAATATTATTAACTTAAATGATTACATAATGTTTATGAAATGGTAATAAGTGGTATAAAAGTAATAATTAACATGAAAAAGGTTCTTAAGGAATTATAAATTAACTCAAGTTTATTATTCAGGAGATTAAAGAACGATCGAGTCAAGTCGCACCCGAGGTAAGGGATCCTACAACTCTCTTTCTTTTTAAGTACACTCTTTTATGTCATTTATTTTAAGCTCATCTTTCTTATGATTGGGATGTTATTTTATTTTACTTTTACTGTAATTTTTATGTTCATGTGATGAGAGAACCTATTCTCTCTCATCAATCCATTTTAGATGTTTTGAGTGGCGCCGTTAGGCTGCCGAACTTTCGTAAGAGATCTAACCTCTCTCTTTCTTTTTAAGTACTCTCCTTTATGTCACTTCTTTTAAGCTCCAATTTATAATGTTGGGGTATGTTCTTTTATATTAATCTTTCTGTAAATTTTATTTTAATGTGATGAGATACCCTATTTGATCTCATCAATCCATATTCGGAAGTTTTATGTGGCGCCGTTAGGCTGCCGAGTTTTCGTAAGGGATTTTTCATCTCACTTTTATTCCCGTGAGATTTATGCTACATTTGCCACAAATTCCATTGAGTGGTGTATGTACTGCCCATTATTCTACTCTTTGTGTAATATACTTTTGTTTATGATTATTTACATCAATGACCTATTGTCTTTCTTTCATGGGGTGTATGTTTTGAAAGATACCCAAGTCGGTAAGGGAACCTTTCACCCTCCTCTTTTTTAAAAGACTTCTTTTATTGGGTCTTTTAATTTACATATTTTTATGTTGGGATATGTTCTCATACATCCTTATTGATGTAAATTTTATGTCCAAGTGATGAGATACACTTTTTATCTCTCATCAACTCATTTTGATGTGATGCCGTTAGGCTGTCAAGGGAACTTTTTAACGCATTTTCGATTTCTTTGGGTTCAACATGTAGTCATTGAATATGTCATCCATTGAATATGTGTGAATGACCTTTTATTGTTTTACACTTAATATACACTTATATTGGGTGTATATATATTTTTCACACATATTTTTGAGATTTGTTTGTCCTTAATTTAAGGATACCTTCTTTATAAGGGATTTCATCACATTTGACATTTCTATTGAGGGTTCATTGTTGTTATGCACCAATTCACTCTTATATGGTGTATATACTGTCCTTTGGAGTATTATATCATGAATCCTTTTATTCTCATGATATTTTAAAGTTCTAACTAAATGTTATTCCTCGATTATTGTATTCAAGTGTCTCTAATTTTGGTAAAACCACTTTAACCAAAATATCGTTTTAAATGTTTTAATTATTTGTTCTTATTAATATCCATGTTTTCAAAATCGTTTTAAGGATTTATTTATATGGATATTAATGGTTTAAAGTTTTAAGCTTCAAGGTGGTATGGGACACTTTGATTCAAAAATCTCTTTATTAAATGTTTAAAAAGGTTTTGGAAATGGTTTCTTTTTGAATGGATTCATTATTTCAATATACTAAAATGTTATATTGTGATTGAAATGTGGAAATGCTATGTTTCCTTTATGCATGTTTTATGTGATACGATTATGTTATGGTACTTGGGCATTGTTATGAAGAACGTGTGGTTCCGTGATAAACTAAGGGCGGGTGAGCCCGTTATAGCTCTCCAATGCATTGGGTAACGCGAAGGAGTGAAACGTTAAGGTTTCTCCGAAGAGATTTAGGGAATATACTGTGATGGGTATTCCAAACGTAACCAAGAGGGTTACTCCCTACGTAAGAATGTTATGAATGCCACAAGTTACATTTATGTCTTATGTTTTTTATGATTTATTCATGATTTGATATGCCTATGTTTTATGGGTAAAGTATGATTTCATTCTTATGTATATATGAACTCATGATTCCTTTCCATATTTTTATAACCCTTACTGATCTTTTTATGCTCATCCCAAGTTTTTGAAATGTTTTTCACAGGACAAGGGAATGGTACATGATGTGACGATAGTGTCAAGGATGAGTCAAGAAATAATACGTGTTTTATTTTAAATAGGTTTTCATTGATGGGAAGAATGAATATTGTCTTTTATGTAACCACTTTGTTTAAATGTGGAATGTAATTCAAGTTTCATGATCTAATTCTCTAAAACTCTAAACCTGAAAAGATCCTCAATGTGTAATCTTGTAATAACTCATGTTTAAGTAAGGTTTAAGGCTATGGCCTTATAATAATAAAATAAAAGGTATGAATAATGAGTAAAATATTACACAATACGTAATAATGCATGTTTCTTATTTTAAGGGTGATGTATAGATGTTTGAGGATTCATTCAATTTATAAGCTTTCTCCTCTCATCCAAAGCTCCTAGCATAATAAATATTGGAAATTATTTTCCATCTACATTGATTCACTTAGTAATTTATTTATAGGGATAGTAACTTCGTCTCTTTCAGTAATCGTTTCTCCATAGAATCTATCTCACAATGGTGGCGGCAACATTGTTGTTAGGGATTGAAAATCAGATTGTGCTTCGTATCAATCTTTTTTTAGTCTTAAATCGTGACTTGTATTCTAAAAGTAAATCACATGATTTCAGATCCCCATGGTAAAAGGAGGATTAGTTTTCTACAAACTTGTTTTAGTTTAATATATATAAGTATTTTATTCTCTCTAATTACATATGGTTCTTATTTCTCCTTTAAAATTTAAATAGAATATATTTTATTGTAATTGAAAAAGGGTGTGTTGCATTTAAAATGGGGTTTATTCATGTAGAAACTATTTCATTGATTTGAAATAGAAAATGGATTTTCAAAACCTGAAACATATTGAATTTCCTTTTAAATTACTTTCTAAAATGTGAGCATGATTTTTAAGAACAGAAATTTGAAAAAATTGTACATTGGGGACTTTGTGTGAATTTAAAAAGAGATGGTTAGACATAGAGTGTGTGTCACCACTAGTAGGTAACCTCTAATATGTCAATAGTATATGGTTGGCATTAATGTTATTTTATCCCAAACTTATTCTTTGTGTGTCTTTTCGGTGTCTAGTAAGTATTTTACCATAAGCTAGAGACCTATTGGTACATTCATTGTTGTTTCTGATTCTTTATTATATAACTGGTTATTTTATTATTTTTGGTTCATTTGTGTATACATATTTTGTTTATTTAGAAGCTTTGTTATAGATTTGGAAAATATGACATGGAATTTTATAAATATCAAGGATTTTTTAAAAAAAATTCTTTCAAATTATATATATATATAGTTCCTTGTAAAACCACTTCATTTTAATAATTGAACATATGTATTATTACAATTAGAACAGTTGTAGATTATTTAGTAGTATCATTCTAGTCTCTATAAATAAAACCCTACATCTACCCTTTTTATGGATATGAATCATATTTTTTAGGATTTAGTGAATGAGAAGGTTATTCAGTAACATACTGGATTTTCATTACATCATTATTTTAGTTTGGTGATGGATTGAAAGTTTCAGCTTTTTAGATTAAGAATATTTTTCTAGGCATGTCATAAATTCTATTTTACCATGTTTGGAATTGTTTTAACTCTCTTGTTTCAACATTTTACTATATTTTTATGTTTTTTCCAATATATAAAATCCTTTTTTAGTAATCTAAATTTTACGCCACCCCATAATGGGAAGACTTGTGTGACTGGTCTAGTTTACCTAGGTTGTTCTATTAAAATTTAGAATCACATGGTTTAATCAAACTATATTTTTTTAACAATGAATTATTGGGTTCTATATCATGGGTAGACATGATTTGGATTAGAATTTAGAGTGTGGGTGTAGAATAGGGGCCTCGAAAACTCATTCATGTGACTAAATTCGAGTTTCCATGGGTGGGATGAAAATCTATATGATGTCCAATACTGATTACTTAGGTTCATTTGAATAATTTTTATATGAAATTTTCTAATTTGTTCTGATATATAATTTTTAGGGACATGGTGTGTTTATTTTTTTCGAATTATGTAATTTTGGAGTTTATTTAGATGAGACTTTTTCTTTCGATATTTTTTTACCTTTTTTCAGAAGAATTCATAAATACTTTATATATTGGTTATTTTAAGTAATTATTTGGATTAATGTTTTTTGGTTATGAATTTTCTAATGAATGATGGGTTAATGTATTGTTTTTCACTAATAATGCCTTCTATAAGAGATCTTCCAAATACATGAGGGGATTCCATGAGTAGGTTTTTACAGATATATCATCCATCAAAAACTTTTTTGTTTGAAATGGTGATCAATAAAATTCAGACTCTCTAACAGTGGGCATAGTGAACTCATGATGAGTATTAGATCATGGATCAGAATCAACCATGAAGAATCCACCCATTTTCTAGAGTGATAATAAACAACACTAGTATGGGGTGTGGATTTAATGGAGGGAATAGATGTTCTCAATTTTTATGAGTCCTGAATATTATCAAGTCGGTTTAGCCTTGTATATGATCAAGGGACCTTGAAGAAAAAAATGGGATTCAATGGATCATTCTAATATACATGAAGTTATTAACTATGTTTATTTTAATATGATCATTAATCAGTAGTTTAATACTATGACCATACATGAAGAAAATAGGTGGGAGTTTATAACATTGGTGTAAGGGGAGAAAGCATTCATGGATTGGTGCACCCACATTCTGAGTTGGTGAACCTGGCACTAGATCTTTTACCAATGATTACCTAATGGATAGTAGGATTGATATAATGATGAGGGATAATTCCTAGTTGATTGTAGTTTTTTTTCATTATGAATATTGAGTTGTAGTGGATAAATATCTTTTAATGAGACAAACGTATATGGAATGATAGGTTTGGGTGAATATTTTGTAGGTTATGTGGTTTTTCAGGATTCTTCTTTTTGTCAGAAAACGAAGTTTAAGAGTGGTAATTTTTATGAACTCTTTAAATGGATCATAAAAGGTAGTAATAGATTATTTTATACTAGTGTGGTGGGGGTATAGTATTACCGAGTCTCAATGTATAAGGTTTCTTCATACTTTTCATCTTTTTTGGTGGTCTATCCAATTGAAACATTTTTAGGATATGTTTCCCCAATGTATTAAGTTGGCTTCCACTTTCACCATGGGGTCATAGGTTCATGTAGATACCACCAAGGATTTCAGGTATCATCCTCAATCCAAGACAGATGTATAAGTGTCTATGTTGGGATGACTTTATTCCATAGAGTATTCACTAGAGGAATATGAATAAGGGATAATTACTATTAGAGGTATAATGTTTACTTCTTCTCATATGGTTTTATATTTGTTTAAAATTGGTACTCGTCATTATTTAATATCATCAATGTTGTTTTAAAAATTGGAATTTGGTTTAGAGTTTATGTAATTATTTGTTGATATTTTATGGACTATCGGAATGATTTCCATACAAGGTTTTATGTGCAAATTGTGTTAGGAGGTGATAGGATACTTTGAGGTGGTATTGGAATTATTAGTTCAAAATATTAATATCATTGACTTTATTACCAGCATGGATTGGGTAGTTATTGTGAAATACTCGATACAATGTTATAGTCATTGGGTAGAGGTCTTATCTACTGATGTGGACACTCATGTTTTCCAAGGTGAGTGGGGCTCTAGATCCGGAATAACATGGAATGTTGTTACTTATGTTTGTATATCATCATTTTTGTTTTCGTATGACTTTATTGTTGAAGTTGACCCTTTATTTGATGTTCAATAACCTTCTGTTCTTGAATCATGGCTTCAATTTTTTCTACATGAGTTTGCTGGACTTCAATAACAGAGATAGGCTGAGATAAATATTGAATTTCTCGCATTAATGATTCCCAAATCTTTACCATCCTACATAATGGCACCCATCTAGGTTGTGGAATATATGACCAAACATGAGGATGTAGCAGTGAAAAAATTTATTCATCCAAGAATATCGCTAGGGGCTTCTCTTATACATGTTTCTATGAATCAGGAATATAGAGATATGCTTTGTATTGAAAATTTAAAGTTGAATCAAGTAACCATTAAGAAAAATAATCATTTAAGAATTAATGATAATTTATTTGATCAGATTAGAGGGTCGTTTTAGTTTTCTACAATTGAACTACAGTCATTGTACCACTAGTTGAGGGTCTGAGAAGAGGATATACCATTCCAAACATTGAGGGGTAAACATGGTAATTTCTAGGTTTTAGTTATGTAATTTGGCCACAGTAAGGATCATACAGTATTTATGGATTTTATGAAAAAAACATGTCATCATTTCTAAGACCATTTCATTTTTTTATAGATTATATCTTGGTGTATTTTGTGTTAATGGATGGGAACATAGGCCATTTGGATATGATTATTTGAATCTTGATGAAATGTCATCTATATGATATGCCTTCAATGTGTGGGTTATGGATCTGGGATGTAAATTTTCAACGTCATGTTATATCAGAGAGAGGAATATTAGTATATCCCATAATGGTATTGGTAGTTATTTCATGGGAGTAGAACAAATATTTGTTTGAGATCGTGTGATTCAAGGGATTGGTAGGTTACTATAGAATGATAGTTCGAGACAAAACCTGAATTGCATATCTGATGAATGATTTAACCTATAAGGGTGTAATATTATAATGGAATTAGTGTCATCATTCTTCATAGGATATAGATATGAGGATTAATTTTGGACTAGTATTGATTCATTCAAAACTAGGTTTAGGTTTTGAGTCTTTATGTGATTCTTCTAGTGCAGGTTTGGATTGTGCCTTGTTGAAGGAGAAACAAATAGTGGCTTATGTGAATATGTAGTTAAGACATTATGAGAAGAACTACCCCACTCATGATCTTTAGTAAGAAGATGTTATGCATGCACTCAAAACGTGTCATCACTGTCAATCTATAGAATAGTTTATGACATACCCTAATCATAAAATATTGAAGTATATTTTTATATTGAGGGATCTAAACATCTGAAAGAGATGTTGTTTTGAGTCTATATAGAACATTTATTTGGATATCATATATATACATAGGAATTTAATTATGGTTTCTGATGTGTTAAGCATAAAATTATCAGCTCAATCTAAAATAGAATTAGTGGAGTAGTGCTCTCTAATGGGTTTGTTTGCGGAAATGATCTTGTGATTGAAATAGTTTGGTGGATAGGTGTTACAATTTTTTTAATGGTTTACTCATCTTTTGATGAGAGAGATCGAATTAAAAAAATTAAGTACATCAAGAGTCATTGATTATAAGAAATCCTAAATTTTTTGTAGACCTCAAGGGAGTCATCTCAGTCCGCCAATAGAGCATTGTGCTTATTGATTATTCTATTTGTTTTCACATTTTATGGACATAGAGATTAATGAGAATAGACAGAGGTCATGTTGGTCTATAAAACCGGGTGATACAAATATGTATCCAATATTTGAGATTTTATTATGTTTGGTTGTGTATGCGGTGGTTAGTTGCTGATTTTTTATCATGGGGACCCACTATTAAAAAATTTGTGGCAAAACAATAGAGACCTACATGTTTTCAATATTTTTTACCCATTATAGTATAGATCTGGTATGAGACTTCCATGAATTGTTTTTACCATATACTAGTAGTCAGTAGGATGTTGTTTTGGTGAATATTGAGAGACTCATTAAATCAATGTGTTTTTTACTAATAATGTTTTTGAAAATTAGGAAAAAAGGGGAAATATATGTCAGGGGGATCATGAGACTTCATGGAGTTCCCTATATAGATGTTTATGATAGGAAAATGAGGTTCACATCCATATACTAGAAACATTTAGAGGTAATGGGTAATTTGTTTGAATCGAGAATGGATTATATTATATAGACGGATGGATAGATTGAGGGGTTATCCTAGTTCATAAGGATATTCTCCATTATTTTTTCAGGATTTTGGTGGATATTTGAATAGAAATTTACTTGTGTTCATTTTTTTCTATAAATATATTTATCAATAATCGACTAGCATACCCCCTTCGAGGATTTATATGGTCAGCCATATCAATCTCCCTTCTGATGGGAAGAGTTGGGAGAATAGTCCTTGGTTGTCCTATGTGTGGTTTAGGAGATGATAGAGGTGGGATATTTGATCTAAAGGTGCTTGATCATGGCATTGTGTCATTATAAATAATATAGAGACATGCATTGTCATCTCATGGAGTTTTAGATTGGTTATTTGGTATTTTGCTTAGTTTCACCAAATTTGGGAAATCATCCGTTGGGTATGAAGGGTATGTTGGAACCCTGGTGTGTGTCCAACATTAATATCATTGAGTGACAGATGTGCTTGGCCTATCAATTTTTTTACACAATGTTTTTACTTATATACATGATGTGTTTCATGTTTCCCTATTGAAAAGGTATATACCAAATCCTTCCCATGTGATTAGTTGATATGATATTGTTCATGAGACAGAAACCACTTTGGTTGAGCATCTAGTTCAGACTATGGAATACTTGGATAAGGTATTATGTGGTAAAATGATCCCCCTATCCTGGGTATTGTGGTAGTGCATACATGATATCCATTAGACATGAGAGTGAGATTCATTGATGAGGAAGCAATGGACTGCACCTTTTTTCAATCTCGGATCATGTGATTTTTTGGGGATAGACACATTTTATGGTTGGAAAATTTTGATGCCATGTTAACTTTTTTTGGGGTATTTTAAATTTTTTATTTTGTTATCCTCTTTCATTTGGAGAGATTTTTTAAAAAATGAATTGGGAGGATACCTATAAAGGTTATGGTAGGTATTTATTGGATTTTTCAGCACATACCTATAGTTCATGTTTTTTTCTGTAGTTACATGATGTGTGATTCAATTTTCTAATGTGTAATTAATTCTAGAAAGACCTCATGAGATGAATATACATTGTGAACATTATAGATGTCATGTATGAGTTTAAAGTCGTGTAATGAGAAAAATCAGTATTTATAAAGAAAATGCAATATATTTTTTACTGTAACATAAAATGAAAGGGTATTATAACATGTAAAAAATTAAACACCATGTAATACCCCAATTTATAGGTGTTATGGTGTCATACGGCTGTTTGCGGCTTCATTCTTCTTTCCATCCATTTCCTATCAGATATAGATCATACCCTTGGAGTATTTTGGGAGATTCCTTTCCATCCATATATATTCATTACATGATTTATCAGTAGGGATACGTGCACCATCTCTTCATGTAAGCCATTATTTATAAATTACATCTCATTGTGGTTGAAACAATATTTGACCTATATATTATTAATCATATTGTGTTTTCTATCAATCAATTTTCAGTATTTTATCATTTCTTGTCTTATGTAGGTAAATATAATGGTTTCATATCCCCGTGGTCAATGGTTGTTAAGATTTTTACATATATGTGGTTGGTTAATATATCCATGTGATCTAATCACATGAATTTATTATTGTTCTAACTATTTTAGTGAGATTTAAAAAGTAATTTAATGTGTTGAAATTTAAAAGTGAATGGGTTCACGTTTAAAAGGGGGATTTTCCATTGAATATGAAATTTCCATAATTTGAATTTGAAAATGGATTTTCAAAACCATTTAGATATTTCATTAGCTTTGAATGTTTTTTATAGAGTGTGATCTTGGTTTTTAAAAACAGTGATTGACAATCATTTTATAGGGGGGTCATTGGTTACATTCGAAAAGAGGCACGAGTTTCTTTAGTGTACATGACACTGCAAGGAGGTACCCTCTTATTGGTATATAGTATATGGAATGACTAGATGTTAGTTTCATTTAACCTTATTATTTATTAGTATTGTGATTTTATATTATTTATTGTCGCATCATTTTTAGCATAATTGGTTGGTTCATTGTGATTTTGGTTTTTTGTTACATGAATGGATGTCGACTCACTTGTTTAATTATATTTGGTATATTTACCAACATTATTCGATATTTGTAAAATATGACATGAAATTTTTAAAAACTCAAGGATTTATTGAAAATGGTTTTTTATTATATATATTTATATATTCTTATAAAAATATTTCATTTTAAGGCTTTAACCTATGAAATCTTGTTATTAGAATTTATGTTGATTTTTATGGCATCCTGCTGGGATATATATCTCATAGAATACTTATAATCTTAGGGATTATGTAGATCATGTTTTACTAGATTAATTTAATGGGACATAAATTTTGTATCATGATGACTTTTCTTTACATTGTTGCTTCATTTTGGGGATGGATTGGAGGTGATGGTTGGTCACATGGGGAATTATTGTCTAGACATGTAATAAATTATGGTTTATCATATTTTTATCAGTTGTAACTCTTTTATTTCAACTTTTTATTATGTCTTTAGGTCTCGTTTTCCTTATATATGAAACTTGATTTTTCATATTTTTGTTACTCCACCCCGTAATGGGATGACTTGGGTGGCTGGTCTTGTTGGCCAAGGTTGGTATAATGCATATAGGGATAAAATTTCAGAATAAGGGTTTTCTCAACTGATTCACGTTGTTTTATTTTATATATTCATTTTTAATGAATGGATTAAGTATGTATATAGTTTTCAAAAACTACTAAACTTTTTGGTCTTTCAGTATACTATTCCTTGTATATTTCGCAAATAAAGTTATGTAACCCCAACTCTTGGTTACAAGGATTGGGACATTCCAACATCATCATTATAAATAATTCTGGATCCAATATATTATTAATATACCATATAGATTTCCACAATATACTGACTATGATAATCATTTTATCATGAAAGATAATTTCACAATGCTATATAAAATATACTTCAATGAACATGATCCCAGTCGTTTATAGAAAGTTGTTTGTTTATTACATTAGAAGTAGAAATAAAAAATTAAATACTAAAGGATTGAATAGTTTTTTAGTATTGTTAAACAAGACACATAATTGAAATTCACAATATATTTTTTAAAAATAAATTTAAAAAAAATTATTTCATAACTTCTTTATTTTCATTCGAATATCCCAACATATTAATCAAAAAACATTTAGTAGTATCCCAGATAAAGTAAAACATAATAAATGGGTGATCTTAAATGATTAGTAATTTTAGTATTATATTGAAGATATCATAAGTAAATAATAATAATCAATATAACACGATATATAACTAAAAAACAATATATTTAAATAATAACTTGTGAATAATATGGTAGAAGTAAATGATGATAAAAACCCATATAAATAATTAAAATATAATGAACCCTAAATATTTATATTCTAACTAATCTAATAGTTACACGGAAATAAATAACTTATCTCATAACAAGGTAATTCATAATTTCATATATCATTAATTTACTATCAATACCATTTAAAATATATTTAAAAAATAAGGGTAAAATTCAATTTAATATGGCTAAATATTTTTTCTAAAGAAACATATAAATGATTCATTGGGATATCTAATTCATATCCCCGCATATCACTCAATATGTATAATTAATTCCAAATATTTAATATGTGAATCATAATAAAAAATACATTTAAATTTAAATACTATTATATGAAATTATAATACTTACCGCAATAAATAATCATAAACCATCTAGAGTAATATGAGAAATTGTTATAAAATTTTACACCACTAGTAAAAAATATGGATAACCATATAATGAAATAAAAAGGACTTTTTCATTACAACATATCCAATGAGACTCATATGTATAATAAGGGTTGTTTTAATTAATGAATATAAATTCCAAGAAAATATCCTTAAAAACATTCTGGATGAAAAATAACCCTTAAACATTGAAAATAACCTTTTACAAAAGTTCTAAAAGATTTTTGAATATAATTTAAAAGAAAAATAACAATAAAAACATATAAAATAATATTTAAAATGATTAGTGTTCATGGTGATAAGAATTTTCATATATACCATTGAATTTAAATAACATACCTTTAACAATATTGTAAAAATTGGAAAAATTACTTCATTTGGAAAATGAAAAAAAGGATTAATTTCAAAACATTTTTAGAAAATGAATAATATGGTTAAAAATTTCATTAATAAATACTTTTTACAATTCTAAATAAAATAAGAATTATATTTAGAAAAATCAGTTCCTCATTAAAAAGAAATTTTGACTAAATAGTGAAGTAAAATTGGCTTTTTATAAAAACATTTCTTACATAATTTTGATAATAAATGAGACGAAAAATGAAATTTTTACATGAAATATTCTTGAGTAACTATTGGGTAAGTAAACATATTGATTTAACATAAAAATAAAAAATAATTCCCTTAAAAGAGACTTAAACAAAAACAATCCCAAATAATGATGATATTGTGATAAAAGCCCATGCCAATTTGGTAACATTTGAATCAAATCCCCCTGAAAAAAATAACATCAAATGAAAAATTAAATAAAATTAATAGAAATATATTAATGAAAAAATATATCAAAATAGTAGTATATACACCACCCAAAGTATAAAATGGTGATTATAGAATATCTATCACTAATGTAAAAGTGAGACGATAAATGCTTACCATAGGTTTGACATCCATCATATGTGTCTGAAACTCCAATATAAAAAATATTATTTTATTATACATATATTATCGAAATATAATCATATATATCATACAACTTATGACTTAATTAAAGACTTCTGTCACCATTTTATTGACAATTATTTGTTAAAATAATTATTTCAGATGATAATTGCTACATTTTTTCATATTTTTTGGTTCCGTAATTTCAGTCCTTTTGTATTGAAAATGGGTTAAATCTTTCTTAGATTGTTAAAATTAAATAAATATCCTATATATTCATTTTATATTTATTTATAGTAATCCACATGTTTTATATATACAAAATGTATGACCCCGTTAAAGGACAGGGTAGGTTGTATGTGTGTATAAATGGTGTTTTTATTTTTTCTTGATGAATGGAATGAAATAAAGGTAAATAATATATAAAATTTTATACATTCGTTATTATTTATTATATATCACATAAATTAATTAAATTATTCCATATTATGTTCCTTGTAAATCATTAATGAAAAATGAATCAAACTGCCACATGAGGCAATAGTCCCCTATACACAAGAACGATGTTATTTTTCTCCCCTAGAATGGAAAAGGAGAATGAATATGTTATATCATGATTAAATAGGTATAATTATATTACAAATATCATATATATTAATTTTAAAATCCATATTACCATCCATAAAAAATTTAAATGATAAAAACACCTCACATCAATTTGTGAGGTGGTCGTCCACCATACACATGAGCGATGTTATAGTTTTCCAACAGAATGAAGGTAAGAAGTTAGATGTGATAATGTAATTATATAATTATATTTAATTAATTAATATCATTAAAATATTTTAAATCAAATATTATTTCCAACAATGAGAGGAAATGATGGAAAAATGATTGCATCGGTTTATGAGATGGTAGACTTCCATACACACGATCAATAGTTTCATTTCTCATTTGATTGAAAAGGGATAAATATAAGTCATGAACACTAAATAATGAAATCATAGTCTTTGTAATATACTTATAATATTATATAATAATATTTTATTTATATTATAATTATGCATAACAATAATAAAAATCAAAATTATCATTTAAGAATGTCACTTCTTATTGGGACAACTTCTTATGGTTTAAAAAAAATTCCTTACTTGGATAGAATTATAATCCAAAAAATGCCTCTAGAATTTATATATGGATTTAAGGAATATATTTGGTTATGTATTGGAAATTTTTTTTTGGAAATATTACTAGGAGAGTAGAGGGTGTGGCCTTTTATAAGTATATAAGAGGACACATTTTGAATATTAAAAAAGAAAAAGTGGTACCAATGTTTTCCTATTGAAATGAGAAGTCAAATTGGTTCATTCTATATCCATGTAATAAATATGATATATATATTAGCATAAAATAAGATTTAACATTTTTTGGGACATTTTTATCCATTTTCATTGAGTTTAACCCCTGGTAAACACGTTTTAACCCTGCCATGGTAAATAATGTTTACTATTTTTAAAATTCCATAGGGCCAAAAATTAATTTTCAAAAATAATTTTTTATATTTCTCATTAATAAAAATATGAAATATTTTTTCCAAAATTCAATTTAGAGAATTATAAAAAATTAAATTTTAAAACTATACCAGTATATGCATCTAATATATGGTTTGTCCAATGTAAAATTTCAAATAGTTAAAAAGTATTTAGATTATAATTAAATGTGAAATTGATTCAAGTAAACTAAATTTATAAAACATTGATAAAATTAAACTAATTTTATTAAAATATATTTTTTAAAAGAAATTACAATTGTGAATAATTTAAATGAAATAAAAAATTTCAATTAAACTTAGTACTTTTCACTATTCGTCAAAAAATTATTATTTATTGAAAATTATAATTATCCACCAAATATACATTTTACATGTACTATAAAAAATGTGGGTTATTTTTTCGTATAAATTTTATAATATTTTTAAAGATAAATTTTAAATCCTTTTCCCAAATCCCAACAAAACAACATATTAGAAAATATAATTTTTTTAGGAAAACATTGTTTAAAAATGGTTGTTATTTTATTTATAAAATTAGAGAACCATGTTTAATCTATATAGTTTTATTAATTTAGTTATTTTTATTCACACCCACCATGTTAACAGATATGTTATAATAGATATATTTAAATAAATATTATTTTGGTATTGTATCACATTTCATTTTAACATAGTCTTTTGAATATCACAAGATATTGAGATGATTGATATTTTATAAAAAAAATATATCATACAGTCATGGGGGTTGAAAGTGTCTTTGAACATTGGTTTTAGTTAACATATATTCTGTAAAACCTATTGTCCATCTCTTAAAATATTAAGTTGTTTCATAAAAAAATTTAACCACTTAGGTGTCGAGCCCATGATCAATATAATCCAATTCGATCACAAGGGATTGATCTAGTTTGTACCTCCTAAATTGAGAAAGATGTCCTGAATCAAGGTCAATTGAGAATAAAATTATAATTTATAATCCACCTTTCCATTTTTCTTGAAGATCATGTAAGGGATAATAATCTTTTGTAGGAACTAACATTTTATTTCAAATAACTATGGTTCAATTGGGGTGAAACCTTGATAATAAACTGATCACCGACCAATAATTGGAATGGTTGATGTTTGAGGTCAATAATGTATTATTAGAAACTATAGTCCATTGTTAAATTCTTTTATATCATATTTACATTATACAACATATCTTGAAAATTTATTATTCAAACCAATGAGTTTTCTCAAAAATCCACCCAACAAAACGTATATCTACACAGAAGCCCATATAATGTTTCAAGTGGAGATAATTTAATTAATGCTTAATAATTTTTTATTGGAAAACTCAACCAAGGGAAAAATATTTTCCCAATAACCATTGAAATCAAGAACATACAACCAAATAACATCCTCAAAGATATGAAAGGCTCAATCATTCGATCTATCGATATGATTTTGACAAAACATTCTTATTGGCAATTGGGAAAGAATTTCCTCATGAAAACCCTTGAAAAAATTAGATATAACCCATGAATATCTTATTAGAAGAATGTATAAAATAAAATACACGGAGATTCATGATATCTAATACATTATGTTTCACATTTTCTTCTACCTTAACCTTCTCCTTAATTTTAATGAAATGCCCCAATTTTGTAAGCAACTCAATGATCACAAAAATCAAATATCACCCACTATGAGTCTATGGTAAACCAACAATAAAGTCCCTGGATACCTTTTCTAACTACCATTATAGAATTTATATAGGATTAAATAATCCAAGAAGCCTCAGGTGCTTCTCTACAATCATCACATAAACAATACAATATTAAACAATGAATATTATCGGCCACCTCATCACAAATCGCAATGATGAAATATCATATTATGAAACATCATGGAAATACCAATAAAAATGGACCACATTGAAAAATGTATACCATTAATCAAATATTTCCATGTAGATATCAGAATAACCAATCTTCTTAAAAAATAGATGACACCCTGGCTATAGGTCTAATGCCATAGTTTATAATCGTGGAAATAAATTGTGTCCCTCCTCCAGTATAACCACTGTTCTAAATTGTGGCCATAGAGATATTACCACGGTTTGAACTGTGGCTGCATATCTATATACACGGTTTGAAACATGGCTCTAGAACTATATACACAATTCCAAAATGTGGCTATAAGACTAGGCCTATATCCACGCCAAACATAACAATGGTTTCCCAAACCGTGGCTATTACCTATAGCCACGGTTTGAGGAACTATAGCCACAGTTTAAAACTGTGAATATAGCCCTAATTTCATATAGTAGATATAAAAAATTATATGAATGTTTTTATCCAATAATTTGATGATAATAATAATAATTTTCATTCATGGGTATTATATACACTGTTATAATGAAACAAGTTTGAAATTTGGTATGTGTCCCATAAATATAAAAGTGAGATGAAAATCATTTACCAAATTAGAATATTTTAGAAACATAATGAAAATTAAATAATACCATAAAATAAAATAGTATATTTCATGGAAGGAATGATATTAATAATATATAATTTCCTATGGTGTTATATACACCATAAAAAGGAATAAGTTGTGAATATGTAATATATCACACAAAAATAAAACAAATACAAGAAATTTGTTAAGTTAAATATTGACATCATTCATACATGTTCAAACATCATATAAAATAAATAAATGTTTATTGTACATATATTAATGAAACAAACTTATATATATAAAACCAAATATGATTTACTCATGGCATATTATTACTCATTTAATAATAATTTCTTGTTAGAACCTCATAATGTAATAACTACTATAGATTTTCATATATTTTATGGTTAGGTATTTTTTATCCATTAAATTAAATCATAGTTTTATAATATAAATATTATTAATAATGTTATAAATATTATATATATATATAAATTATATAAGTATTTATTTTAATCAATAAAATTTATCAGTTGAAAATGAATTAAACCAATCATGGAGGCAGTAGGCCATACGTACACAACAATATTGATTCGATTTTTAGGATGTACGGAATGAGAGAATGGTAAATAATTTACCTACATTAAAAAAATTATGTAATATATTTCATATATATTAACTAAATTTATAGTCATTATAATCCTTTTAAAAATAAAAAAAATTCATAATGTATCACATTGCCTCATTGAGGCGGTAGTCTACACATACGCTTGAGTGCCATTATCAATTTAAATGGATTGGAAGTTAAGAAATAAGATTTTATACTATAATACCAAAATTATAATTATTTCTTTAATAAAATATTAATATTTTAATTCCATCATTATTTCTATTCGTGATGGGCAGTGATGGAAAGAATTACATTGTTTCATGAGATTATAGTCTACCAAACACAAGATCGACAATTTCATTTACAATTTGATGGAAGAGGATATTGATATATGTTATCCAACTAAAATACTAAAATATTTTTATATGGGTTAATATTATTCTATTATATAAAAAAATGATGTTTCTTTTAGTGATTTAGAAAAATAAATAATATGAAAACATATGGTTAAATGAAATACATTTTTATCGGAGGGCCACTTATAGTGTATGCCTAATTATTTACAATGAAGTGTTTTATAATATAAACAATGAATATATAAAATTTTGATGATTTTTTTTAATTTAATCATAAAAGTCTTGGATGAAAAAAATATTATATTGCTGAGTTAATCAGATAATAGAGGGGATGTCCTATTATAGGTGAGGAAATGAACCAACTTGGAAACCGCTTGGAAATTCCACAAAACAATGCAAAATGATAAATTAATTAAAAATAAAAATGAATCCAAATGATCATAGATTATAAATTTGGATAGGATAATGTTTTAATATATCCATGAAAAATAATTTATACATGTTTAATTGGAAAACATACTATTATATTATGATTAACCCTACCACTGGTAATCATATTTAACCATGAACATGTTAATTACTTTTTACAATTTTCACTATTCATTATGACTAAACACCAAGTCAGACATATTAAATAATATTTATTATTATTTTTAAAAATTTCAAATCATTTTTTTAACATCAATTCATATAAAATGATGAATTTAATTTAATCTTAAACTGGCAGATGCAAACAAAAATTAAATTTTCAAAAATAGTTTTCATAAGTGTAAAATGTTTTTAAATCAAAATAAAATATGAAATTGAATCCAATAACTTAAATTGAATAAATTATAATATTATTAAACTAAAATTTTATCTCTGTATAATTAAAAATATTATTTAGCTCATTTACAACAATAAATGAATATGATGATTTAAATATAAATAAGTAGATTTCATTATTCATACAAAAATTAATCTTTTCATAAAATTATCAAAAATCTAGTCAATGAGAAGATTTAAATTTTTATTCCAAGATTTAATTTCATTTTTTCATAAAAAAATCCATATGTGGAATAAAGTGTTTTATAATTATTGTGTTGAACCCAACTTAACCACTCATTATAAGACTATATTTTTAATACATAAAACTAAATTTGTTATCATTCTATAATTAGATAAGATATGAGATGTATAATGAATTTTTTTATTAAAATTATTCACAAATAGTGGATAATTTTATTTATTTAGATCAAAAAACGTCATGATCCTAATAATAGGACCTAAGAATTTTTTGTTACTTTGAAATGATTTTTACTTTTATTTTTATTCAAGTGATAAAAAATGAATTTATATTATTCATGTGTAGACAATATAATATTCTTAATTTATATATTATTATTCATAACATCCAATTTAGCCACTAGGATATAAAGTCAATGTTTAATGATTAGTATGAATATTATATTGTAGTTAAAGAAAAATATGTGTTTCCTAAAATAAAATCGATCCAAGAAATAAAATTAATTTAAAAAATTCATAAAATCTTGCGGTGTTTCATTATAAAAAACTAAATTAATATAATCCTCAAAATTTCCTCATGACCTAGGTAATATAGGGGATGATATTTGAAAAATCCTTTATGGAAAACTCACATCGTAAGAGTGTCTAATAAAACATCCTCTTGAAAATAATGGAAATTTACTAAATTCAATGACAATAACACATAACTAGGTTTCCAAATAAGAGAAAATTATTGGGATGTGAATATATGGTCACGGAAGAGGAAAATAAAACCCAAATAGTAATTGAGATTGATAGAGAACACGATCAGAATAAATTTAATGTCCCCAAATCCATAAATGTGTAATTGGTGAAAAGAATATCCATTCATTTGAAATTAATGTAAAAGTATAAATTTTTTATTTACATATAAATTTCGAAAATTTGAGGAATTTTTATGAGAATATAGAATTATTTTATTTTATTCCATTTCATAAGCACAATCTAATCCATTTTGTGTTATTTTATCAATTTCTACTAATTTCGTTACTCTAAGAAATAATGATGAATTTTTCATTCCTAAAGCAAAAATAATCATATGATCCATAAAATAATGACATATAATTCCTTATATATATATAGTTATCATCAAAACCAAAATGTTTAGAATATTGTATCTAATATTCATAAATATTCATAAGGTGCGATAGTAATTAAGGATCTATAACCACATCTGAAGATCAAGTTAAACCATTTCATAAATGACTATCCTTGAGTACCTTACGAAATTTTAAAAAATCATATATATGATCAGAAAATTTTTCATAATAAATTTAATATTATTCCCACCAAATATCATAAAGCATATATTAATTCTCACATGTCAAAAATGATAATAAATTGGTAATATATTCTTCAAAAACATTGTAATAACCATAATGACCATAAATCGTCAATGAAAACCTCCAAGCTTAATCCCTCCTCAAATAAAACCATAGATAATGGATTATATTCCATAACCCTAAAAATGTTTTAAACTCCATTAATGATAACATAAACGACAGTTTTATAAATTCACTAGCCTGTTCCATGTTAATCAATAATATATAAGTTACATTATCCAAATAAATTATCACTTTATCTAATCTAAACACCTCTATCTCAACATTATGAAATCTTTAAGGGAAATTTTTATATTAATAATGTGTTTTATAATAACATCACCATTCCATTAAATTATTTTTCTAAGTCATCAGTAAAATTAATGAAATTCTTAAAAACCCTTCATGAAAAATAACCACAAAACCACCCATATTTATTCTATAACCCATATTAGAAAAATATTACTTCCAATACATAAACGCTTTAATCATTAGTCTTTATTATTAATACATTAAAAATATTTCAATGTCATATTCCTTAATAACTTCTTCCTTTTATATAGAATTTGACGTCTCTTTACCAATAATGATAAGACCTTTAATTATGAATCCTTTACAGTCATATTCATAAGAATTCTCCCATGTAAAATTATTTGAATAATTCACATGCCTCGTTTATTTAGTACATTTAACCATTAACAATTAATTTGGTAATATACTATTATCATATATTTAATTAACTGAACATTTCATTTTCTATGAAAAATACACACTCTATTACCTTATCTACCACACCTAAAAACATATTCTCAAAATATTGAAACAATCTGTTAAATTCTTGTTTTCGAATTCATAATATATTAGTAATTCAGTATTAATTCTGTTATGTTTTCCACCACTTGAGCTATTAGTGAACTCGATAATTCTATTCTCTAGTGTGTTTAAGATCCAGTTAAGGTGGATGTTGTTAATCACTTATCATGAGAACAGATTAAGAATAATAACAGTATCCTTCACTCTATTTATCATCTCATTTAGATTTCCATCAACACACTTCCTATCACATTCAACATTAACCCCATTCTTAGTAACTACATCCATTGAAAAAAACCAAAAATTATAATGCGAGAACCAATAAATATAGTGGGAAACAATATAATCATTAATTATCATTCGTATGATGTCTAAATCAATTCAAATAATTATCAATATAAGAAAAATCAGGTTTGTTATAGGTCATTAATTATCATCATCAATTCAAATCCTTCATGAATTTTATTGTAGTTTTTGATTTTGTGAAAAATATCACATGTGAGTGTCAAACCATGTGGAAATAAAGGCTACTTTAAGGGAATTTGGTGATGATTGAGTTAAATACCAAATTTACCCTTTCAATGTTATTTTCCCTAGGTTTTGTTCTCTACATCCATATCTAATTATATTATCTATAATGGAATGTATTATATTTTAAACCACTTTCATTATAATTTACTAAAATTATAGGAAGTTTATTATACATTTACTTATATCTAGACATAACCTTAGATATATCCCTATGGATCTTGAAAACTTTATCACATAAAATATTATAATGACTAACTAAACATATACATTGATACCAACTATAGATACCCATAAATTAAACACCTAAATATAATATATTTTTACATGAATATAAAATAAATCTCACATATTCATTCCTGACGAAAAAAAGTTTATTTTTTAGAGATGAGATGCTAAAAATTCATATTTAATGAAATGTTTTCAACATATAAAATAAATATATTTCTAAATAGTAATTCTCTTTGAGATATAAATGTTAAAAATATTATCCATGACCTTTTAATGGAATCATAAAAAATGGTGTGATGAAAATATATGAAATGGTAATATGGGAGATGTAAATGATCACATAGGAAAAACATTCGAATAAGGGTGTGATAATATGATATTAACATTTTTAAACCTTACTCTATATAAAAGTATCATAATATTGAGTCACTGAATAAATAATGTAAGTTAATTAGGGATGAATCACAATGTAATCAAATAATATCATCCATTAAAGAATAACGGAGACATATAAATGTGGAAAAACATATTCTTGTGACATTTTGATCATGAATAAATAGAAATAGGTTCACTCAATATGTTAAAAACATGAAATCATGCCCTCATATAACTTTCTAGACATGAAACCAAGTTTACATATAAATTTATGTATATAAAAATAGTTCCACACATTATGTTATGGATATAAAAATTAGGCCCCCACATAACCTTAGGGATATGAAATCCATGTACATACGTGAACTTATGAACATGAAGTTAAGTTCAAACAAAATATATTTACTCATGAGATATCGATATTTAAAAACTTTATTGAAGGGAAATATATGTACCACCCATAACCTAATTAATATCATATATATATATATATATATTCCATAATATCATTAATATTTCATCATAATTGAACCCACTAATGGAAATGGATTTCATGAATATTTCAATATAGTTAAACACATGGAAATGAAACGTGTTTCATAAACATTTTTTCATAGAATCACCCTTGAAAAATGTATGCGTTTCATAAAATCCCATAATCATATTTATGAATCAACCAAATAAATATTTAGGATGGTATATATAGATACTAACCTCATTAAATCTTATGTAACATTCATAGATTTTATCAAATATGAAAAATGAACTAGAAAGACCACATGTAATATTTATTGAGGAAAATACCATTTGTCTCCAAAATCACTTAATTGAAATCGATTATTTTCTCTAATTTTAATGTAAACATATTCATAGAAAATAAACTTATAAAATTATTGAGGATTGATTAAATTATTGAGTGATCATGAAGGTGTAAAATAGCATTTCATGCCATGAATGTAAAAACAAATATTCCTCTCAGATTTTCAAAAAAAATTTAAAAGAACCTCGTTTCGAAAATGATATTAATGTTATTATAAAACTATTCTGTATAAATTAAAACGTTGTTAAAAATGAATTATAATAATATTTAGATAATAGTAAAAAAAATTTAAAATCATTTTTAGATAACAAGTACATGAAATTAAACTGATTTTCGACTTAATATATATATAAATATAGTCTTCCGAAAAATCTATATTTTGGAATCCTTTGTAAATAAATAGAGTAAATTAAAAAAAAGTACCTTCACACAATTATTAGTATATATGAAAATTCCGAAGTTTTAAGAGACATAGATAATAATATTACATTATCATACAAATAGTGATAAACAGTCTTTATAAACACTAAGATTGTAATATGAAACCATTAGCACTATGATATCATTTTAATTATAACACCAATTAAAATTTTATAATTATATTGATATAATATCCAATTATTTCATTACAAAAATCATAAAATAATTTCATTAATAGTATACACACCACACAAAATAAATAACTATTTAATATGGTTTGTGTACAAGAAAAACAAATGTGAGGTAAAAATCGCTTACCGTTGTGGAAAAATTTGAATTGTAAGCCCCTTTGAAATGTATCATCAATTGAAACATTAAATATATTAAAAATAATTATACTAATGATATAAAATTTCAATGGGTACATTTAAACATAACAAAAACTAAACAATTTGTGAATATTTAAGAGGTCTCCCATTAATAAAAGATAGATTAGAAATCTCTTACCATAACTATTAACATACTTCATAAACATTAAAAAATATTCTATAATAAATATATGTTAATTATAAATAAATTAAATAATAGTAATTAAATAAATTATAGTATATATGATAAAATTATGACCTTTTATTACCCTTTTATCAACAATATGTTTTAATAATCACGTTTCAGGTAATAAATTCTTCATTTTTGCATGTATTTAATTTATTATTTTCCATACATTTATATTTATCATGGATCCATAATCATCATAATATTAACCTAGATATATAAAAAAATATAGTCATTATATATTTATTTATAGGAATCCATAAATTTTTGAGATATTAAATGAATTACATATTTTATTGGGATAGTAGGCTGTTTGTACACATGAATGTCGTTTCCATTTTGTTGAACTATGTAATGGATGAAATTATATAACATGTCATATTAAAATATTAATTTATATATCATACATTTTTTATACTCAATAAATATATAATTATAAACATTCATTTTGAAATAGAATTATAAAGATATCACATCACTCCGTGGAGGTAGAAGTCCACATGTACACACAAGTGATGTCATAATTTTCCAATAGTATTGAAAGAATTAATATATAAGTGATATTATAATTAGACAATTATAATTACATCTTAAATATAATTTACATTTTTTATATCCATCTTTATATCCATATGTGATTAGAGGTGATGGAAAATGATACGTGGTTTTGAGGCAGTTTTCCTCCGTACACTCGATCAATAGTTTTATTTCCCATTTAATGGAATAAGGGACATATAAAGGATATGAAGATAACATAATAACATTTAATAATATAGTATATACTAATATTATTATATAAAAATATTTAAATATTAATTTTATGGGGCGAAATAAGAAATTAAATGATGTCCTTGGTTAGAGGATATACATATTATTTTGGAATCCTTGTTAGGTTTAATACTAAATACTTATTTCGTGGGATTCATAATCAAAATAAGGATTTAAGATGTTTTTAAGAAGGAAATAAACAATTTGGAAATGTATTATAAGAACCAAAATGCATTTGGTGGTAAGATGAGAGGACAAGGGTTATATAGAACCTCACTTTTCATACAGATAACTTACATCACTTTTGCAAAATAATAAATACAATACACAACAAACACCTAAAGACTGTGTTGTTTTGTTCATTTGGAAACATCGAAACAAAAAAAATGGTATATAAGTGAGATAAAAATTATCAAACTATTTTCTTAATGACAAGAACCATTAATTAGAGACATTATATATAATATATATCTTTTTAAACTTGGGGAAGGAAACATAAAAAGGGGTGAGCTCATATTCTCAGTAAGAGTAAACAAGGGGTACATGTATGAAAAAATATGATCATATATTTATAATAATATTATTATAAAATTATAAGATCATAACCTTCATATCAAAGTTCATAAACATGAATCCTGACATAAATCTTAGCAGATCATACGATAAGAATCATAACGAAATAAAGAACATAATTTATGAAAACATAACACATGAATAAGACATGAAATTATTGAAGTCACAAAAGAATATAAAATTATTTATGTTTTTGTCAATGCATCATATCCAATGCCATATTAATAGTTTATGTTTAGTCCTCATATCATTATAGTATTCACGGTTCACTCCCATTAAAATATTAGTTTTATTTGTTCACTCCTCATACCACATTGGTAGTCATGGTTCACTCCCATGACCATCTTAGTAGTCAAGGTTCACATGAAAGGCCATATTAGTATATCATATAAGATATAAATCATTAAACAATGCAGTAGATAAATATATAGGTCTCACAAATCTCATTATGAAATCATACATACATGTGCCTCAAGATCATTAAAAATAATAACATAGACCGTGAAATAAAATGGGTATCATAAACATGTAATTATATCTTAACCTGTGGAAAAAATATTGGTTTCATAATTATTTCATCAAATCATAACCCATGAATGATGTGCGTTCATAAGAGTATAACATGTAAAAGGTAAACTTGTTTAATATACATCATTCCAAAAAAAAAACCATTCAGAGAAATAATATGAATGGAAACACATAATAATTTTCCCTAGAATGAAATGAGTAACACCAACTGATGTCATCTTAATGGGAAATAATTTACTAGGATATATTAAAAACATTTATTAAATAAAATCATCTATTATTTATGGGAATTTATTTTTAATTCATAAAAAATTTTGAAAATACATTCCCTTAAAATCATATAAAATAATCATGTAAATGTATTGAAAACAATTTCAATATAAAGAAATTGAAAACAATTAAATTGGGCTTAAATATGTTTTTTCAATAAAATTTACATAAAAAATTTTAAAATAAGAATGAAAATTTTTTAAAAAAATTTTCATTGAAAATATATTTATAAATTTTAAAAAACATATAATTTTTTTTGGAAACCCATTTTCCATAAAGACATATAAAATAAGCTTGAATGTCTTTTGAAAACTATTTCAATCGAAACTGTTTAGAAACAAGGCATTTTCAATATTTTCAAAAATGAAATTATTTAAAAAATAAGATTTAAATCATGTCATAAATTATTTGAGGTAGTTTCAATCATGATGTATGGTATGTTCTTACATGCCAAACATTGTTTTTACCTTAAATGTTCAAAAACGGTCCATGATCAATAAAAGAAAATAATATTCATTCTAAATATATTTTTAAAAGGAATGAATTAGGTAAAAATTTAATTTAACATAATAGGATAATTGTAAAACATTTTTGAAAATATTGTTCTTAGTCATGGTTTTAAAAGAACATAGATTTCGGACCTAAAGGAGAAGTAAATTTGGACATTAATAAAAACATTTCTTAATTACTCATGTAGGTTCTGGGGAAAACAAAAGCGTGGTTTGGCAAACAATGAAATTTAATTTTTATGATGATCAACAATTATTCTGGGATCAATATCATGATGAACTACAGTCTGCATGGAATAGAATCAATAATTTAGATTAGGAATAAAGGGTCTTGAAACCTTTAAATAGGATCTTTCTCATCATGTTTATAATTAATATAATTAATTTCAAAAAGAAAATAATACATGGTTATTCCATACATTATTTTTTAATGATGTCGATTGCTCAGAATGACCTTTCTAGAATATCTAATTTTGCTTGTGAGGATCAAAACAATAATCCGTCTAGCAGTGATCCACATGTGCTTCGACAACCTCTGATCGACACCACTCATTCTCTAGCTGCTAGCGCGACGAAGATCATGTCTTGTTTCAGTTGTTCTTTAACAACTTTTCATCATCCTTGAAGAATGTCTATCATACTTATGAGGTGAGGGAAAATGATTTTAGAAAAAAAAAAATTAGCCTAACAATTCTCATTTCACCGAGCACGCAGTTCAGTACATGACATAATTGACATATGTTCCTATTTATCGACATGGGGGTTTGATTATAATATTTAATTGTGTAACCTCACTAAATAAATTCACAACCTTAGAGAACACTCATAATTTTAATAATAATGCGTCATTATTTATAATGCCCCATATTGAGAAAAAATGAATTATAAATAAAATTCCATATCAAAAAATAATTGCAATGATATTGTTATTTTACCTTGTTCCTACTTGTTAATTAATTATTTACCATCTTGAAAATAATTATTTTACAACAGTACTATCCTTGGTCCTATCTAAATCCACATCCATTTATTGAACACCTGAATAAATAAATAAATAATTTAATCTCTTAAATAAATATTTTTTTTAAAAACTAGTAAATAAATATTTATTAAATGTCCAATAAAATATATAAATATATTTTTCCCATAATCCAGTGAATAAATATTTATTTTATTTATTCAATCATTTAAAGTAGAATAAAATTATTCCACTTTCTTGAGAATAATATTTATTCCATTAATTAAATTCAAAAAGAATTTAACGGAGACCTCAAAAAAAATTTAGTGTATGACCCTCTAGGATTCTTTTTCATTGTAATTAGGTTGGTTTTCTTAAAGTCCAAGAGTATTATCTAGAATTGTGTAAATTCACATAAGAGAATGAACATAAAGTTGCAAAAATTTTATCCACATACAAAGAGATCAATGTGTAATATAATACCTTTATCTCAATATCTCATCATATTGGTTTCATGGTAGTATCATCAACCATTATGCGTGATATTTTGTTCATTGACTGAATGGAATAAACTCATCGTTACACCATGGCCATGGAATTTCATGTTACCTTTCAATTTTAATCAAGGGGACGAGAAATCAACTTCCATAAATGGAACTGAAAAATATTTCATTGAAATATCCATTAATAACATGTCATTCATGTAGCACCCAATGTACCCTACTTCATACCGATTTTATATGTAATGGTTTTCATTAAAAAATCAAAGTGTGTGAGTCATGATGTGTATTAAAGATAATCTTATATTCAAAGCATCATTACACATTCTCGTAGTTAGGAATATTTGATGGCACCAAAACATATAGAATTTATACTAGCAGGTCTATTCTCATAATATCCTATCAAGGAGATTACCAAGAGAGAAATTCATGTGAAGATTTCGTATTTTCTTATGATTACTCACACCTAATGGCCTGTATACCACATGTCATATTATAGTGAGTCATCCAAATATATAAGCATATTTAAGAATATTGTTATAGAACTTCAATTTTCTCATCAAAGTGGGGAACTACTATGACCATGTAAATGAAAAAAATACCCCAAGGCATTATTACACTATAGTCATACATAACAATTAAAAATATCAAATAATATGTATAATATTTCAATATATTAAATATTCATGTAATCAATGTAACAACTGTTGGTTTTAGGAAACCCACTCTTACAACTTAAGCAACAATGAGTTTAACAGTGGTACTAATGCAAGATAATATAATGGATAACTATAGTATAATATATGTCATGATTGGTCTTGAGATAATGATCATATGATTTCAATAAAGGTTCCATAGTCATAAAAAATCTCTAAAATTGATGAGATTGCCTCAATAAACTCTCATCACATTGTAAAATTGAACCATACTCCCCATATAAGTAAATGAAATTAAATAATGTATAAAATATCATGAAAAATAATTATATTCATGATATAACATTTCAAATTATATATATACACCTTTTATAAAAATATTTATTCATGCCATAGTATGTGTCTCAAAGAAGGCATGTTGAGAAAAAATTACATTATCGATTTGGTAGATTTTAAAAATTAAACCCCATGAAATAAATTTCATAAAATGGATACTTAAACACTAAAAAAATTTATTATAATAGAAAAATAATACATTCATGGTCATTATTAACACCACACAAAAAAAATGAGTGGTGAATGTGGCATGTATCTCACGAAATAAAAAGTGTGATGAAATACACATACATTGTGTCTCGATGCTCATCGTACTCATAAAAAAATAATTTATATAAAATATGTTTTTATTATAAATCTATCACTGACAATAATCTAAAATCTAATACTATATATGGGTTTTCTGGACATTATATTACCATCTTTTTAACCATTTTTTATTAATGTTTCAATCAGGTAATATATACGTTGTTCTTATCATGTGACCTAATTTGTTATATTTTTTTACTTATAATTATACCAAGTTATAAAGAATTTAAATCATGTTATAAATATAATTTAGGTTAATTATATTTCTATTATAACAATCCATAGAATATATAATTATATTATATAATATACAGTTTAAAGAGACGGTAGGATGTATGTACATAAAGGTATTATATTCGTTTTATTGGCATATTAAATGAAAATTGTAAATGAATTATATTTATATATCAATATATATATATATATATATTTATATATCAATATATATATATATATATTTATTCCAGTATCATTATAATATAATAAACGTATTATAAGTTGACTAAAACCATCTTTAATACATTCAATGTAGAGTGTGAATGAATCACATCGCATTGAGGTCCCAATAGTCCACACGTACACAAACGATGTTATTGTGTTTACAGAAGATGGAAAGTATAAAGGCAAGAGATATAAAATAATCAAATAATAATAAATAATTAATAAATATATGATATATAATATATAGAAATTTTTTACAACATAATTATCAACCATGAATGAAGGTAAAAGAAAAAAACAGTCATCATTTCATTAGGGGTAGTTCATCATAGATAGAAATAACATGTTCATTACACATTAGATGGAAGTGTTTCTGAGTTTATGTAAAAAAATTATCATAAAACACCTAATTATATTGATGATACTATTTTCGTTTTTATATTCATGGAATAAAAATAATTTATCTAGTTGATAAATAAATAAAACAAATAAGTTTGAGGAATAATGTTGTCTCTTATTCGGACAACTCCTGTTGGATTACACCAAAGGGCTTCCATGAATGGATTTATAACCAATGAGAGGATTATAGGATAGTAAGAGATATTTTTACAGATATATTTGAGTAGATATTAGTCGATGAAAACTACATTGATAGTTGTGAGAATTTTGGAGGAGATAAGTCATTTTTACATTCGAGGAGTGACACACATGTATTTTTCAGGAATAGAAATTCCCCCACATTTTTCCAATGGAATGTGGTTCCCATGTAATGGGCCAGACCTCTCCGGCCCATTCCTTTTTCAATAAGAAGGTCACGAAGTGTTTTGGATGGTAAAATGGACTTTTCCCACACTTTCCATAATTTTAAAACTACACGCCGTGTAATTTGAGTACACGCCGTGTACCCCCTTGTTGGGTATACCCCGTATTGAAGGTTGTGTCCTTTCCATGTGAAATAAATGGGTACACGCCGTGTATCCAATACTACACATCGTGTTGTCTCTCCCCGCATACGCATTACCATGTGTTGACCAGTCAACAGTCGTGTGCCGTGTTGGAGCCGTGTGAAATAAATGGGGACACTCAATGTGTCCAAACTCCATTCCATGTAGTGCTTCCCCGCATATGCGTTACCCTCAATCCATGTGTTGACTAGTTAACGGTCGTGAAGCCTTGTTGGAAGATGCGTGGAGACCATGTAAAATAACCGAGTACACGCCGTGTACCATAAATTACATGCCGTGAACTTTTTCTTTTCTCGCCTATAAATGGACGGGTCCCCTCCTCCTTTTCAACACACCCCTCTCCTCCCCTTTCCTCTGAGCAGAGATCTCACAAGAGTCTCGAAGTCTCTTTCTTCCATAACTTCTTCGTCTGAGCCCCAATTTATGATCCGGAAACGGCCACGGGATCGTAACGATGAGGTAGAACATCTGATCTTGGGTCCTTTGTCTTTCCTTCGGCCTTTCCATTTCAACATCCTCCAAATGAGGTTTTTCCGGGTTTCGACAGAAGTGACAGACACCGACGAACGTCTTCTAAAGTTGATTCGGGGGAGCGTTGTGATCAGAACCTGTCGAGGTAGGAATCTTACATTTGTCTCTCTAAATTGTTCATCATACGGGGTGGGTATCCTATTGTTTTCATGAGAAACAGTTCAACCATTAAACAAATATAATAACTGGTTAAATAACGGGGATGGGTAAGTTGTTATGTTTATCTTTGTTTATCCTATTGTTATGTTGTGAATTGAATAGGCTTATGCCTACTGAAAATCACAATCATTGGGGTCCTTTGATTGCGTAATTAAATGTTTCCCTATCTTTCTAGACCGTTTTTGTGAATGGAACTTTGTGAAATGTGGGAATTGGTTTGTAGAGACCCGAAGCCTGACTTACATAGACTTTACATTACTTTTGCGGAATACTTAGTACATAACAAAAACACACACACACAAGGATCGTAATAGTATAGTGTCTTTGGAAACTAGGAACGTAATCTTCTAATCGTGGTGAAAGATCTCCAATATCTCCCATAAAGATCTTCCCTTTTTTTTACCTAAAACCATTATTTATATCCTGGGGAAAAGAAAACATAAAAGCGTGAGCTCAAATGCTCAGTAAGGGTAAACAAAAGAAATATCAATCACATCATATACATAAGCACATAACTTTTGGAAATCTTAACCTGCAAAAGAGATCATAATTTCATAACATGGGGTAAATCATGGCAGTGAAATGTAATCACAATAATCATAACATAAAACATGAAACTTTATGTCATTCACACATAATCATAGAGAATCATTTCTTGTTAGTCAAGACTCATTGCCAAGACTATCTTAGTGGACAAAGTCCCTTTCTGAATCGAGTAACCCTCGTTTCAGTCCTCTTTCACTGAACCGGTATAACCTACCATTTCAGCCATGTCTATCTCATGAGATATAAAATCTTTACCCAATGCATTGGAGGGAGATATAGGTCCCACCCATATTATATTGAATCATTTCTTATGTGTGCCACATAATCATAAAACATACATCATTTCATAACCCATGTAATAAAAATGGGATTCTTAAACAACATGACATCATAAAACCATTATTATAAGATAAAGGAGTTTATAAACATAATTCCATCACAACATAGTCAAATCAATGTAAAAATATTGATAGAAACAGAACCCTTTATTATCTTAGATGGAAAATAATTTTGATAAAACACTTGAAATGAATTCTTGAGGAAAATATCCTTTCTTCTTCAAAATCAATTTCTTTTCACAAAACATCATGCAATTTTAAAAGAAAGAGATTTTATTAAAAATAGTCATGAAATCTTTTAGAGGAAGCTTCATGTAAATAAGTCTTTATAAAACCGTAAAAATCCGTTCGTGCCGTTTAATTTAAAAAAAAACATTCTTCGTACTTTTGTCGGAAAAGTCAAAAAGTACCTCGTACGAAAAACGACAAAAGATTCCTTTCATATCTTTTACTAAAAACTCACCAAAGGGTAAAATTGGATATAAACTATTGTAGAAGGATGGAAATAATATTACATATTGATGAAACATGGACGTGGATGATAAAATACACCCCAGTAAATACTTACGAATAAACAATCTCGGATAAAAATGAGATTGTGATATTTCCCTTACATTAGGTACGATTAGCTTCGTATGTGTCCGAACCTCCTGTATAATGATTTAAATAATGTCATTGACTTATTAAAAAATCATATTCATTGTTATTATGTCATATATGGTCCACTTATGACTTTATATTACCCGTTCTTTTGTAAATTCATGTTATAGTAGCGTTTTGGGTAAAATCGTCTCATTTGTCGTTTGTGTTTTTAACTGGTAATTATTCATATGATTACTTAGATCATGATTACTTAATTCCAGAATATAAAACATGATTTATATATATATATTCAGAATATACATATATAATAAATCAGTAAATGGAAAGAAATACACCGTTCATGGAGACGGTAGTCCGTACGTACGCATGAACGTTGTTTTTCGTTTCCTTATTGAATTGAATGGAATTAAGTAGATGACATACATACAAATATAAATAATTAGAGTATCATTATTAGGTAATATATTTCATTAGTAATTATTATATATAATTTATAATCATTCATTAATGGTTAATCATTGAGAATGAATCTCATCGCGTCGTGGAGACGGTAGTCCGTACGTACGCACGAGCGATGATATCGTTCCCATGGTCATGGAATTGCGTTGAAGTGTATTTATACTATTTCAGTATCAATATAAATTTATAATAATCATATATAGTTACTCATTAAACCATTATACCCATCCAATTAAGGTGCTGGCGGAAAATAGATTACACCACGGCGTGGAGACGGTATTCCGTACGTACGCACGCGCGGTGATTTCCTTTTTCCGCAGGATGTATAGAAGGTTAATTAGAGTTTTTTTATATTTATAATAACATATCAGTATGTAATTAATACTGATGTTATTACTTTATCATGAAACAACTAAAGAAGAAGAAGTTGAAGAAGAAAGAAATTGAAAAGATCGGTAATGGTTATTACCTCTTCTTTGAAACGCCTCTTTGAATCCTTCACTTAGGGAACTAAGATTGGTCTTTGAAGAAGACCAGGACCTCTAGGATTATTCTAGGGAAGTGGATAAGGGAAAATGGCAGGGGTTGGCCGAGCTTGAGTGCTCAAATTGGTGTGAGGAGGAGGGGGAGGAGGTTCCCTTTTATAAGGGAGGAGAGGGGCACCTTAGGAATATCTCAAATTATTATTTTATATTAAAGTCAAAATCGGTTTATAATTGTTCCAAAGGGTATTATTTCGAAGCTAATGTGGGGAAGGGTCGAAATAATATCAACCAATAGGATTTAGACAAGTTTAGGATATTATTTTAACCTTATCAATTAGATTTAACTCTAAGTTAAATAATTTAACTTTTACCGTGTCTTTTTGTTTTCTTTCACTATATGGTTAATACACTTACTATAACATGCCAAACGAACCCCAAATTGTTTATTATTAATATATATATCCTTATCTAAGTCATTTGGCCAAACCTTAGATTTTTAGGAATAAAATAACAATTAATAATATAATATTTTATTTAAAAACTATTTTGTGTCAATTATGACACTATTGGATATATGATTTTTCTGAAAGTCATAACAGAATTATATATTCGAAACAAGTTAATTAACTCAACAATAATATATAATAGTAACCTAGAAAATTTGTGTAATTCATAAAAAATCTCAAATTACATTTATTTTGGTGTTTATAACATCAATTATGTCAATATTTAATAAATAAGATAATTACTGCATCATCATTGTGTCATAAATAAATTAAATTATTTAATGTCTAAAAATTACAAATAAAATACCATTATGTAGGAAATCTTTTTATCTTTCTAATGAATATTTATAGTCGAATTTATATTATGTATAACCCCATATTAAAAATGATTTACTTATTAAACTTTGATTTTAACTATATTAACCCTTCTTTAAATAAATTAATAATAAATGTCCTAATCTAATCCAAGTGGGCCTAAATGGTCATATTTTATTCATAAGGTTGTTTTTGGTCGAATTACACTTGTCAAATAGAATTAGGACATGTGTTAGGGTAATAGTAATATCATATTTACCCTTAGTTACCCTATTTACTATTAACCGCGGTAAAAAAAAGTAAAAAGTTACTATTCACCAAAAAATTATTTTTATCTCATTGAACCACATTTTACTTACTGATATCAACCGTGTCTGTCGGATTTTCGAAATTCCATTCACAGAAGCGGTAAAATTATGTTTTATGCAAAATTCAGTTTTTAACTACCACTTAGTAGTTTCATTATTCATTAAAAATTGATGTTTTTCATAACAATGCCAAAATTTCATCCTAAGCTATATTTCATATTCCGAATTCAAAAATGAAGTCTATTTTACCAAATTCATAACATAGAAGTTGCATTAATTAATTCTATAATTAAATCCCGCTGTTAAAACAAATAGTGTGTTTTTAAGAAACAATATCTATCAAATGATTTGACACTTGATTATATCTGGTGAAATTACATTCAATGACCAACATTGTATTAAATTGTAAAAATATATTCTAAATATACTTTAAAACCACTCCAATTAATAATTTATCACTATTAATTATTTCGATTAAAAAATTTTGTTTTTAATTATAATTTAGTAATTTTCACTATTCATCAGAATATGAAAGTTATCCGAAAAGTACCAAAATTTCACCTTAGGCTAAATTCGATACTCCAAATCCATAAATGAAGTCCATTTTGAAAAATAAAATTTACAAAATTTCAAAAAGTGGTTATTACTATTCACAACAGCTAGTTTTAATAATATCTTAATAGCATATCGTTGTTTAGCGAAACTTGGTGTTGCATACAACACACGCTATCGAGGAAGGTCGCGATTGCGTGTAATGCAAGGCAAGTCAAGGATGTGTGTTGTGCAAGCTCCTTTTGGTGTAGCGTACAACACAAGACATAAATAAAATTAAAAGGAACATTTTTCAAAAAATCTCGGGCTGTTACATTCTACCCCCCTTAAAATGAATTTCGCCCACGAAATTCGTCGGGGTTATAAATGGTTTACTATTCGAAAGTTTCTTTAATAGAAACCAACATCGTAAAAAAATACCAAAACCTAGCTTTAAAAACTAAAGTATGAAATTTAACGATTACCCAAATAAACTAATCACTGGGTTTTCACATAGGTGGAAATATGGATATGGAAGAGAAATCTAACCATCATGTTCTGATGGAGAGTGGTAGAGAACATGGCTATGGAAAATCCAGTAATCACAAATCCATAGATTTGTGATGATATAAGGTACCATCTGATTCATCAGGTATAAGATCACTAGGACAACATTTTTGGTTTTCAAGATCATTTCCCTAAAGTTGAAAATTTTCATTAGAATAAATAATTACTTTATTTTGGTACAATCTCATTGTTTTTCGTGCCTAGAACAATTTCCACTTCATCTCTTAAATAAATGAAGTTGAATTTGTTATTCGTGAAGTGTTAGCAGATCATGTGATACAATGACGGGTCATTCCATCTGTCTCAAACAAAAGGTTAGCAAAAATTATATACATAAGTCGATCTATAGTGAGATTAATCACATATGGTTCCTAAAATGGACTTATACTTCATATATCATACTGCTTAATATAATAAAACTAGTTTCTACTAAACAGGGACTTCCTGTAGGTCAGTGGTAGGCGATAAAGGCCAGTCGCACTTCGGTTGTGGGTTCGATTCCCACATCCTTGTCTGACGCGATGGGCTGTCGCCCGTCCTGCAGGTTGTCCTTTTTCTAAAACTACATTACTATAACATCCCATCAATAATATCGAAAATCTTCTTTCCTTAAACAATACTAACTTATGTCCAACATAATCCATTTTAATCTTTAGGCTTATCCATAATATTGCAGTCCACTCTCATAATATAGTGAAAACGATTACCAGAGATTTAATACTGTCGTTGATCCCCATATATCATAAGATATGTCTTGTTGGTCACATTCCAAACATTCAAAGGCCTTAATCATGTATCCTCTTGAATACCCATTGAACCTTAGTGAAAACATGAATGCTGTCAAAAGTTAACTCTTTCCACATACCAAAATCCAAAAATTCTATAAACTCAAACAATGATATAACCTTCTCCTTATATCAGTCATGAGCTCATGAATACTATCAAACATTTAATTTTCTCCTTATCCCTTCATTATGCGCATATCATCTACATTCCAAAAATATCTGAATATCCTTTCATGGATACTGGTAACATTAGTCAGACAACAGTGTAACAATCCTTACATGTCTCTTTATTCCATAGTACCATGAGATTACGTATACAACATTACACATGATAAACATGTAATCATTCCACTACATTCTTAAACCATTGACCGAGCTTCAACAATTCTTTCATCTCACATATCATTTGTAGTCTCTTCATCATCATCCACATAAATACATCCCATACGACCATACTGATTATCTTCATGAGACTTTCCCTTAGGGTATTGGTTTGCATAATGCCCGTACATTCCACATTTAAAACATTTAACCATTGTTGATGTTGTAGCAATACCATTATCCTCATCCATGTTGTTAACTGAACCTTTTCCTTTGCATTTACTTGCTTTGTGTCCTTCTTTTCCACACCCAAAGTATCTTCCAGTTCCTTTGAAACATTTTCCTTGATGCCTCTTCCCACATGATTTACATAGGGGAAATTGAACTTTCTTTCCTCTATGATCATCATGAAACTCCATCTTTCTCTTATTAGACGAGTCAGGAAGCTTACCAAATTTTACTTTATTGATCATATTATGAGATTGCTGATTCGACATAATAATGATGTTTGGACTTCCAAATCCCATTTCATTATGAATAATATCATTCCATTGTCCATCATATCCTCCATTATCGTGAATCATCTTGTTTCCATCCATTTTCTAAAACCCAAAAAGAATAGTGTGAGAGGCAAAAATCATAATAAAGGGGGAGTAACTTCAATATCTAACATCTTAGGTTTAATTCTATGATCGTTAGCGTAATTCTAGTACTATAACCTATACACATACTTAACCTTAGAGACATCCCTAGACATACCTTAGAAATATCTCTAGGGATCACACTAAAGTTCTCACATCCTAGTTTCCAAAGGTTGACTAAACCTTTCCTCTGATACCAACTGTAGAGACCCGAAGCCTGACGTACATAGACTTTACATTACTTTTGCGGAATACTTAGTACATAACAAAAACAAACACACACAAGGATTGTAATAGTTTAGTGTCTTTGGAAACTCGGAACGTAATCTTCTAATCGTGGTGAAAGATCTCCAATATCTCCCATAAAGATCTTCCCTTTTTTTTTACCTAAAACCATTATTTATATCCTGGGGAAAAGAAAACATAAAAGGGTGAGCTCAAATGCTCAGCAAGGGTAAACAAAAGAAATATCAATCACATCATATACATAAGCACATAACTTTTGGAAATCTTAACATGCAAAAGAGATCATAATTTCATAACATGGGGTAAATCATGGCAGTGAAATGTAATCACAATAATCATAACATAAAACATGAAACTTTTTTCCATTCACACATAATCATAGAGAATCATTTCTTGTTAGTCAAGACTCATTTCCAAGACTATCTTAGTGGACAAAGTCCCTTTCTGAATCGAGTAACCCTCGTTTCAGTCCTCTTTCACTGAACCGGTATAACCTACCATTTCAGCCATGTCTATCTCATGAGATATAAAATCTTTACCCAATGCATTGGAGGGAAATATAGTTCCCACCCATCTTATAATTAATCCTTTCTTATGTGTTCCACATAATCATAAATCATACATCATTTTATAACCCATGTAATAAAAATGGGATTCTTAAACAACATGACATCATAAAACCATTCTTATAAGATAAAGGAATTCATAAAAATAATTCCATCACAACATAGTCAAATCAATGTAAAAATATGGATAGAAACATAACCCTTTATTATCTTAGATGGAAAATAATTTTGATAAAACACTTGAAATGAATTCTTGAGGAAAATATCCTTTCTTCTTCAAAATCAATTTATTTTCACAAAACATCATGAAATTTTAAAAGAAATAGATTTTATTAAAAATATTCATGAAATATTTTAGAGGAAGCTTCATGTAAATAAGGCTTTATAAAACCTTAAAAATCCGTTCGTGCCGTTTAATTTTAAAAAAACATTCTTCGTACTTTTGTCGGAAAAGTCAAAAAGTACCTCGTACGAAAAACGACAAAAGATTCCTTTCATATCTTTTACTAAAAACTCACCAAAGGTTAAAATTGGATATAAACTATTGTAGAAGGATGGAAATAATATTACATATTGATGAAACATGGATGTGGATGATAAAATACACCCCAGTAAATACTTACGAATAAACAATCTCGGATAAAACTGAGATTGTGATATTTCCCTTACCTTAGGTCCGATTAGCTTCGTATGTGTCCGAACCTCCTGTATAATGTTTTAAATAATGTCATTGACTTATTACAGAATCATATTCATTGTTATTATGTCATATATGGTCCACTTATGACTTTATATTACCCGTTCTTTTGTAAATTCATGTTAAAGTAGCATTTTGGGTAAAATCGTCTCATTTGTCGTTTGTGTTTTTAACTTGTAATTATTCATATGATTACATAGATCATGATTACATAATTCCAGAATATAAAACATGATTTATATATATATATATATTCAGAATATACATATATAATAAATCAGTAAATGGAAATAAATACACCGTTCATGGAGACGGTAGTCCGTACGTACGCATGAACGCTGTTTTCGTTTCCTTATTGAATTGAATGGAATTTAGTAGATGACATACATATAAATATAAATAATTAGAGTATCATTATTAGGTAATATATTTCATTAGTACTTATTATATATACTTTATAATCATTCATTAATGGTTAATCATTGAGAATGAATCTCATCGCGTCGTGGAGACGGTAGTCCGTACGTACGCACGAGCGATGATATCGTTCCCATGGTCGTGGAATTGCGTTGAAGTGTATTTATACTATTTCAGTATCAATATCACTTTATAATAATCATATATAGTTACTCATTAAACAATTATACCCATCCAATTAAGGTGGTGGCAGAAAATAGATTACACTACGGCGTGCAGACAGTATTCCGTACGTACGCACGCGCGGTGATTTCCTTTTTCCGCAGGATGGATAGAAGGTTAATTAGAGTTGTTTCATATTTATAATAACATATCAGTATGTAAGTAATACTGATGTTATTACTTTATCATGAAACAACTAAAGAAGAAGAAGTTGAAGAAGAAAGAAATTGAAAAGATCGGTAATGGTTATTACCTCTTCTTTGAAACGCCTCTTTGAATCCTTCACTTAGGGAACTAAGATTGGTCTTTGAAGAAGACCAGGACCTCTAGGATTATTCTAGGGAAGTGGAGAAGGGAAAATGTCAGGGGTTGGCCGAGCTTGAGTGCTCAAATTGGTGTGAGGAGGAGGGGGAGGAGGTGCCCTTTTATAAGGGAGGAGAGGGGCACCTTAGGAATATCTCAAAATATTATTTTATATTAAAGTCAAAATCGGTTTATAATGGTTCTAAAGGGTATTATTTCGAATCTAATGTAGGGAAGGGTCGAAATCCTATCAACCAATAGGATTTAGACAAGTTTAGGATATTATTTTAACCTTATCAATTAGATTTAACTCTAAGTTAAATAATTTAACTTTTACCGTGTCTTTTTGTTTTCTTTCACTATATGGTTAATACACTTACTATAACATGACAAAAGAACCCCAAATTGTTTATTATTAATATATATATCCTTATCTAAGTAATTTGGCCGAACCTTAGATTTTTAGGAATAACATAACAATTAATAATATAATATTTTATTTAAAAACTATTTTGTGTCAATTTTGACACTATTGGATATATGATTTTTCTGAAAGTCATAACAGAATTATATGTTCGAAACAAGTTGATTAAATCAACAATAATATATCATAGTAACCTAGAAAATTTGTTTAATTCATAAAAAATCTCAAATTACATTTATTTTGGTGTTTATAACATCAATTATGTCAATATTTCATAAATAAGATAATTAATGCATCATCATTGTGTCATAAATAAATTAAATTATTTAATGTCTAAAAATTACAAATAAAATACCATTATGTAGGAAATCATTTTATCTTTCTAATGAATATTTATAGTCGAATTTATCTTATGTATAACCCCATATTAAAAATTATTTACTTATTAAACTTTGATTTTAACTATATTAACCCTTCTCTAAATAAATTAATAATAAATGTCCTAATCTAATCCAAGTGGGCCTAAATGGTCATATTTTATTCATAAGGTTGTTTTTGGTCGAATTACACTTGTCAAATAGAATTAGGACATGTGTTAGGGTAATAGTAATATCATATTTACCCTTAGTTACCCTATTTACTATTAACCGCGGTAAAAAAAAGTAAAAAGTTACTATTCACCAAAAATTATTTTTATCTCATTGAACCACATTTTACTTACTGATATCGACCGTGTCTGTCGGATTTTCGAAATTCTATTCACAGAAGCGGTAAAATTATGTTTTATGAAAAATTCAGTTTTTAACTACCACTTAGTAGTTTCACTATTCATAAAAAATTGATGTTTTTCAGAACAATGCCAAAATTTCATCCTAAGCTATATTTCATATTCCGAATTCAAAAATGAAGTCTATTTTACCAAATTCATAACATAGAAGTTGCATTAATTAATTCTATAATTAAATCCCACTGTTAAAACAAATAGTGTGTTTTTAAGAAACAATATCTATCAAAAGATTTGACACTTGATTATGTCTGGTAAAATTACATTCAATGACCAAAATTGTATTAAATTGTAAAAATATATTCTAAATATACTTTAAAACCACTCAAATTAATAATTTATCACTATTAATTATTTCGATTAAAAAAAAATTTAATTATAATTTAGTAATTTTCACTATTCATCAGAATATGAAAGTTATCTGAAAAGTACCAAAATTTCACCTTCGGCTAAATTCGATACTCCGAATCTATAAATGAAGTCCATTTTGAAAAATAAAATTTACAAAATTTCAAAAAGTGGTTATTACTATTCACAACAGTTAGTTTTAATAATATCTTAATAGCATATCGTTGTTTAGCGAAACTTGGTGTTGCGTACAACACACGCTATCGAGGAAGGTCGCGATTGCGTGTAATGCAAGTCAAGTCAAGGATGTGTGTTTTGCAAGCTCCTTTTGGTGTAGCGTACAACACAAGACATAAATAAAATTAAAAGGAACATTTTTCATTAAATCTCGGGCTAATACATGGTTAATCACGTAATGTTGGCTAATTAAAATCTGGAACCCTTGTGTGATCACCCCGGTTGAATAAAATGGAATAATGAACATGTGGGAGTTGTCTTGGTTAAGTGGCATGTGATTGGTGGTGTTTTGTGGATAGTGTTATTGTGGTTGGCAGCGGGGATGTAGGGATGGGCTTTAGGTGAACGAACAGTGGGTTGTGAATAGTAAATAAAAGTGGAAGAGTATATTAATGGTGGGCATGGTAATGGAATGAGAATAACAATCAATGGGGTTGGTTGGTTATTAAGAGGGACTTGGTTGGGTTTCTTGTGTTTTCCTAACATGATTTGTGGATGCCAGGGATATTTTTTACGAACGATCGATGTGGTTGGTTGTGGATAGTTGCCCAGTAGTTAAGGAACTAATAAAATAATTCTTCTGAAATGTGAAAACTTAAATGGGGTTTCAGGATTGTTTGTTGTATGCATGCTTCGTAGTATCAGTGTCGAGGCACGTTCTCAGTTTATCTGTTTAGAAGCCATAGGTTGGACTATGTGTTTGTTATACATATATATATCTTTATCTTTGTGTTTTATCGCACCCCACCCATGATGAGCACTTAGTGTCGAACACTCCCATTTCATGAGAGAGGGTGTTTTCCCTTAGTTACTAGCTCCTTCTTGCTCCTTCTCCACTAGGCTGTGATGGCTTGAGGTGACCTTAAACCTAAGACTCTTCGGGTAGGTTTTGATTGGGGTGGTTTTAGCCCAAGACACTTTGGGCAGGTTCTACGATTTCCCAAGACTCTTCGAGATGAGGCCCAGGTGTGTGCGGGTGGGATACGTGGTTGTGAGGCCCATGTGTGTGTGGGGGGGGGGGGGGTACATGGTTGTGAGGCCCAGGTGTGTGAGGGCGGTATACATAGTTGTGATGACCAAGTGTGTGCGGGCGGGATACGTGGTTGTGAGGCCCAGGTGTGTGCGGGCTAGGAGAGTGTGGCAGCATCAGGACGTGTGCCGTTAGGAAGAGCAGCTAACTACTGGGAAATGGTGTGGGGTACCTAATACTCTTGTTTCTTATATACTACTACCTGTTGTGATTGTGTTTTTGGTGAGTGTGGCTGGAGAGGTTGGGTGGATAGAATTCTTATCTAGGTTTCTTCTGTTATTCTAATGGGATAGTAAGATGTCTCCCCCACTTGTGCATGAGATATTTAGGTTTCCCTACTAAGTATACTTGTATGTTCACCCTACATTTACTTTCAGGTTTCCAGGAGGACTACCTGGGCCATGCGGGACCCTACTAGTCAGACAGTTTGAGTTGTTGCAGTTGTTGTACTCTTGTTTTCTTTTGGTATTGTACTTTTGAGCTTTCTTGTACTTTTACCTTGTTATAAAATTGTTTAAACATGCATGTGGGCTTGGTTTGGATTTATTTCTATACACTTGTTCTTTTCCCTTTTTGGTGGTTGACTTGTCCTATTTCTCAATCTTAATTACAAAAAGTGTAATGCCTCCCATATTTGTGAAAACTCATACCCTTAGTGCTAGTCACCACACCGGGGCCTACTGGAGGCGGGACTCGGGGGTCATTATCTCCCTTTCACCATTTCCAGCTCAGGAGGGGCATCTTTGGTGGGAAGGGGTCATGACAGAATGGAATCAGAGGTGATGGTTGAGAGATAGGATGGAGTCTGGAGTTAGGCACAGTGAGGATTGCATGGGATGGTAGGGAAACAGTGTTGGTTAATCTTGGTGTGTGACATAGGCCAGGGAAGACCGGCTAGGACACATGATTTTAGGCCCCCCCGTGATCCGATTCAAGGAATTTGATCCTATCGAATGACCATGTGATACCACAATGATTTTAGGGTAGAGACCCTAGGTAAGGTATATGCATCATCATGATTGTGTTTTACTTGATTTGGGCATTCTGGGAAAGAAATTAAAATAATGTGATAAAATTAAACCTTGAAAATTTCCTTACTTCTTGGGCTTAGGAGATCCTTGTTTACCGTACAGCTATGGCACCTGGAGATCGTCCCCGGGTGGCTTAGACAGCCGAGGCCTAGCAGATTCATGTGCTCGATCAGTTGAGGATTGACTGAGAGGCGGAAGGTAGCCAGTGGCAGAAGAATCTGTATTCTTTCCAGCGGCAAACCCTCAATAAGTACAAGGGTAGTACTTCGGATACGGAGACGGGATGGTGGCTTGAGGATCTAGGGATCACTTTTACCTTGATCCGTGCTCCATGGGAGTACTAGGTTCCCCTTGTAGTTAGTCAGCTGAGATGTGCGGTGCGACAGTGGTGGACGCTCTACCTCAGAGAGAGGATAGAGGCAGAGGTTCTCTGGGGTGACTTTGAGAAGGAATTCCTTGAATAATTCCTTTATTCCATGATAAAGGTGGAGAAGTGGCAGGAGTTACTCTCCCTTCAGTAGGGGAGTATGTTATTAAGAGGTTTGGGGATCATGTTCAAGGATCTCCTGCACTTTTCTCTATATCTCTTTCCGGATGAGGAGTGTCGGGCAAGACGTTTGGAGGAGGCGCTTCGTCCTTCGCTCCAGTATGCTATCACCCCCTTCACCCTTCCAACGTACATGGCAGTACAGAAGAAGGAAGAGGTTGTAGAAAGTAAGCAATAATATGGAGGTGCACCACGTGAGGGGATCCAGCCAAGTTCGTCGAAGGGGAAATCAGTCAACAGTAGGTATACTGTGATGGGACCTTCATGTTTCAGGCCAGTAGGGAGCAGGCCCTAGCCGTTCCAGTTTAGATCTTCGGGTCCTCGTCCCTTTTTCAAGAGCCTAGGACCGAAGTGTTTTTCTTGTGGAGGTTTCAGACACGTTTAGATTCGGTGCCCGACCCAAGCTCAGTACGGTGGAGATGGACAGGTTTAGCACCCGCTTCAGTAGCACCAGTTACCGGCAAGACCCTTCCAGTAGAAATAGGATCCAGTCCCTCTGAGGGGAGATGGATCAGGTGGTGGCAATCCACAAGGAGTTCCTCAAGGATCCCAATCGGGACATGGTCGAGGAGGTGGACATCGACAGAGAGGCAGAAGAGCTAGGTGCAGATAGTTTCATGCATCAGAGGCAGTATCTCACGAAGGACCAGGGATCGATAGATATGTGTTTGGGTTTTCTTGAATGATCTCCTTTATGTTTTGTTGGGAGTATTAAACTCCATTTTTGGAACTCTTTTTCTCATTATTTGGCCATGGACCTTGTTTTTGTGAGTTTTTAATGCTATGTTGTTTCCCGCTTTTCATTAAATGTGCGTGGAGAGCCGTATCATGTGGTGAGGGGAAGAACTAATCCTTAATCGAGACACATTAATGTGGATGTGATTAAACCCATGGAAGCGAGTCAGTGCCACCTAAACTGGATAATATCTCGACATGGGAGAAGGAATTCCCTAAGCTAGGTGTCTGAGAAGTGTGTGGGTTGTACAGTTTTGGGGGAAGTGTAAGTTGTAAAATCCTAATATATGAAAGTGGGGATGCCGAATCCATAATCGAGATCCATTAATGTGGATGCGATTAAACTCGTGTAGGTGAGTCAGTTCCGCCTAGAGCGGATAATATCTAAACATAGGAGAGGGAATTCCTAATGCCTATGATTAGAATTGTTGGTTGAGTTCCTGGTATAACAAGAACACTAAGAGGTATCTTGTTGGGTTCCTCTGGGTTTGTATTTGTATTCTTGGGGACGAGAATGTTTTAAGAGGTATCTGATGTAATGTCTCGGATATCACCGGCCCATTCCATTGACAATAATATAGTCACGAAGTTCTCTGGAGGGTAAAATGGAATTTTCCCACACTTTCCAGAATTTTGAAACTACACGCCATGTAATTTGAGTACACATCGTGTACCCCCTTGCCGGGTATACCCCGTGTTGAAGGCCATGTCCTTACCGTGTGAAATAAATGGGTACACACTGTGTATCCAATACTACACGCCATGTAGTCTCTCCCTGGGTACACATTACCATGTATTGACCAGTCAACAACCGTGTGTCGTGTTGGAGCCATGTGAAATAAATGGGTACATGACATGTGTCCAAACTACATGCATTGTATTACTTCCCCGAATATGTGTTACCCTCAAACCGTGTGTTGACCAGTCAACAGCTGCGGAGCCGTGTTGGAAGCCGCGTGGAGACCGTGTGAAATAATAGAGTACACGCCGTGTACCATAAAGTACACGCTGTGTACTTTTTCTTTTCTCACCTATAAAAGGAGGGGTCCCCTCCTCCTTTTCAACACACCCCTCTCCTCCCCTTTCCTCTAAGCAGAGTTCTCCCAAGAGACTCGAAGGCTCTTTCTTCCATATCTTCTTCGTCCGAGCTCCGATTTACGATCCATCAATGGCCACGGGTTCGTAACGACGAGTCGGAACTTCTGAGCATGGATCCGTTGTCTTTCCTTCAACCTTCCCCTTCCCACTTCCACCCGAGGAGGTTTTGTCGGGTTTCGACAGAGGTGACAGACACCGACGAATGTCTTCTAAAGTTGATCCGGGGGAGTGTTGTGATCAGAACCTGTTGAGGTAGGGATCTTACCTTCGTCTCTCAAAATTGGGCATCATGCAGGGTGGGTATCCTCTTGTTTTCATGAGAAACGGTTGAACCATTAAACAAATATAATAACTGGTTACAGAACGGGGATGGGGAAGTTGTTATGTTTATCTCTGTTTATCTTATTGTTATGTTGTGAATTGAATAGGCTTATGCCTACTGAAAATCACGAATGTTGGGGGCCTTTTCAAGCACAATAAAATGTTGCCCTATCATTCTAGACCATTTTTGTGAATGGAACATTGTGGAATGTGGGAATTGGTTAATCACGTAATGTTTGATAATTAAAATCTGGAACCCTTGTGTGATCATCCCGGTTGAACAAAATGGAATAATGAACATGTGGGTGTTGGCTTGGTTTTGTGGCATGTGATTGGGGGTGTTTTGTGGTTTTGGTTATGGTGGTTGGCAGCGAGGCTGTAGGGATGGGCTTGAGGTGAACGAACAGTGGGTTGTGAATAGTAAATAAAATTGGAAGAGTTAATGAATGGTGGGGCATGGTAATGGAACGGGAATAATAATCAACGGGGTAGGTTGGTTAATAAGAGAGACTTGGTTTTGTTGCTTTTGTTATCCTTACTTTATTTGTGGATTTAAGGGATATGTTTTGCGAATGATCGATGTGGTTGGTTGTTTATAGTTTCCTAGTAGTAAAGGAACTAATAAATTAATTCTTCTTAAACATGAAAACATAAATTGGGGTTTCATGATTGTTTATTGTATACATGCTTTGTAGTAGCAGTGCCGAGGCACGTGCTCAGTTTCTCTGTTTAGAAGCCATAGGTTGGGCTGTGTGTTATATATATATATATATATATATATATATATATATATGTATCTTTGTGTTTTATCGCACCCCACCCATGTTGACCACTTAGTGCCGAACACTCCCATTCCATGGGAGAGGTTTTTTTTCCCATAGTTACTAGATCCTTCCTGCTCCTGTTCCCCTATGTTGTGATGGCTTGAGGCGACCTTACACCTAAGACTCTTCGGGTAGGTTTTGATTGGGGTGGTTTTAGCCCAAGACTCTTTGGGCAGGTTCTACTGTTTCCCAAGACTCTTTGGGATGAGTCGCAATAGTGTGCGGGCGGGATACGTGGTTGTGAGCCCCAAGTGTGTGTGGGCGGGATACGTGGTTGTGAGGCCCAGGTGTGTGCGGGCGGGATACGTGGTTGTGAGGACCAGGTGTGTGCGGGTAGGATATGTGGTTTGTGAGGCCCAGGTGTGTGTGGGTGGGGAGAGTGTGGCAGCGTCAGGACGTTCGCTATTAGGAAGAGATGCTAACTACTGGGAAATGGTGTGGGGTACCCAATACTCTTGTTTCTTATATACTACTACCTGTTGTGATTGTGTTTTTGGTGAGTGTGGCTAGTGAGGTTGGGTGGATAGAATTCCATTCTAGGATTCTTCTGTTGTTCTCACGGGACATTAGGATGTCTCCCCCACTTGTGCATGAGAGCATTAGGTTTACCTACTCAGTATACTTGTATGCTCACCCTACGTTTACTTTTAGGTTTCCAGGAGGACTACCAGGGCCGTGCGGGACCCTACTAGTCGGACAGTTGGAGTTGTTGCAGTTTTTGTACTCTTTTTTTCTTTTGGTATAGTACTTTTGAGCTTTCTTGTACTTATACCTTGTTATAAAATTTTTTAAACATGCATGTGGGCTTGGTTTGGGTTTATTTATATACACTTGTTCTTTTCCCTTATTGGTGGTTGACTTGTCCTATTTCCCGATCTTAAATAACAAAAAGGATAATGCCTCTCATATTTGTGAAAACTCATACCCTTGGTGCTAGTCACCACCCCAGGGCCTACTGGAGGCGGGACTCGGGGGGTCATAATCGCCCTTTCACTATTTCCAGCTTAGGAAGGGCATCTTTGGTGGGAGGGGGTCGTGACATCCCATAATTGACCAATGTTTATCCAAGGAAGGAGATGGTTGAAATATTTTCATAAAATTGATCTTGGAGATGTTTATAGGTCATTTGGCCCCTTAAGATTAAGATATTGTCCCTTATTAAGCTTAATTTTACCTTTATCATTGTAATAAATTTTATTTTACATAACATAGTTTTCGAAGGATTTGTCCCTCCTTTTCACATATAAAATGATTCCACTTACACCCAATACAATCCACACCACTAGATATATATTTTCATTAAACATATCCAAATATACCTTTTAGAAGCTTTAATACATGTTTGGTAAAATATAGTCTAAACCATGTTCCTCAAGTCCTTTGTTTACAAAGGATAGTTGAATAGATGATAAAAAATACCAACATAATTATTACATACCATATAACATCCTTTATTTATCCTTCTCATCCAACTAGTAAAAAATACACTCTAAATATGTATATATATATATATATATAATAATGTAAGTATAAAGAATAAAGTTAAATTTTTTTGTCTATACAACAAAAAATATATATTCTCTTTTATTTCAATAAAAAAATGGAAATATGGTTAAAGTGTGTGTACAGACATCAACCTCCATTGAAAAAAATCTTTTTTTTCATCACCATAATTCAATTATTTTTCTATAAATGGATTTCTTGAATATTTATTTAATTTTGGTAATTATTAATAATATTTAATTATATGTTAATACTTCTACAATTAATGTTATAAATAAGCGATCGTTGTATTATTACCGCCTTAAACCAATATACAATGACAAGTTATGATATATTTATAATTGAAAAATCATTTTATTTTTGATGATTCTTATAAATATTTTAAATTTTTATCCCAAAATTTAATAAATCTAAATAATATTTCGATAATTTTTTATAATGATATTATTACAAAAAAATATCTTGAACAACCATACTAACACCAAGATTGTACCACATTTATATTTGGTCGGAATAAACACCTACATGAAAAATGAAATAAATTTTTATCATTGATGGATTAGGAAAATTAATATTGGATATTAATATGTAAATATTTTTTTATGGTATTATACCCATTTAACTCACGGATCAAGAAAAAGCCCTTTGTTCATTATAAATATCCATAACAAGCTCATCACCAACTTCTTTATCAAGAATAATAATTGAAATAAATATGAAATTTAATTATAAAAATTTAATTATTCATATAAATAAATTTTAATACCTTTTATTATCTAGGAATATTGAAATTTTAAATAATAATTAAGAACATCACCACTATTAGGAATCTATTTCAATACAATCCAGATACTTACCCCCAATATTGAAATTAGATAATAAAAAACTAATATAAACGTATATATTAATTATAAATAAATTGTATAAAATGATATATATATATATATGAATAAGGTTAATAAATAGGATATTTATGGTTTTATTTTATATATAGGTTATTCAAGTACATTAGTGGATGGCAGTACTAAATGTAAGAGGCTATTGGTTAAAAATTTAATTTCAAAAAAAATGTTTCATATTCTTCCCCAACTTATCTATAATAAATCAGCGTTAAAATTTAATGAATATATTTTAAAATATCTATTTAATTCATGAGGTTTTATTAGACATATCATTTTCCCTATTCAAATGACATTCATCTCAAAGGATGATAGGTTTGGTTACTTAACTCTCTTTATTGATTTGCAATTCCTCTTATTGATGTTTTTCATCAATCATTTTTTTCTCCCTCCTAATGATTTTATTTAATGTTTTTTTTATCTTCCACCATGTTGATAATATCTTTTTAATATTTTTATTTAACATTTATAAATATTATTCTCTAAAACTACATCTTTATTAAGTGTAATTCCCATCCTCTTTAATAACGATTTCCCCTCCTAGAAAATATTTCAATTTGTGACCAGTTTTATTATTCATATTTGAATAATAAATATGATTTTCTCATAATAAATTTATGTTTTCATTATCCTATTATCAATAGGAAGTTTTATTAGATTTATAATAATGTATGCTTTCAAAAATTATATTTTTAAATAATAAAATAGTTTCATCTCACTATTATTTCTTTTACCTTCTACTCCACATTTCCATAGGATACACATTATGACATTTAAAGGGTCAACTATTGAAGGAAATTTTTCATTAATAAATTTTTCCAAAATCATTCACTTCTCATTTTTGAAGATAAAATTTTAAAGTGACTCGTAACATAATCTTCTTATAATTAATCAAAAACTACATTCTAAAATATTTTTTATTTTTATTTTTTATGTAAATAAAATTGTGTTCAGTTATTGAAATTCCATGAAATGGGTATTCCTTTCCATGGTTTTAAATGATTTTTGAATATTAGCCAAATTTATAATGATTTTAAAATAATTGCGGTAATTAACTATTTTTCTATATCAAATAGATTTAACTAATGATATGGAAACTATTTTTTCCACCTATGTTACCATCATATATGAATTAATATGAAATTATATTATGATACCATCCACATTAAATCTATGGATCATTTATTATCATGTTTTTTATCATCATATACCCCATTTTCTTCTACATTAAGTATTTATGTGAAGGAATTATGTATGATTTACATATGGTAAACACATATTATGGGATATCTGATTATTTCACCCTAATTTCACTCCCATGAATTTTTAAGAAAAATAATTTTTTGAGATGAGAAAGTTATGATACCTTAGAAACAATCGAAGGTAATTTTTAATGGTAACATGGTGAAAAAATTTGTTAATACGAATAGAGATCCCTAATAGAGCTCCCATTCATTGAGTAATGAATTATTCTCTAGATATGACTTGTTCATGATAACTTGGAAATATGCATTGGAAATGATTTATGGCGCCATTGTGAATTACCTAGAAAAAATTATTCTATGACACCATAGTAACAAACTTTGGTGATATTCTTATGAATGTGTCATGCTTATATTTTTTCCAAATTTCAATGTTAAACTTCATTTAATTATGATAACATTATGAATCATGTACATATATTCTTATTATTAAATTAATATTTATATGTTATATACCAATTAATACCCAAGTAATTTTTTAATTTCATTATCTATCCCTACCAATGTATTTGAGCTCACACCTTTGTTATGTTTACGTTTGAAGAGTTTTTGAATAGACATAATACATATCTAGTTTCTATAAGATTATCATGTGTGTATATTTTTTGGGAGATATTGATGACTTTTTCTAGATTTAGAAGTATTTTATATAGTGTAGAAATATATGTTGAAAAGGAATTGGTTTTATTTGTTATTTTTTCCTATGTCCCTAAAAATATAAACCCAAAAGGTCAAGTCAATGTATTGTAACTCAATAGTTTTAATTGAGATGGACATGTCCTTGGGATTTATATATTAAATTATATAAGATAATTTAATTAATGTTTGATATATTTTCCAATGTATAGGAAAATTTCAAAAGTATTCTACATATAATATACATTTTTTGGGGACATCTAAAAATAATTTTGGGTATAAATTAAAATATTTTGAATTTATGAAATTCACAATAGTCACTCTTGGAACTTCTAAAAATAACTCTACATAAAATCCTACCTCCTCATACCACTGATAAGTGTCAAGAATGGAGGAATACTTAAATACCTCTAGCACAAATCCTCGTACACATGAGGAAACAAACTAGTGGTGAGGCTTCCATATGATTCCTTGAGGATAATATAAACACATTTTTAGAGTGTAAAAAACATAAAAAATAATGAAAACACATACACGATATTAAATTATAGGACAATAAAAATTAAATTTCAAATTATAAAAAATGAACTATATAATATCAAAATGATGCTACAATAATCAAAATTTCAACATGTTATATATAATATAAAATAGCTAAAAAAGTAATAAAATTGTAATAAAAGAATTCAAGATTGAAAAATCTGCTAAACCCTAGACATAAATCCATCCCTTACCTAAATCTATACAAGAAACCCTAAATTAGTAATAGATTTATTTCCCTTGTGTCTACCTGCATTTTTTATGTCTACTCATTTACCAAACAATTAACCATGTAGGGTCAGAGTATGACTAAGGGAGAAATAGTGGGTATTTATAGTTAATAAGAGTAATCATAGAGAGGAAAAACTACTAGTTATTTTAGGATTATGTGTTTTGATTGAATTAAAACTAAGAAACGAGTTGGTATTTATAGAATATTTGAGAGATTTCTTTTATTAATTTCAAAGGACACCTTATTATTGGTTTTTAAAAAACCATGGTGTCTCCCATGGGTTTTCACATGTTATTAGCCACTTGGGACAGCTCATATCATATCATAATCTAAAGAAGACAACCATAATTTTATATTTACTAATAGTTCATTATGATGTCATTAAACATACCAAAAACTCAAAACTGTATTTTTACTGTTCAAGAAAAATACAATTATTTTAGAAGAATCCCAAAAATTCACTGAAACTATTCTCGGACATGTATAATTGTAAAATAAAGTACATATTTTGAAAATAATATCTTATATATTTTTAATTTTTTTTTTCAATAAAATCATAATTTAATTAAGAAATAATTTTTAAAACTATAAATTAATACATAACACCATTAAAAACTAATCAAGGTCTCATAATGTTCTATTATAACGATAAGAAAATTAAATAACAATTTATGATTACATTATATGAAAATAAATTTCCATTATAATTTATTAAATTAATCATTAAATTGTAATTAAAATATTTATGAAATAAAAAAATACCAATACTAATACTATGACTTTTTTTTCACTTATAAGATGTCTATATTGTATTTATACATTCATGAGTAAAGTTTCTAATTATTTGATATATTAATTATTCATTACTATTCGTAATAGTTCCATTATTATTCATAAGGTGTGTTACTATTCATAATGGTATGTTAGTATTCATCAAAAAATTATGTTTGTTTTATCGGACTCTAAATATCATACTAAACGTAACCATGTATTTGAATTTTATGAAATTCAAATCATAGAGGTGGAAAACATATGTTCACTACCATGGTTATTATAAAGTGGTGTTTTTTAGAAACATAGTGTTTCATGCAAACAATATTAAATTTGTGTTCAAAATCATGGGGTGTTACATTATCCCCTCCAAATAAAAATTCTATCCTTTCAATTACCATAATGTTACCCCATGGTAATATTTGTGTAGTTTTTTATCATAAACTCTTCCGGAACCCAGTTTTCCTCTTTTATTTTATATTTTTACAAAAGTATCATTATTAATCGAGTCCCCAAATTCCTCAACACTAGTTATTTAGTGTACATAATCTAGATAGGCTCTTCATAATAAGATAGGTTATGTTCCAATTATATACCTTCAAATGTGGTAGTATTTATTGGGTCTATAATGTACTTTCATAGCAATGAGACATGGAACCAATTTTGTATATTATATAGGTTTGGTGGAATCACCAAATGATATTCAATAGCTCCAATTCTCTCATGAATTTCAAAAGTACATATGTACCAATGGCTTTATTTCCATTACTTCCTAAATCTAATAACACCCTTCCATAGATATACTTTTATGAATACATTATCTCCCGTATTAAATTCCAAATCCTTATTTAGATTATTAGTATAGCCTTTTTGTCTTCTTCGAGATTATTTTATGTGGACATGTATAGTTTTCACCTTTTTCATTGTTTCCTCTACAAATTTTGGGCCCACTAGATTTCATTCACCAACTTCACCCCAACTAGTTGGTGTACGACATCTCTTTCCATACAATGCTTCATGTGGTGCTAGTTTAATGATTTAATGGAAACAATTGTTGTATGAAAACTCCACCAAATGTAAATATTGATCCCACATACCATGAAAATCAAGTGATAATTATCTCATCATGTCTTCTAAACATTGAATCATCATTTCAAATTTCCCATCAGTTTTAGGATGAGAAGAAGTACTCAAATGAATCTCAGTGTCCAAAGATGTTTTAAGACGTTTTCATAACATCGATGTAATGTGAGGATCAAAATCATATAGTATTAAATGACATGACCCATAAATCCTTACAACTTCACTGATATAATTTCATTCTCGCCTATCTAGAGGAAAATCCTCCCTTATAGTGTGGAAATGTTCATATTTTATATGTCAATCAAAAATTATCCACATTGCATCATTATTTCATTGAGTTTGGGGTAATCTAGGGAAAACCCCCGGTTATGTCAACACATTTCCATGTTGGAATATGAATTGGTTTCATGAATCCTCTTGGATGTTACAATTTTTCCTTCACTTGTTGTCGTACTAAACATATTGATACATAATCAGAAAATTCCCTCTTCATTTTTTTAGTCTAGAAAATTTCCTTCAAATCTCTATACATTTTAGTTATATTGGGGTGCATAGAGATGTTTGAGCTATGATATTCATCCAATAACTCCCTTTTCAGATCAGTAATATAGGGAACACATAGCCTCTTCCAAAATTTCACAATTCCATCATTACCTATAAAGTTAGTGAACTTCACATCATTCAAAACATTAATTTTCTTATAAAGGTTCCCATCATCAGGCTGAGAGATTTTAACCCTTTCTAAAAAATATGTTTGGGAAACCAATTGAAAAAGTAGTAGTGTTTCACATTATTTTATAATTTCCAAATCCATTACCATTATATTAATGTAAAAAAGATCCTTTTCAGACCTCATTTTGTTAATAACTACATGATCATTCCTACTCAATGCAACAAATACCTTATTTTCCATTTCTGGGTGGTAGTGTATGGATCAATCATAATCCTTGAGTATTTTAATTCATTGATTTTTCCCAATGTTGATTTCTTTTTATGAGAAGATATACTTTAGAATTTTTTGATCTATTTATATATCACGTCATTCACTGTAGTGAACATATCTTTATATTTTTAAATAAAATATCATAGTAGCCAACTCATGATCTTGAGTAAGATTGTTTTGATAATGAATTATTAATTTCCATGATGTATAGGCAATTAATATATAATTCTTAATAAGGAAACAACAAATTAATATCGTTGAGTCATCACTATGGATCACAAACCCATCATTTCTCGATTGTAGGGTTTGGATCGAAGTATTCACTAACCATCTCTTCAATTCTTCGAAACATTCCTCGCATTTTTTTCATTATAAACTGAACCCCTTTATAGGTAAGGTTAGTCATTGTATTGACTAAATAGGATAAGTTATGAATGAAATGCATATAATAACCACCTAAACCAATGAAACTTCACACCTCACTTATGTTCATTGGAGTAGGAAATTATTGAACAACCATTGTCTTCGTAGGATCAATATATATTTCCTCCCTAGTGACAATCTGACTGAGAAATGAAAATATTTAATGCCCAAATTCACAATTACTGATCATCCCATATAATTCATTTCTTCTAGGAGTCTTTAGAATAGTAAAAAATCGATTTTTATGATCGTTGTTTCTTTTGGAGTATACCAAGATAACTTCAATAAATACCACCATAAATTAATCAAGATATTCCCTGAAAACATTATTCATTAGATCTATGGAAACAGAGAGTGAAATAGTTGTCCAAAGGTCATTAATTTAAACTCTTAGTTCCCACACCTTGTTTTAAAAGCTATCTTTTGAATGTCTTCCTTCCATACTAGCAACAGTTAATATTTAGAACAAAGATCAATCATCGAAAAATATTGGGATCCATGAAGTTGATCAAATAAATATACAATGTGAGGTAGGGGATTACTGTTCTTTATTGTTATATCATTAATCTTCCTATAGTCATTGCAAAACCTCATAGATCTATCTTTCTCCTTAACTAAAATAATAGGGGATCCCCATAGAGAAACACTCGGGAAAATAAATCCCTTATTTCTCAATTCCTCATGTTTTTTCATTAGTTCTACTAATTATATAGTGGACATTCTATAAGGACTCTTTGATACATGGCTTGAACTATTAATTAAGTTAATGGAAAACTCAATTTCACACTCTGGAATATGACTAGGTAATTCCTCTAAAAACACATAATTTGTTTTACAAAAATAGGTACATCCTCTATTTAATCAATACTTTCCTTTACCATAGAGATTTCTTTCCCTTACTCCCCAATAATTTCATTCATTAAAGTTATCAGGGGTGGATTTAAATAAGAATTATTGTGGGAGGTTTCTTCTCGAAAGATATGGGATTCAACATCACTCTCAAAAAAATTAACTTCCCTATTCTTAAAATATATCATCACATAAATACATGAAATCATATTCATACCAAGGATTATATAAAATAAACCATGTTTATGATAAAATGGTTAGTAAGTAGAACATGTTTATGTGTCATGAGGGGGACTGATCGACATATCTTTGTTGCAATGACACATCCCCTAAGAGTTTTTACTGAAAATTCCATTATTAAATAAAACTGGACATGTATAATTTTCATGTAAAACATGGAAGATATAAAATATTATGATGATCAAGAATCAAATAAAGCATTGCCTATATTCAAGGAAATGATGAAAGATCCAACCAACACATCTTTAGGATTTTCAACCTCAGCAGTAATAACTGCATAAACTTTTCCATGAACCATTGGTCCTCTTTGTGGAATTTTTCCATACCTCTTAGTAAATTAATATAGATAATGTCTTATCTTATAAAACTATGACATTGAACATTGGTTGTTTCTTTATTCCCCGTTCAATTACTAGATTGCTGACTTTTTTCTTAGAATAAGTAACATACTTCAATCCCTATAGGAAAGTGACATGGTGTTTATTCCCATGATTACATCAAGGTGGAAGGTCAGCTCTTCCCTTCTTTTTCATTTCCCTATTCACTATACGAAATTTATCACAAGAACTTATCTTCTCTTCCTTTCATTTGAAGCCATTATACTTGGAATATTCATTTTCATTCTTGATAGCACATGATATTATATCAATATATTATAAGAAATTTTGGGAGGCCATTTCCCATCAGAAGAGTGTTTATAAACAATAAAAGAATCAATCAATTTTACTCTATGGATTATGTATGTAGTTTATAGTATGCCTTTCTGAACTTGTGATTTTAAATTCATACATTTCATCATTTTATTCCTCTTTTGTCTTTAGATTCAGAAACTACCTTTCCATATATGCACTCTGTTCACAAGGTATGTATTTTTATCATATAATTTCCTTAAAATACATCCATTATATATATTATGACTCTTTTCCTCCTTTGTGTTTTTGATTAACAACCACCACTGATCTGCATCTCCTAATAGAAGATAAAATTCTATGACAACCATCTCTATTTTGTTACATCTCAATGATAGAAATATTTACTCTAATGAATTTATCCACTACTCAGCTATAAATGGATTGTATCCCCATTGAATGATGGAGGTTTTTGTCACATAAATTGATCTAACATGGCTCTTCCACATTCTGAATCAGGATTCCACATTTTGGTAGGGTTATTATTCCTAAACTAAGTAAGTTGTCCTGATATAGTCATAAGTTTCTCCATAGCAGTTGGAGATTTAGAGAAGACATCATTATCTTTCATAAGATGGAAATCCTTAAAAGGAATAATTTCCTTCATGTTTTTTACGTTCATTTCACTAGGAGACACTTTTAAATAATGTCATACCCTTGATTAGGTGATGAATAATATTTTATATTCTAAATTTATAAAAATACATATCATCAATAGCTAATCTCATAATCATAAACATGGTTTCTTTGAGGACGAAATTACACTTAAATCCTTCATAATGTCTTGTAAAGAACATGTGAATTATCCTAAGAATATCCCCCAGGAGTGTCACACTAGGTGTAAAGTAAGGCCCATTTTTGTGAACCAGGATACCCTGATTCCAACCCGAAACTCCTTGTTGTACTTTTCACTCATAAGTACATCTGTTTCAGAACCTTGTCCAATTGTACTATCCAAACAAGAATATATTTTCTACAAATATACAAATAGTCTATTCCTTAATAAAAATATCATGATGTTCTTGTATGTTTATCTTAAAGGACTATCTTATGTATTTGTTCCCAAATAAATGTTTTTAAAATGTAGTTTCTATGTTTTCTACTAAAATTCCATTGATACCAACTATAATGACCTGACCCCAGTTGCATGGTGTTAGTGCCTTATTACATTACATTGGCATGATTATCAGAATGTAGTATCCCAAATAAACATATAGTTTAGTTGCGTTGGAAAAATAGATAACTACATAATAAAAAATGTACAACTTGAAACTAAAACTAGTATATACATTTTATTGGGAACATCCACAATTATAAGTTTATCACTGAAATTTAATCATAATAAAATCATTCATTTACTAAAAAAATAAAAAATAAGAAAGGGGTGAGATCAAATTCTGTGTAAGGGAACATTATATAGAAGAAGATTTCAAAAACAGAAACATTAGGAATGTTGAATAAATAAAACCACATTCCTTTAAAGATAAACTTGAACGTAATATGGATGAAATAATAGATGAATAAATAATTCCATAATAAACCACAATCATGGGTATTATAATGGTTGAATAACCCTGTGAACTTGCCATAATATTTTAATAATGAGGGAACACATAAAGCTGGACATCATAATCATACCATCAAGGCCTCATTCCAAGACCAAAAATAACCATTTTTCAAGGCCTTGTTTCATGACCTAGTTCATTTCATGGGGTATACCGATGCACCGAGGGAAAATAGCAGGCCCCACCCAAAACTCATTGAGTCCTATAAATTACCCACATGAATGGGGATAAACAGAAAGAAAATATACATTAATATTGAAATTAATATATGAAATGTAAATAACTTTCCCTAATCATTAAGTGTAAATAGTAAACATTTGGATTAAATTTGTAAATACTTTTATGATATCACATCCACTGTCAAACTAATCATAATCCATTCAATTAAAATTGGGAGATAATATTATAAAATATTAATCCCAAAAATTCTAAACAATCAACAATAGTGTTGAAATAGATGCAGATAATATTGTAAAATAATACAATATGTATTGAGATAAATACTCTTGTACTTTTAAAGGAATATTTCTTTTTGGAAAAATCATTCTATAAAAAAAAATAAAGTAAAATAGTATTCCCATAATAAAATCTATGATTTTATAAAGAAATTGTAAAAAGAGAATATAGTATTCCCAATAATGTATTTATGAATTTGAGAAATTCTGTGGACTCATGCATGTATTTCGGTAAGATGTTTTTGAAAGGTCCATTTAAAAAATAAAACCCAACTTAAATGAAAGTATGATCCTTGTGGGTACACATATATAATACATTCAAATAGAATTTATGAGATGTACATATTAATGAATATGGATTAAAGTTAGTTAAGTAGATAATAACAGTAACTTGAATGAAAAGGGATGTTGGGGTAGAAAACAATTACCTTAAGTCTTTAAGGTGTTCCTCACATGATATTAATGACCTGAATAATAAAATTTAGGTTCAAAAATGAATATTTGATGAACCTAACTATCATTTCATTGTCTTAGTATAACCTTATTAGGTCCATTCATGGCATTTTTATGGGTTAAGATTTTCAATTGCATATTTTGGGATCATTTTCTTCCTTGGTATTCATGATTGGATTACATATATTCATGTATAGATAAAAATATAGAATGAAATTTTTTTCCAGAATATAATTTGAATTTTATTATTGCAAAACCATAAACATAGATTTTAATTAAATTCATTTCATTATTGGGAGTGAAGATGAATCATTATATAAAACATATTGTCAATTGTTTAGGTTAATTGGCGTTTCTTGATCACAACAAATTCATTTTGATTTATATATTAGTATCATGTTTAAAAAATGATTACAGAACCATAAATAAGTTATGATAAAAATAAAATAGTATGTTTCAACAATAATTTTTTTTTATAATAATAATTTAATATGGTAATAGAAATGGAAAAAAAACATTGTCCTTTAATTCGATAAATTAACACATCTCAAAGGGTGTTATCATTTTTAGTATAAATGAAATGGAATGGAGAGATATTGATGAATTATTCCATTATCAACAAAAAATAAATTACATATATGGTACTGGAGTAATCAAAACATTTTTATTAATGTAGGTGAGGAAACAAAAAATAAAAGAATGAAACTCAAAATAAAAGAAAAGTAGAGAAATCCCTTACAAAAATTTGGTACCCTAATGAAATTTCTTGAAAATTCATAAAATATTTTGATTAGAGAAAAGTAGTTCTTTAATAATTATTAAATAATATGGATATTAAGGGTGATATGTAATTATATATCCCAACAGAATCTAAATTATATTAAAAGAGCATAACATAAAAATAGTGCTTGAATAAGAGATGGGTGGTAGATTCCCTTACACTATAGGGTAACTCCTATAACAATAAGGTTGGGACATTGGGGGATTGAGAACACATTGGGAGGAATATTTTGGAGGTAAAGAACCTAGAGCTTTCAAGAATATGATTTTTGTAATGAATTAAAACTATGTAATGAGTTGGTATTTTTGGTATATGAGATGGAGTTTTTTATTAATTTCAAAGGACACTTGATTAGTTGTTTTTATAAAACCATGGGATTTCGCATGGTATTGGACACATGGGGAAAATGATATAAAATTTTAATGTGCATAATTAGACAATATTATTATATTAATTATTAAATCATTATTATTTTATTAAACACACCCAAAACTCAAAACTCTAATTTTAATATTCACAAAAAAATTCATGTATTTTGAAAAAATCTAAAAAATTTACCCCAACCATTTTTCAACGCGTAGAATTAAAAACTGAAATCCATTTTTTGAATATAATTTCATAAACATTTTTAAATAAATTTTTAAATAAAATCATAATTTATTCCCACAAAAACTACTTTTAAACTATAACTCATTTAATAACACCTAAACAAATTAATCAAGGTCACATAGAGTTATCTTATTACAAAAAATACAATAGAATAAAAATTTATGATCACATTTTATGAAAAAAAATTTCTATTTTAAATTATTAAATTAATCATAATATTAAATTTAAAATATTTATTACATATAAAATACCAATAATTATATTATGATCATTCTTTCACCTATAAGATGTCTAAATTGTATTTATGCATTCATGGGCGATGTTTCTATTTTTTTGTCAATTTACTATTCATTACTATTAATAATATTAAAATTACTATTCATCAGGGTATGTCACTATTCATAAGGGTATGTTACTATTCATAAAAATATATGCTAGTTTTATCAGACTCTAAATGTCATACTACACACAACCATGTATGTTTGTTTTTTGAAATTCAAATTACAGAGGATGAAAAAAATTTTTTACTAGCTACATTATAAAAAAGTGGTTTCCTGTAGATACTTAGTGTTTTATACATTCAATATAAAATTTTTTGTAAAATCATGGGGCATTACACTGAACGTGCAATTCCCTCTAGTGGATCTCAATAGGGTGCACATTTTCTCGGGAAAACTGAATTGTTTTCTCTAATAGTAGACTAAACATGATTAGACAAAGGAAGATACAAATATCTCCAAATGTATCCCAAAATAACCTGAAACAAGACCCAACATAAATTAGATCAAAACAAGGGTAAAGGAATGCTGAAGACATGTTACATTAGGTTTCAAATTCCTAAATATAGAATATTTATTTCCCAATAAATTCTATTAAGAAGTTTCCTTAAAAAATATATGGGGACAGTAATCATTCATGAGTTTCATCATGCTCCCGGGTCTAATGAGAATCAAAATCATGACTCCATAGATTATTAAGTAAAGGAAAAATCCTCCCAAATAAAGACATGATATGGTTCATAATGATACTTCTAAATATATGATACATATAACACATTATGTATCATCATATAATACTTCTTAATTGCTAAAAAATAGGACACTTTCTTCTCCTGATTAAAAAAATCGTATTTTCACACAAAACATATTAAGAGATTTCCATAATACCAAATATTTTGAGGTCTCATTCAAGGAAAAATATCAAGAGAACCATATCAACAACTAAAAACACCAATAGACATCGACGATGATTACAATTAAAATCATATCAGATATATTCCGTTTCAATTTACTGAAAAGTCAACTAAATCATATCATTTGTCTCATGGACCAATTTTTGGTTATGTAAGTAATATTCACCAATAATTGACCAACACAACAAATATTTGGAAGTACAACTATCAAAGTCTACAGAAAGATCCATCTAAATTTCAAGAGGGTAACATTTCTTGTAAGAAAACTCAACAAGTCCAAAATAGATGCACTGGGATCCACCAAAATCTAGTATTAAAGAATGGATCATGTTTTCCAAAATCTGTGTCGACTGTTATGTCTAGACATGCATCAATGGATGATATGATGTACTCATGATCAGATAAGTTCTTATAGCCTCATAGAGGCCTCTCCAAAAAAAATAATTGAACTGGTGTTCCATATCAGATACTAGCATAGATGGACCACCATGAAACCCAACAACATCATATATGTACTATCATCTCATGCCGTAGAATTTGGTTTTATCATAGATGGGGATAATTTGAGATGATATGGTAAGTCAATCGATCATAACCCATATCACTTTCTTTTTCAGAGGGGTATGAGAAAAACCCACAATAATTTTCATAAAAATACCATCCCACATACAAGTTGAAACAAGATGAGGGTGATGAAAACATGAAGTTCTCTGGTGTTCATATTTGTTCTATTATAATTTATTCTAATTAGAAACAGTGTTATTGATGTCTTGTCTCATGCATGGACTCCAGAATCATCATTTCTTCCCATTAATCATCTATGTGGTACCTCGATGAATGTCCCATTAAGAAAATTGATAGTCTCCCATAAAAAAATTCCCATGAAGGATGTAACAATATATCGGTTCTATAAACACAGAATCTACTATGTGGAGAAATAAAATTCATAGATGTTTATCTTTCCTTAAAGGGAGTCTCTAACATTATAAAACTCTTTATCAAGATGATTATCCTAAAGAATCGTCTAATAAAATGAGGAAGTCGATTTAACATTGTTAAAAATAACCTAATACTCATTTTATTGGTCTCACATGTGAAACTAAGAAAATGGATCCATGAAATTTCACTATTATAATGCATATTTCTTAGTCATGGTGTGAGGTTTCCTACTCCATGAATAAGAAGTGACATTCCCCTTACCTCGGGTATAGGCATTGTCCAAATGAAACAATTTTAGCTACTACACCCGTCACCTCTAAAAGATATTTAAATTGTTTTGAAATAATATATATCATATTATTTTTTATAAGAAAAAACATTAATCAATTATCCAGAAATGTATTTAACTAAACCTTAAGTTAATCCATCATGGATGTGAGTTAATGATTATAGGGTAGATAATTCTTCTCATGTGGCCTAGGTTATCTAAAAATATAGGCAATTATTTGATCACCTTGCATAATTTACCAACCAAAACCCAAACCTGATTATTCATAGAAGACCACATAGCCTTTTCCTACCTTTGGATCAGTTAACACAATATTATAAGTTAAAATACATTTCACCTCATCAAAAAAACTATAAAACATATAACTCTATAAGAACATCAATCCTTTTCTAGTGATAGCGGTCATTAAAAAATCTAATTTTGAGAAATCATTTAATACCCTTTACCAATATCCAGCTAATCCCATAAAGAACCGACTCATTAAAAATTTTATCTTATTTTCATATTTCTTAATAGATTTAACCTTCTTAGGATCAACAGAAATACTATATTTTGTGACCACATATCCTATGAAATTCACTTCTTAAATACCTAAATCACATTTGGATAGCTTGAAATAATGTTTTTTATTTATCAACATTTCTATAACTGATCTCAAATTATTCACATGATCCTCCTTTGACATATAATATAATTTCATCAACAAATTTACAATCAATGTATTAATAAACTGATGTAATGTTTTCTTTATCAAATTCATAAAGACTGTATGGGAACTGATTTTACCAAATAACATGAAAAGGTACTCATAATGGTCATACCAGCTCCAAAATGCAGTTTTCTCAATTTTAGATTTTTTTTATTCTAAACTGGTGATAACCAGATCAATGATCAATATTCACCAACCTCCTCACCCCTTTAAATAGTTCATGAAGGTCATTAATACACGATAATGGATACTTTTAATCTATTATATAATGGTTGAGTATCCAGTAGTCATCACATAGGTGATACTCTCCACGATCAATCCTTGAAATGAGAATTGGTGTCCCCCAGGGTGAGACACTCAAGGAATTAATTCCTTTATCTAAAATAAAATCCAAATGTGGTTTCAACCATTTCATTAAATTTAGTTATATATGGTAAGGTTTATTATATACTAGTTCAGTACCAGGAACTAAATAAATAGAAAAATATACCTCCCTTACCTATAAAAAATAATAGAAATCTTAAAAAAAACCACTAGGAATCTAAAAAAAATAGAGGTATATCACCACATGAGGATTATTATTCTAAGTCCAAAGAAAAAATTAGAATTACCATACCCACCTCAAGAATAAAATTTCTGAATCAACTAATTCTCATAATTTATTATTCATGAATGACATATCCCACCCCACCAGACATGGTAAATGAGACCCACTAGAGATAATTGTCAATACGTGCCTGATTATAAATCTACCAGTATATCCCAAGAATTATGTTAGGAGATTTAATATCAAGTATATGAAAATTACAACTAAGAATAATCATTGAAAAATTTAAAACATGAGTATGAAATAGAAAAAACTACTCCCCGTTCATTCTCAGGTGTGTAGTAATATCCATCACATATGAAATGAAAAATGATGGAAGGGTTAGAAAATAAATAATATATATTGACATGAATGAGTGAGATGCACTAGTATAAAATAATTTATCCACTAAGGATTAATCTATGGTGATGGTTACTCTCATGATTGATGTACTTGTATCAACATCCTGTGAAAAACTGTCCACTACATGATGAAGCTTTGTCTTACATGCATGTGGATGGAACCCTTATATTCGTGAATCCTATTATTTCACCATAGTAAATTTATTTTTGGATGTTACCATTCAACTATGTTGGGATGTAAATATATAACATAACATTATCATGTGTTATAAGAATCTTCACGAACCACATATATTGGGTGCCTCAGTGAATTTTTTTTTCAATTTACCAACTATACCACAATGGAAAAATGTCCAAGGGACTATACAAGGAACTATAATTGGGTTGGGGTAACCTCATATTGAGATCCACCATGAGGCACTTCCTGATTATTCATTCCTTTATAGGATCTCATAGAACATCTTTTGTGAGATAAAAGAACTCTTATTAACCCTAACATACTAGTCATGTCATGCTAAACTGTCAATGATATATGCCGAACAAAAACATAAGAATTTAGATTTAATATGATATGATGGGAAATAATTTCATCTCTAATTTCCTTATCATATTTTTATTTCCTCATATTCTTATTATTATAAATATTATTTGAAAATTGTACCAACTAAATAACGTATTTTTCATAATTAGTCACAGTTTTTTCACTATAATAAAGATTAAAAAACTCTATATTAGTTTTTTAAAATAAAAGATTGTAGATAGAAATAATCATTAAAAATGTCCTTTAAATTATTCTAATCTAAGGCTTCATGCATATTCACACCCACCATAGAATTCCACCATCTACTACTTTCCCCCATGATTGATGTTATAACACTTCAATTTAATTGAATAAGGATTTTTTAAGAAATTAAAAATCCACTCAATTCCATAAAACCAATACTCTACCACTTAGGGATCACTAGAAAATTTTAAAAATGGTGTCTTATGGAAAAGAAACTCGAATGAATGATCTATAAATTTTTATCATCGAGGTTCCCTGATTAGAGCGTGAATAAGATAGAGTGTGGTTGCCCATCTGAAAGAGTGCACAAAATGTGACACAAACTCAATGAGAATATAGATGCCTATATTGTTCTCCTATAATGGTTCATTGGCAACAAACTATTTAGGTTCGTCCAAATGTACTCTCAAATTCATAATTCTATACACCATTAAATGAAAAAAAAAATCCAAGAAGACACTCATATCAATAATTCAAACTCATGTCAAAAAATTTAATTTCAAAATAGAAAAAAACAAGATCTTGGATTTTATATAAGAAACTCATAAAATAAGGAAAATTATATAAATAGATAAAAATAATCATAAGAGACACTTTTACACCCCCAACCATATTGAAATAAAGATATTTATAATAATATCTAGACATGAAGCGGATTATATCTACCTCCCAAGTCCCATCAATACAACTATATGTCTTATTGGACAACCCAGAACACATTTACATTTTATGAATTCATTCATAACCTACATTTAATACTAATTTCTCATGAACCATCAAAAATACCCTATTATTGTAAAACATCATCTGAATCTAACATAGCCCAAAGGCAATTCTTAATTGTCATGGGTTGGCGACTAGAACATTTTAACATAAAAGAATAATTTGGGAACATTTTTTCATAAAAAAATTAATGGATAATCATGTTACAATTTTATATTTTAAGACTCCTCAAAGTCAAGTTACTAAAAGTCAAATTGCTAAAATAATACCCAATAACAAAGATAAAAAACTCAATGAAACATCATCCCAAAGTACCACTGAGAAACAATAAAAAGATTAAAACATTTTGTAATAAGTGTACCTCAGCTCAAATAGACAACATCAACAATCCATAGTATAATAGATCACAAACATTAGATATCTCCATGTAGAACTTTCCCTTTTATCAAACCTAGAATAATGAAATATAAAAATTCATAAAAGAAAATGTAGTTTTTGATCTATAAATCATAAAAATCTCTCATTAAGTGTTCCATAATAGATTTTTTTATATAGAGAGAAATAATTAATTAAATTTAAATAATACAAATCATCAAATTATATAACATTTCCATATTTAAAACAAAACTTTATTTCAGTAGAAATATGAAAATCATTTCAACCATGTATTGAAGAAATATTTTTTATGAACATGTTTATATAAATCATATGACATAATAATAATTGTTCCATAAATAAGGTCATAAATAATCAAAATCCTACACAATACACACCATCATCATCTTCCAATAATTATGTTAGATTCTATATATAGGCACCTTACATTTCTCAAATCAATGATCATGGAAAATAATGTGTTCACAAAACCCTTATACTCAGGACAAATAGTTCTCACCCACATCACATCATGTATAATAATGTGAAACTAGTTTTTTATATATTTAATTATATATATATATATATATATACACATAAATATGTCTAGGGGATTAGGATCCTATAATTATATCCCAAAATAACCCAGTAACAACCTAGGATTTCATTTTCTCATGAAATTAATAAATAATTGGAAAATAAACTTATTTCAAATCAATCGTCATATATATTTATTATTCATGATTTTCAGTTTTAATAAGTCAATTTAATTTCAATTCCAAAACATGGGTTTTTATTCATTTAACACTCGCAATTACAAAAAAATGGCTTTTCATAATTTATATTTAATCTATTTTCTCAAAAAATATTCATCAACTATATCAATCTAAAATATACACTACAATTGATATTAAATAAGAATTTTGGGTTATTTTTCAGTATCATTTCCATTTAAAACTTCAAAATAAAATCATTACTTGTTGTTTTATAATTTAATTTAATGAAATAAATAAATTATTAATGTTTTAAATTACATAATAATTCTAAATTGAATCCACCAACCTTTAAATCATGTAATCAAATGATCAACACCCACAATGGGAATTTCAAAGATTATCATAGGTGTATAAGATCTGTGAATCAGATCTATATTAAACACATAACATAAAAAGGATTATATTCATCCAAATATAGTTTACATCCCTCATAAAGCCAATGATATAATACTAAATAAGGAGGATAAAAAGTGATATTTTAAATAGACAAAAAATTGGGGATAGAAAAATTAGAGATGTATATGATATTCTACTAAAACAATGATTCTATGAGTGAGGAGGTTGGAGGAGCTGAATCACTTCTTGAGAGCCTCTAACGAAAGAATATCATGTTATGGATTAATGGATAGGTTTTTATTTATAAAAGAGGTGTTTTAAAATTTATAATTTATTTTTGTATTAAATAAAAATCACAAGCATGGTTCCTAATACACTTATGTTGTGGGTGAACGGTTTTGCATTACTATTAAACAAGCTATGCTACGACCATGTATTACACTCTAACCCCAGTGTGGATGGTTTGGAGGGGTTTCTAAATAGTTAGACAACCTGTTTTCCATAACCTTGAACCTCTATGTAATGGATCTGAATAGGGAAAATGGTTTTCTAGGAACAACCTCATGGGTTTCCATAACTGTGTGTCTATTGTGGACAACCCATGGATCTCCAAAACATCTCCAATTTTCACATGAAATAATATTATTCAAAAACCGACATAAATGGTATAAAACATGGGTCATGGAATAACTAGAAACATGTAACATGATGTTATATAATGATTTTATAAATTTTTATTCTTTTTGGAAATTTCACAGTGGTTTCCAAGGGGGCCTTGTCTACCACTTACTTAAACAAACATCCTCTCTGATTATATCTACACATTATGATCCTTTTGAATTTTCCAACACAATTAAAAAACCATTCCATACATACCTTTCAATTTCATATATTCTTTTTTTATTTTAAAATTATGTTTTTATAGATTTTTTTTGAATCCAAAATAGGTTGTCTGAAAAGGATGTATTATTCAAACTGAGAGATTCTGTTTCATTTATTTTTCAACATCCTTAAAATATTTATAAAATATTATAAAATAATAGATAAAATATTCCATTTAAAATTATTTCATTATTTTAATAGAATAATTCATATCTATATCCTCCTTTATCTAATGGTAAATAAAACCTTAAATTATGTAAGTGGTGGTCTACTACCTCGCAAATTGATGTTATTAATTTCCCATCACCACCTATCATGGATGTATAGAATAATAAATTTAAATTATATATAAGATATTCATGAAATAATTGTACTGTTAAATTTATTAACTAACATCTAGGCTATTAATTTTCAGTATTTTGATAAACTATAACATCACTCATGGGTACATATAGACTATTGACTCCACAAAGAAATGTGAGTCCTTTTTTATTTTATTTTTACATGGATTATATTAACGATGGATTTTATGACTATATATATTAATATATCATTTATATAATATAATAATGATTCAATAAAGGTGGAATATTATTTATCATTCTTTTATTTCATTATTCAAAAAATTTAAATAATGTTTTTGCATACATATGACCTACTGTCTCTATGAATGGAGTAATTCATTTACCTATATAAAAATTTTATAGATGAATATAAAGACATAAATAATGAAAATATATTATGTTTTTTATAATTATTTATATTTTAGATATGATTTATTTATAATAAATATACAAGGGTCAACACTTCAAATTCAAAACATATATGAAAAACAAAGCAGTTATCATACAGAATATTGATTTTATTAAAAATTATCAATAAAATAGTGGTAAGGTTAAATGTAATAATATATGTTATGATATAAATGATTAAAAACATTCTCTTATTTTTATAATATATTTTTACTTTTTATACTTGAGGTTTGAACACAAATAATGAAATTTTAGACTTTGAGTAGAGAATTTTAGTCTCACTATTATTTATGTGTAAGATATGACATATTCACCACTATTTTATTATTTTGGGGTTTAAATGATTCAATTGAATTTATTTTATTATTACATTAATTAAATGTTTTGGGATTTACATATCCATATAAGTTTACTTCTTCCATGGGGCTTAGGATTCAAAAATTATCAATGTGGTATGTGTTATAAGTCACAAAATCAATATTTACAAGGATGGTTTATAATTATTCATTTAATGATGAAATATTATGAATTGAATCTTAATAATATTATGATTTTAATTATCCTCTATTTTATTCTATAAATTAAAATTTTTTCCCTTTTAATTTTACAATCTTTATCTACTTAAAATTATAACACAATTTATTTAATGAATACCAACTTTAATTCCTTCTTCGGTCAAAAATCCTTTTTCTTTAACATATATGTTTTCAAAAAATTCATTTATAAATGATTTCAACATTCTTATATGATTTTTAAAGACGTTTTTACCCATGTTTTACACTGTTAAAAATGGATTAAAATTAATCTTCTTTTCAATTTCCCAATACAAATCTTTTGAGTTTTACAAAATACTTGAAAGGAATATTTATTTTAAAATACATGGAAGGAATATAATATTCTACCCCCATGACCACTAAAATATTTTAATATCCCTTTAAAATTTCCCATGCTTCTTCTAAAAGATAATTTTATCTTTAATATTTTCTAAATTTTTATATTTTCAACAAGTTATTTGAATGTTAAAAAGGATATTTTCCTAAGAAAATGGTCCATGTTATCTTTTAAAAAATATTAAATTTAAGATTAATTACAGTGATGTATCCTAAAATTTATTAGTGATATGTGTCGATGATTATATCCTTAATAATTCTTTTTTATGTTGTATGATTATGATTTCAAGACATTTAATATATATATTCCATTTTCGATAGTTTATGCTATGATGAATTGATGAGAAAATTATCAAAACTATTTATTTTCCATGGGCCATTCCAGGATAAAATTAGTATATAACACATTTATTTTTTATATAATATAATATGAATAGTGTTTTATGATCCCCTAGAACACATCAGTTTGAATTTAATTTTTTTACTGGTGGGCTCAAAGTGATATATCAAACCAAAACATTGGCTAATCATTGACATCTCAAGTGATAAACTGCACAAGAGTGGGGTGTGAACCCAGTTGTTCTGGGACATTATCTACATTGACATTATTGGAAGTGATCTTTGATTACTATGATGGTTTGGGGATTTAATCAATTCCACTATGATTTCCTTTTAAATGAAACTTTACTACTAATGAAATGATTTTCTATTCTTATGTGTATGTGAAAAACTATGTTTTTTGACAATGTCATTATATCATGGATTATAATATTTGATTCCTTTATCATTAATTTCCCATTAAAAATAATAATATTTATGTCATATCTCAACATTATGATCTTAAATATATATTTTATGGTTATCAAATGTTAATATCATGTTGTCATGCCCTTTTGATTATATTCTACATATGGGATCGTTGATACCTCCCTTGTTTACCAATGATGAAAATCTAAAATCACAATTTATTATGTTCTGATTAGCCATGTTTTGAAGAATGGTATTATGTATGATAGGACTGAGAGGGATTCTAGTTATGAAGAACATAGTGGGAGATGACCTAGTTCACTTTTGAACTAGTTGTTTATGTATATATGCTTCTAAGGACACTAAACCTTAACGATCCTTAAGTGAGTATTTTATAAAATGATATAAACATTCATCTCTTAAGATGTAATATCTATTTGTGAAATCTATGGGTCAATAAATATTACATCATATAACCTATTTAGATAACCTTTTGAAACTAGGATGAGAAATATTTTGTGAGGTCACATTGGATAATCCTACAAATAAAATAATATCATGTATTATGTTAAATAGAGAAGTGTGGGTTTTTGAATAAAAACATCCTTTTCAGGATACTATAGTTGGATTTGGTTTTTCAATAGATTCATATATGTGTAATAACCATAATAAAATTTGGTTGAGTATATCTCGTCCATCATTCTGGTGAATAGTGATTGTCCCATTACTATTCATATATTTTAATGATACTTCAAGATATTATTTGATAACTCAAATTTTAATTACGATCCATTATGAAGGATTTGAATAGATGACGAATGTGAATGGCCTAGGTTAAAACTAAGGTTTCATATAGTGAAAATAAGGTTTCTTTATTTATAAATCCAATAATTATTTATTTAATATATTCATTCCTAATATGAATATTGTTTATCACACTATAATTTTTGGTTTTAGTGCATGGATGGAATTTAAGGGAACCATGTTGATACTAAATATGACTGACTATTCTATGATTTTACTCATAATAATGCATATATTATGTTATGTGGAATGAATAATCCTTTTCTTATGCTTATATAACATTTTTAAGAAGTGAATAATGCTGAAATTCAAAACTATAAAATTTGGGAACAAACGCAAGGAGTATGGAAATTATAATAAACAATGCTCAAATATAATGGTTAAAAACAATTATCAATGTTATATTCCTATTAATATAAGATAAAAAGGGAAATATCATGTGAAAACTATTTTTAAGAGGGTTATGATAACAAAATTGTGAAATGTATTCTTATCATTCATTGTATAATTAAAAATGTTTTATTTGAATATAGATCTACACACTCTATCATATCTAAATAATTTTCTATGTGTATAAATATTCCACCCCAATGATTAGATTATAAATGATTAGTAAAATCCATTAGTGTTATTATGATCAAATCTATCCTTTTTGATTGATCTATTGTCAAATTTAATGGGAATATGCTTCCCAAAAATATTCATATTCTATACTAGGTGATTTTGATGTTTTATAAGGGATAGATTTTATTTCTATATAAAAGTCCTATATAAATTACTTCATAATGGAAGAAAAATTTAATATTTTGAACCAAACATTGAACTTCTATCAATAAGATGATTAATATTAACATTATATGGAAAACAAATGCGTTCTTAGGGTATTGATTCCAACTTAAACGGGTTTTTATATTATGTAGTTGGTGAGAAAATCAACATTTAGGATATAATTATTGTGTGTATGTTTATTATGTCTTTTACGAAGATTTTTCTACTCACCCACTGAATTATAATTTACAGTTCTTAATAGAAATCATACCTAGTTCTATACCTATATTAATGTTTTATTATAAATGACCTTGATTGGGTTGCCGGAATTGAAAAATAGAATCAAGGAGAATCATGAAAGGGATATATTCAACTGTGTGCATCACTATAGCTTTAATTTTTTTAAAATGAAATATATATCATTATAACGTTAAATTTATTATTGGGAACTAATCATGACCAGAATAAAGACCATGTATTCTCTACCATATATTATTGACATTTTTTTTCAAACACACATCTATAAATACTTTTCCATGATTGAATTTTTTTTCTAGATATCAAAAATTGAGGTTAATGATGGATGATAAACCCATGAAAAGCATTCCATATATGGTATGGACACTATGAATATGTAGTGATGCCAATTTGTCATACTAATCCACCCTTTATATTCATGTATTTAATGAATATAGTATTTAGTGATTTCTTGGATCAGTTTGTGGTAGTATTTATAGAATATATTCTTATATATTCAAATATAATGTAAGAAAATTATGATCACATGGTGATTATACAGGAGAATATATAGAAGGGGGGGTTGTTGGGAAAATTTACCAAGTATAAATTTTAGCTGGAAAAGGATTCATTTTTGGGTTATGTAATCTAATGTGAGCATATATCGATAGATCCATCAAAGACTAAAGTTATTGAAAAATGGCCTAGAATAAACATTTTGACTGAAATCTATTTTATTATTGGATATACTAGAAATTATCAAAAAAAATTAGAGAATTTATCATTTATGTATAATCCAGTCACTATACTAACTCAAAATAGAAAAAAATTCTTTGGTAGAACAATGTGTTGAAATTTTTATGGATCTAAATGGAAAGATATTCAGAATTCCTATACATACATTACCCTATAGTGGATAAGGGTTTTTAATCTATACTGATGAATCAATGATAGAACTCGGATGTCTTATTGAGAATAATTATATGTTTATAAATTATTCCACTAGCCTATTGATGGTCTATGATAATAATTACCCCACTCATGATTGGATTTAGATTCTGTTATACTTCATTTTAGATATGGTGAAATTATATCTATAGGGAGAGTTGTTACATATACACTAATAATATAATTTTCATTTTAATATTCACATAGAAAGACTGGAATATGTTCCATATAATATGGTTGGAGTTGTTTAAAGAGTAAAGCTGATCAACACATTACCACCCTAGGAAATAAAAATAATATGGATGTTCCTCTAAGATGAAAGGATCATTCTATCTTATCAATGATAAGGCTAAAAAAATATTGACTATTTTTATATATTTTTAGTTATGAATCTATAAATATTCATGGAATGAGATAAATATTATCTTTCCCAAATTATTGTTCAACCATCTGAAACTATGAGGAGTAAAGAGAAACCAAAGTAATATGCAGATTTAGATAATACTTAGTATATATCATCTTAAAAGGATATATATCATGGAAGTGGAAATTATAAATGTATTACCAAGTTCTATTGTCTCTGATCAAGATTATTATTTTATGATAATGTTCAGGTGAATTGTTTATAAAGATCTTGATACAGTGTTGATTTTCAGAATAGTATATAAACCATAGATATATGTTTGTTATGAGAGAACCATTCATAACTGAGAGGACATGTTGTGATATTTTCAACAGATTTTAATGGTGGTTGGGATCAACACATTCCCCTAGAATAGTTTTCATAAAATAACATATTTCACTCAAGAATTTTGATTGATCCTTAACAAACCTCTATGAAAAGATGTTGAGTAATCAAATTTTCAAGGATTAATTTTTATAATTATGTTTATTTGGACTTGAGTTAGCTATGTAAATTCTATTTAATGATTTAGTAATTAGACTTTAAATATTGGTAGTTCAGATTTGATAGAAAATTAATGATGATATTTGAAAATAATATTTTGATATAGAAGATAATGAGGAGGTTTTTATATGAATTATAAAATAGAATATTTTATGAGATTAAAAAATAATGGAATGTCGATAAATTGGTATATCGTCCCCTTTGATATTCTTAATTGAGTACTGATAGTATATTATCTCTTGGAAGTCCCACCGAACCTCTCTGTGGTCCAAAATGTGTTCCATGATCTCACATAATGAAGTAAATACATTAACCATCACATGTAATAAACATAGATTTAATAATAATAGATAATAAAAATTCTTATGTGTATCCAATAGTGGATATTTTGGATTTTATAGAGAAGGTTCTACAAAGAAAGACCACCCACCAGGTCAAAGTTTCCTAGTAAAATATGATTTTTTTTGAAGTTACAATTGAACATGGGGATATGATGAGGAAGAAGAATTATCAGTTGTTCCATTAAGAGTAATGGATCTTCAATGGAGTACATTTTTAGAGAGGGACGAATATTACACCCAAAGGTTTTATAGAGTAATTTTTTAAATTTAAATTAATTATTCAATATCTTTTGTTACACGGAACACTATATTTTATGGAAACAAAACACAATATACCATTATAACATAATATATAAATCTATACTTGTTAATAAAAATAGATTCATTATGAAATTTATATGATTTATTCATATATAAATTAATTTTATTTGTTATCAATTTTTTACAAATTAAATTAACAATCATTTTTAAGTTAAAGTAATAATTTTGAAAAAAAAACTATTTTTATTGATGCAATTCGATTTTAACATAATAATATAAATAATTCAATATAGATGAATTATTTTAATTAAAATTATATATTATATATTCCATAAAATGTTTTTTATTCATTTAATATTTATTCTATGCATGTGATGAGAATAAATCAGGTCTTATGCAGAATAATTTAAAAAATTTAATAGAGGCTTAATCTGAATTTATAAAATTAGTTAAAAAATTTCCTATTTAAAAATAATAATTCATGAAATGAACATAATTTAATAATTATCATGGTGTTGTTTGTTTTCTTATTTTTCTTTAAAATATTACTGTTTTGATAAATATTTAGAAAATAATCATAATTTTTAAAAACACCAATTTCATTTAAAGAATTTAGAAAAGTATATATTGTTGTAAAATGATAAAAATGTAAAATTATTTCAAATATATTATTATTAATCCAATTTATTTCAATGGAGTAGATTTTATGTTCAATTTTGTTATAAAATATTTTAATATATATGAAAACATTTTCTTTGGGAAATATCTTTTTATCGCATCTCTATTTTATATATTGAAATATATTATAAAACATATTTGAAATTTATTGGGGAAAAATTATTCCATATTTTGAATAATAATAATGAATATTAGGTATTACTTTTTATTTAATTATTGTTCAAAATAATTAGTTAACAAATAAATAGTAACTACCATGCTTATAATTAAAATGTGGTTAGTGTGGATTAAACCACCAAGTAACTATTTTTATTCCATTTAAACATTTCAAAAGCATATTTTATGGAAATATTTAGAAAATTTACTATACCTCATTAAAATATTAGTTCATTTCCATGTTTTTTTTCTTAGGAATTACTTTATCATTTTTTACTCTTTTAGAGAATTTCCATCTGTCTTCAAAATGGGTACTCTCCCCCACATATAAACGGAAATGTCCACTCCTCTCCATAATTAATAATTATTTTGGATAGAATAATACCTCACAAAAACCATTCCTTATTTCTATTAAAATGTAGTAGATGCATTTTTTATTATGAAACCCTCCTAATAGTTATATTTTTCCAAACATAAAGAGGTTTCCAAAAGAAGAGGTATCATTCTTAACCAAGCATTTTGTTTTATCTCTCTGTTAAAATATGTGAAATCATCTCCAAATATGCTGAAATAAATAATAATTATAAAAAATATACTGATATTTTAATGTTTTAATTTAATATCTAATATCCATTTCCTCCTCCATCATGTATATAATGAAACCGATGATAGGGTGTATAATGGACTACCACCTCACGAACAGGTTTTTTTTCATGGCCACCACTCACATATGGATATATTAATTTACTAATATAATTTCAATCATATTTATAAAATAAGTATAGTTTTTGAATGATAATATCACTTTTTCTTTTTTAGTTTCAAATCTTTTGAAAAATAAGAATGTCGCTCACCCGTACATATGGAATTCCCCCTTAGCAAAGCGGTACAATTGTTTTCATTATATTTTTAAATTGTTTGTAATAAATAAAGATATTATTAATATTTAAATATATATATTATTTTTATGATGTAATAACTATTTTTTAAATCGTAAATATAATTTATCGTTCTTTTCATCTATTCATCAAAAATAAAAATAGTGTTTCTGTGTAAGTTTGGCCTACCATCTCCATGAATGGTTTAATTAAATTTAATATCTATAAAATGTTTGTATGGATATAAAAAATTATGTAATTAACATATAATATAGTTATATATATAATTATATTCGATATATTATGTAGAAATAATAAATTTACAAGTACTATAATTACTAAACTAAAACACGCATGGAAAACAAAGTAATTATCACCAAGAACTTTGATTTTAATAAGTAGTAATTAAAAAGTATGGGGTAAAAGGTTATAAGTTATAATATTTTTCAGGATATTTATTAATATGGTTCAAGATTATATTTAAAATAGATATATATTTATTAAACCTGTGGTTATAACATCAATGATGAATTTTGACACTTGAGTTAAGGGATTTTTAGATCACTTTCATTTCAACGAGACACATGCCATATTCACCACTTGCATGATTTATGTTGTGTATATAATTCCCATGAATTAATAATATTATTATTCATGTGATACATATTTTTACTTACATATCCATGCCTATTTATTTCATTCAAGTGTATTATGATTGAAAAATTAATAAAGTGGTAATGGCTTTATGATACAATCTAATTGTTTATTAGGATTATTTGTCATTATGATTACTTTTATAAACTTTTATGATCTAACTATCATGCATCTCATAAAAATTCCACTCAAATGGTAAATTATATAAATTTTATGTTTTATTTTCATTATTCTCCTCCTATTTACTCAAGGTTTGGAAATAATTCTCTTATGTAAAGTATACTTTTTTCCTCTCTTCAATCAAAATTAATTTTACAAATATACATAAAATCAAAAAAATTGTAATTCGAAATATTTTTAAAATTATTATATTATTGTTTAAAATCATTTTTACCAATTTTTAACCATTTTAAAATAGAAATAAATAAATGTTTCTATCATATTATAAATGAGTTACTTTTGACATTTAACAAAAATAAAAAGAAATATATTTTCTAACATACATAAAAAGAAAAAAATTCTCCACCATCATGTCCTTTCAATATTTGAGATATATTTTACATGTTTCCATTGTTATTTTATATTATATTTTTAGTATTATTTTTAATTATATAGATTCAATATATTTTATTTCAATGTAAAAATGATTTTTTCTTCATGAAATTTTTCAAGTAATCTTTTAAAATAATTTTCAATCTAAGATGACATTATTTGATGTATCCTAATAATTAACAAGGGTATGGTTCAATGATATATCCCTTATTATATCAATGGATGTTTTATTATTATGGTTAAAAATTATTTATGATACCCATTCAATTTTTTATGTTTTATGATATGATGAATTTATGAAATGATTATGAAACCAATATATATTCCATGTGTTATAAAATTTTGAAAAGATATTGAATCCAATTTATTATTCATCGGTTTTTATATGATGAATAATTTATGATCTTATGGAATATATCTATATTGTTTTTATTATGTAACAGGTAGGACTGGAATTATATATCTCTCTAATGAAACAGATAAATAATAATATCTCATGAGATAAATAAGATTAAAATGTGTAATTAACCATGTTCCATTAAACTATTTGGACAAAATTATAACGTTTTGAGTTAAAATTGACTACTAAAATTGATTTTGGAGTGAACCCATTAGTAAACTCCCGACTCGAACAACCACCCAAAGAGTGCTAAATGGGCTTGGTTTTAATACTTTAGGTGCACCGCCCAGAACACCCAAGGCTACCAACTAGACGCGATGGTGTAAACAGTTATAGTGGGGATGCAATACTCTCTCAGAGTAAAAAAGGGTATTGATCCAAGTATAATAATAAATATGTAGTAGAAACAAATGACTCATCAAACTCGAACCAGAACTACCGAGTGGAATCATATTCAATATAAATAAAAAACGAAAGCAATATATAAACAAGTGTAGTGAAACGTAAACATAATTGCATGGTGAACACCACTTGTAACTACTAAACTAAAAATAATGCACCCATTGCAGGTAATACATATCAATAAAAAAAGGATCCATGGCTAAAAAATAGTATATATAAAAAATTAATCATAATGATACAAGAAATGGAAACTAATCAAATAAACACATACTAGGTATGACCTCAAGGTCCATACCTATCTCTAGTCCAAATGGTTCTACGATCCTGCTCATGAGGCAAACCCTTTAGCTTCGCATAAATCCATTAAGTCTACACGTGTCCCGAAGGGCCCGTATAGGGTGTGAGATGAATCTCAGAAGGATACCACCTAGATGGTTCCCACCTAGTAAAAGTGTTTAAGAATACATGCATCTCTATGTAAATTAATAATCCCAATGAAATAAATAAACATAACAACCACAGGTGCTTAGCAGCCACCATGGAGTGTCACCTTCTTTAAATTATGCTAGAATATCTGAAGTAAATAGAGTATTTGGAATATGGCCCAAGTACCCTTATCTTCACAAATACTAGGTGACTCCTATCGTTCAACCTCAATCATGTAACCCAATACTATTTGCCTCCTAAAACATCATGCCACAAGGTAGTGATGTTCTGAAGGCATGTCCAAACAGAATTATCTCGGTGGAACAATGATGTCTTCCCTCAACTAACTGACTAGAGGGACAATGATGTCTTCCCTGAAATTAAGTAACTGGAGGGACAATGATGTATTCCCCCAAATATTGTTATTGGAGAGACAACGATATCTATCTTCAAATAAATTAAAGAAAGGGACAGTGATGATTATCCTCAAATAAAGTATCCCAGCCCATGGTCTCAATCATGGTGAGACTTAGCCGCCAACCTGATAGCCTCATCACTACCCTCAAAGGCTAATCACCTTCCACATGGATTCATTGGGAATGAAACCCCAAACTAATAGTACCTAAACCGAAACTATAGAAGGCCTTTACCCACATGATTTTCCAAAACCCCCTCATCATGATGTTTATATGTGTGAACACAACTCAATGTTTTGGGTGAGAGATAATAACCAAAATAGTACTAAAGACACAAAATATCTTGCACATCGTTCCCCTTTGACCATGTTTCTTAGTATTTGATGGCATATCCATCCATGTAACCTAGGCCATGCCCAACCTGACGGTCTCACTTCCTCAATCCAGATGTCCCTGATTCCAAATCTCGTTGTAATAACCATTCATATTAATCCGAGCCAAGCCCAACCTATGATAAACATCACTCAAGAAGTATTTAGGCCCTTCCCAACTCAACCAAAAGTTTTCCATCAAATGAAATTAAACAATTACATATATAGTCAAAAGAAACACATTAAACATGGAAAACAATCTAAAGAGTTGGATTACACTATCCATGTGTTGTCCCATACAAGCACTGAGGTATTTAATTCCTCAAACAAGTCTAGTCATGATCTATCAAATTAAACATACAAGTTTAAAAACAAAGTTGACCAAATAAAACCATTTCTCCACCCCGGGCCAAAAGGTCCTCATGAGCATCGGCCTCTCGCCCAACCTTGCTAAAAAAATATAGGCAATAGGGTATGCCCAAAGGCATCCCATTGTTCTAAAATTCAATTCAATATGTAATAGTAGATAAAATGGGTCCCACTCAAAAAGAACTAAAGGCATTCCAGAGGCCACACCTCCCAAAAATCCAAGAAAAAACAAAAAAAAAATTGTATGCACCACCTACCACGTACTAGTACGATTATACACCTCCAATAATAGCCTCCAATTTGTTCTAAAATGTGGAAGATCTAAAAAATATTCCAAACTCATCAAACCTTTCTAACTTGTTTTAAAAATAAAAAAGAACGTCTCAAGAGAAAGCAAGGCCTTACTGAGGAGGTACTGATGGATCAAACATAGCTCAAATCTGACCTCAGATTGGGAAATGAGATCAAAAAGAAGTCTCAGCTGCTTGAAGGGAGGAGGTTCTGTCCAGAACCTCAAAAATGATCTACATCTCTTCCTATGCGAAAAATATTAAACACGCAATATGTAAAAAGTACTACATGCCATATAGGTTCTTTTAATTCTCATATAGTGGCCAATATTCTGTTAGCATACTTTCCAGACCTTGTCGTCTTCAGTACACGACATATATAAGGAAGTTAGCGAAGTGTACACTATTCTTATTCTATTACTAGCTGAATTACCAACATTTCATGTATATCCCTCATTCATGGATAGACTACATGATGTGTGCAATGGTTACATGGTGTGTACTTGGATAAACAATTCTACTCAGACAATACGCCCACACACCATGTATGGCATCCACACACAACCATGGGTACACTGTGTGTACTTAGGGGTACATTGTTTGTATCCCTAAAATTTCCAGAACATCCCAAAATTTCAGGTTTCCTCCTAAAAACCCAATAAAGATACAAAAAACATAACCATACCTCAATTGAAGAACTAGGTTCTTACTAACTTCCGGCCTTAACATAAATTCATCCCCAAATTTCCCATTATAAGGGCGGAGAACAAACATTTTAGGAAAAACATTAACCCGAGTATTAAATCAATCAATAGTTCACTAACCTGTTTTCAAACTCATGGTCCTCTCATGATGCATCGTCACTCTCGCACCTCATCAGTGCTCTCGTGTAACTTCTATCACCCTGCGTATCGGCATTGCATTAGAGTCCACCTCAAAGAGGTCCTTCATCCCATCGATGCTCAAAACAAGTCTCGTACCTTGTACCTCAAGTAACCCACATCCTCGATTCCCTAATTCCCAAGGAACCACAAGTAACCTATGTCTCACTGATGCCTAGATTCCAAGAACATCAAATATATAAATAAATATATCACACACCTGATATAGAACCAATCCCACTGACCAACATCTGGTCAGTCCACATATTTCATGTGCACCTAGTAAACTAAAAATGTACATGCCTCAACAAGATATTCCCAAACAAGTAAACCAAAACAAATCACGACCACACCTACGGTGTACCTCTAACCCTCAGCAGCTCACCAGCCTGCTCTACCCTTGGATTCTCCACAGCTTGCACCTGACATGACACACGAATGCCTGACGCCTATCCTCACTATGGTGCTGCACCAATCACTGGCAAATGACCCCTCATTTGGGTCTCACTATCTCTTCCATGTCATTCATGTGTAGCTTAATCTCGGATACCCTTTCCTGGTACCAATCATAATCCAAATCCATATGCCACATTCTGTTCGAGTCCCTTCCTACTGGCTATCTCAGAGGACTTCCTAGAGAACCTCTCTAGATGTCTGACTCATCCTCATTCCCGACACTGCATTGGGGGAATATCGCACTATGCCCGGACATGACCTAATTTCTCACACTAAAAGAAAACCACTAATGAACTAATACGAGGTGGTCTAGCTTAGTCATTGGACTAAATTCCTTACTTGAACTCATCTCCCCCTTGCTTCCTTCTATCCGTACCATTACTTAAAACAAACATTCGGACTAGGTGATTCCTCTCTTTCTCATTGAACTCCGATAAGAGGGCATGGTTCATCACTTACGAGGAAGAAATCATTCTGAATATATTGACCTGGATCTCAATGTTGTGTCATAATCTATCTTCAAAGTGCCTCACCCTTGCCAAGTTATCGCTTACAATATGAGGTGAAAAGCCATACAAGATGGTGAATGTATCTGCCTAGTCCATGAAGCACATTGCACCCTACTGGAGGCTCAAGAACTCCGAGCTATCTCTGACATCAGGGTCTATGAGAAAAAGTGCTCAATAAACATATCCTCAATGTCCTGAAAAGCATATCCTTTGTGACTGTTAGTCTGAACATGCACAACCCCCCAGTGATTTTTCAGTCCTCTTAGCATTTACGTCGCTAGATTTTCCCTCTAACATGGAGGCATTTTGAGCTGCTTGTAGATCATCTGCATGATCTCTATCCAGTTCTATGCTTCTTTTGGACCACCCATACCATAAAAAAGTGACGAGTGTTGAAACTATAACTCCCATGTCAGATATTCCATAGAGGGAGATGTACCATGTGCACCTATGTCGATCCCATGTAAGATAATTATCAGGATAGATCGAATCTGCTCATCGATCTACATCCCAAATTCTATCAAAAATAGCACCTATCAGGTCTACATTGGATCCTGAACCTAATTCTATACCTGAGTTGGTACCTGCGGCCCAATCCCTATCTACCCCTCCGGATTCTGAACCGGATCATGCTCCTGCGACACTATACCCTCACCTATCTGATGCTCAATCTACGTTTTCTAGAATGAACCCACAGTATACCATAAATGGGCATACATCACATATATATCACAATATATTCAACGCAGATAGGAAATGTAGTAAAAAGGCACCATATAACAACTACCCTTAATCTCACCCACAACAACCATGATCACGACATCATAGTCTTACAGAATCCTTACCGCCCTCAACAGAGCCATGTATAAAAAGTAACTTGAGCCATGAATGTTCTAAAACACAATGTATCATCATACGCAATGACCTAGTCACCCTATCATAGTGATAAAAATCACCTCAGCCGTAGTACCTGTATTCTCATAAAAGAACCAGGCCCAAGTCTCCTGCCGCACGAAATTTACAATATATAAAGTGTGGAATAATACATGAAATAAACTACCAATTCTATCATGAATTTCACTAATCACATTTCAAAAGCATTCAAAGCAAAGAATTTGATATTATTCACATGTCATTATCACTTAACAAAGCTTGTGTACTGTGATGAAATTGAAAAACCCTAAAACTGTGCCTATCAAAAGCCATCCAATCATTCCTTGTCATACCAGTTCAAGGTCCAATTCCCCCTTACCGCACTGATTCAAGGTTTACATATCATAATCAATAACATCACACACGAAGTGATCAACCAAGGTGGATATCATATAAACTGTATTCTGAGAAAAAAACAACAATTCCCACCCAATGCAACGTGGTTCATCCCTCATACCAGGGTATTTAGGCGATCAAGAACAAACTAGAAACCCAATTCCAATTACAATCTATCTCTATTCTACCATATACCAAATAATAAAACCTATAGATATAAAATGATAAGTCTCAATCTCATAAGTAGCTAGAAAAACACTGCCACTAAATCTCTGTCAAGTACTGCTCTGATACCACTTTAGAACATCTTGTCCCAAATAGCCACACAAACACTTCTAAACGAGCCAGATGTTACTACCTAAGGAACATCTCTACGAATGCTAAATGTCGATGACTAGTAGAAAGGGTGTAAACAGAAATAGTGGGGAGGCAATACCCTCCTAGAGGAATAAAATGGTACTAGTCCGAGTATAATAATTAATATTTTGCAGAAATAAATGACTCATCAGACTCAATCCAGACCCACATAGCGGAAGAATATTCAATATCAAAAAATAGTGGAAGTATTATATAAATATGTGAATTGGAATGTATACAGAACAACATGTTGAACACCACTTCTAACTACTAATCAGACCAAGAATATATCTATAGTAGGTCATACACATCAACGCACAATGGAGCCAATGACTAACCAACAGTAGCTACGAAACAAGTTAGCATGCTGATACAAGAAAATGGAAACTAAAAAATTAAACTCATGCGAAGTATGAACTCAAGGTCCATACTAGTATCCATTCCAAACGATACAATGATCTAGCTCTTGAGGTTGATCATTTACCTACATATAAATCCATAATGTCTATACGCCTCATGAAGGGAATGTGTATGCTGTGAGATGAATCTCAGTAGGGTACCACTATATGGCGCATACTTATTATATGTTTTTAAAAAGAAATGCATCTCTTTGTAAAGTAAGCAGCTAAATGATATTAATAAACACAACAGCCTGCATGGAGTGTCACCTGCTTCGGCCAATATCGAAATATCTGAAGTAAATAGAGTTCTTGGACCATGGCCCAAGTACCCTTTTCGTCAAAAAAACCAGGTGAACCCTTTGGTTTAACCTCAATCACGTAACCCAAAACCATGTTCTTCTTGACACCTATTATCTCAAGGTATTGACGTCATGAAGGCACATCCAAAAAAATAATATCAGTGTTACGGTGATTACCTTAATCAAATAAGTAACCAAAGGGCCAATAATGTATTCCATAAAATAATATAACCTAAGGGAAAACGATGTCTAATCTCAAAAAATGTTACTAGATGGATAGAGATGTATGCCCTCAAATAATGTAACTGGAGGGACAATGATGCCTGCCCCCAAATAATGTATCTCAACCCACGAACTCAATCACAGAGAGCCTTATCCCCCAACCTGATAGCCTCATTGCTATCTTCCTACATCTCATATCTTTCCACATGGCATCCTACGACAATCAACCTAAAACTAATAGTAACTAAAACGCAACTATCAGGGTCCTCCACCAACACGTGTTGTCAAAACCACCTCATCATAGAGTCTCTATGTGTGTACAATAATCAATGTTCTAGGTGAGCGGTAATCAATAATATAATACTCAAAGACACAAAATATCTGTCACCTCGTGCCCCTATGACCATGTTGCTCTGTATGTGATGGCCTAGCAATCCAAACAACCCAAGCCATGCCCAACCTGACAGTCTCGCTACCTCAATCCCATCGTTCATGACACCAAACCAATAGTCAAATCCACTCCATGTAATTCTACTCAAGACCATCATGTGATCAACATCATTAAAGAAGTATTTGGGCCCTGCCCAAATCAACCCAATGGCTTCCTTCATATGTAATTCATCAATTACATATATAGTCAAAAGAAACAATTTAAATATGGAAAACAATCTATACAGTTGAATTGAACTACGCATGTGTTGTCCCATACCAGCATTGAGGTATTTAATGCCTCCACAATTTCTAATCATCCTTATGAATTTAATCATACATGTTTAAAAATAAAGTATACCATTTAAAACCATTTTGGCACCCCGAGCCAAAATATCCCAACAAGAGTTGGCCTATCTCCCAACCTTTCTCAAGACATATATGCAATATGGTATGCCCAAAGGCATCCCATGAGTCTAACAATTAATTCAATATGTAATGGGAGATTAAAATGGTCTCTCCAAAAAATACCTAAAGAGATACTGCAGGCCATGCCACCCAAATGTCCATGAAATCCCAAAACAAGGTATGCACCACCAAGCTCATACTAGTACGATGATACTCCTCCGATAACAACATCCAATTAGGTTTAAAATGAGGTAGATCTACAAAAAAACCAAAACTGCTCAAACCCCTATAACTCATTTTAGAACGTAAATCAAAATTAATGGCACAATAGAAATCAATACCTTACCGAGGGGGTTCCGTAAGATCAAATAGGGTTTGAATCAAACCATAGATGATTAAACAAGAACAAAAATAAATCCCGGATTCTTGAATGGAGGAGGATCTATCCAGAACATAAAAAATGAGTTATTTCATGTTTTAATTGAAAAAATGAAACGACACAGTGCTTACATAGGGATACACGTTGTATAGGTTCTCTAACTATTCATATGGCGGACACTTTTCCGCCAACATACTTTCTAGACCCTACCGACATTAGTGCACAATATGTTCTAGGGAGTACACTTCGTGTACAATGTTCTTCTTCTCTTCCTTTCCAACTTACCCAAATTACATGTATATCTCTCATACTGGGATATACTACATGAAATATACAAGGAGTACATAATGTGTACTTGGTTAAACAATTATACACAGGAAACACACCCACACACCTTGTATGGAATCCACACAGAACTAATGGTACATGGTTTGTACTTATTAGTTCATTCTGTGTATCCCTAAAATTTCCCGAACTTCCAACAGTTCCCATTTTGTCCATAAAAAACCCAAAAAAATACACATCCCTCGAAAGATTAACCATATTCATACACCATCCCACTATGATATCCTTTGTAAGGACCCATGAATACATTTGGAAATTATTTTATATGCTTAATTATTTTCAAGAAATCTATGGCATTTGCTAATGTTATACACCAATGGCTCATGTTCTTTGATTCCATTATGATTCATGTCCTATGAACTGTAAATACATATTTCATTTCTCATCATTATAATATTTGGTATGCGTTGTATGGTTTTAAAATTTCAATCTCATTTTGTCACGCCCTTATTATCATATTATTCTTATGGGATAATCAATATCTCCCTTATTTACCTTTATTAAGTATTTGATCCACATATTATTTTTTCTTCTATTACCTAGCTTATAAATAATTAAATTATGTATAATATGTGTTAGAAAGGTTCTAGTTTGGATCAACATAGAGATAAATGAGTTGTTTCACACATATATCATATTTTTATGGATCCAAGATTCTAAAGACCATAAACTGTTATGGAACATAAGTGTATTTCTTGTAAAAATAAGTAAATATTTTTCTATTTATATGTAATATCTATTTATGAGATGTATTGGTATATAATTTTAATCATACATAAATAGATTCATGATTATCTATATATACTTGAGTTCTTCTTCACTAAGATCAATCCATGTATCACTAACACACCATACATGAACTTATACATGGTAGATCAAAATGAACATTAATAGAAGCCGTTGATTAGATCCATATTAATATAAACCTGAAAACAATTGTTGCATAAAACTATCACCACTTCATAATATATCTACCAAGATACTATACAGATGTGAAAACATACTCAAATAATTTCTTCAACAACATATATGGTATAGTATAATTTTCAATCTGTTTGCAGATGGTTTGTTCTACTCAAATAAAATTTTTTTTTCACTGCCATTTGAAGCCCCTGCTAGAATCTAAAGTGGAAACGGGTATCTCTATTTTATATGATGCTCTAGTGAATCCCGTGAGAGCATTTGAGTTCTTATTCTAATATTCTTATAATCCTGCTAACTATAGAATAATCTTATTATTTCATAAGTGGTTATATTTATTATTCTAGAAATGATTTCCAAAAAAGTATCATGTCTATGAGGATTATTAATTTTTCCTATCATAAAATCATTTATTTCATCACCCCACATTGTAATTTGAAATATAAATTGATCAAAAATAGAAAAAATAAAATTGATGCTTGACCTTCACCTACTGTCTGGTGGACCATTATAGAAATAAAACTTCTTTTTGTTCTAATTAATTATGAGTCACAAATAATTCATTTAAATTTCATGAAACATATTGGTTATCTCAAGATGAAGAACGCATTTCAATGAGTGGATATCCCTCATCACAGTCTCATGAATTCTGTGGGTACTACCATGTGGACTCATACATATATGATATATTGATTATCCAAGGGCCATTCAAAATAGGGATTTAAACTATAAACGCAGCCCCTCATTACTATGAAAATAAAATCTTATAACTACCTATATTTCACCTTCTTATGAAGTATAGAAGTAACAGAGATGTAATCCAATGTAATCGTTCCTTATTTCTCAAAGATATATATGGTGCATCTCAATAAAAATTTAATTATTCTTCTCCATGTAAGTAAACTCTAGAATAACATGTGACTGCATTTTCTTAATCAAAGAATCTTCAACTAAAGTACCCTTCCCAAAAGAATAATCTTGCTCGTTGTCAAAAAAAAATTGGGTACTCAATCCACATCCACCCCCAGAAATTATTTTAAGATTCAAAGAGAAGAAATTTAAATATTTTATTATCTATAAAAACAATAAAACATTCCCCAAGCGGCAGTGTCAGATATATCTCAGTGTATATACAAAATCATGAAGCTCCATGTAATATTTTGGGTTTTTATTATCACATTGTATAAGAAAACATTATCTTTATGTGAAAATTCTTTCATCCTATATAAAAAAAATCAATGCCGACACCAGGCACTTCACAATTTACGGTTTCCTCTTTAATAGTCATAGAAAAGGTTAGGAATAGTGTTGATATCATCCACTTTTATATCTTTGGAAAGATTATCTCATTGGCATTAGATTGGATTAACATAACCCCGGCATGGACATGCCCTTAAATAGTGAAACCAAGTGTAATGATTCTAGGATACATCTACGATAGCATCAAGATTGCCCCAAGAATATGAAAATCTAAAAAACATTCTTTGTCCTCCCCCAATAATGCATGGATTAAACCTTATCGGGAAACACATAAATTCCATCTATATATATTACATGGCCCTTGAAATGTTCTCAATTGAATAGAATCATACATTTAGGGAAATTTTCATAATTATATTGATCCTACAACATTCATAGACTATCTATATATTCGTAGTATTCTCAAACATATAGATGGAGTACACTGAAATGTAATCAACAAAGATAACAAAAAAATATTCCATATATGGATTTGATTTTTTTTATTCGTTAGAGTGAAAAAGACCATAAGTGTGATATTCGACCTTAATGACATAAAAAAGTACTTATAAATACCAAACAATAATGGAAAACAGGTATGATGAATTTCAAATAGACTCACTATGATTCAGTGTTACCTTTAAAAAAATTAATCTTTATAGAAACAAATGGTCCTGTCACATACTAAAATAAATAATTGATTTATGGGAGTGGATATTGATTCATACGCATTATTGAGTTAGGAATTTACTAATATATAGATAGTCTAAATATGAAATACATCTTATTAGTGAAATAAAATAAATTACACTATGGATTCATTTATATGTGGATAAACCATATTTCTTCAAATCCCCTCACATAGATTTCAATTCCCATATTTCTATCAGATCCACTGTATAAATAAGGATGAAAATAGGTTTCACACCTGTAAATAACACAATCGTATAATGGATTCCATGGTTGGGTGTTTATCTATAAAATCACAAGGAAAATATATCCTAGAGTAGATCTATCAAAAGATGAATTATATACTTATGATTCTCTACATATTTTCAGAACATGACTAGCCACCTAGATAGTGATTCCTCAATTGTGAAATTTCTAGTTTTACATGGCCTTAATGGACATCCCATTCTCTAAGAAACTAAATTCTTCCAATATTGGAAGATATAGAATAGATGATATATATATCAAAATTTATTTTTTATTAATAATGGAAAACCAATACAATTTATGTATTACATCAAAGTAACCAATTTATAGTAACATGATGTTCCATAGGAATCAATAAAACAGTATTATAAGATAATAATGTATACATTTTATAATCCACTACGACTTCATTCCCAAGTTTTTATCAACTGATTTCACACTATATAGATAATCCACCTCCAAACCCAAGCCTCCAATGTAATAAATAGATATCATGGTGTGTGAAAAATATGTGTTAAATAGGGTTGAATCGAGATTAGGTGCATGCCAAATCAAACATTGAACGACCGATATCCTAGAATCCTACTCTATCAAAAACGGATGTAATGAATTTCACTTTCATTCCTCATAAACATATACTAAAACATGACATCCATGATTTATACTCCTCTATATAACATACATCCCTCATACCTAAGATCCATGACCACTTCAATGGATCTAGTGGATAGTAGATACCTAAATTATTTACTACTATATCATGGTAGCGGCATTATTCCATGGAATATAAAATAGTCATGATTCTCTACCATAGACAGTATTTTGGGAATTAGAACGAAAATACATTAAAAATATTTTGAAAAAAATTTAACTCTATAGGTGGTTGTGGAAATATGATCTCATGTATTCCAAGTGACTGATCTGATAACACTGCACATCAACACGCCATCAGAATGGACGTGAAGAGTTAGTGGCCTATATGGGATAATAAACATAATTATAGTGAAATTCATCTTACCATCTATTACTACTTCTTGAAGATACACCAGAAATACCACATGGTCTTGTAGAGTATAGTCACCAACTGCTATGAACCTCAATAATATTATTTTCCATATTCAAGTCCTGATTCATGATACTAGAGATGGGGATGAAATATATAATGTTTACCAAAACCTTAATAATATTATATATGCCTTCCACAATGAACATGGCTCTAACATCATCATAAATACATAAAGTTATAGGTAAATGATGTTTATTTATAAGTTAGGTAATATAGTACATGACTATAATATCTCTGTACTATTACCTCATAATGTCATGGCACCTAACTGAACAAAATAACCCCTTAAAATAGTGGATAATTAAATGGGTGTGAAAATACAACAAAGATATTATAACAATATTCTAACCTTTTACATATATTTCCACTCATTGGTGTGTTTTAACAATCAACTATTATACCACAGACTTCACACTCTTTTCCACATGGGTCTCTATGTGATTGAGGATGGTTATAATGGACTGCCTCCATATATATACCTTCTATTGACCGCCCCTAATAGTGTGAATTTGAGATTTATAATGCTATAAATCATGGAGGAGATTTGTAATAATCAATGTGGTGTGAGTTGTTCCCCTATCCATGGCATGTAATCCAAAAATGAGGTTATCATGGTGCCAATCAGCTATAGGTAGACCCCAAAAATCAAAGGTTATGGACCACCAACCAAAGGGGAGTGCTCATCCTCCACCTCTAGGTCTATAACCTTATATCAATATTGCGACATAAAACTACATAGATAAAACATATATCATAATGATATATAAAAGAAACATTTATCGATGTTATATATAGGGATATATGGGCACAATAACCTATGTACTAATGTGTTATAGACATAAAATTTATTAGAATGTCATTTCAAATAATATAAGAACAAATGTATATTAGTATTTATCTAGGTATTATAATCAAAAAAATTATGTTATAATTAATTATGTTGATTCAAGTTTTTTAATTTCCATGGTATGCCAAATTCAATTCCATTCACATGCTATAAGAGAAATTAATTTTTGGTCACATAAATATTATTTATTTTTCCAAAACCTCAGTTGGAAAATATTTTAATATATTATTTTATATCATGGTTCTACCCAATGAATTGACCATGTATGATTCAACAATATATTAATATTGAAAAACCAAATTTAAGATTTTTTGTAATCATTAAATGGTCACCCAATATTTGAACCTTATTAAAATATATATATATATATATATATCTTGAAATAAAACAATATCAAGGGAATGTTAACCAAATGAGCCTAAAAAAGGAATGAATGTACACAATCTCTCTTTACTTATAAACTAAGGATATAAAATTCCATTACATGATAATAATAAATACCAAATACACGACTCAAGGAGTTATTCAATAAACCATAAAAGAACAGTTATTTACATCGATCCCATACTTGGAAAAATATATCATTCCCCATATGTGGGACAGATACTCCCATGAATGGTATTATTATCATGACATCAAAAATCCTAATCTATTTTCTATTAAACTCAAAAAGAAAAGAAAATAAAAGGATCACTGATATGAATTTTTACCTTCATGATACCTTGAACCACTAATTAGTTCCCAACTTATAGAAACCCTAAAATAACCCAGGTTCTCTTCCCTATATTCTAGAGGATTACAATTATGAGAAATGGTTTGATAAGATACCTTGGGGAGAATATATATTCCTTGTTAATGTGTAAAAATAGTTGAAATAAGAAAAAAACATAAAAACATGAAATTCCATGCCAACATATATTAATGTGACAAAAAAATACAACATAAAATATCAAAATAATATTACAATAGTAAAAATACCATATTTTTATCGGTCATATATAACATGTTAAAAAATGAACAAAAAGGAGAAACAAAAAAAAACCGCGACTCAACATCTTCCATAACTTCATGATAATAGACATCCCCTATATCTTTCCTAGAAATAAGTCATGCATCGATAATAGAGATATTACCCTTGAATATACATGCATCCTTGAAGTCAACTCTCATAAAAAATAAAGTATTTATTAGGGTGTGAGTACGACTCGGTAGGACACGACCATTGATGACCCTAAATTGATGAGTTTGAATAGTAAGTGTATGTGATGGTTAATTGTATAATACATTTATATAACTAAAATTATAAATAAGATAAAAAATACATATTGGGGATTTTTGGTGACACCTGTGGTCTGGTCACCTAATTTGTCCAATGTTACATGTCTCTGACTACATTGAAGAGACTAGACAAACCTAGGCACTCCCCCTTAGGGTAGTATACTTATATCTTGTTTAAACCAACTATTAGGGGTGATCCAATAATTCACGAGGCCCTATAATCCACCTGAGGGTCATATTTAACATAATTTTACCCATAAATTCACACATCTAAATGGATATGTGTTCTCCTTAGTTATAATAATAAATTCTCGCAACAAACTAAGGGCCATTTTCCCCTGATGTCTAATTATATACTGGAGATATAAAGGTCACCCAATATATTATGTCTTGGACCTAGTTCATTCAATATTAAATAAAACCAGTTTTCCACATGGCCCAATGTATGCCTCCATATATGCTTGAGTCAACTGACAATCAACAATGGTTTGCGGTGAATTACTGGGGATATTATACCCTCATAATGAGAAATTATTATAGGGTTATAATCATATTAAATTATATAGGATTAAAAATAAATAACTGAGTATTGGAATAATAAAAATTCATTATATATAATACCATATAATCTCATCAAATAGAGTAATATTAAATGATGATCATGGAATGAAATAAAAATGTAGTAATAAATTATATGATGCATATAGGAAAATACATGAATCAGAATAACAAAAAAATCCAAATAAACTATCCACTAAAAGCATCATGAGACTTAGCCTTGTCATTCACTCCAATACTCCTACGAACAATACAACATCCATTAGAGAGAGGGTTTTCCTCTATCCCTATCAGCATCCATGAAGTCTATACAAGTATCCAATGATGTCCATAACAGTATGTGAGATAACTCTCAGTAGGCCACCACCAACTGTATCTATATCAATTCATTTCCATATATATATATATATGCTCAAACAATTTAAAAATGTAATGTATTTATAATTATAACAGTATAATACATTCTATCAAACCTATCAAGTCACACTATGATCAAAAAACTAAATCAGAAGTATATCTATAAATCATATCATATATCAATGTCAACATCATACACCATGTAATCATGTTCTAGGTCCATATAGTCCAGGGTCCACGGAGTAGTAATGTCCAAAATTACAAATTACTCAATGTAAATCAAATACACATGATCCAGGCAATTGAAATGTCAAAGGTATCCAAATGGGTCATGTAAATTAAAACCAAAAAGTTGAAACTTCCTAGGCCTCTAAGAATGTCATGAAAACTTGTTAAACTATGTAT